>CM064513.1:96721379-97935597 GCA_032716605.1 Paralithodes platypus
AAATTGTTTCGAATGTTTTCAATTCCTAAGCGATTGGGCATGATTCTATACATTTACATGTTCTCCATATACTGTATATATTATATTTTTTTTCCTTAGTCATACTACTTTTCTTGTTACCTACACTTTCTGACTATCTTTTAAATTTGCTTTATACATTGTTAAACACTTTACCTCTTCTTAATTTCCTGTGTTCTTAATTATCTGTCCTTTTCTTAAATTTACATGTTTTCCATATACTGTATATAGTATTTTTTTTCCCTTAGTCATAATACTTTTCTTGTTAATCTACACTTTTCTGACTATCTTTTAAAATTGCTTTATACATTGTTAAACACTTTACCTCTTCTTAATTTCCTGTGTTCTTAATTATCTGCCCTTTCTTAAATTTACATGTTTTCCATATACTGTATATACTATATTTTTTTCCTTAGCATACTACTTTTCTTGTTACCTACACTTTTCTGACTATCTTTTAAATTTGCTTTATACATTGTTAAACACTTTACCTCTTCTTAATTTCCTGTGTTCTTAAGTATCTGTCCTTTCTTAAATTACATGTTTTCCATATACTGTATATATTATTTTTTTCCCTTAGTCATACTACTTTTCTTGTTAACCTACACTTTTCTGATTATGCTTCTTTTTACTTCACCCTTGAGGCTCGTGCACGAGCCTATATTGAAGGTGAGAGAAGTAAAATGCCCAGAACGAGAAGCCCACCACAGAAGCCATGAACGAACACCACACAGAAACACCAAAGGAAAGGTCCACAGAACGAAAGGACCAGCTGACCGAGCCAGCCATTTCAGACAGCCCAAGCCCGCAGGGCTAAACAGCTCCAGGACACACCCATTTACCTTTTCTAAAACTGACCATTTTCCACACCTCACGTACACTAACCCCCTCGTGTCCTACACTCCCAACTACAAAGATGATGAACAGGAATATACATTCATATTAAAAAACACCCATGCCTGTCCCGACGTTGAGCCAATGCCAACACATCAGACAGCCATAATTATATCTATGTATGTTCTTGCATCCGAGAAGTAGATGTTATATATCTTAGAAGTTAAAACACCCACGCTTGTCCCTAGACCTCGTATATCATTTTCCATGACGAGATAGATATATGTAACCCGTGCCCAGTCGCCCCTTGCACTGTTCCTCTAGTAACTAAGTATTAATATTAACATTCCCTAACATCTTGTCTTGCCAGACTAAGCTTCTGAAGACCCATCGCCCCATAAATCTATGTATGCAATCCTTAGGTTAAGTATTTTTATCCGCCATTGTGTTCACCTTTTTCCATTTACTTTCCACAATTGTCATACGTCTTCCCCTTGCCTCCTTCGTATCCACAGCCCACACTACGCCAATTTATTTCGTGTCTTACACCTCTTACCCCAACCAGAGATTGTATAAGATAACCTGGTTACCAGTATCTGTCATAAGTACCCCGAAACAATAACTAAGTACCCCTACGAACTGCTGCTGTGGGTGGTATTTTATATTAATAGACAACGCAGTTCCCAGGGCCAACTAATAGTATCCATAACCCTCTGACTGATCACATAACTCTATCTTTTCCAGACTCATATACCACCCCATAGTTGCATTCCCCGGTAGCATTTGGCTAACGTATTCTACTGCCTTTTCAAACTTCCATATCAATTGTAGCCTAATGCCACCCCCCACGCCCAGGGACCTTAGGGGCAAAATTTCCCTGTAGCCCTTGAACTCCCCCCCCCCCTCTCATTAAGACACCCGCGCTTCTCGACTCTTGTCCGACCTAGCCTCTCTCTCATACCTCTTGAAGATCCTTGAATTGTCCGTTACTAACGCTCTCCAACCTTTTATATATATACTCCTATCCAGCCTACCTTCACTTAGTAGGCCAGAACAACATTAGAAACTTTACTAGCCCCTTGCATGCCATCTATTCTCTTACAACACATTCACAACCCTGCACCCAATGGTCGTCGGTGCGAGGCTAGCCGCCCCGCCAGTAACTAACTTCTATTGTCATACTTCCAGATAAATGTGGCAGAGTTGGCAACCCAGTCTCCACCATATCCAGCAAACCCTACAATTAACAACCAGCCGAGTAAAACCAGCTAGCTAAGGCACCTTCGGTTTTGGTATTAAAGACACTCACATCTGTCTCATACACAGAGGGTTATTACAAACACTGGTGATATGGCAAGCCCCTAGCCACAGCCGCCGGACGAATATATCAGAGAGAGGGCGCCCAGCTCCCCCTTTTTGCCCACCCGAGGAGGGAGACCCCCACCCCCGCGGAGGTATACCTGGCCCCTGTTTTGACTTTCGAGTCATTGCCAGGTAGCACAGGAATTCTTCCTATCAATGAACTAACCATGAATGACTAACACCTTTACTAACCTCTATTAACTCACAATAAACCATTTACCTTTCTTGCATGCTCTGATCACTAAATTAGCACCTCAGCTATACCATAGAATGAAGATTGAACAATCTAGAGAGACGCTCCTATCACAGCTGTCCCCATCCTCCTCGCAAAGTAGATCCAGTCTCTCTCCCCTAAATACGTCCAGTATAGCCAAAATAGTACCTCTTACTAAGGCTCAGTTATATGAAAATATAAAGGCTTCCTATCGCCCTGTGCCACAACAGTAAATACCATCTTACCTAGTCCCCATATCTATTGAGAGCTCAATTAAGTCCATAAGACTCGAGATCCCTACTGTCTACAGGGTCCAGAACCGAGCCTATAAATCTAACTCCCCCCCCAGTCAAATCAGTTGAAAGCTAGACACCAACCAGGGGTCACTACCCTGCAGTTAATTCTAGCTCTGCCCTTGTGTTGTTCCGGAGTGAGATCCCAGAACCGGCAGACTCCGTGGCAGATTTGGATAGAAGGACCTGCCCACGTATTGAAGAACTTCACACATATGGCCCCCCTGGACGGCCGCGGAACCAGTCGTTAGCCCCCAACATCATGGACGCAAGATAACCAGGAACAGACCCATCAGATACTACCCAGATTCCCTTTAGCAGTACTACATATTACTGTGCTGTTTTAGATTCACTAATTAATATTTCTACGAAGTGGCTAAGACCTTGCCCAGTGTAATTCATACTTAACCATTCCATTTGGGACGTACTAAGCGATCAGTGCTCTTTAATTAACAGGCGACCTTGACTCTCGTAATTACTTTATTCAGATATTAAAACTCTAGTGATATCTAACGTTCGCCCACTGATTTGCGTTCTATGTATTTCTGAGACAAGGATATAAAACTTAGATCAGTACCCCTTGAGGTTACTAGAATTCCCGTGCTCTAAAAATACGTGTGTCTAATCTAGTCTGTGAACTACTACTTGTGCGCCAGAGCTACCAGTAATAAATCTAACAGTGATATGAATCTATGAGTAACATTGATGGTCTTCGGTATATAAACCTGTGAAATCAAAGCCAGTGATCAGAAGATTAATACCTGAACGTTGGAAGTGGGAGACTAGGCTCCATCCAGATCCACTTATGCTAGTGTTGTTCAATTCTATTATATTGTCTTACACAAGTATTCTGCAGTGGTATATCAATAAACGTGATCATGTAACTTGCTACCATGTGTTTCTTTGTGTTCTCTATTCCTCATATCTTGTATTGTGCATGCAGCCTTATATACCCAGTCAATTTAGAACTCACATTACCCAAGTTAAACCTGTAGAAAAACAGGGCATAACACTTTGTTACCATCAGGGGTATTTAGAAACCTTTAGTTTAGTTACTTCAACCTCTGCAGTTGTCTTTGAGTTAGCTGTGTTGAGCCTATTGGGGATACTTTAAAGCCTTTGTTACCATCAGGGGTATTTAGAAACCTTTAGTTTAGTTACTTCAACCTCTGCAGTTGTCTTTGAGTTAGCTGTGTTGAGCCTATTGGGGATACTTTAAAGCCTTTGTTACCATCAGGGGTATTTAGAAACCTTTAGTTTAGTTACTTCAACCTCTGCAGTTGTCTTTGAGTTAGCTGTGTTGAGCCTATTGGGGATACTTTAAAGCCTTTGTTACCATCAGGGGTATTTAGAAACCTTTAGTTTAGTTACTTCAACCTCTGCAGTTGTCTTTGAGTTAGCTGTGTTGAGCCTATTGGGGATACTTTAAAGCCTTTGTTACCATCAGGGGTATTTAGAAACCTTTAGTTTAGTTACTTCAACCTCTGCAGTTGTCTTTGAGTTAGCTGTGTTGAGCCTATTGGGGATACTTTAAAGCCTTTGTTACCATCAGGGGTATTTAGAAACCTTTAGTTTAGTTACTTCAACCTCTGCAGTTGTCTTTGAGTTAGCTGTGTTGAGCCTATTGGGGATACTTTAAAGCCTTTGTTACCATCAGGGGTATTTAGAAACCTTTAGTTTAGTTACTTCAACCTCTGCAGTTGTCTTTGAGTTAGCTGTGTTGAGCCTATTGGGGATACTTTAAAGCCTTTGTTACCATCAGGGGTATTTAGAAACCTTTAGTTTAGTTACTTCAACCTCTGCAGTTGTCTTTGAGTTAGCTGTGTTGAGCCTATTGGGGATACTTTAAAGCCTTTGTTACCATCAGGGTATTTAGAAACCTTTAGTTTAGTTACTTTCAACCTCTGCAGTTGTCTTTGAGTTAGCTGTGTTGAGCCTATTGGGGATACTTTAAAGCCTTTGTTACCATCAGGGGTATTTAGAAACCTTTAGTTTAGTTACTTCAACCTCTGCAGTTGTCTTTGAGTTAGCTGTGTTGAGCCTATTGGGGATACTTTAAAGCCTTTGTTACCATCAGGGGTATTTAGAAACCTTTAGTTTAGTTACTTCAACCTCTGCAGTTGTCTTTGAGTTAGCTGTGTTGAGCCTATTGGGGATACTTTAAAGCCTTTGTTACCATCAGGGGTATTTAGAAACCTTTAGTTTAGTTACTTCAACCTCTGCAGTTGTCTTTGAGTTAGCTGTGGGCAGAAAACTAATTTTGGAGAGGTAATTATTTATAAGAGAGAGAGAACTCTATTTCTTATTGCTAATCTGGCAACCTCTGCGTCATATGTGCGTGAAAGGGTTATTAGCAGGCGTTCTTTCAATTGTTAAATAGTTGCCAGAATATAATGAACAGGACGTCCCTGGTACTGAAGGGGTTAAGGGGGGATTTCCACTTGAGGGATTTTTTTCTGGACCCCTTTCTCCCTCATGTTTAGCCCCATTGCTTTTGAGATTTTAAGACGTTCGCCCTAGTAGTTTGGAAATTTTAAGACACTGCCCCATTTGTGTCAATTTTAAGACCTTTCGTGCCATTAAGGTGTCGATTTTTTCCTGGCGAGCGATACCGAGCCTGTAATTTAAGAGATACCGGCCTCCGGCCTGGAAATTTTTCTACCGAAAAATGTACAAATTTATCTTGAAAGGGGGTCTAGGGGGTGTAATTTTAAGCTTGATGAAAACGTAGGGAACAAACTAATTACCTCCCCTTAATAAGGGGGTAGTCTTTGGTGGCTGGTCTATATATTATTTATTAATTAATATATTTTTGAGTTTCCTCGCTAGACCTCCATCAAGCTTAGAACAAAACACCTAAACCCCCTTGCAAGATAAATTTGTAAATTTTTTGGTAAAAAATTTCCCGGCCAAAGGCCGACTCATTTTAAAATTGGAGGCTCGCTTACGCTCGCCAGGAAAAAATCGACACCTAAAGGGCACGAAAGGTTTTAATATTGAAAACAAAATGATGCGAAAGGTCTCTAAATCGCCAAACTAAGGGAACGAACGTCTTAAAACCTCAAAACTAATATGCTAAACATGAAGGCGAAGGGGGTCCATAAAAAGCGAGTAGTACCCCCTTAAGGGGAGGTTTTCAGTTTGGTCTCTAGATATCCATCAAGCTTAAGATTACACCCCCTTGAGCCCCTTTCAAGATAAATATATACATTTTTCGGTAGAAAAATGTCCCGGCTTTCAGCCGGGACATTTTCATCATCATCATCATCATCATCAAGCCGGTTCCTCTTAAATTACAGGCTCGCTATCGCTCGCCAGGATAAAATCGACACCTAAATTGCACGAAAGGTCTTAAAATTGACAGAAATGGGTTGAAAGTTCTTAAAATCATCAAAATAATGGGGTGAACGTTTAAAAATTAGAAAAGCAATGGGGCTAAACATGAGGGAGAAAGGAGTCCAGAAAAAACTCCCTCAAGTGGATATCTGCCCTTAACCCTTTGAGTAGCAGCGACGTGTGTTATTATTATATGTAGACGATATTATGCAGCTTAGGAAGAATCTGTTGTAGTTAAGGGGGAATGGGCCCGTTTTCTGGACCACTTTCTCCCTCATGTTTAGCCCCATTAGTTTTCAGATGATGATGTTTGCCCCATTAGTTAGTCGATTTTAAGACCTTTCGCCCCATTTCTTCGTCAATAATTAGACCTTTCGTGTTATGTAGGTGTCGATTTTTTCCCCTGGCGAACGATAGTGAGCCTGTAATGTTGGAAGAACCGACCTTCGGCCGGGACATTTTTCTACCGAAAAATGTACAAATTAATCTAGAAGGGGGATCTAATGGATGTTTTTTTTTTCTAATTTGATGGAGGTCTAGGGAGGAAACTAGAAAAATAATGAATACATGCAAAAATCGCCCAAAAAGTTGGCTGAGATAGTTGGAAGCCTTATTATTATTACTAGAGGTCCTTCCTAAGCTGAATAAAATTGTCTAATAGTTGCCATAAGTTTTCGAAGCTGTCCCGCACTGAATCGAATCATGTCATTAAGGGGGTAGTATCTCGCTTTTTATGGACCCCTTTCTCCCTCGTGTTTAGCATATTAGTTTTGAGGTTTTAAACGAGGATTTTAGTTAACCTAACCTATCGTAGTATTATGGGTGGGGGCTGCTGCCCCCACACCCCCGCTATTTGACATATTTGACAGATTGTTGGTGTATTTATCTGTGAAATCGGGTTTTTTCAAGTGTCGATAACGAAATTCCTCCATGCGGACTATAATGAGAAAAATATGGCGAGTCTATTGGTCCCTATTTTCCCTAATAAATTGTTTCTAATAAGGCGGATGTTTCTAATAAGGCGGATGTTTCTAATAAGGCGGATGTTTCTAATAAGGCGGATGTTTCTAATAAGGCGGATGTTTCTAATAAGGCGGATGTTTCTAATAAGGCGGATGTTTCTAATAAGGCGGATGTTTCTAATAAGGCGGATGTTTCTAATAAGGCGGATGTTTCTAATAAGGCGGATGTTTCTAATAAGGCGGATGTTTCTAATAAGGCGGATGTTTCTAATAAGGCGGATGTTTCTAATAAGGCGGATGTTTCTAATAAGGCGGATGTTTCTAATAAGGCGGATGTTTCTAATAAGGCGGATGTTTCTAATAAGGCGGATGTTTCTAATAAGGCGGATGTTTCTAATAAGGCGGATGTTTCTAATAAGGCGGATGTTTCTAATAAGGCGGATGTTTCTAATAAGGCGGATGTTTCTAATAAGGCGGATGTTTCTAATAAGGCGGATGTTTCTAATAAGGCGGATGTTTCTAATAAGGCGGATGTTTCTAATAAGGCGGATGTTTCTAATAAGGCGGATGTTTCTAATAAGGCGGATGTTTCTAATAAGGCGGATGTTTCTAATAAGGCGGATGTTTCTAATAAGGCGGATGTTTCTAATAAGGCGGATGTTTCTAATAAGGCGGATGTTTCTAATAAGGCGGATGTTTCTAATAAGGCGGATGTTTCTAATAAGGCGGATGTTTCTAATAAGGCGGATGTTTCTAATAAGGCGGATGTTTCTAATAAGGCGGATGTTTCTAATAAGGCGGATGTTTCTAATAAGGCGGATGTTTCTAATAAGAGTTTTCTAATAAGGCGGATGTTTCTAATAAGGCGGATGTTTCTAATAAGGCGGATGTTTCTAATAAGGCGGATGTTTCTAATAAGGCGGATGTTTCTAATAAGGCGGATGTTTCTAATAAGGCGGATGTTTCTAATAAGGCGGATGTTTCTAATAAGGCGGATGTTTCTAATAAGGCGGATGTTTCTAATAAGGCGGATGTAGTGTCCTTGAAGATTATCCAAAAAACTACATACCTCCCCTTAACAGGAAACTACATACCTCCCCTTAACCCGGCAAGCGCGATAGGCCTCACGGAAGGCTTCCTATAGGGAACGCGATAGGCCTCACGGAAGCAGGACCATAAAAAAAGACTTCCATAAAAAAAAGGGGCCTATCAAAACAAAGGAATTTGTCTCTAGGTGAGATAATTCCCCTCCAGTACTCATCCATGTAAATCTCACCCACCCCCCTCCCCTCCTTCCCCACCTTATTCCCCCCTCCCTCCCCTCCTCAATTATCACCTATTTTTCCTCTTATTATCATCATTTATCGGTTATTTTTTCTCTCCCGCGATAATGTAGCACAAGTGGGTTGCATAAAAGATCGTTATGCAACACCCAGACACCGGCACACACCGCCCCGCTCTCCTCAGTTGACTCCCAGACAGCGAGAGGGGAAGGCTGCCTGTCTCTCTCTCTCGCCTGAGATTATGACCGGGTGGCCAATATCTTCGTTTTTCACCACCCAAATGCTTTTCCCACTTATTTTAGCACTCTTGAAGGTTCATATATACATCATATATGTAAAATAAAAGCATACCGAAAACAAATAATGGTTTATATTGTAAATATAACGAATTCTGTCAGAATCCAGGGCTAGAAATGCACAAATAACTACCCTAGCACCTACTGTCAAATCGCGCTTGTCAGGTTAACAGGAAACTACATACCTCCCCTTAACAGGAAACTACATACCTCCCCTTAACAGGAAACTACATACCTCCCCTTAACAGGAAACTACATACCTCCCCTTAACAGGAAACTACATACCTCCCCTTAACAGGAATTTGGAAGGTAGGTTGACTGCTGTTGAAATAGTTAAAAGAAGTTGGACATTAATATGTTTAACACTTACGGTGCGGGCATAATTCCGCTATATTAGGGGCTCATTCAGGCACTCCTGAATGGTTCCATGTCATCTCAACCAGTAGACCATTTCAACCAGTAGCTCTCAACCAGTGCCAAATTAACCCAAACCAACCAAACCAGTGCCAAAATATAGTACTGTACTAACCTAACCTAACCTAAATATACTGTACTAACCTAACCTAACCTAAATATACTGTACTAACCTAACCTAACCTAAATATACTGTACTAACCTAACCTAACCTAAATATACTGTACTAACCTAACCTAACCTAACCTAAATATACTGTACTAACCTAACCTAACCTAAATATACTGTACTAACCTAACCTAACCTAAATATACTGTACTAACCTAACCTAACCGTATTGGTTGATTTGGAACTGGTTGAGAGCTACTGGTTGAAATGGTCTACTGGTTGAGTTGACCGGTCACCCTCCTGAATGATTAAACAAGTGTGTGAATAAAATGTTCAGCCAAAAACTAGTAGAAAATAGCTTCAAAATGACACTAGAACGAGCTTCGTAGCACGGGGTTCATCCGCAGCGCTACCATAGACATCGGCAAGTATTCGCTAATAATGAGCATGTCGCGGTACATTTGCCTTTGGCAGTGCTGCATATGTCTAGCGAGAAATGGCTCAGTGCACCGGCCGCTGGGCTGGAGAGCGGACGGGGCCCTGCTGCGCTCCCGCTCACTAGCACTCGTCTCCACAGGCTTTAAGAGGCTTTAAGAGCCTGTAAATTGTTATTTATGGGTGAATGGGACTCATTAGCCTTGGTCAGCAATCCATCTAGGGGAGACAACCTTATAAAGATCCGGGTGGATGGGACTCGTCAGCCTTGGTCGACAACCTGTTTAGGGGAGTAAACCTGATACAAATCCGTACTGCTTATCTAAGTGTAAGGCAGTTTAGTGGATGGACTAGCCGAACACCACTGTAGAAAAATAGTGCTAACAAGATACATAGAGGGCCTCGGGTCTATTAATTTATTTATTCATATGGTTATTTTTAGTTTCCTCCCTAGACCTCCATCAAGCTTAGAAAAACACCCCATAAAAAAAACCACCAAGATAAATTTGTACATTTTTCGGTAGAAAAATGTCCCAGCCGAAGGCCGGTTCCTCTTGAAATTCCAGGCTCGCTATTGCTCGCCAGGAAATAATCGACACCTAAATGGCACGAAAAGTCTTAAAATTGACAACAAAATGGGGTGAAAGGTGTTAAAATCGCCAAACTAATGGGCCGAACGTCTTATCATCTCAAAACTAGTGGGGCTAAACATTAGGGAGAAGGGGGTCCAGAAAAACGGTCTGCCTCCCCTTAACAGATTTACCACACATATCTATCCTAATCTCACAGGTATAATCTGCATCTCACAGCTCTAATATTGACCTGACAGTTCTAAGCCTGTGTTGACATTACTTGACATATATACTGTATTCTGATATAGTGGATATAGCGAAGCTGTTCTTGTAGCACTAATTTGTATCTTAAAGTTAATGTTCTCTCTCTCTCACTCACTCACTCACTCTCTCTACTATCTTTAACCTTTACCAGATCCACCACCACTATCTCCACCACTTCTCCACCACTCACTCACTGACTCTCTCTACTATTATCTTTAACCTTTACCACATCCACCACCACTATCTCCACCACTTCCTCAGCGTTCTCCAAACACACAGCTCAGCTACCATACCACTTTCTACTGCGCGTTAATTAAAAGGGCAAACCAACAATTGTTTTTATCTTTCTCTCCTTTTCTCACCGGTCTTTTTTTATCTTTCTCTCTTTTCTCTCTTTCCCTGGCTTGTATCCATTAGGCCCAATTCAGCCTACTGTTTTAAGACGTCTACCCCCATCCAGGTGTCAATATTTTCCTGGCGAGCGGTAGCAAGTCCGCATATATATATTTTTGTTTTGACAGCAAGCCAAATTTGTACATTGTTCGATAGAAAACTTTCTCCGGCGAAGCCGGATTTCTCCATACAATGCTGGGTCGCTATCGCTCGCCAGGAAGATATCTACACCTGGATGGGGATAAACGTCTTAAAACAGTTGGATGAATTGGGCCGAATGGATACAAGCCAAAGAGAGAGGGAGAGAGAGAGAAAAAAAAAGCGAGGTGGGCTCCCTTAACCATTTTGGGGACCAAGTTTTTTTTGTTCGAACCTCCCCTGTTTCGCTCCATTAGTTTGGAGAATTTAAGACGTTTCACCCTACTATTTTGGCGATAACAAGACGGTTCATCCCATTTCTAGGAGAGCGACAGAAATCGGCCTTCAGCCACGACATTTTTCTATCGAAAAATATACAAAATTAGCTTGAAAACGGCTTGGTGGGCATTTTTATGTAAAGGAAGTCTGGGAAGAAATTTGTGTTAGCCTAGGGGGCAAACTAAACTATATTTGTGTTAGCCTAGGGGGCAAACTAAACTATATTTGTGTTAGCCTAGGGGGCAAACTAAACTATATTTGTGTTAGCCTAGGGGGCAAACTAAACTATATTTGTGTTAGCCTAGGGGGCAAACTAAACTATATTTGTGTTAGCCTAGGGGGCAAACTAAACTATATTTGTGTTAGCCTAGGGGGCAAACTAAACTATATTTGTGTTAGCCTAGGGGGCAAACTAAACTATATTTGTGTTAGCCTAGGGGGCAAACTAAACTATATTTGTGTTAGGCTAGAGGGCAAACTAAACTATATTTGTGTTAGCCTAGGGGGCAAACTAAACTATATTTGTGTTAGCCTAGGGGGCAAACTAAACTATATTTGTGTTAGCCTAGGGGGCAAACTAAACTATATTTGTGTTAGCCTAGGGGGCAAACTAAACTATATTTGTGTTAGCCTAGGGGGCAAACTAAACTATATTTGTGTTAGCCTAGGGGGCAAACTAAACTATATTTGTGTTAGCCTAGGGGGCAAACTAAACTATATTTGTGTTAGCCTAGGGGGCAAACTAAACTATATTTGTGTTAGCCTAGGGGGCAAACTAAACTATATTTGTGTTAGCCTAGGGGGCAAACTAAACTATATTTGTGTTAGCCTAGGGGGCAAACTAAACTATATTTGTGTTAGCCTAGGGGGCAAACTAAACTATATTTGTGTTAGCCTAGGGGGCAAACTAAACTATATTTGTGTTAGCCTAGGGGGCAAACTAAACTATATTTGTGTTAGCCTAGGGGACAAACTAAACTATATTTGTGTTAGCCTAGGGGGCAAACTAAACTATATTTGTGTTAGCCTAGGGGGCAAACTAAACTATATTTGTGTTAGCCTAGGGGGCAAACTAAACTATATTTGTGTTAGGCTAGGGGGCAAACTAAACTATATTTGTGTTAGGCTAGGGGGCAAACTAAACTATATTTGTGTTAGGCTAGGGGGCAAACTAAACTATATTTGTGTTAGCCTAGGGGGCAAACTAAACTATATTTGTGTTAGCCTAGGGGGCAAACTAAACTATATTTGTGTTAGCCTAGGGGGCAAACTAAACTATATTTGTGTTAGGCTAGGGGGCAAACTAAACTATATTTGTGTTAGGCTAGGGGGCAAACTAAACTATATTTGTGTTAGCCTAGGGGGCAAACTAAACTATATTTGTGTTAGCCTAGGGGGCAAACTAAACTATATTTGTGTTAGCCTAGGGGGCAAACTAAACTATATTTGTGTTAGCCTAGGGGGCAAACTAAACTATATTTGTGTTAGCCTAGGGGGCAAACTAAACTATATTGCTCAACAATGGCAAAAACAAGGAAATCCTAAATAATAATTGCTTATTATTACCAACCCACCAATTATCACCAACCCACCAATTATCACCAACCCACCAATTATCACCAACTCACCAATTATCACCAACCCACCAATTATCACCAACCCACCAATTATCACCAACCCACCAATTATCACCAATCCACCAATTATCACCAACCCACCAATTATCACCAACTCACCAATTATCACCAACCCACCAATTATCACCAACCCACCAATTATCAGCAACCCACCAATTATCACCAACCCACCAATTATCACCAACCAACCAATTATCACCAACCCACCAATTATCACCAACTCACCAATTATCACCAACCCACCAATTATCACCAACCCACCAATTATCACCAACCCACCAATTATTACCAACCCACCAATTATCACCAACCCACCAATTATCACCAACCCCCCAATTATCACCAACCCACCAATTATCACCAACCCACCAATTATCACCAACCCACCAATTATCACCAACCCACCAATTATCACCAACTCACCAATTATCACCAACCCCCCAATTATCACCAACCCACCAATTATCACCAACCCACCAATTATCACCAACCCACCAATTATCACCAACCCACCAATTATCACCAACCCACCAATTAACTTACAAATAATCTATATTTTATTAATTTCACTACAACCCCAAACACCTGCAATCAAATTAGTGAAGGCATATAATTATGTGATCCACCGGGATTCGAACCTGGGTTATCACACACAAATGTTTAAACACTAACCATTACACCACCAAGACAGTTATAATTGTTTTCACCAATTAACCCTCTCCGACATATGACGCGATTTTGAGCCTATTGGGGATACTTTAAAGCCTTTGTTACCATCAGGGGTATTTAGAAACCTTTAGTTTAGTTCAACCTCTGCAGTTGTCTTTGAGTTAGCTGTGGGCAGAAAACTAATTTTGAAGAGGTAATTATAAGAGTGAGAGAACTCTATTTCTTATTGCTAATCTGGCAACCTCTGCGTCATATGTGCGTGAAAGGGTTAATGACATGAATGAAACTAATGAACCAAGCTATTATAATTACCCACAAGAGGTCGGGCCAAATAGTGTTAAGGGAGCCCACATCGCTTTTGTTTATCTTTCTCTCCCTCTCTCTTTGGCTTGTATCCATTTGGCCCCACAGCCTACTGTTTTAAGACGTTTATCCCCATCCAGGTGTCAATATTTTCCTGGCGAGCGGTAGCGAGCCACCATATACAGTATATAATTTTGTTTTGACAGCAAGCTAAATTTGTACATTTTTCGATAGGAAAATGTCTCCTGCGAAGCCGGATTACTCCATACAGTGTTCCAGCACCTCCTTATCATATGTGGTCTCCCCTGGGTACTGGCCTGCGCGATTGGTGCCTACAATCTACCCAACTTAAGGGGAGGCAGACCGTTTTTCTGGACCCCGTTCTCCCTAATGATTAGCCCCACTAGTTTTGAGATTATAAGACGTTCGGCCCATTAGTTTGGCGATTTTAACACCTTTCGCCCCATTTCGTTGTCAATTTTAAGACCTTTCGTGCCATTTAGGTGTTGATTTTTTCTTGGCGAGCGATAGCGAGCCTAGAATTTTAAGAGGAATCGGCCTTCGGCCGGGACATTTTTCTACCGAAAAATGTACAAATTGATCTTGAAGGGGGGTCTAGGGGGTGTTTTTCTAAGCTTGATGGAGGTCTAGGGAGGAAACTAAAAAAATATATAAATAAATGAATTAATAGACCTGACAAACGGTCAGTCTCACCTTCACTTTATGGTCGATTTTGTTAATTGATTAATTACCGTTTTAGTTTCCTCCCTAAACCTCCATCACACTAGACCTCCATCACACTAGACCTCCATCACACTAGACCTCCATCACACTAGACCTCCATCACACTCATAACACATCCATTACATCCCCCTGAGAGAGAGAGAGAGAGAGAGAGAGAGTGAGTGTGTAAGAAAACGACATGATAGCCACCAACCGTTTAGATATTAACATCCTGTCTAACATACAAAGAGAGAGATAGCTATCGGTGTGTAGGTGTGTGTGTGTGTGTGTGTGTAAGAAAACATGATAACCCCCAAAGGTCTAGATATTAACATCCTGTCTAACATACAAAGAGAGAGAGAGTGTGTGTGTGTGTATTTACCCAATTGTATTTAACTAATTGTATGTTACAAGATATCGATTACTCTCTAGTGTCCCGTCAGCCTTTAAGGGGAGATTTCCACTTGAGGGATTTTTGTCTTGACTCCTTTCTCCCTCATGTTTAGCCCCATTGCTTTTCTAGTTTTAAGACGTTTGCCCCATTATTTTGACGATTTTAGGAACTTTCGCCCCATTTCTGTCAATTTTAAGACCTTTCGTGTCATTTAGGGATCGATTTTACCCTGGCGAGCGATAGCGAGCCTGTAATTTAAAAGGAACCGGCTTTCAGCCGGGAAATTTTTCTACCGAAAAATGTACAAATTTATCTTGAAAGGGGGTCTAGGGGGTGTAATTTTAAGCTTGATGGAGTTCTAGGGAACAAACTAAATACCTCCCCTTAACTAATCGTATTTTACTTTAAACACTAGAATATGTTTTGCACACACTAGGTCGTTTGGTAACTCATTCCACTGCTCAACCATTTGATCTGGAAAACCAAACTTCCTAACATCTGTCCTAGGCAAAACAAAATGTGTTTGATCAATATATTCCTTTCCGTGAACACACCTAAACAAAGCTATCATGTCTCACCTCTCCCTTCTTTGTTCAAGTGAGGGAATCCCCAGGTGACACAGCCGGTCTTCATATTGGAAGTTCGTTAGCCCTGGCACCCGTCTTGTTATCACACGCTCAATTTTCTCGAGCTTACTAACGTGTTTGTCATGTGTGGATTCCATACAACCACTGCATACTCCAGGCTAGGCCTTAAACACTGGCTTGGTGGTGTAATGGTTAAGGTGTCTAAACATCTGTGTGTGATAACCCAGGTTCGAATCCTGGTGGATCACATATATGCTTTCATTAATTGTATTGGAGGTGTTTGGTGGTGTGGTGAAATTAATAAAAAATAGATTATTAGTATCTTCACCATGTCTTCATTTAGGAATTTAAACGCCACCCTAATATTAGCCCACCACGAATAAGCTTTATTTACCAAGTTATTGATGTGGTCACCGGGATCTAACCTCCTGTTCACTACAACTCCTAAGTGTTTTTCCTTCTCTGACTTTTGCAACCTTACATCGCCCATACTGTACTCCCCATGGGGTTTTCCCTGGCCGTCTCCCATCTCCATCACGTGACATTTATCATTTATCAAAGTACGTTAGAGGTAATTTAGGTGCGTTGGAAAGAAGTGTGTTGAGCTTGTTAAGGGGGGTCACCGGCTTTGTTTTAGATTTCTCTCCTTTTCTCTCTTTCCCTGGCTTTTATCCATTCGACTCCATTCTGCCAACTGTTTTAAGACGTTTATCCCCATCCAGGTGTCGATGGAGAAATTTCCACATTTCCACATTCGGCTCCATTGATACATTGATGTCATCCTGGAGCATTTGACAGCAATTGTTATCAACCACTTTCCTCACTAATTTTGCGTCATCGGCGAACATGTTAATATAGCTGCCAGTTCCAAGAGGCAGATCATGTGTGTGTGTTTGTGTGTGTGTGTGTGTGTGAGAGAGAGAGTAAGAAAATATGATACCCCCCAAACGTCTATATAATAATATCCTTTTTAGCATCCAAATAGAGAGAGAAAGAGAGTGTGTGTGTGTGTGTGTGTGTGTGTGTGTGTGTGTGTGTGTGTGATATTAAGAACACCTGATAGCCCCCAAACGTCTATATATTAACATCCTATCTAGCATCCTGTCCCACTCCAACCAACTCCTCTTAAAATGGTGGCTATGGATTACACTATTTTTTTTTTTTTTTTTTTAACACTTTCATAGCAACCATAGCAAATATGATGTTTTTATCTGTGCCTCACCTACAGAGAGTAATCCAGTTAACTCTCACAAACACCTCCACCTTCTACACAGAGAGTAATCCAGTTAACTCTCACAAACACCTCCACCTTGCTAAGGCAGCCTCCCAGAAGCTGGGTGTGCTCAACTGCCTTAGGGGGTTCTTTTCCCCTGCACAGCTTCTTGCTCTGTACAGGGGCATAGTGCGCCCTTGTATTGAGTATTGTTCACATGTGTGGGGAGGTTCCTCTCACACCGCTCTCCTAGACAAAGTTGAAAGGAAGGCCTTTCGTATCATTAACTCCCGTCCACTCACCAACTCTCTGCAATCTCTCTCTCTCCGCCGCAATGTTGCATCTCTCTCGCTATTCTATCGCTACTATAATAATCAGTGTTCCTCAGAGCTATCCCAGTGCATACCACCTCCTTTACGTAGGGCACGTGGTACCCGTCTTGCAACTCAATCCCACCCCTACTCTGTGCAACTCTCCAACCCAAGAGTGAAACGTTACTCTCAAACTTTCTTCTACTCAACAGCTGAGCTCTGGAACTCTCTCCCAGAATCAGTCTTTCCCTCTTCCTATGACTTAAATTGCTTCAAACTCCGTGTGTCCAGGCATTTTGGCTCGAACGTCCCTTGATTTTGGCCCTGTCACTCTTTCAACTATGGGGGAGGCACTCGCTATAGGCAGTTATGCCTTTTGCCTCCCTCAATCACATAGAAAAAAAAAAAAAAAAAAAAAATCCACCTCCTACACAGAGAGTAATCCAGTTAACTCTTACAAACACCTCCACCTCCTACACAGACAGTAATGCAGTTAACTCTTACAAACACCTCCACCTCCTACACAGACAGTAATGCAGTTAACTCTCACAAACACCTCCACCTCCTACACAGACAGTAATGTAGTTAACTCTCACAAACACCTCCACCTCCTACACAAAGAGTAATCCAGTTAACTCTTACAAACACCTCCACCTCCTACACAGACAGTAATGCAGTTAACTCTTACAAACACCTCCACCTCCTACACAGACAGTAATGCAGTTAACTCTCACAAACACCTCCACCTCCTACACAGACAGTAATGTAGTTAACTCTCACAAACACCTCCACCTCCTACACAGAGAGTAATCCAGTTAACTCTCACAAACACCTCCACCTCCTACACAGACAGTAATGCAGTTAACTCTCACAAACACCTCCACCTCCTACACAGAGTAATCCAGTTAACTCTCACAAACACCTCCACCTCCTACACAGACAGTAATCCAGTTAACTCTCACAAACACCTCCACCTCCTACACAGACAGTAATCCAGTTAACTCTCACAAACACCTCCACCTCCTACACAGACAGTAATCCAGTTAACTCTCACAAACACCTCCACCTCCTACACAGACAGTAATGTAGTTAACTCTCACAAACACCTCCACCTCCTACACAGACAGTAATCCAGTTAACTCTCACAAACACCTCCACCTCCTACACAGACAGTAATCCAGTTAACTCTCACAAACACCTCCACCTCCTACACAGACAGTAATGCAGTTAACTCTCACAAACACCTCCACCTCCTACACAGACAGTAATGCAGTTAACTCTCACAAACACCTCCACCTCCTACACAGAGAGTAATCCAGTTAACTCTCACAAACACCTCCACCTCCTACACAGACAGTAATGCAGTTAACTCTCACAAACACCTCCACCTCCTACACAGACAGTAATGCAGTTAACTCTCACAAACACCTCCACCTCCTACACAGACAGTAATGCAGTTAACTCTCACAAACACCTCCACCTCCTACACAGACAGTAATGCAGTTAACTCTCACAAACACCTCCACCTCCTACACAGACAGTAATCCAGTTAACTCTCACAAACACCTCCACCTCCTACACAGACAGTAATGCAGTTAACTCTCACAAACACCTCCACCTCCTACACAGAGAGTAATGCAGTTAACTCTCACAAACACCTCCACCTCCTACACAGACAGTAATCCAGTTAACTCTCACAAACACCTCCACCTCCTACACAGAGTAATCCAGTTAACTCTCACAAACACCTCCACCTCCTACACAGACAGTAATGCAGTTAACTCTCACAAACACCTCCACCTCCTACACAGACAGTAATGTAGTTAACTCTCACAAACACCTCCACCTCCTACACAGACAGTAATGCAGTTAACTCTCACAAACACCTCCACCTCCTACACAGACAGTAATCCAGTTAACTCTCACAAACACCTCCACCTCCTACACAGAGAGTAATCCAGTTAACTCTCACAAACACCTCCACCTCCTACACAGACAGTAATGTAGTTAACTCTCACAAACACCTCCACCTCCTACACAGACAGTAATGCAGTTAACTCTCACAAACACCTACACCTCCTACACAGACAGTAATCCAGTTAACTCTCACAAACACCTCCACCTCCTACACAGAGAGTAATCCAGTTAACTCTTACAAACACCTCCACCTCCTACACAGACAGTAATGTAGTTAACTCTCACAAACACCTCCACCTCCTACACAGACAGTAATCCAGTTAACTCTCACAAACACCTCCACCTCCTACACAGAGAGTAATCCAGTTAACTCTCACAAACACCTCCACCTCCTACACAGACAGTAATCCAGTTAACTCTCACAAACACCTCCACCTCCTACACAGACAGTAATCCAGTTAACTCTCACAAACACCTCCACCTCCTACACAGACAGTAATCCAGTTAACTCTCACAAACACCTCCACCTCCTACACAGACAGTAATCCAGTTAACTCTCACAAACACCTCCACCTCCTACACAGACAGTAATCCAGTTAACTCTTACAAACACCTCCACCTCCTACACAGACAGTAATCCAGTTAACTCTCACAAACACCTCCACCTCCTACACAGACAGTAATGCAGTTAACTCTCACAAACACCTCCACCTCCTACACAGACAGTAATGCAGTTAACTCTCACAAACACCTCCACCTCCTACACAGACAGTAATGTAGTTAACTCTCACAAACACCTCCACCTCCTACACAGACAGTAATGCAGTTAACTCTCACAAACACCTCCACCTCCTACACAGACAGTAATCCAGTTAACTCTCACAAACACCTCCACCTCCTACACAGAAAGTAATCCAGTTAACTCTCACAAACACCTCCACCTCCTACACAGACAGTAATCCAGTTAACTCTCACAAACACCTCCACCTCCTACACAGACAGTAATCCAGTTAACTCTCACAAACACCTCCACCTCCTACACAGAGAGTAATCCAGTTAACTCTCACAAACACCTCCACCTCCTACACAGACAGTAATCCAGTTAACTCTCACAAACACCTCCACCTCCTACACAGACAGTAATCCAGTTAAGGGAGCCCACCTCGCTTTTTTTTTTTTTTCTCTCCCTCTCTCTTTGGCTTGTATCCATTCGGCCCCATTCAGCCTACTGTTTTAAGACGTTTACTCCCATCCAGGTGTCAATATTTTCTTGGCGAGCGGTAGCGAGCCAGCATATATATACTTTTGTTTTGACAGCAAGCTAAATTTGTACATTTATCGATAGAAACAAAATTTCGGCAAAGCCGGATTTCTCCATACAATGCTGGCTCGCGAAATCGACACCTGGATGGGGATAAACGTCTTCAAAACAGTTGGATGAATGGGGCCGAATGGATAGAAGCCAGGGAAAGAGAAAAAAGGAGAGAAAAGATAAAAAAAAAAACGGTGACCCCCTTAACTCTGACAAACGCCTCCTTCTCCTGTTCATATCACTACACTTAAGGGGGTAGTACTGGCTTTTTATGGACCTCCTTCTCCCTCGTGTTTAGCATATTAAGCGTTCAGGTTTTAAGGGGAGGTTTTTAGTTTGGTCTCTAGATATCCATCAACCTTAAGATTACACCCCCTTGAGCCCCTTTCAAGATAAATTTGTACATTTTTCGGTAGAAAAATTTCCCGGCTGAAAGCCGGTTCCTCTTAAATAATAGGCTCGCTATCGCTCGCCAGAATAAAATCGACACCCAAATGGCACGAAAGGTCTTGAAATTGACAGAAATGGGTCGAAAGTTCTTAAATCGTCAAAATAATAGGGCGAACGTCTTAAAATTAGAAAAGCAATGGGGCTAAACATGAGGGAGAAAGGAGTCAAGAAAAAAATACCTCAAGTGGAAATCTCCCCTTAAGAAGTTCGATCCGTTAGTTTAGCGATTTTGAGACCTTTCGCCTCATTTTTGTATCAATATTAAGACCTTTCGTGCCCTTTAGGTGTCGATTTTTTTTCCAGGCGAGCGATAGCGAGCCTCTAATGGGCTGTACATGTCCACACCCATTCCCTGGCCGACTCTTCCCAACTGGTAGAAATATTAGTCATTCTTGTAGATAATTATCCCTTGATCAGCATCACGTAATTAACCACTTGCGAGTTTCAGGCTATAAGGAAGTTGGAGCCGTAGACATCGATATTTAGCAGAATTACCAGCTAAAATACGGTCGTAGTTCATTTATAAATACATCAAACCCAATTCAACTTACTTTTTATAAATACATCAAATCCAATTAAACTTACTTTTTATAAATACATCAAACCCAATTAAACTTACTTTTTATAAATACATCAAACCCAATTCAACTTACTTTTTATAAATACATCAAATCCAATTAAACTTACTTTTTATAAATACATCAAATCCAATTAAACTTACTTTTTATAAATACATCAAATCCAATTAAACTTTTATTGTATTTGTGTTTACCATCGATGTCTACATTATTATTGTATTTGTGTTTACCATCGATGTCTACATTATTATTGTATTTGTGTTTACCATCGATGTCTACATTATTATTGTATTTGTGTTTACCATCGATGTCTATATTATTATTGTATTTGTGTTTACCATCGATGTCTACATTATTATTGTATTTGTGTTTACCATCGATGTCTACATTATTATTGTATTTGTGTTTACCATCGATGTCTATATTATTATTGTATTTGTGTTTACCATCGATGTCTACATTATTATTGTATTTGTGTTTACCATCGATGTCTACATTATTATTGTATTTGTGTTTACCATCGATGTCTACATTATTATTGTATTTGTGTTTACCATCGATGTCTACATTATTATTGTATTTGTGTTTACCATCGATGTCTACATTATTATTGTATTTGTGTTTACCATCGATGTCTACATTATTATTGTATTTGTGTTTACCATCGATGTCTACATTATTATTGTATTTGTGTTTACCATCGATGTCTACATTATTATTGTATTTGTGTTTACCATCGATGTCTACAGCTCCAACTTCCTTATAGCCTGAAACTCGCCAGTGGTCAAATCTATTCTCCTTACTATTAGACCATTTGCTTCCGTTTATAATGTACCTCGACGACTTAAGGGGAGGTTTCCACTTGAAGGACTTTTCTCTTGACCCCTTTCTCCCTCATGTCTAGCCCCATCGCTTTTGAGATTTTAACACGTTTGCCCCATTAGTTTGGTGATTTTAAGCATTTCCGCCCCATTCTGTCAATTTTAAGACCTTCGTGCCATTTAGGCGTCGATTTTATCCTGGCGAGCGACAGCGAGCCTGTAATTTAAGAGTAACTGGCCTTTGGCCAGGACATTTTTCTACCGAAAAATGTACAAATTTATCTTGAAAGGGGGTCAAGGGGGCGACATTTTAAGATTGCTGGAGGAGTAGGAAACAAACTAGAAACCTCCCCTTAAGGCACTTAAGGTGAGTCTGATGGACTGCTGAGGTTAAGGGGAGATGGGTCGTTTTTCTGGTCTCTTTCTCCCTCGTGTTAAGCCCCACTTGTTTTGAAGTTATAAGACGTTCGGCCCATTAGTTTGGTGATTCTAACACCTTTTGCCCCATTTCGTTGTCAATTTTAAGACCTTTCGTGCCATTTAGGTGTCGATTATTTCCTGGCGAGCGATAGCGAGCCCGAAGTTTTAAGAGAAACCGGCCTTTGGCCGGGAAATTTTTCTACGGAAAAATGTAAACATTTATCTTGAAGGGGGGGGGGGGGGGGGTCTAGGGGGTGTTTTATCTTGAAGGGGGGTCTAGGGGGTGTTTTTCTAAGCTTGATGGAGGTCTAGCGAAAAAACAAAGAAATAAAGGAATAAATGAATTAATAAAACAAAGAAATAAAGGTATAAATGAATTAATAAAACTAAGAAATAAAGGAATAAATGAATTAATAAAACAAAGAAATAAAGGAATAAATGAATTAATAAAACTAAGAAATAAAGGAATAAATGAATTAATAAAACAAAGAAATAAAGGAATAAATGAATTAATAAAACAAAGGAAAAAACAAAGAAATAAAGGAATAAATTAATTAATAAAACTAAGAAATAAAGGATAAATGAATTAATAAAACTAAGAAATAAAGGAATAAATGAATTAATAAAACAAAGAAATAAAGGAATAAATGAATTAATAAAACAAAGAAATAAAGGAATAAATGAATTAATAAAACTAAGAAATAAAGGATAAATGAATAAATAAAACAAAGGAAAAAACTAAGAAATAAAGGAATAAATGAATTAATAAAACAAAGGAAAATAAAACCCCCCGGTCCGTCTGCCCTTAATTATCTAGTCAGTTAGACAGTTAATCAGTGAGACATCTTACTAGTTTGATAATTGGTTAGATGTTCAAATAGTTAGCTACCAGTTAGTTAAGATGTTCAGTTGGATAGGTATTGGCTAGTATTCAGTCGGGTAGGTATTGGTTAGTTAAGGGGAGATCTCCACTTGAGGGATTTTTTTCTGGACCCCCTTTCTCCCTCATTGCTTTTGAGATTTTAACCACGTTCGCCCCAGTAGTTTAGCAGTTTTAAGAACTTTCACCCCATTTCTGACAATATTAAGATCTTTCGTGCCATTTAGGTGTCGATTTCTTCCTGGCGAGCGATAGCGAGCCTGTAATTTAAGAGGAACTGGCCTTCGGCCAGGACATTTTTCTACCGTAAAATGTACAAATTTATCTTGAAAGGGACTCAAGGGGGTGTAATTTTAAGCTTGATGGAGGTCTAGGGAACAAACTAAATACCTCCCCTTAAAATATTTAGAACACAGTCATAAGGGTGAAGTGATGACCAACGTATACAATGAAGTGATGACCAACGTATACAATGAAGTGATGACCAACGTATACAATGAAGTGATGACCAACGTATACAATGAAGTGATGACCAACGTATACAATGAAGTGATGACCAACGTATACAATGAAGTGATGACCAACGTATACAATGAAGTGATGACCAACGTATACAATGAAGTGATGACCAACGTATACAATGAAGTGATGACCAACGTATACAATGAAGTGATGACCAACGTATACAATGAAGTGATGACCAACGTATACAATGAAATAAATGAGTTTTGTCTGTATTCCACTTTGTAGCCTAAATGTTGACAACCTTGCTGAGTGCTTCACGATCCATCAATCAGAATGAGGTGCCCTCCTTTATTATAACACGGCATCCTAAATATCATGGATCATAATTACCAACAGCAAGAGTGTATTGTGGTGACTGATAATACGACCCTCAAGTCTGACGTTGCACTTGAAAACTATGTCTGGCATGCCCACTGGTTCTAAGGGGCACTCCACCCCTCCAAAACTGACAAGGTGGAGCCTTGCATAGAGGATAGTTTGATATAACGAGGCACAGCATGATATCTTCAAGCATACGTTACCTACAAACAGCAACAGTACTCTCTCATAGTCTTCAAGCATACGTTACCTACAAACAGCAACAGTACTCTCTCATAGTCTTCAAGCATACGTTACCTACAAACAGCAACAGTACTCTCTCATAGAGGATAGTTGATATAACGAGGCACAGCATGATATCTTCAAGCATACGTTACCTACAAACAGCAACAGTACTCTCTCATAGAGGATAGTTGATATAACGAGGCACAGCATGATATCTTCAAGCATACGTTACCTACAAACAGCAACAGTACTCTCTCATAGTCTTCAAGCATACGTTACCTACAAACAGCAACAGTACTCTCTCATAGTCTTCAAGCATACGTTACCTACAAACAGCAACAGTACTCTCTCATAGTCTTCAAGCATACGTTACCTACAAACAGCAACAGTACTCTCTCATAGTCTCCAGAAAGCTACCACCTAGAGGAGACAAACCAAAAATTCCCCCAAATAGTTTGATGTGGTCAGATTTAGTAATATGGGAATCGTCTGTATTATAAGTACATAGCACACAGTACTCACCCCTTGTTTCCGACAAGGCAGCCTTCGATGAGCCAGTCCAAGAACCCTCTCCTGGCTTCGACAGTTGTGGCCCAAACACATGGTTGAGGGCGCTGAGCGGTGTCATTGTGCGGCGGACAACTTGGTGTAGCAGGAGTGACCTGAGCATCCACACCTACCACCACAGCCACCACCACCACCACAGCCACACCCACCCTGATAACCAACACAATATATAACAGGTAAGTCATAATTGAGGAGGGAGGGCTGGGAGAGATTTATAAAACAAATTTAGGTAAATGGAACAAATTAAGAAAGGCGGCAGAGGGTTAAGGTACATCAGGATTTTATAATAACCGAGAAAAAGAAGGAAGCACAAATGAAAAAATATTAACTTTCGACAGTCACGATCTACTTGGGATTATGGTTGCTATATGGACTTGCTATAGCATAATATTATACTCAAGTGATATATAGATTGTTGCCCTCGCAAATGTATTATAAGTGATTTAGAAGTACCCCCCCCCCCTTAATTTGCTTGCAATATAGATGACAATTTCCATAAGTCACAGCCCTCTTTGTCTTGTATCCCACCACCCCCATACTATATTAATTTCCATAAGTCACAGCCCTCTTTGTCTTGTATCCCACCACCCCCATACTATATTAATTTCCATAAGTCACAGCCCTCTTTGTCTTGTATCCCACCACCCCCATACTATATTAATTTCCATAAGTCACAGCCCTCTTTGTCTTGTATCCCACCACCCCCATACTATATTAATTTTCAAGCTTAATTTAATCTCAAAGAACAACGTCGGAATATATTATTAGGGGGTGAAACTCGTGACTGTCCAAAAGTAAGTATTTATCCCAAAATTTTACAAATTTCTTTTGATTATATTTATTAAAACTGTATACTTACCCATTTATTAAAACTGTATACTTACCCATTTATTAAAACTGTATACTTACCCATTTATTAAAACTGTATACTTACCCATTTATTAAAACTGTATACTTACCCATTTATTAAAACTGTATACTTACCCATTTATTAAAACTGTATACTTACCCATTTATTAAAACTGTATACTTACCCATTTATTAAAACTGTATACTTACCCATTTATTAAAACTGTATACTTACCCATTTATTAAAACTGTATACTTACCCATTTATTAAAACTGTATACTTACCCATTTAATAAAACTGTATACTTACCCATTTATTAAAACTGTATACTTACCCATTTATTAAAACTGTATACTTACCCATTTATTAAAACTGTATACTTACCCATTTAATAAAACTGTATACTTACCCATTTATTAAAACTGTATACTTACCCATTTATTAAAACTGTATACTTACCCATTTAATAAAACTGTATACTTACCCATTTATTAAAACTGTATACTTACCCATTTATTAAAACTGTATACTTACCCATTTAATAAAACTGTATACTTACCCATTTATTTATTAAATATAATTTTGTGTTATATAATTTAACGTACCGTACATTTAACTTCCTTTTCCACTACGTTCTGTAATGGCTCAGACAGAGTTATCATATGTGGCTGATAGTAACATAGTGCTTGTCATGTGACAATTTAACGTACCATACATTTAACTTCCTTTTCCACTACGTTCTGTAATGGCTCAGACAGAGTTATCATATGTGGCTGATAGTAACATAGTGCTTGTCATGTGACAATTTAACGTACCATACATTTAACTTCCTTTTCCACTACGTTCTGTAATGGCTCAGACAGAGTTATCATATGTGGCTGATAGTAACATAGTGCTTGTCATGTGACAATTTAACGTACCGTACATTTAACTTCCTTTTCCACTACGTTCTGTAATGGCTCAGACAGAGTTATCATATGTGGCTGATAGTAACATAGTGCTTGTCATGTGACAATTCGCTAGGATTCATTCTGAGCCAGATCGCCACAGTGCGTATGAGCAATCATTTGCCTCCCTTCAACCTATATTGTATCCAACGGCCAGCTGTTGGGTACATTTTATGGTAAGTTTTAATTGGGTAACCACAGGGCGCTTGCACACTGTGGCGATCTGGCTCAAAATGTACCCTGGCGAAATGTTACGGGACAGTGCTAACCATGCCTCAGGAAGACACAATAGAGTCCCACTGCAGTATCTACAACCACACCAACCTTAACAGAGCTACAAAAAGACAGTGTCATAACAAGACTGTACTGTATTGGATTAACGTTAGTCCATACTCAAGCCATCCTCCCTCTTAAGCCCCCGTCACACATTCACGATTTTCATCCCGACAGATCAGGACAACATGGTCGGCGCCATGGTCGGTACCACACATCTGAAGGTGTCCTGGGATGTCTGACCAAGCGCGGGAGGTGTCGACAAGGCGGGTGAAAATTTTGGGGCATGCTCGAAATTTGGGAAAGGGATTGCCACAGATGAATTTGCCTTGCGAGGGCGGTGACCATCATGGCAATTGCGCCGCATGACATAGTGGACGCTACATCAGTAGGCACCATTGTCGGCGACTAACGAGGCTTGGCGGCGAGGATTAGGAGGGCGGCATGGTGCGGTTGTGTTATACTGTATATACCCCAAAGATGTGGTTAACCTATCATAACTGTTTGTTAATTTAAATAGGTCAGGCACTTGTGAATCCTCAAAGGAGAAACGGGCGCTATACATGTAACCAGACGATTATTATTATTATTAATTATTATTCATAGCCTGCAATTATAAGAGGAATCGGCCTTCGGCCGGGACATTTTTCTACCGAAAAATATACAAATTTATCTTGAAGGGGGGTCTAGGGGGTGTTTTTCTAAGCTCGATAGAGGTCTAGGGAGGAAACTAACAAAAACATGAATAAATGAATTACGGTAATAGACCAAACAAACGGTCAGTCTCCCCTTAATAAATGAATTACGGTAATAGACCAAACAAACGGTCAGTCTCCCCTTAATTTCCTCAGACCACGCTCATGACATGCCTACGGTCACTGGTCACTTGTTCGGTAGTAATCCTTATTGTATGATAATGTTGGACAGGTATTATGATCAGGATTCGAACCCACTCCAGGTATATATGGGAGAGTTGGGCACCGTAACCACTCGCCCATGAACTCTCTCACATATACCTGGGTGATTGGGTTCGAATCCTGGTCAGGATACCTCTCTCCCAATCGTTATTTAGATCGTTATTGAGTGACAAGCCCCTTAGATTATCGCATTATCGTCACTTACATTTGTGTCTATTAAGGGAGCCCACCTCGCTTTTTTTCTCTTTCTCTCCCTTTCTCTTTGGCTTGTATCCATTCGGCCCCATTTAGCCTACTGTTTTAAGACTTTCACCCCATTCAGGTATCAATATTTTCCTAGCGAGCGGTAGCGAGCCAGCATATATGTATTTTTGTTTATGACAGCATATATGTATTTTTGTTTATGACAGCATATATTATGTATTTTTGTTTATGACAGCATATATGTATTTTTGTTTATGACAGCATATATTATGTATTTTTGTTTATGACAGCATATATGTATTTTTGTTTATGACAGCATATATGTATTTTTGTTTATGACAGCATATATTATGTATTTTTGTTTATGACAGCATATATGTATTTTTGTTTATGACAGCATATATGTATTTTTTGTTATGACAGCATATATGTATTTTTGTTTATGACAGCATATATGTATTTTTGTTTATGACAGCATATATGTATTTTTGTTTATGACAGCATATATGTATTTTTGTTTATGACAGCATATATTATGTATTTTTGTTTATGACAGCATATATGTATTTTTGTTTATGACAGCATATATGTATTTTTGTTTATGACAGCATATATGTATTTTTGTTTATGACAGCAAACTAAATTTGTAAATTTTTCGATAGAAAAATTTCTCCGGCGAAGCCGGATTTCTCCATACAATGCTGGCTCGCTATCGCTCGCCAGGAAGAAATCGACACCTGGATAGGGATAAACGTCTTAAAACAGTTGGCTGAATGGGGCCGAATGGATACAAGCCAGAGAGAGGGAGAGAAAGAGAAAAAAAGCAGGTGATCCCCCTTAACATAACTCAAAACTCAACTCTATATGACCGTATACCATGCCCCCCTGCAAGGAACCCATGTGGAGCCCTTGGTATCGGCGACGTACTTAACATAACCCAAAACTCAACTCTATATGACCGTATACACTGCCCCCCTGCAAGGAACCCATGTGGAGCCCTTGGTATCGGCGACGTACTTAACATAACCCAAAACTCAACTCTATATGACCGTATACCATGCCCCCCTGCAAGGAACCCATGTGGAGCCCTTGGTATCGGCGACGTACTTAACATAACCCAAAACTCAACTCTATATGACCGTATACCATGCCCCCCTGCAAGGAACCCATGTGGAGCCCTTGGTATCGGCGACGTACTTAACATAACCCAAAACTCAACTCTATATGACCGTATACCCTGCCCCCCTGCAAGGAACCCATGTGGAGCCCTTGGTATCGGCGACGTACTTAACATAACCCAAAACTCAACTCTATATGACTGTATACCATGCCCCCCTGCAAGGAACCCATGTGGAGCCCTTGGTATCGGCGACGTACTTAACATAACCCAAAACTCAACTCTATATGACCGTATACCCTGCCCCCCTGCAAGGAACCCATGTGGAGCCCTTGGTATCGGCGACGTACTTAACATAACCCAAAACTCAACTCTATATGACCGTATACCCTGCCCCCCTGCAAGGAACCCCTGTGGAGCCCTTGGTATCGGCGACGTACTTAACATAACCCAAAACTCAACTCTATATGACCGTATACCCTGCCCCCCTGCAAGGAACCCATGTGGAGCCCTTGGTATCGGCGACGAACTTAACATAACCCAAAACTCAACTCTATATGACCGTATACCATGCCCCCCTGCAAGGAACCCATGTGGAGCCCTTGGTATCGGCGACGTACTTAACATAATCCAAAACTCAACTCTATATGACCGTATACCCTGCCCCCCTGCAAGGAACCCATGTGGAGCCCTTGGTATCGGCGACGTACTTAACATAACCCAAAACTCAACTCTATATGACCGTATACCATGCCCCCCTGCAAGGAACCCATGTGGAGCCCTTGGTATCGGCGACGTACTTAACATAACCCAAAACTCAACTCTATATGACCGTATACCATGCCCCCCTGCAAGGAACCCATGTGGAGCCCTTGGTATCGGCGACGTACTTAACATAACCCAAAACTCAACTCTATATGACCGTATACCATGCCCCCCTGCAAGGAACCCATGTGGAGCCCTTGGTATCGGCGACGTACTTAACATAACCCAAAACTCAACTCTATATGACCGTATACCCTGCCCCCCTGCAAGGAACCCATGTGGAGCCCTTGGTATCGGCGACGTACTTAACATAACCCAAAACTCAACTCTATATGACCGTATACCCTGCCCCCCTGCAAGGAACCCATGTGGAGCCCTTGGTATCGGCGACGTACTTAACATAACCCAAAACTCAACTCTATATGACCGTATACCCTGCCCCCCTGCAAGGAACCCATGTGGAGCCCTTGGTATCGGCGACGTACTTAACATAACCCAAAACTCAACTCTATATGACCGTATACCCTGCCCCCCTGCAAGGAACCCATGTGGAGCCCTTGGTATCGGCGACGTACTTAACATAACCCAAAACTCAACTCTATATGACCGTATACCCTGCCCCCCTGCAAGGAACCCATGTGGAGCCCTTGGTATCGGTGACGTACTTAACATAACCCAAAACTCAACTCTATATGACCGTATACCATGCCCCCCTGCAAGGAACCCATGTGGAGCCCTTGGTATCGGCGACGTAGTTAACATAACCCAAAACTCAACTCTATATGACCGTATACCCTGCCCCCCTGCAAGGAACCCATGTGGAGCCCTTGGTATCGGCGACGTACTTAACATAACTCAAAACTCAACTCTATATGACCGTATACCCTGCCCCCCTGCAAGGAACCCATGTGGAGCCCTTGGTATCGGCGACGTACTTAACATAACCCAAAACTCAACTCTATATGACCGTATACCCTGCCCCCCTGCAAGGAACCCATGTGGAGCCCTTGGTATCGGCGACGTACTTAACATAACCCAAAACTCAACTCTATATGACCGTATACCCTGCCCCCCTGCAAGGAACCCATGTGGAGCCCTTGGTATCGGCGACGTACTTAACATAACCCAAAACTCAACTCTATATGACCGTATACCATGCCCCCCTGCAAGGAACCCATGTGGAGCCCTTGGTATCGGCGACGTAGTTAACATAACCCAAAACTCAACTCTATATGACCGTATACCATGCCCCCCTGCAAGGAACCCATGTGGAGCCCTTGGTATCGGCGACGTACTTAACATAACCTAAAACTCAACTCTATATGACCGTATACCCTGCCCCCCTGCAAGGAACCCATGTGGAGCCCTTGGTATCGGCGACGTACTTAACATAACTCAAAACTCAACTCTATATGACCGTATACCCTGCCCCCCTGCAAGGAACCCTTGTGGAGCCCTTGGTATCGGCGACGTACTTAACATAACCCAAAACTCAACTCTATATGACCGTATACCCTGCCCCCCTGCAAGGAACCCATGTGGAGCCCTTGGTATCGGCGACGTAGTTAACATAACCCAAAACTCAACTCTATATGACCGTATACCCTGCCCCCCTGCAAGGAACCCATGTGGAGCCCTTGGTATCGGCGATGTACTTAACATAACCCAAAACTCAACTCTATATGACCGTATACCCTGCCTCCCTGCAAGGAACCCATGTGGAGCCCTTGGTATCGGCGACGTACTTAACATAACCCAAAACTCAACTCTATATGACCGTATACCCTGCCCCCCTGCAAGGAACCCATGTGGAGCCCTTGGTATCGGCGACGTACTTAACATAACCCAAAACTCAACTCTATATGACCGTATACCCTGCCCCCCTGCAAGGAACCCATGTGGAGCCCTTGGTATCGGCGACGTACTTAACATAACCCAAAACTCAACTCTATATGACCGTATACCCTGCCCCCCTGCAAGGAACCCATGTGGAGCCCTTGGTATCGGCGACGTACTTAACATAACCCAAAACTCAACTCTATATGACCGTATACCCTGCCCCCCTGCAAGGAACCCATGTGGAGCCCTTGGTATCGGCGACGTACTTAACATAACCCAAAACTCAACTCTATATGACCGTATACCATGCCCCCCTGCAAGGAACCCATGTGGAGCCCTTGGTATCGGCGACGTACTTAACATAACCCAAAACTCAACTCTATATGACCGTATACCATGCCCCCCTGCAAGGAACCCATGTGGAGCCCTTGGTATCGGCAACGTACTTAACATAACCCAAAACTCAACTCTATATGACCGTATACCCTGCCCCCCCTGCAAGGAACCCATGTGGAGCCCTTGGTATCGGCGACGTACTTAACATAACCCAAAACTCAACTCTATAATTATGACCGTATACCATGCCCCCCTGCAAGGAACCCATGTGGAGCCCTTGGTATCGGCGACGTACTTAACATAACCCAAAACTCAACTCTATATGACCGTATACCATGCCCCCCTGCAAGGAACCCATGTGGAGCCCTTGGTATCGGCGACGTACTTAACATAACCCAAAACTCAACTCTATATGACCGTATACCCTGCCCCCCTGCAAGGAACCCATGTGGAGCCCTTGGTATCGGCGACGTACTTAACATAACCCAAAACTCAACTCTATATGACCGTATACCCTGCCCCCCTGCAAGGAACCCATGTGGAGCCCTTGGTATCGGCGACGTACTTAACATAACCCAAAACTCAACTCTATATGATCGTATACCCTGCCCCCCTGCAAGGAACCCATGTGGAGCCCTTGGTATCGGCGACGTACTTAACATAACCCAAAACTCAACTCTATATGACCGTATACCATGCCCCCATGCAAGGAACCCATGTGGAGCCCTTGGTATCGGCGATGTACTTAACATAACCCAAAACTCAACTCTATATGACCGTATACCCTGCCCCCCTGCAAGGAACCCATGTGGAGCCCTTGGTATCGGCGACGTACTTAACATAACCCAAAACTCAACTCTATATGACCGTATACCATGCCCCCCTGCAAGGAACCCATGTGGAGCCCTTGGTATCGGCGACGTACTTAACATAACCCAAAACTCAACTCTATATGACCGTATACCCTGCCCCCCTGCAAGGAACCCATGTGGAGCCCTTGGTATCGGCGACGTACTTAACATAACCCAAAACTCAACTCTATATGACCGTATACCCTGCCCCCCTGCAAGGAACCCATGTGGAGCCCTTGGTATCGGCGACGTACTTAACATAACCCAAAACTCAACTCTATGACCGTATACCCTGCCCCCCTGCAAGGAACCCATGTGGAGCCCTTGGTATCGGCGACGTACTTAACATAACCCAAAACTCAACTCTATATGATCGTATACCCTGCCCCCCTGCAAGGAACCCATGTGGAGCCCTTGGTATCGGCGACGTACTTAACATAACCCAAAACTCAACTCTACTGTATATGACCGTATACCATGCCCCCCTGCAAGGAACCCATGTGGAGCCCTTGGTATCGGCGACATACTTAACATAACCCAAAACTCAACTCTATATGACCGTATACCCTGCCCCCCTGCAAGGAACCCATGTGGAGCCCTTGGTATCGGCGACGTACTTAACATAACCCAAAACTCAACTCTATATGACCGTATACCATGCCCCCCTGCAAGGAACCCATGTGGAGCCCTTGGTATCGGCGACGTACTTAACATAACCCAAAACTCAACTCTATATGACCGTATACCCTGCCCCCCTGCAAGGAACCCATGTGGAGCCCTTGGTATCGGCGACGTACTTAACATAACCCAAAACTCAACTCTATATGACCGTATACCCTGCCCCCCTGCAAGGAACCCATGTGGAGCCCTTGGTATCGGCGACGTACTTAACATAACCCAAAACTCAACTCTATATGACCGTATACCCTGCCCCCCTGCAAGGAACCCATGTGGAGCCCTTGGTATCGGCGACGTACTTAACATAACCCAAAACTCAACTCTATATGACCGTATACCCTGCCCCCCTGCAAGGAACCCATGTGGAGCCCTTGGTATCGGCGACGTACTTAACATAACCCAAAACTCAACTCTATATGACCGTATACCATGCCCCCCTGCAAGGAACCCATGTGGAGCCCTTGGTATCGGCGACGTACTTAACATAACCCAAAACTCAACTCTATATGACCGTATACCCTGCCCCCTTGCAAGGAACCCATGTGGAGCCCTTGGTATCGGCGACGTACTTAACATAACCCAAAACTCAACTCTATATGACCGTATACCCTGCCCCCCTGCAAGGAACCCCTGTGGAGCCCTTGGTATCGGCGACGTACTTATCATAACCCAAAACTCAACTCTATATGATCGTATACCCTGCCCCCCTGCAAGGAACCCATGTGGAGCCCTTGGTATCGGCGACGTACTTAACATAACCCAAAACTCAACTCTATATGACCGTATACCATGCCCCCATGCAAGGAACCCATGTGGAGCCCTTGGTATCGGCGATGTACTTAACATAACCCAAAACTCAACTCTATATGACCGTATACCCTGCCCCCCTGCAAGGAACCCATGTGGAGCCCTTGGTATCGGCGACGTACTTAACATAACCCAAAACTCAACTCTAGATGACCGTATACCATGCCCCCCTGCAAGGAACCCATGTGGAGCCCTTGGTATCGGCGACGTACTTAACATAACCCAAAACTCAACTCTATATGACCGTATACCCTGCCCCCCTGCAAGGAACCCAGGTGGAGCCCTTGGTATCGGCGACGTACTTAACATAACCCAAAACTCAACTCTATATGACCGTATACCCTGCCCCCCTGCAAGGAACCCATGTGGAGCCCTTGGTATCGGCGACGTACTTAACATAACCCAAAACTCAACTCTATATGACCGTATACCCTGCCCCCCTGCAAGGAACCCATGTGGAGCCCTTGGTATCGGCGACGTACTTAACATAACCCAAAACTCAACTCTATATGACCGTATACCCTGCCCCCCTGCAAGGAACCCATGTGGAGCCCTTGGTATCGGCGACGTACTTAACATAACCCAAAACTCAACTCTATATGACCGTATACCCTGCCCCCCTGCAAGGAACCCATGTGGAGCCCTTGGTATCGGCGACGTACTTAACATAACCCAAAACTCAACTCTATATGACCGTATACCCTGCCCCCCTGCAAGGAACCCTTGTGGGGCCCTTGGTATCGGCGACGTACTTAACATAACCCAAAACTCAACTCTATATGACCGTATACCCTGCCCCCCTGCAAGGAACCCATGTGGAGCCCTTGGTATCGGCGACGTACTTAACATAACCCAAAACTCAACTCTATATGACCGTATACCCTGCCCCCCTGCAAGGAACCCATGTGGAGCCCTTGGTATCGGCGACGTACTTAACATAACCCAAAACTCAACTCTATATGACCGTATACCCTGCCCCCCTGCAAGGAACCCATGTGGAGCCCTTGGTATCGGCGACGTACTTAACATAACCCAAAACTCAACTCTATATGACCGTATACCCTGCCCCCCTGCAAGGAACCCATGTGGAGCCCTTGGTATCGGCGACGTACTTAACATAACCCAAAACTCAACTCTATATGACCGTATACCCTGCCCCCCTGCAAGGAACCCATGTGGAGCCCTTGGTATCGGCGACGTACTTAACATAACCCAAAACTCAACTCTATATGACCGTATACCCTGCCCCCCTGCAAGGAACCCATGTGGAGCCCTTGGTATCGGCGACGTACTTAACATAACCCAAAACTCAACTCTATATGACCGTATACCCTGCCCCCCTGCAAGGAACCCATGTGGAGCCCTTGGTATCGGCGACGTACTTAACATAACCCAAAACTCAACTCTATATGACCGTATACCCTGCCCCCCTGCAAGGAACCCATGTGGAGCCCTTGGTATCGGCGACGTACTTAACATAACCCAAAACTCAACTCTATATGACCGTATACCCTGCCCCCCTGCAAGGAACCCATGTGGAGCCCTTGGTATCGGCGACGTACTTAACATAACCCAAAACTCAACTCTATATGACCGTATACCATGCCCCCCTGCAAGGAACCCATGTGGAGCCCTTGGTATCGGCGACGTACTTAACATAACCCAAAACTCAACTCTATATGACCGTATACCCTGCCCCCCTGCAAGGAACCCATGTGGAGCCCTTGGTATCGGCGACGTACTTAACATAACCCAAAACTCAACTCTATATGACCGTATACCATGCCCCCCTGCAAGGAACCCATGTGGAGCCCTTGGTATCGGCGACGTACTTAACATAACCCAAAACTCAACTCTATATGACCGTATACCCTGCCCCCCTGCAAGGAACCCATGTGGAGCCCTTGGTATCGGCGACGTACTTAACATAACCCAAAACTCAACTCTATATGACCGTATACCATGCCCCCCTGCAAGGAACCCATGTGGAGCCCTTGGTATCGGCGACGTACTTAACATAACCCAAAACTCAACTCTATATGACCGTATACCCTGCCCCCCCTGCAAGGAACCATGTGGAGCCCTTGGTATCGGCGACGTACTTAACATAACCCAAAACTCAACTCTATATGACCGTATACCCTGCCCCCCTGCTATTTTATGAAGCTTAGTTAAGATATATGGTAGCTAAAAGGATTAAGTGAGATAGTGTGTAGTCTTTAAATGGGTAGGCATCCTTCGTAAGCTGAACAAAATCGTCTAATAGTTGCCAGAATGTGACAAACCTGACGTCCCTGGTACTGTACGGGCTATGTCTGTAGCAGTAGGTGCCACATTGACGGCCCTATGACAACGACAAGCACGCTGGGTTAAGGGGAGATTTCCACTTGAGGGAGTTTTTTCTTGACTCCTTTCTCCCTCATGTTTAGCCCTATTGCTTTTGAGATTTTAAGACCTTCGCCCTAGTAGTTTGGATATTTTAAGACATTTTGCCCCATTTCTGTCAATTTTAAGACCTTTCGTGCCGTTAAGGTGTCGATTTTTTCCTGGCGAGCGATAACGAGCCTGTTATTTAAGAGTAACCGGCCTCTGGCCGGGAAATTTTTCTACCGAAAAATGTAAAAATTTATCTTGAAAGGGGGTCTAGTGGGTGTAATTTTAAGCTTGATGAAAAAGTAGGGAACAAACTAAATACCTCCCCTTAAGGGGAGATGGTTCACTTTTTGGGAGATGTTTGCATGTATTCATTATTTTTCTAGTTGCCTCCCTAGACCTCCATCAAATTAAAAAAATCACATCCATCAGATCCCCCTTCTAGAATAATTTTTACATTTTTCGGTAGAAAAATTTCCCGGCCGAAGGCCAATTCTTCTAACATTACAGGCTCACTATCGTTCGCCAGGGAAAAAATCGACACCTAAATAGCACGAAAGGTCTAAATATTGACGAAGAAATGGGGCAAAAGATCTTAAAATCGACTAACTAATGGGGCAAACATCTCAACATCTGAAAACTAATGATGCTAAACATGAGGGAGAAAATGGTCCAGAAAACCCGGCCCATGTCCCCTTAACCCGTTGAGACCCAGCGTCGCACGTGTTGCGTCGGCAGTCTTTGATCACCAACTCCCAGCGACGCATCACGTGCGTCCGACATATAAAAAACACTTACGTGGCTCGTAAGGTAGGAAATGGCGGGAGAATAGGAGGGGGCGGTACCGTAGTGTGTGGGGGAGCCGGGCCAGTAGGTGTGAGCGGGCCGAGACAGCCGCGCGGCTGGTGGTGGTGGGCTTAGTGGGGATAGTTTACACCCCTAGTTTACCGCCACTTTGAACCTTCATTACTCCGGTCGTATGGGAGCTAGAGGCTTGAGATTTATGTGAGATACTCCTTAGGATGTATGCCGTACAATACCATACTCAGTTTTTACCCTAGTGCTCCCGGGCGGGTGGTCATGCGGGGGAGACAAACTATTGAAACCCCCCCCCCCCCGCCCCCCAAATGACCGAAATGAGTTTTTTTTTATTTGTGTGTTCATTTCTCACCATTCTCTTCCATTTTGGCTCAACACATTTTTTTGAAGCTCCCCCCCCCCAACCCCCCACTGGCCCCCCCCCCAAAAAAAAATGTCAGAGGTGATTTTTTTTTGTTTTTTTTTCATTTCTCATCCTTGTCTTCCATTTTAGCAAACAAAAAAAATAAGTGAAAATGGCTTGGGACTGGGGTGAACAAAATATTATAATTAGCCGGGGCTCAACGGGTTAAGATATACTTTATTATATTGCATATTGGATGTTCCGCGGGGGTTGTCGGCACATGGGCTGCACTAGGCCTACGTCCAACATACTGTAGGTCTAGCCTAGCCACACTGTCGTTGGTAATTAAGGGGAGACTGACCGTTTGTTTGGTCTATTAATTCATTTATTCATATTTTTTTTAAAGTTTCCTCCCTAGACCTCCATCAAGCTTAGAAAAACACCCCCTAGACCCCCTTCAAGATAAATTTGTACATTTTTCGGCAGAAAAATTTCCCGGCCAAAGGCCGGTTCCTCTTAAAATTGCAGGCTCGCTATCGCTCGCCAGGAAAAAATCAACACCTAAATGGCACGAAAGGCCTTAAAGTTCCTCCTGTTGTAATAATAAAAAAGGTTCTTCCGTGCTGATTCCCTTCCTAGATAAACTCTTTCGTCTCTGTCTTTCTTCTAAAGTGTTTCCTTCTTGCTGGAAGTTTGCTCTTATTCAACCTGTCCCAAAGAAAGGTGACCGCTCTCAACCCTCCAACTATCGTCCAATTGCTCTCATTTCTTGCATCTCTAAAGTTTTTTAAACTATTCTTAACTCAAAATTGTTTAAAACATTTATCTTCCCATAATCTACTTTCAGATCACCAGTATGGCTTCCTTAAGGGTTGCTCTACTGGTGATCTTCTTTCATATCTTACTAACTCTTGGTCATCCTCCTTTCGGGACTCCGGTGAGACTTGTTCTATTGTGCTAGACATATCGAAAGTATTCGATAGAGTCTGCCATAAATCTCTATTTTTCAAACTACCCTCCTTCGGTTTCTATCCCTCTATCTGTGCCTTTCTCTCTAATTTCCTTTCAGACCGCTCCATAGCTGCAGTTGTGGCCAGCCATCGTTCACTTCCCCAACCTATCAACTCTGGTGTTCATCAGGGTTCTGTCCTGTCTCCAATTCTCTTTCTAATATTTATCAATGATCTCCTCAACTGTACCTCTAGTCCCATCCACTCCTAAGCTGCTGACTCTACCTTACACTATTCAACTAGTTTTCACATCAACTCAGCATGCAATCACTCTATAACTCACGTAACAAGGCCATAGAGCGCCTATCTTCCGATCTATCAATATTTCTGATTGTGGCAGAGAAAATCTTGTTACTTTTAACGCCCCCAAGACCCAATTTCTCCCTCTATCACTCCATCACAATCTTCCACAAGACTATCAATTATGCTTCAACAATACACAAATCAACCCTTCATCTTCTCTCAATATTCTAGATGTATCCTTTTCATCCAACCTTTTTTGAAAAGATCATATTAACACTCTTGCTAAAACAGCTTCCCAAAAGTTAGGTGTGCTCAATCGTCTCTGTGGGTTCTTCATCCCCGCACAGCTTCTTGTTCTGTATCGGGGCACAGTGCATTCCTGTATTGAGTATTGTGTACATATATGTGGGGAGGCTCCACCCAAACCGCACTTCTCGAAAGAGTAGAATCAAAAGAATTTCGTCTAATCAACTCACGTCCTCTTACTAGTTCCCTACAATCTTCTATTTAACAGCTGAGCTCTGGAACTCATTCCTTGAATCCATTGTTCCCTCATCCAATGATTCAAATTACTTCAAACTCTGTGTGTTCAGGCATTAAATTTGTACATGTCTCATCAATGTTGCACCTTTTTCACTCTACTATCGCTATTACAACAATCAGTGTTCTTCAGAGCTCTCTGTGTATACCCCCTCCCTTGAATCGAGTGCAAGGCACCTGCCTTTCAACATAGTCCCACTCCTATTCTGTCCAGCTCTCCTACCAATTAATTGGCAAATTTGTTGTCGTTCATCTACTCAACAAGGGAACTCTGAAACTCTCCCTCAATCAATCTTTCCTTCATCCTATGACTTAAAACTGCTTTATACATTGTGTGTCCAGGCATTTTGACACCAACGTCCCTTGAATTTGGCTCTGTCACTCTTTTAGCTTTGGGGGAGACACTCGTTACAGGCAACCTGCCTTTTGTCTCCTTCATACACATAGAACAAAACTACAGTAGTAAAAATAATGGCCCCTTACCTCATTGTCAAACCCTTCAGTCCCCGGGAACTTAGAGTGGGACCCTTCCAACACGACTGTAGCCTCTACACTGTACCAGTATCCCGTAGCCAGTGATAACACTACCCACCCTTCTCTTATAAGGTGCCACCAAGGTTATATCTAGGCACGTATCTCACACAATACTATTTTAATCCAAGCTCAATGAAGCTAATTTTCTGGATACCTATATTTTGTACAGTCAGCAATAAATCTCTCGTAGGATAAAACACACAAATCGATTACTTTATTAAACCCAATATAAAGTGAAGCCAAGGATCGTAAGAGTACAGTACCGTAGAGTATGTTGTAATCATTGTAATAGTGATAGGGATGGTCTATATCCGGTGATCTCTCAGCACTCCTACCGCTCCCCTCTACACTGCTAACATACCGTACATAGAGATTAATAACACACATAACAAAGCCACTCCAACAGCTTCCTCTCTCTCCAACACTCTTCAGAAAAATAGTTATTTGCATTCGTGTTGCTGGCTATATATATATATATATATATATATATATATATATATATATATATACCGGTATATATATATATATATATACCGGTATATATATATATATATATATATATGCAACTCTCCAACCCAAGAGTGAAATGCAATTATCAGACTTTCTTTTTGTTATGCCCTGCTTTTCTATAGGATTAACTTGGGTAATGTGAGTTCTAACTGACTGGATATAGAAGGCTGCATGCACAAAACAAGGTATGAGGAATAGAGAACACAAAAGAAACACACGGTAACAAGACACACGATCACGTTTATTGATATACCACTGCTGAATACTCGTGCAAGACAATATGATAGAAATGAACAACACTAGCATAAGTGGATCTGGATGGAGCCTAGTCTCCCACTTCCAACGTTCAGGTATTAATCTTCTGATCACTGGCTTATTTAACAGGTTTATATACTGGAGACCATCAATGTTACTTATAGATTCATATTCACTGTTAGATTTATTACTGGTAGCTCTGGTGCACAAGTAATAGTTCACAGACTAGATTAGACACGCGTATTTTAGAGCACGGGAATTCTAGTAACCTCAGGGGGGTACTGATCTAAGTTTTATATTCTTATGGCAGAAATACGTAGAACACAAATCAGTGGGCGAACGTTAGATATCACTAGGGTTTTACTTCTATGTAATAATATCTGGATAAAGGTAATTACGAGAGTTAATGTCGCCTGTTAATTAATAAACACTGATACGCTTAGCACTTCCCAACTGGAATGGTTATATATGAATTACACTGGGCAAAGATATAGCCACTTCGTAGAAATATTAATAAGTGAATCTCTAAATAGCACTGTAATAATGTAGTACTGATAGAGTGAATCTTGGGTAGTATTTGATTGGTCTGGTCCTGGTTATCTTGCGTCCGTGATGTTGGGGGCTAACGACTGGTTCCGCGGCCGTCCACGTGGTCCATAATGTAGGAAGTTCTCAAGTACGTGGACAGGTCCTTCTATCCAAATCTGCCACGGAGTCTGCCGGCTCTGGTACTCACTTCTCAGCAACCAACAAGGATAGAGCTCGAGGTTAACTCTGGTGACCAACCTGGGTTGGTGTCTATCTTTCAACTGATTTTACTGGGGGCTGGAGCTGGGTTTATAGGCTCGGTTTTGGACCCTGTAGGCCATAGGGATCTTGAGTCTTATGGAATTATTTGAGCTCTCAATAGATACGGGGACTAGGTAAGGTGGTGATTACTGTTGTGGCACATGGCTATAGGGAGCCTTCATAATGCGATATAACTGAGCCTTAGTAAGAGGTACTATTTTGGCTATACTGGAAGTATTTAGGGGAGAGAGACTGGATCTACTTTGCGAGGAGGATTGGGACAGCTGTGATAGGAGCGTCTCTCTTAGATTGTTCAATCTTCATTCTATGGTATAGCTGAGGTGCTAATTTAGTTATCAGAGTATGCAAGAAAGGTTAATGGGTTATTGTGAGTTAATAGGGGTTAGTAAAGGTGTTAGTCATGCATGGTTAGTTCATTGATAGGAAGAATTCCTGTGCTACCTGGCAATGACCCGGAAGTCAAAACAAGGGTCAGGTACACCTCCGCAGGGGTGGGGGTCTCCCTCCTCGGGTGGGTAAAAAGGGGTAGTTGCGCGCCCTCTCTCTGTGATGGTCGTCCGGCAGCTGTGGCTAGGGGCTTGCCATATCACAAGTGTTTGTAATAACCCTCTGTTTATGAGACAGATGTGGGTGTTCGTAATACCAAAACCGAAGGTGCCTTGACTAGCTGGTTTAATCGGTTGGGTTCTTAATTGCATGGTTTGCTGGATGTGGTGGAGACTGGGTTGCTAACTCTGCCACATTTATCGGGAAGTATGGCAATAGAAGTTAGTCACTGGCGAGGCGGCTAGCCTCGCACTGACGAACATTGGGTACAGGGTTGTGAATGGGTTGTGAGAGAATAGATGGCATGCAAAGGGTTAGTAAAGTTCTAATGTTGTTCCGGCCTACTAAGGGAAGGTAGGCTGGATAGGAGTATATATATAAAAGGTTGGAGAGCGTTAGCAACGGAAAAATCAAGGATCTTCGAGAGGTATGAGGGAGAGGCTAGGTCGGAAAAGAGTCGAGGAGCGCGGGGTGTTAATGAGAGGGAGAGAATTCAGGGGGCTACGTGGAAGTTTGACCCTAAGGTCTCCGGGCGTGGGGGTGGCATTAGGCTACAGTTGATATTGGAGATTGGGGGGAAATGACAGTGAAAGTACGTTAGCCAAATGCTACCGGGGGATGAGCAAATACGGGGTGGTATATGAGTCTGGAAAAGATAGAATCATGTGGACTGTGGCGCTGTGGGGAAGGGGAGGTTAACTGTAGGTGTGTGCTTGACTGTGGATAAAAGTAGAGAAAAACATGGTGTATTATTACTCGTCAAAACGAGGGGTTATGGACACTATTATTTGACACGATTTCTTGCTGGTCTAGCTGTCCCTGGGAACTGCGTTTTCTATGAAATATAGACCAAAGAAAAGTGGCAGTTCGTAGGGGTACTTCGTTATTGTTTTCGGGGTACTATGATAGACAATGAAAAAAAAGGTTATCTATACAATCTCTGGTTGGGGTAAGCATTAAGTTATAGCATGGTGGCTAACATCTTCAGTCATGGCTGTCTAGGTCTTACGGGAGCAATGGTTCTATATACCTGGTGTACCCGTGGGTATCTTAGTTTCTTATCAATTAGGACATGTTTTTTTTTAACACACTACTTCTCGGATGGAAGAACATACATAGATTTATGGGGGCGGTTGGTCTTCAGAAACTTAGTCTGGCAAGACAAGATATTTTAAGGGGTGAACATATTATTTCTCGGATGGGAGAACATACATAGATTTATGGGGGCGGTTGGTCTTCAGAAACTTAGTCTGGCAAGACAAGGTATTTTTAAGGGGTGAACATAATTATAATTTCTCGGATGGAAGAACATACATAGATTTATGGCTGTCTGACTGGTTGGCATTGGCTCAACCTAGGGACAGGGCATGGGTGTTTTAATATGAAGGTGTATTCCTGTTCATCATCATGTAGGTAGAGTCTGGCGGGTAAGAGGTGTAGGACACGAAGCAAAATGGAGTAGTGTGGACTGTGGATACGAAGGAGGTGATTGGAAGACGTATAACAATTGTGGAAAAGTAAATGGAAGAGATGAACACAATGGCGGATAAAGATAACTAACCTAAGGATTGAATACATGCATGAATGACGACATTATAGCCGTCGTCCTAATAAGATGAAACCGGGTTGGTATGCACGTGGCACAATACGACACAAGGACAGTGCCGCTATGTCGTATCAATGCTGGTGGCATACTCCGGTTAATATTATATATACACTTAGTTACTAGAAGAACAAGGCAAGGGGGGGGGGGACTGAGCACGGGGGTACATATATCTATACTCGTCATGGAAAGGGAGATACGAGGTAGCTTTCCTGCATCTCTCCTGATAATCGTCTGCAGATTGGTCATAGTGAGTTTATCCGAATTAACAGGCCTAAATCAATACAATAACTGGCATAGGGTTATCGGGTGTATAGAGTCGTGGTTAAAGGTTGGGAATATATAGTTAGTGGATAAAACCACGGGAGGTTAGAGACATAGAATTGTTAGAATTGGGGGGGGGGGGCTATGATTTTTATATAACTAAATACAGGGCTGACGTAATCACGATCTGATTTGGTGTGAAATGGAAGCTAAGGTGTCTTAGATCGCCTCGAACCTACACAATGAAAGTATTATAGCCTGTATGGTGGTTACATAATTAAATACATACTTAGGTGGTACATCAAGAATATCAGTGAGTAAAGTATTGTGGTTTGTATATTAGAAGACTGTGATTGAGAGACTTATAATATGTGGAATGAATTGAGAGAGAGGGAGAGAGACCAAATCGGGAAAGGAAAAAGGGGCCTGGGATCTCGTTGGGGATGGTAGTTTCGCTCTCAGGATTTTCGTTCCTGTGGCTCGTTAGGGTTGGAGGTTTTGCTCTCAGGATTTTCGTACCACAGCGTTCCTGTGGTATTTTACTTCTATTCAACTGCTGAGCTCTGGAACTCTCTCCCAGAATCAGTCTTTCCCTCTTCCTATGACTTAAATTGCTTCAAACTCCGTGTGTCCAGGCATTTTAGCTCGAACGTCCCTTGATTTTGGCCCTGTCACTCTTTCAGCTCTGGGGGAGGCACTCGCTGCAGGCAGTTCTGCCTTTTTTCTCCCTCATTCACATAGAAAAAAAAAAAATATATATATATATATATATTCTGGCAACTATTAGACGATTTTATTCAGCTTATAAAGTGCCTCCAGTAAATTCACATGCCTCTATCTATCTCACTTCACCCTTTATACTACCACAGATCCTTTTCAAACTGCACAAAATCGTTTAAATATAGCTAGAATAAAATGATAAAGAGGCCGCCGGTACAGAAGGGGTTAAGGGGAGATTTTAGTTTGATCCCTAGACCTCCTTCAGACTTAAAATTACACCTCCTTTCAAGATAAATTTGTACTTTTTGGTATTTATTTTCATATTTATATATTTTGTATTATTTATTTAGTTTCCTCCCTAGACCTCCATCAAGCTTACACCCCCCCCCCCCCCCTTCCAGACCCTCCTTGAAGATATTTTTTTACATTTTTCGAAAGAAAAATGTCCCGGCCGAAGGCTGATTCCTCTTAAATTACAGGATCGCTATCGCCATGTTTAGCCAAAAAAACGCCCAAAATAAAAAAATCAATATATATACCGTTGGAATCGTAACGAAGTAACGAATCCAAATATACCCTCAGAAAATCGAACACCACCTGTCAAGTGCCTACATTTTTACTGGGCTATTGGGCCCCAAAAATACCCAAAATAAAAAAATCAATATATATACCGTTGGAATCAATATATATACCGTTGGAATCAATATATATACCGTTGGAATCAATATATATACCATTGGAATCAATATATATACCGTTGGAATCAATATATATACCGTTGGAATCAATATATATACCATTGGAATCAATATATATACCGTTGGAATCAATATATATACCATTGGAATCAATATATACCATTGGAATATATATACCATTGGAATCATATATACCGTTGGAATCAATATATATACCATTGGAATCAATATATACCGTTGGAATCAATATATATACCATTGGAATCAATATATATACCGTTGGAATCAATATATATACCATTGGAATCAATATATATACCGCTGGAATCAATATATATACCGTTGGAATCAATATATATACCGTTGGAATCAATATATATTTTTTTTTTTTTTTTTTTTTAAGAGACAATGAATGGAGGAAGGAAAAACACAGATACAACAAAAAGGTCCATGTGCCTAAAGGCATCCTCCATTCATAAAATGTTTGTAACAACTGGATTTAAACATTTGTAGATTGTAAGTTTGTGGAAAGCAATTCGAGGGAAGTGAATTCCAAAGAGTAGTAGCTCTGGGGATAAATGAATTCTGATAAGCAGAAGTTCTGCATTGTGGAGGAGAAAGTGTAAATTCATGGGCGCTCTCAGCTGCCCTAGTTCTACGGGGAAAGATGTGGAGAGGCGGCACAATTGAAGCAAGTTCCTCGGAACAATTGCTGTGAAAATATCTGTAGAATAATGCAAGGGATGCAACGTTTTCTTCGTATGGCTAATGTAGGAAGGTCCTGTGTGATTGCAGGGTTATTGATTAATCTAATAGCTTTATTTTGAATTTTGTCCAACTGCCTCAATGCAACCACTCCACTTCCACCCCACAGAGGTGAACAGTAATCCATCTGAGAGCACATGACTTTATATATTACGGCCAACTGCTCGTCAGTGAAGAATTCTCGAACTCTGTACAGGAGTCCCAGTTTTTTAGAGGCATTCTTAGCAATGCTTCTAACATAATGTGTCCAGCTCAAGTTAGTAGTTAATGTTACACCGAGAATGTCAATACTAGGGAAGTGGGAATATTTACATCATTAAAAATATATGGGAGTCAGTGAGATTCTGTCGGTTAGAAAATTGAATGTACTTGGTTTTCTGTGCATTAAAGGAAACTAGATTCTCTTGTCCCCATTCATTAATTCTAGAAAGGTCCTGGTTCAGAGAAATTGCAGTGTTTATTTTTGAATTTATAAGATCGGGTTGGGTGAAAGAATTGGTAAATGTGAAGGAACTGTGGAGTGTTGAGTCATCTGCGTAGGAATGTATTGGATTATGAGTGGTAGATATGAGATCATTGATATGAATGAGGAACAGAGTTGGGGCCAAAACTGATCCCTGGGGAACACCAGCATTTATTGAGTGAAATTGAGAATAAAGGCCATCTACCATTACACGTATTTTTCTGTTATGAAGATAAGAAGAAATTAGTGGAACTAATGATGCAAGGCCGTAGTGTGACATCTTCGACAATAAGGATTGATGCCAGACTCTATCAAATGCCTTTGATATATCCAGTGCTATTGTATGTGTTTCACCATGTTGGTCTGTAGCTTGGTTGATTTGATGCGTAAGAAGGCAAAGAATGTCTGCAGTTGATCGACATCGTCTAAAACCATATTGCCTATCACTGATTAATTTATTATTCTCCAGATGCTTAATTATGTGATTATTTAATATAATTTCAAAAACTTTGCCAAGAGTGGAAGTTATAGCTATTGGTCTGTAGTTTGATGGATCTGAAGAGGCACCTTTTTTAGGAACTGGATGGATGTTTGCTTCTTTCCAGGGTACTGGGAAGCACTGGGAAGCACAGACGGAAAAATTTTGCCAATACAGGAGCGAGCACCAAGGAGCAATTCTTAAGTACTATTGGAGGAATTTCATCTGGACCAGGAGCCTTATCTACTGAGAGATTCTGCAAAATAGTTTTGACATGTCTGGTGTGGATCTTAAGTGAGGGAATTTCAGGCGAATTAAAATTAAGTACAGGGACATCTTGATTTATTTCATCTAAGGTTGAGTTGGTGGAGAAAATATCCGCAAGAAGGTTAGCTTTACCTCGTGGGTCACTTACAAGATTGCCAGTCGGAGATTTTAATGGTGGAATGGATGAAGCAGTAGTGAAGTTGGATTTGAATGAGTTAAGAGTAGACCAAAATATTTTGTTATCATTTGGATTATTTAGAAGTTTATTTGCCTGCTTATGGAGAAAGTTTGATTTAGTTAGGTTTAATACAGTTTTGGCATGATTTCTGATGTTTCTAAAGTAATTAAAGGCTTCATGTGTTTTTGATCTCGTGAATGCATTGTAGGGTATTGCTTTTTGTTCAGTTACTTTAGCACAATTATGGTCAAACCATTTAGGTGAATTAGATCTTTTACTGTACTTTTGATGAGGAATAAAAGTTTCCATTCCAATTTTTACAAAATCTTGTATGTGGCTCAAGGTGGAGTGTGCATCATTAGAAAAGAAAGAGGTCCAGGGAATATCAATAAAGAAACCTTGAAGACCCTCCCAGTCTGCCCTATCGTAATGCCATTTAGTCACCAAAACAGGTTCAGAGTGGGAAGGTGTGGTAGGTGATAGACAGGTGGCCTGTATCAGACAGTGATCAGAAGATCCAAGTGGGGACCTCACTGTAACATCATAATTTTCTGAATTGGTTGTTAAAAATAAGTCCAGTAGGTGGGAATTATGATTAGGATTATCTGGTACACGGGTGGGTTGGTTGACTAGTTGAATGAGATTAAATGAGTCTGCAAATAGCTCACATTCAAGACCAGCATCATCAGTCCTGGCTGAATGAGTGAGCCATTCAACATTATGGACATTAAAATCACCCAACACAGTGATTTCAGAAGAAGCATTTAAGTTGAGGACACTGAGTTGTGAGGACAGAGAATCAAAAGACTTTGCTCTGGAGGAGTATTTGGGGAACGGTAGATGCAACACATGTATTTAAATTTACCAGCAGAAATTAATTTGTATATAGAATAATCAAAATAGGGACAATTGAAACTAGTAACCTCCTCCAGGGCAATTTCAGATTTTGCGAAGCAACACACACCACCTTTAGGTCTGAAATTTTGGAGCAGTTGATAACCTGGAAAATTAAATCTAGATGTGTCAGATGTGGATGTTACTTGAGTCTCTGTCAAAAAAAGGAGAGTAGGGGATTCTGCTTGAAGAAATTGGTGTACAGAATTGATGTTAGAGTGATGTCCCCTTATATTACTAAAGAAATAGCTGTACTGACAAGCAGCTTTGGGACGTTGCAATTGATACCGTTGAAATCAATATATATACCGTTGGAATCAATATATATACCGCTGGAATCAATATATATACCGTTGGAATCAATATATATACCGTTGGAATCAATATATATACCGTTGGAATCAATATATATACCATTGGAATCAATATACCGTTGGAATCAATATATATACCGTTGGAATCAATATATATACCGTTGGAATCAATATATATACCGTTGGAATCGCAACGACGTGACGAATCCAAAGATACCCTCAAAAAATCGAAATTCGGACAATATTAAGGAAAATACCGTTCCTAACATTCATCCTCCATTACAAACCCCAATGCACTAGAATAAACTATTGGAAGCATATGATCCTCCCGGGATTCGAACTCGGGACACCATACCCAGAACATAAGCATTTAAACCATTACACCAACACATTTTCTTTCGCCTGACAGAAGGTTTAATCCCTTAGCAAGAGATTTCTCAATAATTTTAATGTAAAACTTGCAAAATAAACAAACCAAAACAGGGACGACACAAAATCTAGGTAAAAGAAATTATCAAAATCGCTATATGCAAATAACGCTATGTATGTATGTATGTACTGTATGTATGTATGTATGTTTGTAAAATACCACAGGAACGAAAATCCTGGAACGAAACCCCCACCCCTAACGAGATCCCCGGTCCCTTTTCCATCCCCGATTTGGTCTCTCTCTCTCAATTCATTCCACATATTATACGTCTCTCAATCACAGTCTTCTAATATACAAACCACAATACTTTACTCACTGATATTCTTGATGTACCACCTAAGTATGTATATAATTATGTAACCACCATACAGGCTATAATACTTTCATTGTGTAGGTTCGAGGCGATCTAAAAGACACCTTAGCTTCCATTTCACACCAAATCAGATCCTGATTATGTCAGCCTTGTATTTAGTTATATAACAATCATAGTCCCCCCCCCCCCACAATTCTAGCAATTATATGTCTCTAACCTCCCGTTGTTTTATCCGCTAACTATATATAACTAACTAACTATATATTCCCAACCTTCCTAATACAACCTCCATTTCCCTAGACAAAATACCTAGGAGTAATTCCGAGATTAATTATGAAATTACACTAGACAGCCCCATAACTCACTGAGATCCACATTGCTATTTTATTGATGTACCAACTCCCTAATGTTAACATAATTTAGGGAACTTGTAAAAAGGGAAGACACCTATCTTCGTTCCCCCATTTTTAGCAGTTAGCTATACATAACCTCACGTTGCATTGTTCGTCTGGCAATTTGTGTCCCTTGCCAGTTCTTGTATTGATTTATGCCTGTTGATTTAGATAAGTTAATTACGAGTTATGTAACAACCTTTAACCACGACTCTATACACCCGATAACCCTATGCCAGTTTTTGTATTGATTTAGGCCTGTTAATTCGGATAAACTCACTATGACCAATCTGCAAACGATTATCAGGAGAGATGCAGGAAAGCTACCTCGTATCTCTCTCTCCATGACGAGTATAGATATATGTACCCCCGTGCTCAGTTGCCCCTTGCCTTGTTCTTCTAGTAACTAAGTGTATATATAATATTAACCGGAGTATGCCACTGGTATTGATACGACATAGCGGCACTGTCCTTGTGTCGTATTGTGCCACGTGCATACCAAACCGGTTTTCATCATCTTATTAGGACGACGTCTATAATGCCGTCGTTTATGCATGTATTCACTCCTTAGGGTAACTATCTGTTATCCACGATGTTTTCTCTTTTCCACTTAACTCCGCATGTTACACGCCTCTTAAACAAACCCAGTCTTCTTTAACCTCTCGGCTGCGCATGGGGGGTATGAGACACCACACTCCTGTGCTGACGTATTTGAGCTGTTCCCATCACTAACATCGTTATTTTACCATAAATAGCATTAATACTTATCCATATGCGCCTATTATAGGTTGATTATAAAGGTATTAACCTGTTACAATAATAAAACAAGTGGAAACAATGTTTAGATGGTCAAAATCGGCGATACAGGCCGGGAGTTACATAATGTATGGCTGAGGCAACCTCTCTGCCCTCCACCCCTCCCCTTGTCTGGAGAGACACTGTTCCGCAATAGTCTCTCTCTCGCTCTTTCCCACGCTTGGTAACAGTGATGACAACGCCCTGCTACCAACTCGCTAATGTTAGCACGAAAATTAACCACAGAATACGGGAATAACAGGGAAAATAGGTGATAACTGAAGGAGGGGAGGAAAGTGGGGAAGGAGGGGAGGTGGAGGAGTGATATTTGGCATGGCCCAGGGGCAAAAAAAACAATTTTTTTTTTTTTTTTTTTTTTTTAAATGGATTTTTTTCCCCCATACTCTTAAGAGTCTTCCCGCAGTCCGCCGGGGGAACTCTTAAGAGTCTCCCCACAGTTCCCGGGTTAATACAAACCACATACTTTCCTCCTGGACATTCTTGATGTAGCCTACCAACTAAGTATGTATTTAATTAGATAACCACCTTGTGAGTTATAGTATTTTCATTGTGTAGGTGCGAAGGCGATCTCAGGACACCTTCGTTTTCCAGTCCACAATGAATCCGATCATGATTATGTCAGCCCTATAATTAATTATGACCCCCCTCCGTCCTCTGACCTAACCTCTAACCCGCAATACTAACCCTCTGCCAGTTATTGTATTGATTCATATCTGTTTATTTATACATGTTTAATTATGATCAATCTGCATACGATCATCTCAAGAGGAATGCAGGAAAGCTACCTAGTATCTCTCTCCATTACGAGAATAGATATATGCAGTCCCCCTGCTCAGTTACAACACCCACATACCAACCCCATGCTCAGCTGTTCCTTTCTTTTGTAGTAAGTATATAGATATGTACCCACGTGCTCAGTTGCCCCTTGTATTGTTCTTCTAGTAACTAAGTATATATATAATATTAACCGGAGTATGCCCACCAATATTGATACGACACTGTCCTAGTGTCGTATTGTGCCACGTGCATACCAACCCGGTTTCATCATCTTATTAGGACGACGGCTATAATGTAGTCATTTATGCATGTATTCAATCCTTAGGTTAATTATCCTTTATCCGCCATTGTGTTCCTCTCTTCCATTTACTTTTCCACAATTGTTATACGTCTTCCAATCACCTCCTCCTTATCCACAATCCACATTACTCTGTTTTGCTTCGTGACCCCATGCTCAGTGGTAATTGGGTCATCCTGTCCTTTCACGCCCCGCTGCACACACCACCCTACCTGTTCGATCGTAGGGAAATGCCACCCTTATGTCCAGCGCATTAAGGGTCACTACCCTAGGTCACGAGCGGCGCGGCGCCTAGCCTCAAACCACCCCCTTTACAATTCACAACCCTCCCCCTGTAAAGACGCCATAAGAACGTTATAACATGCCGATTCAGTTCGTTCACTAACCTCAACAAATGGAAGGTAAGGACCTATCCTTGTACCCCCCCCTTAACTATCCTCTAACTCCCTAGCCCCACTCACAACCTGAACCAGAACAATAGCCGGTGCGAGGCTAGGACGACCCCCTCTCGTCCCCCCTTAAAAATTTATATTTCCCCCTGACTTGCATTTTCACAAAACCACTATTCTTAACACCCACGAGTGATCCTCGTACATGAAAACTAGATGTAGTGATCAACCCTAACTAGGAAGATACCTCCTGACAACCTGAACTCATATCTCAACCCAATTAACATAAGAACTCTCGATAACCATATTCAGGGAGCGGCCTGCCTCCCCCCGACCCCACGGGGACCCCACCGACCCCCACGGAGAATTACCATGACCCGCGCAAGCCAGCAAATTCTTGCCATACAACAGGTGAGATTCCAACAGGTTATGACCTACAAATCTAGATACCTATCCAAATACCATCCTATCCCATCCTTAACCAAAACCAAAATCTTCCTTATCCCATCCTAGATTACGAATAGCATGTCAGCTAGACCAGAGAAGGATACTTAGGTGAATTGAGGAATAATACCTCCCAGCCTAGTCACGTAGGGCGCCAACAAAGTAGTTCGTAAAAACCTTCACCAAATCCGCCTAAACAACTCTACTAGTACCTCATACTAGGGTTAAGATATCAACAATAATAAATCATATAACAAGTTACTTACCGCCACATTAAAGACCCCCCTCCCTAACCCCCTAAGTTCACCAGAATAAATTAACTACTTCATAGCATTGACATCCAATACTTCTAGAACATTCCTGAAGCTTCCTTGACCTGCCTATAAATAAGACACAGAGACAACAGTCGGGCAGTTGAATATTAGAGCCCAAAGCAACGGCTGGCCACACTGCGGTGGCTTCTAGTAACCCCTTCCCCCCTCAAGATTCACGATAATTCGGCGTTCCGTAATCTGTGCAACTCTGTGAGGAAGTGATTTAACCCTTGACGAATGTTTTATTGCGATCGGGACTACCGGCAGTAATATTATATTGGTAGACAACAAATTCACAAATTATTGATTGTTTCATTAACTTCTGATAGTGCACCATCTGCTACTTGAGTTACGAATGATCATAACTCATAACTGATCTAAGGCAGAAAGATCTTGTTATGTTAGAAGGGATTATGCGAGAAACTCTTGAGTGAGGACTCTGCAAGAATAACTCCTTGGCAACAATCGACTGTCTTACCCCATCAGCATTTGTTGCCAAAAAGGTGCAAAACCGCCCGCAAGAAGCCCATCTGCAAAACCTTCTCTACACTACCGGACAGCTTGGACGGCCCCCAGAGCTACTGTTAACCCCCAACATCACTAATGCAAGATAACCAGGAAAACTCTATCACAGTGTTACTTCGCAAAGTACCAGTGTTACGGTGCTATTAACTCAACCATCCAGTGTATTCGATTATGTCTCAACTTTCTCTGATGTTAGGAAACAAGTGATTATTATGCTAGTATGTGTTAATATATATCAGTGAAATTTAGCTTAGGCGAACTGACTCCCGTAATTATTCTTGCCATCAGGTTTAACCTGATTCGCCCTCACTGATATTTTCGGTCCGAAGTATCACCTAGACAAGTGAACATCCTAGACCAGTGCAACTAGTTACAGTTATCCCTTTACGTTAATTCTTGGGAAATAACCACATTACTTATACTTTCATCCTTGATTAAGAGTCATATTACCAGAGAGAGTTAACAAAGTGAAATACCTAACCTGTGTGATTCATGTACCCTACGTATCATAAAGCAATGTGATCAGAAGAATAATGCCTGAACGTTGGAAGTGGGAAGTATGTCTCTATCCAAATCCGCGATAAGTGCTGGGAGATTGTAATAAGTCCAATAACCTACCTGAGTGCTCCAACATCTATTGTTCGTGGAATTCTATTACATACCTTATACCTGAGTGTTATTTAGAATAAAGCTGCATTACAAACCATTTATCCGAGATTATCTATGTCCTCTGTTGATTCTCTTTATGTATTTTGCAAGAAATCCAATAACCCAGTCTTGCAGAACTCACCTATACCAAGTTAATCCTGTATAAAATCAGGGTATAACATTGGTGGCAGCGGTGGTTCTTGATTCGGATAGAAGATTTCATTGCATTACATTTTTTTGAAACAATAGAAGCATGGTAACATCGCAAAAATGGCAGCTCGCTATTACACTCACATTCCCAAGTATGATGTAAACACGTATGATATCGCCACTTACTTAGACATAGTAAAGCCAGTGTTAGATTTGGCACTTCAAAATGACCGCGAGAAATTCGCCGTCGCATTATTGCACATTATGCAGTTGGGAAAAGCCATTTCCCAAATTGCTAAACAGGTAACGCCAAAGCTTACCTGGAACCAGTTTCGATCCCTCGTGATCCAGACCTTCAGGCCACTTTTGGGTTCCCTCGTCGCCCCCAAAATAATAAAAGTCGACGAGATCAAGTATGAAGGGGATATCAATGTGACCCTCGTACAACTCTACAGATACGTGAGGACCACGTATAGCTCTCAAGATGACGAGCAACAAAATGAACACTTATTCACCGCATTGTTCGACATCCTCCCACCCCACATCACCGCCCATCTCGACCTGTACGGCTCATTCCAAGAACATATGCTCTCCATCAGAGAAATGTGCCAACTCGATCAAGTGGTATATGAAGGACGCCTGGACATCACCCTAGCCAAGGTATGGGGGCACATCAAATCCGCATGTCCCTCGCGAACCCTTGAATACCAAGAACAACAGGTGTTCCTCTCCCTGGTGAACCTCCTTCCGGTAGACATCTACCAACATTTCATGGACCATGGGACAGCGAGTTTCCACCAGAACATCCGAGAAATACGGAAACTTCTACGGACACCCACCACTCCAAACAACTCGCCAGCTATGACAAATGAGGAACAACCCTTCACCATTACCAACTCGAGTCCGAGGTCTGTTCACCCACATCCATCCATTCCCTCACATTCCCCCTTAGTAAATGAAGCTCTTGAAAAATTCTCACCCCCAGCCATGTCTAAACACCCTGTGAATCCCCTATCCACCCCTTCAGCCCCTATCCAAGAAAGTAAATGTATTCCTCCACTTAACACTATCATCAATAAGTCCCTCCATTCCCCTAAGGAATCAAACTCCGTGCACCCTTCCAAAATGACCCCCGATGAAAGTCCAACCCCAGTGCACTCTTCCTTGCCTCTATCCTCTCTGACCATCCCTAAATTTTCCCCTGCCCAGCCATCCACCAACGATAATCTTCAATCAATTGTGTTACCCCATGAACCCCCTCCCTTTTCGATGCCTGCCAACAAACCACAGAACGCAGAAATGGTCACCCCCACCATAACAAATTCTCTTTCAAGGTCACCCCTGAAAAATGCTGGTCAGAAAATGAGCCCCCCCTCCATTCTCTCACATGCCCCTGTCACCCAAGACCAACCTTCACCCCCGTCAATCCCTCAACAACCTGTCACGCCTCTCACTTCCTCAGATTCATCACCTGTCCCCCCCTCAAAACTGTCAACCTCACCCCCCCCCCAACCATCATCTTCCCACATGCCCAACCTCAGTGAACACCTTCAAACACCCGCATCAACCAAGAATTATACAGCTCCGCCTACCTCCTATTCCCCCCCTCCCTTGTCACCCTCTCCAACCTCCCAAACCGCTCCTGAATCCACCTCCAGTAACACCCCCGCTCGCCAACCTACCTCTGCCCCATAATCCAGCACCAGAACCAAAATCTCCATCAATGTCTCCTTCATCCATCGTACCAAATTCCATTTTTTTCCGAGACAAATCTTTTCCGCAACAATCTATCCAAACTTACCTACTCACCCCATCTCCACAATTTACCTGTCAATCTCCCACACCCCCAGTCGGGATGACAGTAATCTTCGTCCTCAGCGGCAGGCCGCCATTTCCCTCCAACCTAACCCCTCACCGACCTGACCTGGCCCCCTAAACAAACCTACGTACTCCAACCTTGAGGTACGAGGTCGTACCTCATATAAAGGCGACGGAAGTAAAATACCACAGGAACGAAAATCCTGAGAGCGAAACACCCACCCCTAACGAGCCACAGGAACGAAAATCCTGAGAGCGAAACCCCCACCCCCAACATGATCCCCGGTCCCTTTTCCATCCCCGATTTGGTCTCTCTCTCTCTCCCAATTCATTCCACATATTATACTTCTCTCAATCACAGTCTTCTAATATACAAACCACAATACTTTACTCACTGACATTCTTGATGTACCACCTAAGTATGTATATAATTATGTAACCACCATACAGGCTATAATACTTTCATTGTGTAGGTTCGAGGCGATCTAAAAGACACCTTAGCTTCCATTTCACACCAAATCAGATCGTGATTACGTCAGCCCTGTATTTAGTTATATAACAATCATAGTCCCCCCACAATTCTAGCAATTCTATGTCTCTAACCTCCCGTTGTTTTATCCGCTAACTATATATATTCCCAACCTTCCCAATACAACCTCCATTTCCCTAGACAAAATACCTAGGAGTAATTCCGAGATTAATTATGAAATTACACTAGACAGCCCCATAACTCACTTAGATCCACATTGCTATTTTATTGATGTACCAACTCCCTAATGTTAACATAATTTAGGGAACTTGTAAAAAGGGAAGACACCTATCTTCGTCCCCCCATTTTTAGCAGTTAGCTATACATAACCTCACGTTGCATTGTTCGTCTGGCAATTTGTGTCCCTTGCCAGTTCTTGTATTGATTTATGCCTGTTGATTTAGATAAGTTAATTACGAGTTATGTAACAACCTTTAACCACGACTCTATACACCCGATAACCCTATGCCAGTTATTGTATTGATTTAGGCCTGTTAATTCGGATAAACTCACTATGACCAATCTGCAAACGATTATCAGGAGAGATGCAGGAAAGCTACCTCGTATCTCTCTCTCCATGACGAGTATAGATATATGTACCCCCGTGCTCAGTTGCCCCCTTGCCTTGTTCTTCTAGTAACTAAGTGTATATATAATATTAACCGGAGTATGCCACTGGTATTGATACGACATAGCGGCACTGTCCTTGTGTCGTATTGTGCCACGTGCATACCAAACCGGTTTTCATCATCTTATTAGGACGACGTCTATAATGCCGTCGTTTATGCATGTATTCACTCCTTAGGGTAACTATCTGTTATCCACGATGTTTTCTCTTTTCCACTTAACTCCGCATGTTACACGCCTCTTAAACAAACCCAGTCTTCTTTAATACAAACCACATGACTTTCCTCCTGGACATTCTTGATGTAGCCTACCAACTAAGTATGTATTTAACCTCTGAAGTGCGCATGGGGGTAATTGGAAACGTCCCCCTGTGCTGACGTATTTGAGGTGTTTCCGTCACTAAAATATTCATTGTGCCATTAATAGCATTAATATTTATCCATATGCACCTATTATGGGTTGATTATAAAGGTATTAACCTGAAACAACAATAAAACGAGTGAAAACAGCGTTTGGATGGTCAAAATCGGAGATATAGCCCACGAGTTGTATAATGTATGGGTGAGGCAATCTGCTTTCCCGCCAATTTCCCCCAAGGCCACTGAGACACAGTCGATCGATACTCTCTCTCTCTCTCTCTTGCACTCGCTTGCTATCAGTGATGACCACACCCTCCAATCGGATTTCTAATGTTAGCACGAAAATATACCTCAGAATAAGGGAATAACAGGGAAAATAGGTGATAACTGAAGGAGAGGAGGAAAGTGGGGAAGGAGGGGAGGTAGAGGACTGAGATTTTGCATGGCCCAGGGGCCAAAAAAAAAAAAAAAAATTTTTTTTTTTGTTTTTTGTTTTTTTTTTCGATGTCAAAAGTTGATTTTTTTTTCTCTGACTCTTAAGAGTCTCCCCGCAGTGCGCCGGGGGAACTCTTAAGAGTCTCCCTGCAGCTCCCGGGTTAATTAGATAACCACCTTGTGAGTTATAGTATTTTCATTGTGTAGGTGCGAAGGCGATCTCAGGACACCTTCGTTTTCCAGTCCACAACGAATCCGATCATGATTATGTCAGCCCTATAATTAATTATGACCCCCCTCCGTCCTCTGACCTAACCTCTAACCCGCAATACTAACCCTCTGCCAGTTATTGTATTGATTCATATCTGTTTATTTATACATGTTTAATTATGATCAATCTGCATACGATCATCTCAAGAGGAATGCAGGAAAGCTACCTAGTATCTCTCTCCATAACGAGAATAGATATATGCAGCAACCCTGCTCAGTTACAACACCCACATACCAACCCCATGCTCAGCTGTTCCTTTCTTTTGTAGTAACTAAGTATATAGATATGTACCCACGTGCTCAGTTGCCCCTTGTATTGTTCTTCTAGTAACTAAGTATATATATAATATTAACCGGAGTATGCCCACCGATATTGATACGACACTGTCCTAGTGTCGTATTGTGCCACGTGCATACCAACCCGGTTTCATCATCTTATTAGGACGACGGCTATAATGTAGTCATTTATGCATGTATTCAATCCTTAGGTTAATTATCCTTTATCCGCCATTGTGTTCCTCTCTTCCATTTACTTTTCCACAATTGTTATACGTCTTCCAATCACCTCCTCCTTATCCACAATCCACATTACTCTGCTTTACTTCGTGACCCCATGCTCAGTGGTAATTGGGTCATCCTGTCCTTTCACACCCCGCTGCACACACGACCCTACCTGTTCGATCGTAGGGAAATGCCACCCCTATGTCCAGCGCATTAAGGGTCACTACCCTAGGTCACGAGCGGCGCGGCGCCTAGCCTCAAACCACCCCCTTTACAATTCACAACCCTCCCCCTGTAAAGACGCCATAAGAACGTTATAACATGCCGACTCAGTTCGTTCACTAACCTCAACAAATGGAAGGTAAGGACCTATCTTTGTACCCCCCCCCCCCCTTAACTATCCTCTAACTCCCTAGCCCCACTCACAACCTGAACCAGAACAATAGCCGGCGCGAGGCTAGGACGACCCCCTCTCGTCCCCCCTTAACCTCTGAAGTGCGCATGGGGGGTATGAGACACCACACTCCTGTGCTGACGTATTTGAGCTGTTCCCATCACTAAAATATTTATTTTACCATAAATAGCATTAATACTTATCCATATGCGCCTATTATAGGTTGATTATAAAGGTAATAACCTGTTACAACAATAAAACAAGTGGAAACAGCGTTTGGATTTTCAAAATCGGCGAAACAGGCCAGGAGTTACACAATGTATGGCTGAGGCAACCTCCCAGCCCACCACTTTTCTCCACCTCTGGAGAGAGACTGTCGATCGATACTCTCTCTCTCTCTCTCTTGCACTCGCTTGCTAACAGTGATGACAACGCCCTGCTACCAACTCGCTAATGTTAGCACGAAAATAGACCACAGGAAAAGGGAATAACAGGGAAAATAGGTGATAACTGAAGGAGGGGAGGAAACTGGGGAAGGAGGGGAGGTGGAGGAGTGATATTTGGCATGGCCCAGGGGAAAAAAAATATATATAATTCGGTGTTTTAAATTGATTTTTTTTCCCCCTGACTCTTAAGAGTCTTCCCGCAGTCCGCCGGGGGAACTCTTAAGAGTCTTCCCGCAGTTCCCGGGTTAAAAATGTAAATTTCCCCCTGACTTGCATTTTCACAAAACCACTATTCTTAACACCCACGAGTGATCCTAGTACATGAAAACTAGATGTAGTGATCAACCCTAACTAGGAAGATACCTCCTGACAACCTGAACTCATATCTCAACCCAATTAACGTAAGAACTCTCGATAACCATATTCAGGGAGCGGCCTGCCCCGCCCCCGACCCCACGGGGACCCCACCGACCCCCGCGGAGAATTACCATGACCCGCGCAAGCCAGCAAATTCTTGCCAGAGAACAGGTGAGTTTCCAACAGGTTATGACCTACAAATCTAGATACCTATCCAAATACCATCCTATCCCATCCTTAACCAAAACCAAAATCTTCCTTATCCCATCCTAGATTACGAATAGCATGTCAGCTAGACCAGAGAAGGATACTTAGGTGAATTGAGGAATAATACCTCCCAGCCTAGTCACGTAGGGCGCCAACAAAGTAGTACGTAAAAACCTTCACCAAATCCGCCTAAACAACTCTACTAGTACCTCATACTAGGGTTAAGATATCAACAATAATAAATCAGATAACAAGTTACTTACCGCCACATTAAAGACCCCCCTCCCTAACCCCCTAATACCTTATGATACCTTATGATGTGTTCGCCACTCTTCTAGCGGCACCAAGGAGCGCGACGCCCCTCGTTATGGGTGGTGATTTGGTGCAGTAGACTGTTTGAAGCGACAGCTCGCTCCCTTGCGAGGATGGGCTCGTCTGGCACTTTTTGCAGTTCGACATCTAGGGCTCTCTTGAAGTTGTCTAACGAGATGTCCCTCATGTCTCTTACTCGCCGTGGGAGTTTGTTGAAGAGACGTGGGCCTCTGTGTGATAACCAGCCCTCTCGCAGAGAGCCCATAGCACCCCTGTTATTCATCCGGGGGATTTCGGATTCCCAGCCTCTCCTATCACTGAATTTCATGACTATCGGAGTATGTAGGTTTGGTACTAAACCCTCTGCGATTTTCCACGTGTATATTATTAGGTAACGTTCTCTTCTACGTTCCAGTGAGTACAGATTCAGTGCTCTTAAACGCTCCCAATAGTGTAGATGTTTTATCGAACTTATATGCGAAGTGAAATATCTTTGTACACTCTCTACATCATTTATTTCACCTGCTTTGTATGGTGATGTTAATACGCTACAGTATTCAAGCCGCGGTAGCACTAGAGATTTGAAGAGCGTTATCATAGGCAATTCACCGCGTGTTTTAAAAGTACGCAGAATCCAACCCGTTAGACGTTTCGCAGCTGCCACTTTGACCTGGTTATGTACTTTGAAACCCATATTTTCAGACATTAATACCCCAAGGTCTTTCACACTGTCTTTCCGTTCTATTATGTGGTTAGATTCTGTTAAGTAATTTGTAATTTCTTTAACACCATTATTATCTCCGTACCGTATTAATTGGAATTTTTCTTCATTGAATTGCATGTTGTTTTCCCTGGTCCACTGGAACACTACATTCATGTCTTCCTGCAGTCGGCCCGTGTTAACTACTTCATAGCATTGACATCCAATACTTCTAGAACATTCCTGAAGCTTCCTTGACCTGCCTATAAATAAGACACAGAGACAACAGTCGGGCAGTTGAATATTAGAGCCCAAAGCAACGGCTGGCCACACTGCGGTGGCTTCTAGTAACCCCTCCCCCCCTCAAGATTCACGATAATTCGGCGTTCCGTAATCTGTGCAATTCTGTGAGGAAGTGATTTAACCCTTGACGAATGTTTTATTGCGATCGGGACTACCGGCAGTAATATTATATTGGTAGACAACAAATTCACAAATTATTGATTGTTTCATTAACTTCTGATAGTGCACCATCCGCTACTTGAGTTACAAACGATCATAACTCATAACTGATCTAAGGCAGAAAGATCTTGTTATGTTAGAAGAGATTATGCGAGAAACTCTTGAGTGAGGACTCTGCAAGAATAACTCCTTGGCAACAATCGACTGTCTTACCCCATCAGCATTTGTTGCCAAAAAGGTGCAAAACCGCCCGCAAGAAGCCCATCTGCAAAACCTTCTCTACACTACCGGACAGCTTGGACGGCCCCCAGAGCTACTGTTAACCCCCAACATCACTAATGCAAGATAACCAGGAAAACTCTATCACAGTGTTACTTCGCAAAGTACCAGTGTTACGGTGCTATTAACTCAACCATCCAGTGTATTCGATTATGTCTCAACTTTCTCTGATGTTAGGAAACAAGTATTATGCTAGTATGTGTTAATATATATCAGTGAAATTTAGCTTAGGCGAACTGACTCCCGTAATTATTCTTGCCATCAGGTTTAACCTGATTCGCCCTCACTGATATTTTCGGTCCGAAGTATCACCTAGACAAGTGAACATCCTAGACCAGTGCAACTAGTTACAGTTATCCCTTTACGTTAATTCTTGGGAAATAACCACATTACTTATACTTTCATCCTTGATTAAGAGTCATATTACCAGAGAGAGTTAACAAAGCGAAATACCTAACCTGTGTGATTCATGTACCCTACATATCATAAAGCAATGTGATCAGAAGAATAATGCCTGAACGTGGGAAGTGGGAAGTATGTCTCTATCCAAATCCGCGATAAGTGCTGGGAGATTGTAATAAGTCCAATAACCTACCTGAGTGCTCCAACATCTATTGTTCGTGGAATTCTATTGCGTACCTTATACCTGAGTGTTATTTAGAATAAAGCTGTATTACAAACCATTTATCCGAGATTATCTATGTCCTCTGTTGATTCTCTTTATGCATTTTGCAAGAAATCCAATAACCCAGTCTTGCAGAACTCACCTATACCAAGTTAATCCTGTATAAAATCAGGGCATAACAGTTTGTATGTATTATTATGTTCTCTCCACTAACCAACTTTACTCCTAAACTCGATTAATGAAATTTACAAAGACATGTGGCAGTACGGGGATTCGAACCCAGGACGCTCACACCGAAAATCAACACACTTATGCATTGCACCACGAAGACAGTTAAAGAATGCTGCATAAGCCTACGATTTATTATGCAGTTTCGAATCCTGCATACCAATCTTAGCATGTACATCATTCCAACTGCACTATCGGAGGCTATGAATAGGTGTGAATGGAAATAGTAATTAATCCTTACCTTAGGTACCTTAGGTTGTGTTCGCCACTCTTCTAGCAGCACCGAGGAGTGCGTCGCCCCTCGTTGTGGGTTGTGTTTTGGTGCAGCAGGCTGTTTGAAGAGACAGCCCGCTCCCTTGCTAAGATGGGCTCGTCTGGCACTTTTTGCAGTTCAACATCGAGGGCTCTCTTGAAGTTGTCTAAAGAGACGCCCCTCATGTCTCTTACTCGCCGTGGGAGTTTGTTGAAGAGACGTGGGCCTCTGTGTGATAACCAGCCCTCTCGCAGAGAGCTCATAGCACCCCTGTTATTCATCCGGGGGATATTGCATTCCCAGCCTCTCCTATCACTGAATTTCATGACTATCGGAGTATGTAGGTTTGGTACTAAACCCTCTGCGATTTTCCACGTGTATATTATTAGGTAACGTTCTCTTCTACGTTCCAGCGAGTACAGGTTCAGTGCTCTTAAACGATCCCAATAGTGTAGCTGTTTTATCGAACTTATATGCGAAGTGAAATGTCTTTGTACACTCTCTAAGTCATTTATTTCACCTGCTTTGTATGGGGATGTTAATACGCTACAGTATTCAAGCCGCGGTAGCACTAGAGATTTGAAGAGCGTTATCATAGGTAATTCACCGCGTGTTTTAAAAGTACGCAGAATCCAACCCGTTAGACGTTTCGCAGCCGCAACTTTGACCTGGTTATGTTCTTTAACCACTTATTGGCGGCGCTCGACTAAAGTCGTGCACCAATTTGCAGCAAGTTAGGAGCATTATTAAGGCTTTTAAAGGGTTAAAATCAAGGGCAAATGGCCGGGAGCCCAGCGGGCCAGACAGCCGACTCCCAGGGCTTACCGCTGCCCATTAACTCATGTTCCCTGTGTTCTCGAGAGGCTGGCAGTGTAGCCAGTAGTGAGCATAGCTGGGAAAAATATACCGATATATGCTAAACTCCCATGTTCGTGGCATCACTGCAAGAGAACCACGAGTGCTACGTAGCTCGTTCTGGTCTCATTTTGAAGCTTTTAGCGCCTATTGTTTTGCTAAATCATTTTTTTTTCATGCAGATGCTTGATTTATCATGTAGGAGGGCGTGAATATGCCCAAATGAGCCCAAAACACCCCGCTAGACAAGGGTTAAAACACATATTTTCAGACATTAACACCCCAAGGTCTTTCACACTGTCTTTCCATTCTTTTATGTGGTTAGATTCTGTTAGGTAGTTTGTGATCACTTTAACGCCATTATTATCTCCGTACCTTATTAATTGGAATTATTCTTCATTGAATTGCATGTTGTTTTCCCTGGTCCACTGGAACACTACATTTATGTCTTCCTGCAGCTGGCCCGTGTCCTCTTGTGTGTTTACTATCTTGCTTAGTTTTGTGTCATCCGCAAAAGACGACACCGTACTGTGTCTTGTGTTGGTATCTATGTCGCAAATTAGAATGAGGAACAGAAGGGGTGCTAGCACTGTTCCTTGGGGCACTGAACTTTTTACATCCGAAGGCTCAGATGTGACTTGGTTTACTGCTACTGATTGTTTCCGGTTTACGAGGAAATTGCATATCCACCGTCTGATTTTCCCCGTTATACCTTTTGCTTTTAGTTTGTGGGCTATTATACCATGGTCACATTTATCAAATGCCTTAGCAAAATCGGTGTAAATGACATCAACGTTTTTCTTTTCTTCTAGCGCTTTAAGAATTTTGTCATAGTGTTCCAAAAGTTGTGAGAGACATGATCTTCCCGCTCTGAACCCATGTTGACCGGTGTTGTGTAGCTCATTTGCCTCCATGAAAGCTGAGATTTTGCTTCGCAGGACTCGCTCGAAAACTTTAATGATGTGGGAGTTAGAGCTACCGGGCGGTAATTTTTTGGTAGTGCCTTACTCCTTCCTTTATGCAGTGGGTCAATTATTGCGTTTTTTAAGCCATCTGGTATTTCACCAGTGTCTAGACTCCTTCTCCACATTATAGCCAGGGGTTTTGAGAGGTTTTCCTTACATTTCTTCATTAGGATCGAATTCCATTAGTCCGGGCCTGGTGCCGAGTGGGATGGCATGTTGGAAATGGCCTCTTCTATGTCTTTTGGACCGAAATCAATATCCAGCATCTGGGGGGCTTCCGTGGGGGGAGGTTTCCATGAAAAATATATTTTGGTCTCTGATGGCTTTTGTTTCATCAGGCTCACTGAAGGCTGTTTCATACTGCCGGCGTAAGAGTTCGCTCATTTCCTTTTTGTCCCCTGTGAATGACCCATCCCCTTTAATGGGGCACTTAACCCTAGGGAAGGCCTCTCGATAAACTATGTGTACTACTATGTAAAACTTGCAAACTAAACAAACCAAAACTGGGACAAAGACAATTATCAAAATCGCTAAAAATTTATTCAGGCCCATTCCCCACTTTTCCTTTAAATTTTTTTGTTATTTTTTTTTTTTTCCCTGGGGGTGGCCGAGTCAAGACGGAGCCTGAATAGGGACAACACAACAGAAAACAATTAATACACAAAAACAAAATACAAATTCACACACATCTACTATCCATTTCAGACCCCATGAGGCATCGTTTTTTGCAAATATCTTCTAAACAAACAGTTGGATCAATATGACAATTTGGCACAGCTTGTTCTACACCGTCCCCTAATTTATGGCACTACAGTGGATTGTCAAGTGTATTTCATTAAGGAGTTTACTCTTGGTTTTCAAGGCAAAGCTGGCAAGAGCTGATTAAGCATTCGGACAGGTGGAGCTTCCCCCACTCCCGTCATCCCTTCCCTCCCTACTTGCTTACCTCCAACCCCATATCCCCGCCTTCCCCCTCGCACTCCCACCCTTCTTCTATCCTTTCTTCTCTCCCCCTCTCTCTCTCTCTCTCTCTCTTGCGTTGTACATAAGATATGAAGCCATGCACATGATACTTATCTATAATGGCAGATAACCAAACATTATATGCCGAGTATGGTTGGATCGTTTATACAAACGATCGTGGTCGCTGTTCTACCTTGTTTGACCGTTATACGGTGTTTGGTAGGTGAAAATGTTAACGTGGTAACTGACGGGCATGCGGCCGTAGAAGGTGTATAGCCACATGCTGTGGAGGAAGGTGTGCTTCATCGCTGACGGTTCATCGCTGACGGTCATGGCCAACATGCTACGATGTGCGCGTGGGTGCAAAGGAGTAATTGCGCTTCAACTTTTCCATGTCTTTAACCAGGAGAAATGCGCTAACAAAATGAGGATTAGTCTGAATAGGTAAGTCATTAATCAGTGTTATGCTGATCTATAGCTGGTGTGTTATGACTTTGTTCCTTATTAAATTTTGATCTCATTCTTCATATTTATTATCCATTCCATGCCGCTTGATTGGCTCAGTGGTTATCATCTCCGTCTCCCACGCACGGGGTAGGGGGTTCAAATCTCGCTCAGATTTGAAAGTTTTTTCTGAGATACAAGCTGGGCGGTACTGTCTCTCCTTGAGCGAGGGAGATGGGGTAATGGTGTCTGGTTGTTACTAAGCGTTCCAAGCGCTTGAGAATCCCCGAAGGAGGAGATCCGGGCGCTATATAAGTAACCACACGATTATTATTATTATTATTATTATTATTCTCTTCCTCTCCAAATCGTTCTACTGTCTCAGCCAAAGGTTAGATTCAGTGTAATGGGGTCGGCACTTTTCCTGCGCTTGAGAGGGACGGTATGTAATTGTTGTCATGTTACTCGATGATTTAAAGCTGGGGCTGGTTATTACTCTCTTACATATTCCTTGTTCATTTCTCTGGACATTAAGAGTTATCGAGGGTTATTACTTTTGTGAGTTTTCGAGGGTTATTACTTGTGAGTTTTCAAGGGTTATTACTTGTTATGAATTCAGCCTTCACCAACTGAAATGCAATCCCATTAAATCGTGTTCTTGAGTTCTTGACTTCCCTTCTCAGAGTTCGTATTTCGCTTGATGGTGGTTGATTTATTATTGCTGACTTCCATAATAGTTGTTAATTGAGCATTGCTATTACTTGTATAATTATTCATGGGTCAATTATTCGTTTTCTTACACATGGTCATGTGAAGAAAACGTAGTGTCCAGATAAAACGCTAAGTATGTTTCACTGCTATCTATGACATTAAAAGTGAAATTATTTTGATCATGATACCGTTATCAATATCCGTTATATATTATATTTTGAAGCATGTTATCTAATCTACAGCTTTTCCTTCCCCACATAGGCCATATGATCGTGTTGCAGAGGCCATGGGAATGACCGTAAAAGCAGTGCGGTTGATGGTGACGCGCAGCATGGGTTTTCGGACAGATACACCACCTGGGACAGCCACTCCCCCCGTAGCACCGCCAAACTCACCGACACCCCCTGCCACACCACCTGTCTTTGACAATTTCACCGTTGGTGCCATTCGCCGCCATATACATGCCAAGTTTGCAGCCAAGGAAACCTTTACTATTTGCACCCTGACAGAAAGTATGAAGATGGCAGGTATTATTCCGAGGGAAATCTCAGAGACGGCGATGTGGCGAGTGCTGCACAAAATGGGGTTCCGGTACAGGACATCACAGCGGAAAATGTATGTGCGAAAGGAGTCGTTGGATGTTGTGTGCTGCCGTGTTGAGGCTCTCCGAGCTCTCCAGCGACATCGGAAGGAGGGAAGACAGGTGGTATATGTGGACGAAACGTGGTTCACCACCCGAATGCAGCACAACATGGAGTGGGTAGATACATCCCAGCCTGCCACTAGTGCCACCTACAGCCATCAGGTGCCACCTGGAGAAGGGGAGCGATTTGTGGTAGTAGCAGGTGGTACAGTTGACGGTTTCGTTAATGATTCCTTTTTGTGCTTCGCTGCAAAAAACAAAACTGGCGACTACCACGGGGAAATGAATAGCAACCTGTTCCTCCGCTGGCTCACGTCGCAGCTCCTACCGGCTCTGGCTGAGCCATCAGTGTTGGTGTTAGATAATGCACCCTACCACAGCCAGATGACGGAGGAGAGTCGCTGCCCCACGACTGCCACCAACAAAGCGGAGCTGGTGAAATGGCTGGAGCACCGCAAGTTCCCCTTCCCACACGTCCCGAGCTTTTGCAACTCTGCAAGAAGAATCGGCCAGAACCACGGTACATGGTTGACAAAATCATCCGAGAATGGGGTCATGAAGTCGTCCGACTGCCACCTGCGCATCCAGAGCTTAATGCCATCGAACAGGTGTGGGGCTGCATGAAGCGGTATGTGCGCTCCACGTTGCACCGGTTCACGCGGGCAGGTCTACAGGTCAGGCTAGAAGAAGCCAAACGTTGTGCAACAAAGGAGGTGTGGGCAGGTGCGGTACGACGAGCCAGAGCCTTCGAAAACGAGTATTGGTCATCTGACAATATATATGCAGGTGTGGAACATGTCTGCATCACCATCGACAGCGATGACGAGGATGAGCTGTTTCTCGATAGTGATGAAGATTAAAATATAATATATGCTCGATTGTTTGCATTATTAATCCACCCATCATATATCCGCTTTCTATCTTTGTATGCAATGACTTTTTAGCACATGTCTACAAGAACGCTGATCGTATGACACTGTCTTCCTAACGTCAGAAGTAATATATATATGTACCTTTCATTTGAGTTTCGTTTTACGTATTTACTCTGCTCTTGAATCCCCGCTCCATTACCACCCGTATTCCTTTCCGACTCCTACCTAATTTCCTATAAATGATCAAGCCTCAGCTACCTCATCCCATCATACACACAACTTAGCCTGTGGGAAAGAGGGATATATACAACCTTCAATGGTTATATAACAACCAAACAAACCTCATACAGCACTTATGCAACAGGCAATTACGCTGGAACAACAATCACTATTGTTCGCAGAAAAAAAAAACTTACTTAGCATATACTTTGGAGTTATCTGTCAATATAGACAAGTAACATGTGCATGGCTTCATATATCATGTACAGTCACAAGCATAAATACTGCAACACCCAGCTACATACCAACAACCATTTAATTACGAAAGATTTATGCTAAACATTATAAAACTTGACAACTATTTGTTTATACTATAAACAAATAGTTGCAAAATGTTAGAATGTTTAGCACAAATCTTTCGTAATGAAATGGTTGTTGGCATCTGGTTGGTGTTGCAGCATTTTTGCTTGTGACTGTACAGTTGCACTATCAAGTGATGACTCGATTCCCAGTACCCTTCTTTTAGAAAAATCAGCTCGCTATCGCTCGCTATCTTCAGGCTAGCGAGCCTATTTTTCGATAGAGAAAAGAAGTCCGGCTTCGCCGTAGACAGTTTTCTACCGAAAAATCAGCTCGCTACCGCTCGCTAGCCTGAAAGGGGAAAAGGAGAATATATTAAATGGAACTTTGTCAGAAACTTTAAATAAGCGAGACATCACTTATTTGGCCGATTGTACAACGAAAGTGGAAGAGAGAGAGAGAGAGAGAGAGAGTGAGAGAGAGGAGTACAAAGGAAATCAAGCAACAACATATCTAGTGACCCTTCTAGGCTGCTTGTCCTCCAAAACACTGAGGATCAAGTGTCCAAAACAGTGGTTTAGAGTGGGTAAGGGAACATTGGAAAGGGAACTACTGCCCTGAAACTAATGTCCGTGGCAGGATTAGGAAGTTAGTAGGGGACAGATGGGTTAGTAACTGAGGGGGGGATAAAATAAGTTATTCATTTACAAACGCAGTCAGTCGCGGGTTTGATGCGAGATATTTGTCTAAGCGGAGTTTAAATGAATCAACGGTGCTGCAGTCTATAATGTCTCGGGGAAGCCCATTCCACAAGTTGACAACTCGATTGAAGAAGAAATTCTTAGATTCGTGTGAGTTAAAAGATTTACCAATAATTTTGCAACCGTTTCCCCGCGTGTAATTAGATTGGTCGATAGTGAAGTACTTACTACAGTTCATATTGTCCATGCCTTTGATGATTTTGAACACTTGAATTAAGTCAGCTCTTAATCTGAGCTGGGTTAACCCTCCAGCCCCGGCTATGTATTATATATATATTCCTCGAAACCCGGTGTTTTGGCCGAAAAACGTCTAGGCTAGGCTACCGTATATTCGTTAATCAGACTGCTTCCCGCATTCCCGTGCATCCCCTAGCGTAGCTGTGTTATTTACCTGTAGAATGGCATTAAATAGAGCTCTCTAAGTCAACTGGTTGAGCTGTGATGATGATTTCATTGGAGATAACTTTATGGCCAAAACAGCCACTTTACACCACTTTTCGATACTTAACAACAACATACAGGCACACACGAACAAGCGACGCTCTCCTTCTTGTGGCCGGAGATGCGGGGCGTCGGTCCAGCCCGCTGTTGTTTACATGCGTCGGACCGACGCCTCGCACACGAAGCTCACAGGCTTTCAACCACTGGGCGTTAAAGAGGCCTTCCGGGCAGCTGTTATATGCTTTTTTATGGGCGTTCAAGAGGCCTTCCGTGGTGAGAGGGTTAAAGGAAATAGATTTAATTCTCTAAGACGCTCTTCGTATGGTTTGTTCTTTAGGCTAGGTATCATTTTGGTAACTCTACGTTGAACTCGTTCTAGCTTGTTTATATCTTTTTGGTAATAAGGGCACCAGGATTGAACGCAGTATTCCAGAAGAGGGCGGACTAAGGAATTGTAAAGTTAGGATAACTTCTTTGGATTTATGCTCAAATGACCTGCCTATAAAGCCAATTATTTTGTTTGCCTTCTTAACAACTTCTGAACATTGTTGACTCGGTTTTAGGTTACTCGATATTGTTACTCCCAGATCGGTTTCTCTGTTTACATTCTTAAGCTGAGTGCCATTCATCGAATAGTTTGCCTTCTCATTTAGGTATCCGATATGTAGTACTTTACATTTATCCGCATTGAAACTCATTTGCCAAATTTGGGGCCAACATGACAATTTATCTAGATTGTGTTTTATATCGTCAACTTGTTCTTTTGAGAGTACGCTATTTGCAATTTTTGTATCGTCAGCAAATTTTGAGATTGTACAGGTCTATATCGTTGATGTAAATTAGAAAGAGAATTGGTCCTAGTACCGATCCCTGGGGAACCCCGCTACTTACATTGGTCCATTTAGATGCCTTACCGTTTATGACTACTCTTTGCTTTCTGTCGCGGAGCCAATTTTCTATCCATTTCAACACACCGTCTTGTATTCCATGCGCTTTTAGTTTTAGCAGTAAACGTTTGTGGGGAACTTTGTCAAAGGCCTCTTGAAAATCAAGGTATATAATATCTACAGCTTTACTCTAATCGTAGAGGTTGAGGATATCGTGGAAGAAGTCTAAGAGGTTTGTTAAACCGGAGCGTTTTTACGAAAGCCGTGTTGAGTATCTTTAAGTAAGTTATTTGCCTCTAAGTTATTTACGATTCTGTCTCTTATGAGAGAGAGAGAGAGAGAGAGAGAGAGAGAGAGAGAGAGAGAGTAAGCGAGAGAGAGAGAGAGAGAGAGAGAGAGAGTAAGCGAGAGAGAGAGAGAGAGAGGAGGAGGAGGAGGAAAGAGAGAGAGAGAGGAGGAAAGAGAGAGAGAGGAGGAAAGAGGGAGAGAGAGGAGAGAGGGAGAGATGAGAGAGAGAAAAGAGGAGAGAGTAATAAGAAAGGATAGAAAAGGGTATCAAGGAAGGTAGGTAAAGTAGGGAGGGAAGGGATGACGGGAGTGGGGGAAGCTCCACCTGTCCGAATGCTTAATCAGCTCTTGCCAGCTTTGCCTTGAAAACCAAGAGTAAACTCCTTAATGAAATACACTTGACAATCCACTGTAGTGCCATAAATTAGGGGACGGTGTAGAACAAGCTGTGCCAAATTGTCATATTGATCCAACTGTTTGTTTAGAAGATATTTGCAAAAAACGATGCCTCATGGGGTCTGAAATGGATAGTAGGTCACCCAGGCGAAAACCCAGAGTCCAGGGTCACCAAGGTCCCTCCAGCACTCCCCCGGCCCCCGACCACTCGGAGAGGTTCCGGTCTCAGCACGCAAACATGCAGCGAAGCAGAGACCACAAGCCCGCCCACCACACTTCCAGGCGCACTCTTCATATATATACTGTATATACAGTATATAAGCAAATAATGCTTTAATAAATAAAAAAATAGAGAAATAAAGAAACACAAAACCACCACATAGGGTGTACATCACTACATGAGAAAGTTAATCCGGGGGTGGCCGACTCAAGACAGAGCCCGAATAGGGACAACATAACAGAAAACAATGAACACACAAAAACAAAATACAAATTCACACACATCTAGGTCACCCAGGAGAAGACTTAGAGACCAGGGTCACCAAGGTCCCTCCAGCACTCCCCCGGCCCACGACCACCCGGAGAAGTTCCGATCACAGCAGGCTGTCTGCAGCGAAGCCGAAACCACAAGCCCGCCCACCACACTTCCAGGCGCACCTTCCATATAAACCGTCTCCCCGGGCCAGACGCCTGATGAACTTTTATCTAGTCCAACATGCGCCCGACCCATTCTCCCAAATTACGTTATCATAACTGACAAAATATTTGGCTACAATTATTGCTACAGTAATAACCGAGTAACCATTATGGGGACATGTAAATTTACTGTGGGATAAGTACAACCAGACCATAGGGTTGTGGAGAGATACACACAGTCCTGCACACAGGCTCCAGTACTAAACAAAGATTTTGCACTATTTATCACCAAAATTAAGTTTTAGGAGTTGGTTTAAATTTGATTCAGAATACTTCAGATTTTGGCATAAGCTATTTACCTACTCTAGTTTAGGTGCTCAAGATAAATTACAAAATAATAATTTCAATTCAATAGTTTCATACGGTACTTTTCATAAAATGTCATTATACTGTATGTCATCCCCCGTAGGGATGCAGCGACCCCACCGCCCGCCACTTTGGTGGTGCAATCAGCTTCTGGAGCAGTGGACCACTGGTTCCTATCTTCAGAAAATTCCTGTGCTTGGTACGCTTCCAGCCAGGGCACCACTGAAGTGACCTCGAAACGGCACCATACAATTTTTGCCGACTTTACAATGACACACAATTACAATTTACAATTTTAACAATCACATCCGAACTGAGCCTGATGCGGAAATTCGCCCCAAATGTTTTGGGCGCGGCCCGGCCGAGATTCGATCTCGGGCCCGCCACGTGGGAGACGAGCGCTCTACCACTACACCAAGAGAAGTACTCCGCTTGGCGTGATAGCTCAAGCAGATTTCAGCATCGAATGCAGTTACCGATACTTTGCCACAATCCAGGCATTACATCACATTATCGTCCAGGTAGCGAAGACTCCGAGCGAGTGAAAGCAAGCGAGGCACAAGTCTGAGCGTGTCAACTACAGCGAGGCTCTGAGACAGCGATCACCAGCGACATCTCTTATTTCCGTCAGTTGCCGGGTCACACACCAGGGCGAGGAGACAGTGCAGGAACCATCCCATCTGCTACCATACCTCCCCAACGAACCGGAGTCACTGGGACATCATCTCTGAGAATTTCTGAGAGCTCTAGTCTTAGCAACTGTTGTAGCCAACCAGTTAAGGCCGGGAATTTCCACACCTCTCACACCACACACACACATCACACAGTTTTTCCTACACCGAGAAATGACTCTCCGGCTGTCATTTCTCGAAGACTTCTTCTAGCCGGAGACATTGAGAGCAACCCAGGACCCACGTACACATACATATGTCCAACTTGCTCAAAACCCATCACTTCGAGTCGCCATACTAAGGGTTCAGTTCTCTGCAATTCATGCGGGAACTGGACCCACTTCACCTGCACAACAATTGCCTCCAAGAAACACTACACAAACACCTGGACCTGTTCCTCATCCCCCTCCCTCTCCCAGTCAAATCCCTCACCTAAAACCCGTCCACCTCTCCTCCCCAACCCACCTAACCTTCCCATATCATCCACTCCCCCCCCTAAAACCCGTCCACCTCTCCTCCCTAACCCACCTAACCTTCCCATACCATCCACATCCTCAACTCAACACACCACACCCCATTCTAATCCATTCCAACCCCCATCTCCTGCTCCCCAATCCCCACCCCCACCTCACCCATCCCCCCCCCAGCCCCTCCCTCACCCCCCCCCACCCCATCCTTGTGCAGCAGCACCCAACATACATCGTGCACATAACATTAACATTCTTCAACTGAACATAGATGGCATCAACACAAAGAAACAACAAACTCTCACACTTCATCAAACAACACAACATACACATTGCCATCTTACAAGAAACAAAACTCCGCACAACACAAAAAACACCCACATTCTCTCACCGATCCATCCACTCACTCACAGACAACACGCAGCTGCATGCACGACCTCCCGAAATCCATCCTTCCTCGCGAGGACAGAGTCCACCTGGCCAGGCTGAGATGCGGACACCATCCAGCTCTCCTGAGCTATCAGAAGAGACTGGATGACTCTGTTGTCGACGCCTGCCCGGGATGTAACACAGCACCCCATACCATTAAACACATCATAGAAGACTGCATTTCACACAACCACTTACGCCAACAACACAATCTACACTCAATGAGAGCTCTGTGGGAAAGCCCGATCGTGGCCATGGCCTTCCTCAGGGACTCGGGGCTGTTCGGCCAGGCAGCTTAGGGAACAACAACAACAACAACAACAACAACCAGTTAAGGCAAGCCAGTACACCATGGGGATTCTCCAACTAAGCCTCTCAGATATCCCTTTACAGCTGCCACCAGTGAAGTGACCTCGAAACGGCACATTACTATTTTTGCCGACTTTACAATGACACACAATTACAATTTACAATTTTAACAATCACATCCGAACTGAGTCTGATGCGGAAATTCCCCCCAAATGTTTTGGGCGCGGCCCAGCCGAGATTCGATCTCGGGCCCGCCACGTGGGAGGCAAGCGCTCTACCACTACACCAAGAGAAGTACTCCGCTTGGCGTGATAGCTCAAGCAGATTTCAGCATCGAATGCAGTTACCGATACTTTGCCACAATCCAGGCATTACACCACTGGGGTAAATAAAATAGCAAAACAGTGGTGGAACTGCCATCCGGGTGAGGGACTGCTCTGGGTCTGCTAATTCAGTGTTCATGGTCATAATCCACCTAGTGGAAATAGCACTGTGGAGTGGGTCAGTAGGGGCATGTCTGGGAGCCTCGAGGCAGTTTCTGCCATGGCCATCCCTTTTGGGGCGCTTCCTCTGGAAGCGAGGCATCAGATTTGATGATGATGATGATGTCAACACCCCCCCCAGGATTTTGTTGTTCTAAAGTCCAAGTTGCCTAACATACAGTAGAGTCTTGGTATGGTACTGTCTTGTTGTAGCACTGTTGAGGCTGGGTGTGGTTTGCAGATACTGCAGGTGCTGCTGATGGACTTAATTGAGTCTTGCTAGCACTATGCCAACATCAGCCAAAGTGATGACATGATGGGGCAGTGTTGTGATGGGACTTTATTGTATTAAATTCCAACTGTGGAAAGGCAACCACGTCCGAGCCGTTACAATGTATGTAATGGAAAATTACATTAAACCATTGTATGTATGTACAGTACACTGTATAAGGAAAAATTGAAAATAAACACGAGTATAAGGGTTATAATATATACGGTAGTTTCTATGTACAAATATACTGCTACATTACAGTAATTAATACTACAAAAGTAAACCATACTCATACAATGAATATACAAAAAGGATATGGTCATCCTTCTATAACTTATATTAGTAAACTAAAAGGTTTTATTGAATGTGGAATATGTGTACGGTCGTACTAATAAGTCATGTCCCAGCTGTCATTAGGCTTGGCTTGCTCTGTGCTGCATTAATGTCTGTCAGATGTTGAATAGGGTAGGTAAGTGTAGGAACATGTTTGTATATTTCACTTGATATGAAGAAATGTAGCTTAGATATTGCTGATACCAATTATTGATCAAAACATATTTGGTGTCGAGACATGACTTATTAGCGCGACTGTACAGCACTGTACTGCTGGCTACGCTATAGACTTTATAGTGCACCGCTGTGTATTCCCGGCACAGGGCTTAACAGATTCACCAGATATTAGGTACAGTTCCGGACAGATCAAACAGCAACACCCCGTCCACCAGCTGTGTGGTGTGGGGCTCTGCGGATTTGGTAACACTGGCAGGAGGTGGGAGGGATGTGGGTGGATGATGAGGGGAGGGATGTGGGGGGTTTAGGGGGGAGTGTGGGAGGGTGAAGAGGCAGTAATCATGGTATGGCTGGTGGGAGGGGGAACGAGTGATGGGGTAGGGGAGAACAGAGTGACAAGCAAATTTTCCTATAGAACAAGCTACTCCCACAGGATTTTAAATTACACACACCTACAATATCACTGTATGCTACATTTAACAACTATGTCCTAACATGGTATAACTAACTTGTTTGCCCCCTCCCACCAGCCACACCATGATTGCTGCCTCTTCACCCTCCCAATTCCCCCCCTAAACCCCCCACATACCTCCCCTCATCACCCACCCACCCACATCCCTCCCACCTCCTGCCAGTGTTACCAAATCCGCAGAGCCCCTCACCACATAGCGGGTGGACGAGGTGTTGCTGTTTCATCTGTCCGGAACTGTACATACATACATACATAACATTTTAAGACCGAGTGCTCCACACATACGTGCAGTTTCAGTCTCTTGTCCTAATGGCGGTGTTCCAGGCAACCCTGTTAAGGGCTGCTTCACTTGTCAAGTTTTTGGATTTGATATTGGCACGTATAGTCCGATCCCAGGTCTTCCTCGGTCCACCCCTTGGTGCAGCTCCCTCCACAATCACAGACCTGCATTTTTTCACCCAATTTTGTTCATCCATTCTCTCCACATGTCCATACCATCCCAGTCTACTTGTATGCATCACCTCGCTAATACTCTTTATACCTAAACGTCTCCTCAGCTCATCATTTGTTATTCTATCGTGCAGCCTAGCCCCACACATCTATCTCGCCATTCTCATCTCATTACGTTCCATTCTGTTGACATCCTCTAATTTAAAGGCCCATGTTTCTGAGGCATACGTCATTGCACTTCTAACACATGAGGCATACACCTTTCCCTTCAGGGAGAGAGGCATTCTTTTCATGGTCAGGATTGGCAACAGTTCTCTGAACTTCCCCCAGCCACATCTAATTCTAACGACAGTGGCAGTCTCAACCCCACCACCGGCAGAAATGGTATCTCCTAGGTAACAAAACTTGTCCACCAGCTCCAATGACTCATTTCCCAAGTTCACAGCCACAGGATCATCACTTAACACAAGCTCGCCTTTGTACACTACACACTCAAATTTCTCTATTTCTGACTTATCCTTCGGCAGGGGTCCTTTTATTCTACTACAGCGCTTACTCCCATGGTGTATCCAACATCGACAGATGCTACATCGAATCGAGTTAGCGCCCACACCCTTTCCACACACTGCACATGGGAATTCACCGCTCTTTTCCACATTGCCTCGTCTCAATCTACAATGCATAACCTTGGTTTTGTTAATATTGACTCTAAAACCCTTGCTCGCCATGCCCTCTCTCCATCTTCTGAATTTGGCCTCAGCATCTTTCATATTGTCATTTATTAGGACTAAATCATCTGCATAAAACAGTTCCCACGGGAGTCTGCCTCTAAAAACTCTAGACAGTGCCTTCAGGACCATAATAAAGAGGAGGGGTTTAACACTAAACCCTGATGAACTCCAACACAGACTGTGAACTCCTCACTCAGTACACCTTTCACCCTCACCGCACTTTGCGAATCCTCATACATCTTCATTATCACACACACCAGCCACTCTTCCACACCAAGTTTCCTCATAGCCCACTGCACAACATCTCTAGGCACCCTGTCAAAGGCCTTCTCCAGGTCTAAAAACACAAAGTAAAGATCCCTGCCTTTTAGTAAGTATCTTTCCTGTATCTGCCTGACTATGAAGAAAACATTGGTTGTACCACGTCCTGGCATAAAACCAAACTGCATATCATCAATGGAGATGCTTTGCCTGATCAAACCCTCAAGGACTCTCTCACAGATGTTCATGATTTGATCAAGCATTTTCAGGCCCCTATAATTACCTCTATCTAGCACATCCCCTTTTCCTTTGTATATATTTACTATTACACTTCTTCCAATTGATGTCAAAATATTTCAACACAAACACACACACACACACACACACACACACACACATCGCAAGACAACCTGACCTCAAGAAGAAAAGGCGTCTTTGTCCTAATTCTGATATATGTAGTACATTTTATAATTAGACTTAAGGGAGCTCACCTCGCTTCTTATCTCTTCCTCTCCCACTCTCTTTGGCTTGTATCCATTCGGCCCCATTCAGCCTACTGTTTTAAGACGTTTACCCCCATCCAGGTGTCAATATTTTCCTGGCGAGCGGAAGCGAGCCAGCATATATATATTTTTGTTTTGACAGCAAGCTAAATTTGTAAATTTTTCGATAGAAAAATTTCTCCGGCGAAGACAGATTTCTCCATACAATGCTGGCTTAATATCGCTCGCCAGGAAGAAATCGACACCTGGATGGGGATAAACGTCTTAAAACAATTGGCTGAATGGGGCCGAATGGATACAAGCCAGGGAAAGAGAGAAAAGGAGAGAAAGATAAAAAAAAAAAACGGTGACCCCCCCTTAAAGAAGACATAACTTTAGTGGAGAAGGATATGACAGGAATAATAGAAGGATATGACATGAATAATAGAAGGAGCACCTATAGTCTATTCGCTATAAGTAGGCCAGAAATCATGACCTCTAACCTCTGTAACTCAAAAACGACTAGAGTAATCGAGCTAATGTGTCTACCATTTGGGAAGAGTCAGTCAAGGAATAGATGTGGATATTTACAGCCCATTTCCTCTAGCCCTTTTTGAGTTACAGAGGATAGAGGTCATGATTTCTCACCTACTTACAGCGAATAGACTATAGCAACTATGGTACAGTACAGTCAGACCTCACTTAAAGTTATCATTACTCTATGTCACTGATAAAATAGAAAAAGTGAAGCCGTTTTCTTTGTACGGATTATTTTGTGATTAAGCACTATTTAATTATACAGTACACTCATCCCTCTGCTATCACAGGTTTTGCTATAGCGTTTGTGTGCTATCACGGCTACCTTAAACACCCTAAAATGTCCTTTTCGCGTCCCAAAAGGGTTCTATAGCGGTTCCGTACCGACGGGAAAGTTCAAACACCGCACCCGATGACGTCACAGAACATCGGCGACTATGATTGGTGGACAGGCTGGCCATAAATGCGTTGGAAAACTACATGTCTACAAGTTTTTTTTCTGCCCGAACCTCGTATCTTGCGCGTTTATCATGGCCTTTAGTGCATTCAGTGATAGGGACAGTGGGTCTGGTGGTAATGATGAAGGAATTCCCAGGGCCATCAAAACAGAGAGCAAACGCCGGTCTAGCGTACCGACGCCAACGCCGTGTAAGACGAAAGCGGCGAAATTTTGCCGATGAGTTAGGCTAGGCTATATATGACTGATTTCAAATATAGTCTGTGTGGTTTGTAATCTCCTCATAACATGTATTTATAAGTATTCTCCTCAATTAATATGTATTTATTGGATGTATTTGGGGGGAAATGGGTGTCCAAGATGGGTGAGCCTGGTACCTCGGCACCAATTATAATTATTCCCATTAGTTCTTCAGTGTCGTTATCGCGATTTTCGCTATAGCGGTAAAATTAGGGCACCAATTACCTGTGATAGCAGAGGGAGGAGTGTAATTTACAACTTAATAATGGAAAATAACACTTTCTAGTTGTATTCTCTAATTAATGAACAATGTAACTATGAAGCCACGTAAATTGAGGCTACAGGTCTCCCTCACTATCCGATGCCCCACTATATGATAATATTATAGGTTTTTAGGTGTTTGTGTTTGGGTTTTGGCTTGTCCGAGAAGCAGCCCCGTTTGTCCCACTAATTTTCCGGTTCTCTATACGATTTTTCTATTTAAGATTGGGTTTTCACGATCTTAACCCAATCGTAAATCGAGAGAGCCCTGTACTGTACTTTAAGTGAGGTGTGCTTGTAGCTTACATCTGAGAGTTGAGAATGGCTTCCATGGCTTCAATAAAGATGCTGGTCTCCTGGTTGTTGCCATCAGTGGGGGTGGGGGCGGGAGGAGGGGGTGCCTGGTGTAGGGTGTGTTGTGTGGGGGTAGGGGAGGTGATGATAGTGGTGGTGGTGGCAGCGGTGGTAGTGGCAACTGGTGGTGGTAGGGTGGCGGTGGTGATGATGGTGGTAGCTACAGGGGCGCGGGACACCTGCTGCCACGTACCCTCAACAACAGGGGGGTTGGTCACTACAGTTTCTCCTGTTGAAAAATATATAACTACTGTATACTGGGCGACCTATATGTGTGTGATTTTTGTTTTTTTTTGTTATCACTGTTCGGGCTCTGTCTCGAGTCGGCCACCCCCAGCTAAAAAAAAATATACCGGTATATATAAACCACTATGTAGTAGTAGCTAAAATTAGGATACAAAAGAAGTGGGTGAGGAGAGCTGGAGGGAGGCGAGAGGAAGGTGGAATGGTGAGGAGGGTAGAGAGGTTGCAGGAGAAAATCAGGGAAGAGTACAGGAGAGCAGTAGAAAGACGACTAGGTGGGTTTGACCTGGATGGTATGGAGGAAGTGGAGGAGATGAGCAAAGTGTTTAAGGAAGAGATCTGTGCAGCATGTGAGGAGGAGTAAGGAGAAGAGGGAGGGGAGTGAAGGGTACAGCATGGTGGACAGAAGAGGTAAAAAATAGCTGTGGAAGACAAGAAGAAAGCGTATAGAGAGTGGTTGGGTAGTAGAGGGAATGAAGATTTGGAGAGGCAGAAACGAGCAAGGTACGTGGAGAGAAAGAGAGTGGTAAAGGGAGTAGTGAAGGAAAGTAAGAGAAGAGTAGATGAGGAATTTGGAAGGAATCTGAGTGTAAAATGGAGGGAGTGTAAGAAACTGTTCTGGAAAGAAGTCAAGAAAGTTAGGGAAGGTAGCAAGGGAAACAGTAAGAGTGTGAAAGATAAGAATGGGAGAATGCTAGCCGAGAAGCAAGAGAGAGTCGAAAGATGGAGGGAGTACTTCAACGAGTTGCTTAATGTAAGGAATGAAGAGCCAGCAAACATAGTTGGATGGGATATGGGAGGGAGAAGAGAAGTAGTGGAGGAGGAGGTGGGGATCAGGAGGTCAGAAGTGTGGGAAGCCATGAAAAGAGTGAAGTTGGGGAAACCACCAGGAATAGATGGAGTGTGTGGGGAAATTTTGAGGTATGGTGGTGAGATAGTGATCGAATGGGTATGGAAAATGTGCAAACTAGCATGGGAGAAGGGGAATGTACCCGATGACTGGAAGACTGGCATAATAGTCCCCCTATATAAGGGCAAAGGGGAAAGAGGAGTGTGTGGTAACCACCGAGGAATATGTCTTTTAAGCGTAGTAGGGAAGGTGTACAGTAGGGTAGTGATTGAGAGAGTGAGAGTGAGAACAGAGAAATGGATAGGCAACGAGCAGGGAGGTTTTAGGAACGGAAGAGGATGTGTAGATCAGATTTTTACCCTGAATTGTGTTGTGGAGAAATATCTGGAGAAGAAACAAAGGGTGTATGTTGCCTTTATGGACTTGGAGAAGGCATATGACAGAGTGGATAGAGAAGGCATGTGGAAAGTACTTAGAATATACGGAGTAGATGGCAAGTTGCTGAAAGCAGTGAAGAGCATGTATGAGGGTGCAAAGGCGGCAGTACGTGTGGAGAATGAGCAGAGCGAGTTCTTTGACCTGAGTGTTGGGTTGAAACAGGGGTGTGTGATGTCCCTGTGGTTGTTTACTGTTGTTGTTGTTGTTGTTGTTGTTGTTGTTGTTGTTGTTCCCTAAGCTGCCTGGCCGAACAGCCCCGAGTCCCTGAGAAAGGCCATGGCCACGATCGGGCTTTCCCACAGAGCTCTCATTGAGTGTAGATTGTGTTGTTGGCGTAAGTGGTTGTGTGAAATGCAGTCTTCTATGATGTGTTTAATGGTATGGGGTGCTGTGTTACATCCCGGGCAGGCGTCGACAACGGAGTCATCCAGTCTCTTCTGATAGCTCAGGAGAGCTGGATGGTGTCCGCATCTTAGCCTGGCCAGGTGCACTCTGTCCTCGCGAGGAAGGGAGGATTCGGAAGGATGGATTTCGGGAGGTCGTGCATGTAGCTGCGTGTTGTCTGTGAGTGAGTGGATGGATCGGTGAGAGATATGAGTATGGATGTGCTTCTGGAAGTTGGTTCGGGGTGGGCAGGGAGGGAGAGAGGACAATAATTGTGTGTGATACCGTGTGCTGGGTGTTGTTTTGATATTTCTTGGTGTCTGTGGGTGTGTTGCCATGTAGTTTAGTGGGTGGTCTTGGTTCGTGGAGGCTGCTGCCAGGAATTGAGTGCCTCTCATGTCCAGATGGTCTTTGACTTTGAGGATTTTGGTTTCTTGATGTAGGTGATCTGTGGGTGAAGTAGCTGTGCAGCCTGTAATGATCTTCAGGGCTTTGTTTTGAATAGTCTGTAAGGTCTTATGATGTGTTTCAGCTAGGTTAGAAGCCCAGGCTGGGCTTGCGTATTCCATCACTGATCTTATGTATTGTTTATATACTGTGGTGGTAGTTTCTTTGTTGTGTCCAAATTTTGTGTGAGCAAGTGACCTGAGGGCGTTAAGTCTGGGTGTCAGTTTCTTTTTAATGTTTGTGGTGTGCTGTTTGAATGTCATATGAGTATCATATGTTACTCCTAGGATTTTGGGTGTGTGTGTATGTGTTAGGGGTGTGTTGTTTATGGTGAGTTGAGGGATGTATTCGTGTTCTGTCCAACTTGTGAGCAGGGTTGCGGTGGATTTGGCTGGGGCTAGATTAAGTCTGTTTGTAGTGCACCAGTCATGTAGTGTGTTGAGATAGGGTTGAAGGAGATCTGTTGCTCTTTTTGGGTCATGGTGTGTGCATGTGAGTGTTATGTCATCTGCATAGGAGGCTAAGTTTATTTGGGGCGTATTGGGTGTAGTTATATCGTGCATGTACAGATTGAAGAGTGCGGGCGATAGGACGGATCCTTGTGGGACTCCGTTTGGAAAGTTTCTGATTTTAGATGACTGACCGGCAAAAGATACGTGTGCACATCTGCCTGCTAGGAAGTTGGCCAGCCACCTTTTTGTGTTGTTGTGCATGTTTGTGTTGTAGATTTTGTTTGTTAGGTTGTGGCGGGGGATGGCATCGAAGGCTTTACTAATGTCGAGTGTGGCTAATAGTGATCTGTGTGGTGGTCTAGCTGAGTTGATGCCGTCGAAAGCTCTTTGTGTAAGGTCTGTGAGAAGAGTGTTTGTGGAGTGCAGTGGCCTAAAGCCATGTTGTGTTGGAGCTAGGGGTAGGTCAGGTGTAATTAGTTGTAATACTAGGCATTCCATGACTTTGGAGGGGGAGCAAAGGAGTGTGATGGGGCGGTGCGAGGAGGGTAGCGTGGGGTCTTTGTTGGGTTTGGGGAATGTGATGATGATACCATGCTTCCAAATGTCTGGTATTGTGTTGTGTGAATAGCTGTAGTTTGATATGTTAGTGAGTGCTTGTATGCCTTGTGGTCCCAGGTGTCTGAGGTGTATGTTGCTTATGTTGTCTAGGCCACAGGCGGGTGAGTGCTTGAGATTGTTGATGATATGCTTTGTCTGGTGATTGGTGAAGGGTGTATAGTCAGGGTCTGTGGGGAATTGTCTCTTACGTCGGATGACACGTCGGTCGTCTTTGTGAGGTTTTAGGTGGCTGACATGTGAAAAGTGATTGATGAGCATTTGCTTGTTGTTTACATGAAGGAGTAGAGTCTGTTGTTGTGATTGCAGCATGTGATTGTGTTGTGTTGCTGTTGGAAAGTGTGATGCTGTTTAGTGTTTTGTAGAGTTTTTTGGGGTTTGTTTTGTGATCAAGTGTTTGTAGGAAGTTATTCCAATTTAGTTTTTGTTGTTCTTGTATTTTGTTGTTAGTTTGGGTGTTGAGTGCTTGAATTTGTTGTGTGATGTCTTGTGTGTGGGGTGCTGGGGAGTTTCAGTATGTCGCATTGTCTGATGAGGTTTTGAATTTCTGGTGTGAAGTTGGGGTTGTGTCTTTTCCTGTTTCCTCTTGGAATGTGTTTCTTGTCAGCGTTTTGGATAGTTTTATTGAGTATGTGTACAGCATTGTTGATGTTTACTGTTGTTGTTGTTGTTGCTGTTCCCCAAGCTGCCTGGCCAAACAGCCCCAAGGCCCCAAGCAAGGCCAAGGCCATAACTGAGCGCCCCCACAGAACCCTCCCTGCCGACCACAATAAAGCCTGGGTGACCGGAGCCACTCCATGACGGGGAGCTGAGGAGGGTGCGGAAACGCCCGGGAAACCAAAGCCCCACCCAGGGCCCAGTGCCCCTCAGCAATTATGAAGAGAAAGTTGAGGGGCAAGGGAAAAATGTGACGCTTTGGCTTCCAATCTTGGTAGATTGGGAGGTCAATCCACGGAAGAGACGCTGTCACTTGAGATCTAGAAAATATATAAGTAAAAGGAAAAGTCAGAGTAAGCTATGGGTATGGCAGAGGTTGCTCAGTTCTCACTCTGAAAGACCAGCCCATCACCACATGACTAGAACTCAATCCTCTCAGCAACAGCTAGGAAAGGCCCTAGAAAGCCGCCTTTGGCGGAGGGATAGCTCCCCTATTTCAACCCTTTCGGGGTTGGGCACCCGCCTTTTCGGGGTTGGGCACCCGCCTATTCGGGGTTGAGCACCCGCCTACCACACTTATATATGGATGGAGTCATGAAAGAAATACTAGGAAGAGCAGTGGATGTTGGTGTATCGCTGAAAAGGGAGGGAAATGAGTGGAAGCTACCTATACTGCTGTTTGCGGATGATACAGTTCTGATGAGTGATAATGAATGAGAGTTGCAGGGTCTGGTAAATGAGTTTGGAACAGTGTGCGAAAAACGGAATTTGAAGGTAAATGCGGGGAAGAGCAAGGTTATGGTCTTCGAAAGGGGTGAAGTCACAGAGTGTGAGGTGAAGTTGAACGGTCAGGCTATGGAGATTGTCAGCTCTTTTAAGTATCTGGGCAGTGTGTTGAGTAAAGATGGGACTATGGATGAAGAAGTGCGGGAGAGGGTGCAACAGGGGAAGAGGGTTGTAGGAACGTTGAAAGCAGTAACAAGAAATAGAGTGGTCAGTATGGAAGTGAAGAAGTCTTTGCATGAAAGTGTGGTAATCCCGACACTAACTTACGGAAGCGAAGCATGGACGTTTGGGAAGAGACTCAGACCAAGAGTGAGAGCGGTAGAAATGAGTTACTTGAGAAGTGCGTGCGGAGTTACATGGAGGGATAGACAGACGAATGAGGAAGTAAGAAGGAGGTGTGGTGTAGAGGTAGATGTGCTGGAAAGTGTGAAAAGGAACACCTTGAGATGGTTCGGCCATATGGAACGTATGGAAAGCGAGAGATTGACTAAGAGGGTGTACGAGAGCGAGGTGGAAGGACAGAGAGGGAGAGGTAAACCAAATGAGAGGTGGAAGGATGGAGTGAAGAAGTATATGGATGAAGGCGGTGCTGGTTGGGAGGAGGGGCGTTGACTGACTGGGGACAGAGGTGCATGGGGGCGGTTCGTTCGTGGCCACCCCTTCGGGGATCACGGCGTCAGGCGATAGATAGACATATAAAAAGCCAAAAAAAGGGGGTATGTGCCTGAGTATATAGATAGATATTGGTACTGTACTGTAATGGTAAAAGTAACCTCTTGGGAATAGGGGGCCTCTGCTCTTGGACACAGTATTAAAACAATATTTCTCTGTAACCAAAAGTGTGGCTTAAAAGACAACAAAAGTGTGTTGGCCAGTAAAGGCATCTGGCGGTGTGAACAATGGCCCACTACTGTCTCTTGGTCACTCCAGGCCACCAGTTACTGTGTCTGTCCTTCCCTGCTGTGACTCACTCCATAGAGAACTGTCATGGGACACAGACTGGGAGGAAAATATCTTATTTGGTAATAGCCTCAGAGTATCCAACATAGTGCTTTAGTGCATAGTGCTTTAGTGCAGAGGGTTTAGTACCAAACCTACATACTCCGATAGTCATGAAATTCAGTGATATGAGAGGCTGGGAATGCGAAATCCCCCGGATGAATAACAGGGGTGCTATGGGCTCTCTGTGAGAGGGCTGGTTATCACACAGAGGCCCACGTCTCTTCAACAAACTCCCACGGCGAGTAAGAGACATGAGGGACGTCTCGTTAGACAACTTCAAGAGAGCCCTCGATGTCGAACTGCAAAAAGTGCCAGACGAGCCCATCCTCGCGAGGGAGCGAGCTGTCGCTTCAAACAGTCTACTACACCAAAATCACCACCCATAACGAGGGGCGCCGCGCTCCTTGGTGCCGCTAGAAGAGTGGCGAACACATCAAAAGTATCAAAAGTAAGTAAGTAAGTAAGTTATACATACATGTATGTATGTATGTATAAATTTAAAGACGGAGTGCTTCACACGAAGTGCGGTTCCGGTCTCTCGTCCTAATTGCGGCGCTCCAGGCAGCCCTGTTCAAGGTTGCCTAACTTGTAATTTTTGTTTTATCTTTCTTGGATAGCGAACTGAAGGAAATGGATAGGAATAGGGGCACTATGCCAAATGATGTAAATAGCCAATGGAACTTCCTTGAACAGAGCCGTCTTGCCACCACTGACAAAGTCTGTGGCAAAACTAAGGGTCCTCCCAGGCATAACATTTCCTGGTGGTGAAACGACGAGATTAAAAATTTAATAAAGGAGAAAATAAGAAGCTTCAAAGCATGTAAGAAAGGAGGGAGTAAGGAGGAATATCTGGCAGCTAAGCAAATTGCAAATAAAGAGATATACAAGGCAAAGAAAATTATACAGGACATTGTCATAGACCAAGTGAGTAATGCATAAAATCCCAATGGGATCTTCAACTTAGCTAGGCAAGTTAAGGATGACACTAGAGATGTTGTAGGAGAACAGTGTGTCATAAATTATAATGGGACAATTGCTTACGCTGAAAATTAAATCAGAGATGCTTGGAAGGCCCACTATGAATGATTATTCAACGTGAAGTTTGAGTGGAATAGAGAGGAGCTTAGTAACGAAAAGCCAATACTTGTCCCTCCCCCCTTTGATAGCGCTAGCTGTTGCAAGCAGAGCAATAGGTAAAATGAAAGATGGTATAATAAGGGAAAGCATTTCTATCGACGATATGCAGTTCGGTTTCATGCCAGAACGTGGCACAATCGACGCTATCTTCATAGTCAGCCAGCTGCAGGAAAGATATCTACTTAAAGATAGGGATCTGTATCATGTGTTTGTAGACATGGAGAAGGCCTTTGATAGGGTGCCCAGAGATGTTGTACAGTCGGCTATAAGAAACTTAGCATAGAGGAGTGGATGGTGCGTGTGATAATGAAGATGTACGAGGACTCACGAACGGCAGTGAGGGTAAAAGGTGTACTGAGTGAGGAGTTTACAGTTCGCGTTGGAGTTCACCAGGGCTCTGTGTTAAGCCCCCTCCTCTTTGTTATGGTTCTGGAGGCACTATCTGATGATTTCAGAGCTGGGCTCCCGTGGGAACTGCTATAATAATAATAATAATAATAATAATAATTAATGGTTTATTGTCCAAGAAAGTCATATACAGTAGTACATATGATACATATATTATAACATTGTGTCTTGGCTTACAAGTCAGACTTTAAAAGTATTAGTTTATTTCTAAATAAATTATGCCCTATATACTGTACTATGATATATCTCTCATCTCTCTCGACTAGGAGTTTCGACCTTGGCCAGCTCACTCGACAAGATTGTTGCAGGGTTTCGTTAAAAAAACCTGGGTGTGTAAGTAAAATACTGTCTCCATATGGAGCAGGTACTTCATGTCACAAACCAGTGAGTAAAATAGAAATAATCAGTCAAGATAGTGCGGATATAGTGATGTGTAATAGTAGTATCGATAACACTACACATGTAACTGATAGTAAAGATGAGAATACTGATAGAGTAGAATTTCCGTCTAGAGCTAGTAGTTCAACAGGATATAATAAGTTAGCTAAACACAATAGAAAATTAGTTGCAAATAAAAGTAATAGGTTGAGGGTATATTATACAAATTGTAGGAGTTTATGTAAGAAAATGAACGAACTTAGAGCACTCGTTAGCACAGAAAATATAGACATAATAGCGCTAACTGAAACTTGGATTAATACAGAATCTAGGCATTTTTTTAGCAGAATTTGATATTCCAGGATACAGTTTATTTAAATATGACCGAACAAGTAGGAGAGGCGGGGGTATAGCAGTGTTTGTCAGGAGTACATTAAAAAGCTGTATTAAATCAGGTATTAGACTAAATAATGATAATGAGTGTTTGGGTAGAGGTTAACGAAGGTAGTGAGACCATAGTTATTGGAGTTATATATAGACCGCCTAATATGAGTAGAAATGGCGGAACATCGTTATGGGAGGAAATTAAAATAGCATCAAGGTTTAGCAATGTGTGAATTATGGGGGATTTTAATTTTCCGAACATTGATTGGCAGCACCAAATAGGCGACTCCGATTCAGTAGAGTTTATTGAGTATAGTTTTTTATTTCAATTCATAGATACGCCGACTAGAGGTATTAATATTCTTGATTTAGTTTTCAGTAACAATGAACATATGATAAATAATGTAGAGATTGGTGACCACCTAGGAAATAGCGATCATAAATCTATTTATTTTAATATACAATGGACAGGGAATGCTAAAGAGAATACGACACTTATCCCAGATTTCAGAAAAGCCGATTATGGTGGGCTAAGAAGAGACTTAAGGGTGGACCCTATTGTTAAGCAATTAAGTCAGGATATGCCAGAGTTAAACTTGCCACCTACATATAACCAGTTTATTGCTTCACTCCACAATGCTCAAAATAAATATATCCCTAAAAGAAGATTTAGATCGACGCAGAACCAACCAAAATGGATGACTAATAAGCTAATAGATCTTATAGGAAAAAAGAAAGGAATATATAGAAAAATAAAGAAAGGCGAAAATCATTTACATATATAGGCTACTATCAGACTCTATCAAGACTTAGCCTCCTATGCAGATGACATAACACTCACATGCACACACCATTACCCAAAAAGAGCAACAGATCTCCTTCAACCCTATCTCAACACACTACATGGCTGGTGCACTACAAACAGACTTAATCTAGCCCCAGCCAAATCCACCGCAACCCTGCTCACAAGTTGGACAGGAGAACACGAATATATCCCTCAACTCACCATAAACAACACACCCCTAACACATACACACACACCCAAAATCCTAGGAGTAACATATGATACTCATATGACATTCAAACAGCACACCACAAACATTAAAAAGAAACTGACACCCAGACTTAACGCCCTCAGGTCACTTGCTCACACAAAATTTGGACACAACAAAGAAACTACCACCACAGTATATAAACAATACATAAGATCAGTGATGGAATACGCAAGCCCAGCCTGGGCTTCTAACCTAGCTGAAACACATCATAAGACCTTACAGACTATTCAAAACAAAGCCCTGAAGATCATTATAGGCTGCACAGCTACTGCACCCACAGATCACCTACATCAAGAAACCAAAATCCTCAAAGTCAAAAGACCATCTGGACATGAGAGGCACTCAATTCCTGGCAGCAGCCTCCACGAACCAAGACCACCCACTAAACTACATGGCAACACACCCACAGACACCAAGAAATATCAAAACAACACCCAGCACACGGTATCACACACAATTATTGTCCTCTCTCCCTCCCTGCCCACCCCGAACCAACTTCCAGAAGCACATCCATACTCATATCTCTCACCGATCCATCCACTCACTCACAGACAACACGCAGCTGCATGCACGACCTCCCGAAATCCATCCTTCCTCGCGAGGACAGAGTCCACCTGGCCAGGCTGAGATGCGGACACCATCCAGCTCTCCTGAGCTATCAGAAGAGACTGGATGACTCCGTTGTCGACACCTGCCCGGGATGTAACACAGCACCCCATACCATTAAACACATCATAGAAGACTGCATTTCACACAACCACTTACGCCAACAACACAATCTACACTCAATGAGAGCTCTGTGGGAAAGCCCGATCGTGGCCATGGCCTTTCTCAGGGACTCGGGGCTGTTCGGCCAGGCAGCTTAGGGAACAACAACAACAACAACATCAAGACAGGTCAAAAAGGAAATCAGGAAAGCAAAAAGAAATTATGAAATAAGGATAGCCAGTGACTCAAAAAATAATCCTAAAGCTTTTTACCAACTATATAAATCTAAAGTTAGAGATGTAATAGGCCCCCTAAAAACTTCAATAGGAGAAATAACAGAAAATGATTTAGAAATGTGCAGTACATTAAATAGTCAGTTTCTTTCCGTTTTCACTAATGAAAATTTGGCACAGATTCCAGAAGTCAATATGGTATATAGTGATAGTATAGAAAATATGTTAAGTACAGTTAGTATAAGTAGAAATGATGTGTTTAAGGAAATTGACAGACTGAAACCTCAAAAATCGCCTGGTCCTGACGAGGTATATGCTAGAGTATTAAAATAATGCAGAGATGAGTTAAGTAGCCCATTAGCATTTTTATTTAACAAGTCATTAGAAACAGGTTTAGTTCCAGAAGCTTGGAAGCTTGCAAATGTAGTTCCGATCTTCAAAAAAGGTTATAAATCGATAGCATCCAATTACCGTCCCATTAGTCTCACATCAATCATAAGAAAGTTGCTAGAGTCTATTATTGCTAGGAAAATTAGAAGCCACTTGGTAAAATTTAACTTAATAAATTCTTCTCAGCATGGATTCACTCAGGGACGTTCTTGCCTTACTAATTTTCTTAGCTTTTTCTCAGAGGTATATGAAGCAGTAGATAGTGACAAGTCATATGATATTATATATTTAGATTTCAGTAAAGCTTTCAACAGAGTCCCTCATGAGAGATTGATGAGAAAGGTTGAGGCACATGGAATAGGAGGGTCGTTGTTGGGATGGATTAGGTCATGGCTAATTGGTAGGAAACAGAGAGTCAGCATAAATGGTACCAAGTCAGAGTGGGGAGCAGTCAAAAGTGGTGTCCCCCAGGGATCGGTATTAGGTCCCCTGTTGTTTCTTATATACATAAATGACCTAGATTTAGGTATAACTAGTAGGATAAGTAAATTCGCAGACGATACTAAAATGGGGAGATCCATTGATTCAGATAGCGATATAGAGTGCCTCCAAAGGGATCTAGATACCTTACATGAATGGTCAGTAAATTGGCAGATGAAGTTTAACATTGACAAATGCAAGGTATTAAAGATAGGGAAGATGCAAACAAATTTTAAATATAAACTAGCTAATTTAGAATTAGAAAATTCAGACTGCGAGAAAGATCTAGGTGTGTTTGTTAGCAATGATTTGAAGCCTAGAAACAGTGTATAAGCGTTCGTAATAAGGCAAACAGGATTCTCGGGTTCATCTCTAGGAGTGTGAGTAACAGAACTGCTGATGTTATCTTAAAACTTTACTTGTCATTAGTGAGACCCCATATGGATTATGCTGTCCAATTTTGGTGTCCTTATTACAGAATGGACATAGATTCATTGGAGAGAGTACAGCGTAGAATAACAAAAATTATCCATAATATTAGAAATCTTTCGTATGAAGAAAGGTTGAAGAAATTAGGTTTACATTCGTTAGAGAGATGCAGAGTTAGAGGGGATATGATAGAGGTGTTCAAGTGGGTTAGTGGGATTAACAAAGGGGACATGACAAATGTACTAAAGCTCAGTGTTAGCGAAAGAACTCGTACCAATGGTTTCAAATTAGATAAATTTTGTTTCAGAAAAGATATAGGCAAATATTGGTTTGGTAACAGAGTTGTAGATGGGTGGAATGGACTACCAAGTGCTATAGTGGGATTAAAAACGGTAGGGAGCTTTAAGATAAAATTGGATAAGCATATGGACGAGAAGGGTTGGGTGTGAAGGGGGATCAGCCGGGTTGGGCCAATCAGCGCTCTGCAGACCCCCTTAATCCTGCGTTAATCTCTAACCGTTTTGGTAAGATGGTCCTCAGGGTATTAGAGTGTTGAGCCTATAATTGGGCTTTGTAATTGGGGTTGTGTGGGACAGGGATCTGCCTTGCTTAGGCCAATCGGCTTTCTGCAGACTCCCATTTTCTTATGTTCTTATGTTCTTATATAATGTCTAACAAATATTATTATAAAATATATTTGATTAAAAATCATTGTCAATATCATTTATAATGTCATTTCATATCATTCATTTCATCATTCATTTGGCAACAAGTTTAATTTGGATACTATATATGGTATACTAGAGTGTTTGTACCTTTCAGTCCTACAACGTACAGCCTGTAACAATTGCCTACCTCTTCTAGTGTCCCTACCATGTATATTGTACATATGCTGTGGCAAGAGATGTCTGTGCTTGTCTGATTTTAATAAGTTTTGTCCAAATCTAACAGTTAGTTCTTCTCTCCTGAGATACAAGGATTGTGAATTTAAAGTTATTAATGCTGTGTCGTAACTTACATATTGGTTGCCAAGAATGACCCTAAAGCACCTTTTCTGTATTTTCTCTATTTGGTTGTGTTGTGCTTGGGTTAATCCAGGATGCCAAACAGGTCCAGCATATTCTAAAGAAGTTCTAATAAACCAATTATACAATACTAAACTTGTGTTTACACTGAATACAAATTGATGTGCCCTATATAAGATGAACATGTATTTGTTTACTTTTGATGACATATAATTGACATGGTCTGTCCAAGTTAGGTTTGAGTTTATGCGTAATCCTAACAATTTACAACTGTGCACAATGGGTATATTACTGTGCACAATGGGTATATTACTGTGCACAATGGGTATATTACTGTGCACAATGGGTATATTACTGTGCACAATGGGTATATTACTGTGCACAATGGGTATATTACAGTAAAAGTCCGTTAATCCGACGACCGATGATTCGAATCTCCCAATAGTCCGAATTTTTCAATTTGAGGCCAAATCCGAATTCACCTGATGGTCCGAATTTCAAGAAGTCCCAAAGTCCCCTTTTTGAGGCATTAGGCCACTCAAATGACACATAATGGAGCACACACATATCATATGTTCATGAATTCACTTTAAAAGTTTACCATTGTCATTGTAGCCTATTACCTACTTCAAAACATTCAGATTAATGGTCAAAGGAAGCTACTGATATAAACGTAAAACCTTCGTCTTCTTCTTCTTCCACATCGTCTGCTAGAGAGTTTGTTTTGCTCTTGAACGCATCCTTGGGACGCTCCGATGCGCTACTGGCTTGCACCGCATTTTCTGCAAGCGCATTCAGTCTTGAGCTTGAAAACGCACCTTTGGACGTATTAGTCTTGAGCTTGAAAACGCACCTTTGGACGTTCCGATACGCTACTATTTATAGTTCAGTGATCGGAGCGTCCCAAGGGTGCTTTCAAGACAACAAGACAAGGGTGCTTTCAATACAATATAATATAACAGAGCACGTCACAAAAGGAAAATCACAAAATGAAAATTACAAGAACCTCTCAGGGAAGTGCCGTTGTTAAGGCATTACTTCCCGAACCACATCTGATCTTCAAGAGCAAGACAAACTCGCTAGTAGACGGAAGAAGAAGAAGACGTTTATATCAGCAGATTCCTTTGACCATTAATCTGAATGTTTTGAAGTAGGTAATAGGCTACAATGACAATGGTAAACTTTTGAAGTGATTTCATGAACATATGAGATGTGTGTGTGCACCATTGTGTCATTTGGGTGGCCTAATGCCTCAATGTTTTCGTCATACACAGGTTCATAGGGGTAAAGTCCGATAATCCGAAAAATCCACTAATCCGAACGAGGGCCGGTCCGCTGCCCTTCGGATTAACGGAAGTTTACTGTACTTTCATTCAACTGCAGCTGGGGGTACACAATGGGCCTTTTAGGGGGCGATACAATCATAACTTCACATTTAAGGGGATTAGGCGTCATTTTAACTACAATGCATTCATGTGTAAGTTCATCTAACGTGGTTTGCATCTTGAATGTGATTGTATTTTTTGTATCAACAATTTCGGCTAATGTGAGATCGTCAACATACTTCATACGGATACAGTAGGGTCTCGTAAGATGAGAGTTTATGGTCGATGGATGCGACCGCATCTTACGATTTCGCATCTTACGATACACGTAGCTTATGGGAAAAACGTCCCGCCTAAGGCTCGCATTTTAAACAAAAATTCTCGCATCTTGAGGTTTCTCCTCGGATTTAGCCCACTTTGAGCCTCCGATTCGCAAATTATGGTCAGTTTCGCATCTTAAAATAATTTATTTTATTATTTAGGGTCCTCGCATCTTCTGATCTCGCATCTTACAAGACCCTACTGTATTTGCATTACGGTCTATACTATTAACTATAGCTAAAAATAGTATAGGCCCCAGCCGGGTCCCTTGTGGTACCTCACATGTGATGTAATCGTACAGGGATATCGTGTCCCGATAGCGTACCCTGTGCTGGCGATCTGATAAGAAGCTTGATATGAATGATAACAGTGATGGACGGCAACCCAAGAGAAAGAGTTCATGAATTGCTACTGTGTGGTCTATATAGTCAAAGGCTTGTTTTAAATTGCTACTGTGTGGTCTATATAGTCAAAGGCTTGTTTTAAATCAACCAGAACGATTTGTGCAATTTGTTTAGGTTTATCATCCCCTTCAATAATGTGTCTAACAAATGAATCATGTAATGTGTGGTCGAACTTCCTTTGTTTGGGTTTATCATCCCCTTCAATAATGTGTCTAACAAATGAATCATGTAATGTGTGGTCGAACTTCCTTTGTTTAGGTTTATCATCCCCTTCAATAATGTGTCTAACAAATGAATCATGTAATGTGTGGTCGAACTTCCTTTGTTTGGGTTTATCATCCCCTTCAATAATGTGTCTAACAAATGAATCATGTAATGTGTGGTCGAACTTCCTTTGTTTAGGTTTATCATCCCCTTCAATAATGTGTCTAACAAATGAATCATGTAATGTGTGGTCGAACTTCCTTTGTTTGGGTTTATCATCCCCTTCAATAATGTGTCTAACAAATGAATCATGTAATGTGTGGTCGAACTTCCTTTGTTTAGGTTTATCATCCCCTTCAATAATGTGTCTAACAAATGAATCATGTAATGTGTGGTCGAACTTCCTTTGTTTAGGTTTATCATCCCCTTCAATAATGTGTCTAACAAATGAATCATGTAATGTGTGGTCGAACTTCCTTTGTTTAGGTTTATCATCCCCTTCAATAATGTGTCTAACAAATGAATCATGTAATGTGTGGTCGAACTTCCTTTGTTTGGGTTTATCATCCCCTTCAATAATGTGTCTAACAAATGAATCATGTAATGTGTGGTCGAACTTCCTTTGTTTAGGTTTATCATCCCCTTCAATAATGTGTCTAACAAATGAATCATGTAATGTGTGGTCGAACTTCCTTTGTTTAGGTTTATCATCCCCTTCAATAATGTGTCTAACAAATGAATCATGTAATGTGTGGTCGAACTTCCTTTGTTTAGGTTTATCATCCCCTTCAATAATGTGTCTAACAAATGAATCATGTAATGTGTGGTCGAACTTCCTTTGTTTAGGTTTATCATCCCCTTCAATAATGTGTCTAACAAATGAATCATGTAATGTGTGGTCGAACTTCCTTTGTTTAGGTTTATCATCCCCTTCAATAATGTGTCTAACAAATGAATCATGTAATGTGTGGTCGAACTTCCTTTGTTTAGGTTTATCATCCCCTTCAATAATGGTCTAACAAATGAATCATGTAATGTGTGGTCGAACTTCCTTTGTTTAGGTTTATCATCCCCTTCAATAATGTGTCTAACAAATGAATCATGTAATGTGTGGTCGAACTTCCTTTGTTTAGGTTTATCATCCCCTTCAATAATGTGTCTAACAAATGAATATGTAATGTGTGGTCGAACTTCCTTTGTTTAGGTTTATCATCCCCTTCAATAATGTGTCTAACAAATGAATCATGTAATGTGTGGTCGAACTTCCTTTGTTTAGGTTTATCATCCCCTTCAATAATGTGTCTAACAAATGAATCATGTAATGTGTGGTCGAACTTCCTTTGTTTAGGTTTATCATCCCCTTCAATAATGTGTCTAACAAATGAATCATGTAATGTGTGGTCGAACTTCCTTTGTTTAGGTTTATCATCCCCTTCAATAATGTGTCTAACAAATGAATCATGTAATGTGTGGTCGAAATTCCTTTGTTTAGGTTTATCATCCCCTTCAATAATGTGTCTAACAAATGAATCATGTAATGTGTGGTCGAACTTCCTTTAGGTTTATCTATCCCCTTCAATAATGTGTCTAACAAATGAATCATGTAATGTGTGGTCGAACTTCCTTTAGGTTTATCTATCCCCTTCAATAATGTGTCTAACAAATGAATCATGTAATGTGTGGTCGAACTTCCTTTAGGTTTATCTATCCCCTTCAATAATGTGTCTAACAAATGAATCATGTAATGTGTGGTCGAACTTCCTTTAGGTTTATCTATCCCCTTCAATAATGTGTCTAACAAATGAATCATGTAATGTGTGGTCGAACTTCCTTTAGGTTTATCTATCCCCTTCAATAATGTGTCTAACAAATGAATCATGTAATGTGTGGTCGAACTTCCTTTCACAATTTGTTTAGGTTTATCTATCCCCTTCAATAATGTGTCTAACAAATGAATCATGTAATGTGTGGTCGAACTTCCTTTCACAATTTGTTTAGGTTTATCTATCTACCACCTAACACGAATGGTAGCCCAAAAAACTCTCTAGCTATGCGAGGACGAGACAGAGGAAAAAGGCAAGGAGGGAAAGGGCAGATGAAGATGAAGAGACTGAGGGAGATGGAAGAGCACATAGAACACCTCGAGCACCTCCTGGCCTCCCAAGAGTGGCCAATACATCCCGAAGACTATTAGGTACACATAGTACTCCAAACAATCCCTCCCCAATCTTGTTTGCAAATATCCAAGGCCTAAAAAATAGAACCACGAACAAAGTACCATTTATTAGGGGCCTGCTAGAAGAAGGAAACGCTATATTTGCGGCTCTCACAGAAACTCACATTAAAGATCAGGAAGATAGTGAGGTATGGATTCCTGGTTACAACCTACATAGGGCGGACAGAACGCATAGATCACATGGAGGTGTAGCCTTGTACATACATGACTCACTGATATGTACTGAATTCCTAAATAACAGTAATGAAGTGGTGGAAATACTTGGAGTTAAAATAGAATCCCTAAATTTAGCAGTTATTGTTACATACAGGCCTCCAGACTCATCCCGAGAAGAATTCAAAACCCAGCTCAACAAAATAAAATCAGAAGTGGAAACCCTGGGGAACCCAACACCAAATATTATATGGCTAGGAGACTTTAACCTACCAAACATTAAATGGAGACAACTAGAAAACCAGTTAGTGGCAAATAACACCGGAGAAGCAAATACTAATACGAGAGAGCTTTTTGAACTTTGTGATTTTTTTAGTCTTACCCAACATATTGCTGAACCCACACGGGAAAACAATATCTTAGACCTGGTCTTCACTAACAACGACTCTCTAGTACACAGCATTAACATATCGGACACAACATACTCAGATCATAAATTAATTGAGATCAAAACAACCTTAGAAAGTGTACAGACAACCTCAGAATCGAGAACAAAAACCGGCCCCTTCAGTAAATTTAACTTCAATAACAAAAACATTAGGTGGGAAGAGGTAAATCAAGAAATGGAGGAAATAGACTGGGAAGATTTAATGGATAACCTGACACCAGCAGAATGTCTAGTCTTAATAACAGAAACCATGACCCAAATCTGTAGCCACCATATACCTGCAAGACAAACAAAACGAAGAAGCAAATAAGATCGGGAAAGGAGGAGGCTGTACAGAAGAAGAAAATTACTCACACAAAGACGCACACATCAAAATCTACAGGATAGGCAAAAGGTCGAAATAGATAGAGAAATTGTGGAAATTGAACAAAGGCTAAGAATATCATATGAACTACAACATATGGAAGAGGAGAGGAAAGCTATTGCAGGTATAAAGGAAAATTCAAAATACTTCTTTTCATACGCCAAACAAAAGGCTAAAACAACATCAAACATCGGCCCACTGAGCAAAGGGGACGGCTCTTTCACAGGGGACAAAAAGGAAATGAGCGAACTCTTAAGCAGGCAGTATGAAATGGCATTCAGTGAGCCTGATGAAACAAAAGTCATCAGAGACCAAAATATATTTTTCATGGAAACCTCCCCCACGGAAACCCCTCAGATGCTGGATATTGATTTCGGTCCAAAAGACATAGAAGAGGCCATTTCCAACATGCCATCCCACTCGGCACCAGGCCCGGACTCTTGGAACTCGATCCTAATGAAAAAATGTAAGGAAAACCTCTCAAAACCCCTGGCTATAATGTGGAGAAGGAGTCTAGACACTGGTGACATATCAGATAGCTTGAAAAACGCAATAATTGCCCCACTGCATAAAGGAGGGAGTAAAGCACTACCAAAAAACTACCGCCCGGTAGCTCTAACCTCTCACATCATTAAAGTTTTCGAGCGAGTCCTGCGAAGCAAAATTTCAACATTCATGGAGACAAATGAACTACACAACACCGGTCAACATGGGTTCAGAGCGGGAAGATCATGTCTCTCACAACTTTTGGAACACTAGGCTATGACAAAATTCTTAAAGCGCTAGAAGAAAAGAAAAACGTGGATGTCATTTACACCGATTTTGCTAAGGCATTTGATAAATGTGACCATGGTACAGTATAATAGCCCACAAACTGAAAGCAAAAGGTATAACTGGGAAAATCGGACGGTGGATATACAATTTCCTCGTAAACCGAAAACAATCGGTAGCAGTAAACCAAGTCACTTCTGAGCCTTCGGATGTCAAAAGCTCAGTGCCCCAAGGAACAGTGCTAGCGCCCCTTCTGTTCCTCATACTAATTTGCGACATAGATACCAACACAAGACACAGTACGGTGTCGTCTTTTGCTGATGACACAAAATTAAGCAAGATAGTAAACACACAAGAGGACACGGGCCGACTGCAGGAAGACATGAATGTAGTGTTCCAGTGGACCAGGGAAAACAACATGCAATTCAATGAGGAAAAATTCCAATTAATACGGTACGGAGATAATAATGGTGTTAAAGAAATTACAAATTACTTAACAGAATCTAACCACATAATAGAACGGAAAGACAGTGTGAAAGACCTTGGGGTATTAATGTCTGAAAATATGGGTTTCAAAGTACATAACCAGGTCAAAGTGGCGGCTGCGAAACGTCTAACGGGTTGGATTCTGCGTACTTTTAAAACACGCGGTGAATTGCCTATGATAACGCTCTTCAAATCTCTAGTGCTACCGCGGCTTGAATACTGTAGCGTATTAACATCCCCATACAAAGCAGGTGAAATAAATGACGTAGAGAGTGTACAAAGAAATTTCACTTCGCATATAAGTTCGATAAAACATCTACACTATTGGGAGCGTTTAAGAGCACTGAATCTGTACTCATTGGAACGTAGAAGAGAACGTTACCTAATAATATACACGTGGAAAATCACAGAGGGTTTAGTACCAACCATACATACTCCGATAGTCATGAAATTCAGTGATAGGAGAGGCTGGGAATGCGAAATCCCCCGGATGAATAACAGGGGTGCTATGGGATCTCTGCGAGAGGGCTGGTTATCACACAGAGGCCCACGTCTCTTCAACAAACTCCCACGGCGAGTAAGAGACATGAGGGACATCTCGTTAGACAACTTCCAACTTCAAGAGAGCCCTAGATGTCGAACTGCAAAAAGTGCCAGACGAGCCCATCCTCGCAAGGGAGCGAGCTGTCGCTTCAAACAGTCTACTGCACCAAATCACCACCCATAACGAGGGGCGTCGCGCTCCTTGGTGCCGCTAGAGGAGCGGCGAACACATCCAAAGGTATCCAAAGGTATCCCTTCAATAATGTGTCTAACAAATGAATCATGTAATGTGTGGTCGAACTTCCTTTCACAATTTGTTTAGGTTTATCTATCCCCTTCAATAATGTGTCTAACAAATGAATCATGTAATGTGTGGTCGAACTTCCTTTCACAATTTGTTTAGGTTTATCTATCCCCTTCAATAATGTGTCTAACAAATGAATCATGTAATGTGTGGTCGAACTTCCTTTCACAATTTGTTTAGGTTTATCTATCCCCTTCAATAATGTGTCTAACAAATGAATCATGTAATGTGTGGTCGAACTTCCTTTCACAATTTGTTTAGGTTTATCTATCCCCTTCAATAATGTGTCTAACAAATGAATCATGTAATGTGTGGTCGAACTTCCTTTCAGATTTCCATATTGGCATGGGTCGATATTGGGTCTGATATCTTCTAAAACCATTTCCGCTACAAAGCCCTCGAGGATTTTTTCTAGATCAGGTGTGAGTGATAAAGGTCGCAACTCACCTAACTGTGTAACTACTTTGACTTTCTGCAGGGCTGTAATCATTGCACATTTCCACAACAACGGAAATAATCCAGGTTCCAAACACAGGTTGAATACAAAGGTTAATGGGATACTGATTTCATAGGCAAACTCTTTTAACAGTCTTTTAGGTAGTGATGACGCAGATGACCTAGTACTAATCGCATACTGTATAGTGTGCGGGATGCCAAGGCATTAGAGATGGTGGACAAGTTTTGCTACTTGGGAGATACCATCGGCAAGAATGTAATTTAGTAATGGTTCTCTCCGTCAATGACGTGAGAGCCTTATATATATAAGGGCTCCCCGGAGACCCCCGTGAGGGTCCCGGAGAAAGCATAACGCGATCCAAATATATAAAAAGTACATCCTAGGGTGAAACCCTTTACTTAGTTCCTAGGGAACATCATTAAAAAAGGTAACCATTAGAAAAAGAAAGAAAATTTTTATGAGTAAAGATTAGAAACTATGAATGTTGTCTTACTCGATCAACTAGTGCGCCGTTATACAGTCCCTCCCTTGCACGCGTCCCCCAGCTGGTCACGCTGGGTTTATACGTCCTTCTTGTGGTCGCGTCCCGTGCGACAGGTTGGACTAATTTTGTGCTCTCAGGATGTGCTACTTTTCATCTTTGGACGTTTCCTGCTGCCTCTTCTGGGAAGTATATGTTACTTTATAGTAAGGAGGCATCATAGATATGTATGTACAGTATATTGAACATTTCCAGAGAGCTGACGACTTCCACGGGACGCGCCACATGCTACGACCATTATTATTATATGAATATTATTTTTATTTTCTGTACAGTATTTCTATCTTTTTCCTCTTTATATTATTACATTATGTTATGTAAGCCAGGTTAGTTAGAATGCCTCTATTTCAGTTTTTAGGCTTCGTTAGTTTTAGCTAGCGGACGCCAGTTTTAGGGATAGGCTAGGTCTTTGCCTTTTTTCCATCAATGCTTTTATAAGCTCCGAAATTCAATATTCTTAATTCTAACTATCCATTCTTATAATTTTTTCAATTAATCGTTGATTCTATTCATCTCAACTTTTCTTGCTGATAGCCTAACTTTTTCTCTGAACGTCGCGCTTCGATAACAAATGTAATGGCGGTCTAGAGGCTATCACATTTTCTTTTATTTCTCATCGAAAATTCCAGATGCTTCGAATTTCATCCTTTTGATGTTTTTGTGACATTGAGCGTTTCTCTTTACATTTTAATAAAGTTTTTACGAAATATTTTCCTTTTGCACTGTATATAAACAATTTATTAGACTTTTATGTCATACGTCTTCATAGTCTCTGTACCTTCCAGGTTTTCTGTCTTGTTGCAGAGCGGATAAATGTTATTCTTTTATGATACTTTTGCCTGTAATTATTTTTGATACTTGCCACCGTAGCCTCCCTTTTCAAAAAATATGATTTTAAGCTACGAACCAACCTTCAGTTGGGCCCCTTTTTAGAGTCTCACTCCGGTCCTTTTTAGGTCGGCTAGTGTTAGACTGGGCTTAATTATATCTCCGGTCACTAGGAGATCCCTGTGTACTATTTGAAGTCCGGGGGGTAGCAGAGTATAGGCGGAGGTTGGGGGGCCTCATTTGTATATATTTTATTTGTGCCTACTCTGCCGGAGTTCTCTAGTTTATATCTACGAGGCTCCGGGTAATTTTACCTACCATTTTACTTTTACTACAAGGTGCTTTTGTCATACACCTCACCCCTTTCTTCCACTTGGGAGTTTTTACCGGTGGTACACTGTCATAGCCTTATCTTCGGGGCTCCAGAGTTAAGAACCTGTTCCCTCACCAGTTTTTATTAGCTCCGGTTCACAAACACCGAGTGCTACTATAGCTCCGAGTGCAATTATGTCAAAATTCATATTTTACTCCGGTTCACTACAGACAGTATCTCCGAGTACTCTAACCCTTAAAGAGAATACATACTCCGGTTTCCATATACCGAGTTTTATACCACTCTAACTCCGGGTATTCAACAAAAGCGTCTTAACTCCGGTTCTCAAACACCGAGTTCTACCAACATAACTCCGAGTATCCCTTAGCGAGAACATATCTCCGGTTCCTATATAAATTCTAACTCCGGGTATACAACAATAGTGACTTCACTCCGAGTCCCAGAAAACTCTGAGTAGTCTAATATTGTCAATTAACTCCGGTTCCCAGACACCGAGTTCTGTCAACCAACTCCGGGTATTCAAACGATATTAACTTATTTCCGGTTCCAGACACCGAGTTATACCAATAGGCCTACCGAGTTCTACTAGCACACTCCAGGTAGGCCTATTCAATTATTATTCAAGTTGGCAGTCCCAGATGACGAAGTTCAAATTGGTAATTAATAGAATCACCTTCAAGAACTTTTTACAATACTTGTATGTATATGCTTAGTATAGTACTAGAGATAACTCAATTTTAACAAGGTCCCAAGTAAAACTTCATTCACTCAGTATTACTGATAATGTTTATACTCATTCAGAGTGGGACAAAAGGTGCACTACACTATCCAATCCTAAATTATGGTACAAGGTTGTAGGATTATTCCTACCCTTTATTAAGAACAGTATTTCAATACCATAGTTACCCTGTTCATTCATGCATAGCCATATAAGTTAGGAGGATTAATAATTTAGCCGTCCGGCTGGCTTAGTTGATAGCGTGCCTGATAACCATCTTGCAGGTCTCGCGTTTCAATCCCCTCTCAGATTGAACTGTTTTCAGGGATATAGCCGGCGGTTACCATCTCCCCACGAGCAAGGGGGATGGGTTGTTGTTGTTGCTGTTCCCCAAGCTGACTGGCCGAACAGCCCCAAGGCCCCGAGCAAGGCCAAGGCCATAACCGAGCGCCCCCACAGAACCCTCCCCACCGACCACAACAAAGCCTGGGTGACCGAAGCCACTCCATGGCGGGGAGCTGGGGAGGGTGAGGAAATGCCTGGGAAACCAAAGCCCCACCCAGGGCCCTGTGCCCCTCAGCAATTATGAAGAGAAAGTTGAGGGGCAAAGGAAAAATGTGACGCTTTGGCTTCCAATCTTGGTAGATTGGGAGGTCAATCCACGGAAGAGACGCCATCACTTGAGATCTAGAAAATATATAAGTAAAAGGAACAGTCAGAGTAAGCTATGGGTATGGCAGAGATCGCTCAGTTCTCACTCTGATAGACCAGCCCATCACCAAAGGGGGATGGGTAATAGTCAATGGTAGACTAAAGAAAGCCAAGCGCTGGTGAATCCTCGAAGGAGGAGAACGGGCGCTATATAAGTAACCTGACGATTATTATTGTTATTATTATTATTAACTTTTATTCCCAAACAAAGGCGGTACAAAATTAAGAGATACATACATACATACATAAAATTTTAAGACTGAGTGTTCCACACATAAGTGCAGTTTCAGTCTCTTGTCCTAATGGCGGCATTCCAGGCAACCCTGTTAAGGGCTGCTTCACTTGTCAAGTTCTTGGATTTGAGATCGGCGCGTATAGCCCGATCCCAGGTCTTCCTCGGTCCACCCCTTGGTGCAGCTCCCTCCACAATCACAGACCTGCATTTTTTCACCCAATTTTGTTCATCCATTCTCTCCACATGTCCATACCATCCCAGTCTACTTGTACGCATCACCTCGCTAATACTCTTTATACCTAAACGTCTCCTCAGCTCAACATTTGTTATTCTATCCTGTAGCCTGGCCCCACACATCCATCTCACCATTCTCATCTCATTACGCTCCATTCTGTTGACATCCTCTACTTTAACGGCCCATGTTTCTGAGGCATACGTCATTGCACTTCTAACACATGAGGCATACACCTTTCCCTTCAGGGGAGAGGCATTCTTTTCATGGTCAGGATTGGCATCAATTCTCTGAACTTCCCCCAGCCACACCTAATTCTAGCAACAGTGGCAGCCTCAGCCCCACCACCGGCAGAGATGGTATCTCCTAGGTAACAAAACTTGTTCACCAGCTCCAAAGACTCATTTCCAAAATTCACAGCCACAGGATCATCACTTAACACAAGCTCGCCTTTGCACACTACGCACTCAAATTTCTCTATTTCTGACTTATCCTTCGGCAGGGGCCCCTTTATTCTACTACAGCGCTTACTCCCATGGTGTACCCAACATCGACAGATGCTACATTGAATTGAGTTAACGCCCACTCCCTTTCCACACACTGCACATGGGTATGCACCGCTCTTTTCCACATTGCCTCGTCTCAAACTACAATGCATAAACTTGGTTTTGTTAATATTGACTCTTAAACCCTTGCTCGCCATGCCCTCTCTCCACTCTCTGAATTTGGCCTCAGCATCCTGCATACTGTCAGCTATTAGGACTAAATCGTCTGCATAAAACAGTTCCAACGGGAGTCCGCCTCTAAAAATTCTAGACAGCGCCTCCAAGACCATAATAAAGAGGAGGGGGCTTAACACTGAACCCTGATGGACTCCAACACGGACTGCGAACTCATCACTCAGTACACCCTTCACCCTCACCGAACTTCGCGAATCCTCATACATCTTCATTATCACACGCACCAGCCACTCTTCCACAGAGTGGAAGAGATATTATCTATCTTTCCATAGACCAAGTATATACATGGACACGATTAACCGGTTGGTTCTCATCCATTCGTTTTACACAGATTTTACTGTTTTACCTACTATTATTATTAGTAGATCAACAAATTTTGATTTACAAAGAATCCCACATTATCACTCCTTCAATAAAGGATACAGTAAACTTCCGTTAATCCGAAGGGCAGCGGACCGGCCCTCGTTCGGATTAGTGGATTTTTCGGATTATCGGACTTTACCCCTATGAACCTGTGTATGACGAAAACATTGAGGCATTAGGCCACCCAAATGACACAATGGTGCACACACACATATCATATGTTCATGAAATCACTTCAAAAGTTTACCATTGTCATTGTAGCCTATTACCTACTTCAAAACATTCAGATTAATGGTCAAAGGAATCTGCTGATATAAACGTCTTCTTCTTCTTCCGTCTACTAGCGAGTTTGTCTTGCTCTTGAAGATCAGATGTGGTTCGGGAAGTAATGCCTTAACAACGGCACTTCCCTGAGAGGTTCTTGTAATTTTCATTTTGTGATTTTCATTTTGTGACGTGCTCTGTTATATTATATTGTATTGAAAGCACCCTTGTCTTGTTGTCTTGAAAGCACCCTTGGGACGCTCCGATCACTGAACTATAAATAGTAGCGTATCAGAACGTCCAAAGGTGCGTTTTCAAGCTCAAGACTAATACGTCCAAAGGTGCGTTTTCAAGCTCAAGACTGAATGCGCTTGCAGAAAATGCGGTGCAAGCCAGTAGCGCATCGGAGCGTCCCAAGGATGCGTTCAAGAGCAAAACAAACTCTCTAGCAGACGATGTGGAAGAAGAAGAAGAAGGTGTTTACGTTTATATCAGTAGCTTCCTTTGACCATTAATCTGAATGTTTTGAAGTACAGTAGGTAATAGGCTACAATGACAATGGTAAACTTTTAAAGTGAATTCATGAACATATGATATGTGTGTGCTCCATTATGTGTCATTTGAGTGGACTAATGCCTCAAAAAGGGGACTTTGGGACTTCTTGAAATTCGGACCATCGGGTGAATTCGGATTTGGCCTCAAATTGAAAAATTCGGACTATTGGGAGATTCGAATCATCGGTCGTCGGATTAACGGACTTTTACTGTACTATTATATTGTCGTTCACGTATAATGATTTTGATTCACAAAGATTCCCAGGTTACCACTCCTCCAATAAGGATACTATGGTATAATCAGTATCATTCAAGGCTAACGCTTGACTACTCAACTCGTCGACTCGACAATAAACATTTCATATTTTAGGCTCCGGACCAACTCTCGAGTTGGTCAAGGACCCCAATGGAAATACGCCTAATGGCCTTATTGGGCTATCCTTAGTTGGAATTATGCAAAGCTGGTACATGTCATATTTGTAACATACTATGTGGTACCAACTCGGTAAATTGCTAACTGAATAAATAATATTATTATTATTATTATCATTAATGATTCATTGAACCTCCCTCCGGTCCCACTTTGGGTCGGCGAGTGTCTGGGTCTGGGGCTCTTTTACATATCTCCGATCACTAGAAGACCACCACATTCTCTCTGAGTCAGGGTTTTAGCTGAGTAGGCTGAGATAGGGACCCTCTTAGATATTTATAACATTGCCTTCTCTGCCGGAGTTCCACAAGTCTCATACTAGAGTTCTCCAATTAGATATTTTTCTCTATCATTTATTACGGAATAGGTTTTGTTCACTCTATTTCCGTCCGAATCTTGAGTCCTCCATACCAGTCCGAGAAGACTATTAGGTACAGTACTTAGTAAATTTTACCCCCGTACCTATTAAACAACACAGAGTTATTCCGTCAGTCATTACCGAGTAATTTCTTTACCCCGAGTCCTCATACTACAAAGGACAACACTGGGAATTAATTTTGTCTGGCAATTCCCAAGTAATATTTTCCCCAAGTCCCCACTATAACAGAGGTCACTTCTTTAGGGTCTACTTAACTAGTATAGTAATGATTCATTAGCTTGTTTTCTTTACACCTCAGCACAACATGCTAGAGTTCTGGGTATCCCTAGCACCAACCATTCCTTTTAATAAATTGTTCGACTAGGGTCTGTTTTAAAAAACCTGACAGAACCGATACAGTCAATTGCTATCTTACCTTTACACAACTGGTTGTTCCGGTCCCACTTTGGGTCGGCTAACACTTAGTCCGGAGCTCTAATAATGACACCTCTAGTCAGTAGGAGTTCCCCGCGTTCTCTATGAGTCCGGGTTACTGAGGAAGGGGGTCTCTTAGATAACTATTCATTGCCTACTTCGCCGGAGTTCCACATTCACATACCAGAATTCTCCAGGTAGATAATTTTATTTAGTAGTAGCCTCTACGTTCCAACGTAGAGCTATATACTTATCGTATAATTCTGCTCCGTTCTAGAGCGGGCAATTATCGAAATCACTAGCGCGAAAAAACGATAACATCTAGAGTAGCACCTTACTCTCTCTACTAGGTACGTTGTACATACTTTGGAGGCCACTATTTGAAAAGGAAAATAAGAAAATATTGATGAGAAAGAAGAGAAAATTACAGGATTTTAGACCATCCTATCTGGCTCCTTCAGCCGTCTTGACGGATCCACCCCAATACCCGACAGGGTTCATTGGGCATTCCTTTTCGCGCTACTCAAGCCTTCACACTCGCTGTTTTCTATGCGCCCGATTTTTGTGCTGCTACTCCTGTCGCCTACCCTTTGGGTGGGTTGTGGGCCTTATTTATGGTACCTAAGGTTCTTAGACAGATGATCTGTGATGTAGGCATGCTTCAAATGGGCTCTTAGGTGTGTTACTTTGAGTATGGCGTCGAAACTGGTTGGTCACGCTTCTGCGCATGCGACGCTCTTCGGCGATTGTTATTCTTTAGGCCTTTGCCTGTTTTTATTATAATTTTCACTTGCGGTGGCTTAGTTTTGTTACCTGGTCGGTTCTATTACTCTTTGTGCTTATTTTGCTTTCATTGCGTGGTGTTTGCGAAAAGTTAGGCTAACTTGTGCATTTTCGTTTGTGATGAAGGGGGCATAGCCCACCTTGCCTTGACAGGTTATTTTGGCCTTATGTTTTGCTTACCTTCACATGAATGTTTCGCATTGGAGTGTGCCCTGTGTTTTTTGTTTTTATCTGCCACTCACCCAAGGCTAGGCCCCCTGTTCATAGCCTAACTTTTAGTTGGAGGGGGGTGCCAGGGCTAGGCCTCATGTTCCTAGCCTAACTTTTTAGAAGGGGGAGAAGGGACTTTTGGTAGACCGTCAATGTTGCCTCGTCGCTCTTTGGTTTTATTAAACCACCTTAGGCTCGCAGGGGTATGACGCTTTGGTTTTACTAAACCTTCTGTGGGGCACCCTTTTTTCGTCTGACGCTCGCTCCCGCGCTGTCTCTCCCTTATTTTGTTGGCGCTCCCCTTGGCCTTGAGTTCATGAGACACAGTCTTCCCCTTAATTGAACTCCCTCATACATTGAGGTCCCCGCGGCACGGTCTTCACCTCCTTTGAGCTCTACGATGCCTTGAACTGTTGTCCCTTCCACCCTTTTTGGTGACGCGGGTCTCTGGGAAGGGCTCCGCGCCCACTCCGCCCTGCAGCGTGGACAAATCCCGCTCCAGGTCGGTCCTATGCTTCCGACATGTTCAATTTTTTGGCTGCTGTGGTCGGGTCACTCTGGACCCGCTCCGCCCTAGGATGGTACTATCCGTCTCTGGGTCGGTCCTCTGCATCGCACCGTTTTATTTTTGCTCATGCAAGCTCCCCTGCCACCTGTCCTGCTGTGCACTTGGTTGAGCCTTTTGGTTGGTATTTACCTCCATCTCCCTTTCCGCTCGAGGGTGGACGAATCCGCTCTGCAGCGATGTCTATTCCGCACTGGACAGGGCCCCCTTGGGCTCCTTCTTCACTTTGGCTTCTACACTGGGTCTCTCCTCCACCTGTTCCGCTCTGGAGCGGACACCAGTCCCGCTCCTGGTCGGTCCTAGGCCTTCCCTCCTGCTGCCCTAGCCCTCCTGTTTTCACCTGGTTCTACTCTACGATTGTTCCGCTCTGGAGCGGACGCCAGTCCTGCTCCAGGTCGGTCCTAGGCCTTGCCTTCTGATGCCCTGGCTCTCTTGTTCGCTGTGCGCGTGCCTTTCTCCTTTGCCTCGACTGCCATTGTCATGCATGCATGCCCCGCTCTGGAGCGGGAGGGTGTAGTCCGCTCTGGAGCGGGTCTGTCTGCTCCGCTCTGGAGCGGATTTTCCCGCTCTAGGCGGACTTGCCCTCTCGGCCCTGGCACTATTTTTTGGCCAATATTGCCTTGTTTGTACTTGGGGTTTGTCGGTTACAGTGTCTCATAACCTTCTCCTTTACATCAGGCTGTGTTCCCGCTCTGCACTGCTGGGTCCCTTGGCCTGCCATCTCCTCTTCGGTCCCTTCACCCTCAGGTACCCTTTCGGTTCTTATATGGCTGTCTTGCTTTATTTCAGGGTGTTTGAACCTGCACCTTGGTCTTTTCTGACCTGGGTTTTTGGGGTTCTTCGGACTGTTGCTGCTTATGATGTATGCTTGGCCCTCCTGCATGGGGGGGTCCGTCTCCGTCCTTCTCCACATGGGGGGGGGTGTTGTGTTGTGTTATTACTTTTATGTACCTATCATAATGCATGGTATCTTTTGTGTGGGTTTTTTTTGCGCGCATACTGTCATACCTTCCTTCAATTTCTGCATCTTCTTTCTCTGTGCTTCGTCTGGGACATCTTTAATTTCTCCCTTTGCTTACAGTGCGGATGTCGCTCCCTGCCTGCGCGTGCCATGGGTGTGCCCGTCCGGCTATTGGAGCTGGGCGTACTGGGTGCCCCGCCCATGCTGCGTGCTACTGCCGTGATGGCTTCACCCCCGGACGGTGTGGCCCGTGTCTCGTCAACGTTATGGCGTTTGAGTCTCGCCCTACTTCACCGGATGCTGAGACGGCACGGGTCAACCTCACCGCTGCATGGTCGGGCGTGGCTCGGTCTGTTAAGGACATTTTACACCAGGTCCTCAGCTTCATGGACGAAGGGGTTTGCGCCTTGCTGAACCTTCCTCTGGTGTCTCCGCGCCCTGTGGTTCCCGCTTCGCAGGTCCCTCAGTCTGGTGTGTCTCCGTTATCGGCGGACACAGCGGGGTCGATGCGGCACCGCTCAGCTTCTCCACGTCGCCGGAAGTCTTTGACGTCCCGCCGCCCTGCAGCTTCCGACCCCACGTCTCTGGGCTCGACGACTTTTCGCCCTCAGATGGCGATGCTTCCCCCGGTCCGTGTTCCTGCTGGTGTTTCGGCCTTCTCACCTGGTCGTCGTACCACCCATGGGCTGCTCAGGGAGATTGGGGCGTCGCAGGCCGCCGGACATCTACCGTCGGCTCCTCCGCCATCGTTGCCGTTGGCTCTGCTACCACCGTTCCCGCCTACTCCACCTCCTAAGGAGGCGGGGGCTCTGTTTGCTTCGGCCTCTCCTCTTCTTGTCCGCGATGGTCTCCCGGATTCTCCTGGCTTTGTCGGGTCTGACATTCCGTGTGGCCTGCCTTCTCCTGCTCGGAAGAGTGGCCCGTACCTCTGGCGGTGCAAGGCGCCAGTGTGGCGGTTTTAGGGTCTGGTCGGGTGGGGGCTGCCAGTGACCTCGTGGAACTGAGTGGCGGGAGCGCTGAAGTGTACGATGCCGTAGTGGTTGAGGACTCGCCACGGGAGTCTTTCTCCTATACTCCGTCACCTCGTCGGTCGCCCAGACGTAGGAGCCGTCGCCGGACCATCTCTTCATCTTCCTCGTCACCGACCGACGACCCTGGATGGGTCCTTCCTATTCGGGCCATCCAGGAGGCCCAGGTTAGGGCTGAGGAGGCTAACGCTGCACGGTTTGCCTCCCTGCACGGGATGCTTGCTCTGATGGCGGGAGGCTTGGAGCGTCCTCCTCCCATTCCTCCTGTGCTTCAACCTTGCGTTTTGGTTGTTCGACCCTATTGCCTCCTAGGCTTGCTCTTGCTTGCCTGTCTCCGGATTTACTAAACCTTCTTGCAGGGCACCAGTTTTCGTCTGCTTCCAGCTCCTGAGACACGGTCTTACCCTCCATTGAACTCACCAATACCTTGAGTTCCTGAACCGCAGTCTTCATCTATATTGACCTCACCAATACCTTGAGGTTCCTGAGGCACGGTCTTAACCTCCATTGAGCTCCCCTATACCTTGAGGTTCCTGCGACACGGTATTCACCTACGTTGAGCTCACCAATCCCTTGAGTTCCTGGGACACGGTCTTCACCTACTTTGACCTCGCTCATACCTTGCGGTTCCTTAGGCACAGTCTTACCCTACGTTGAGCTCCCCTATACCTTGAGGTTCCTGTGACACGGTCTTAACCTCCATTGTGCTCACCTATCCCTTGGGATGTCTTTTTCCTTCCACCCTCCCCGGTGCCGCGGGTCTCTCGGAGGGGCTGTACTCGGCTCGCTCCGCCCTGGTGCGTGGATGACTCCCGCTCCAGGTCGGTCCTATGACTGGACACATTCTCTTATACGACCGCTCCCTTTATTACTGCAATCTGCCTGACGTCCTTCAACGGTGTCTTTGGCTTTGCTGAGCGGGACCCTTTAGGCCTCTCCACCTCAGTTGGGAATGTTTTTATTACGAGCCTCTGGCGTCTGGGCTAGGGCCTCACGGGGCCCGTTCCGCCCTAGGGTGGGCTCTAACCTCCTCTAGGTCGGGCCTATGCTTTGCCTCTGTTCTTTACCCACGGACGCTCCCACGTCGGCTGTGATGCTAGGCCATACAGTTGGGACGCTTGGATGTACATATCTGCTGTTTTTACCCAGGGAGGCTCCCACGTCGGCTATCGTGCTAGACGATTCTTTTGGGACTCTTGGATGTTCCTGGCCTTTCACCTTTACTGGTCCCTACAGGCCTCTGACGTTTGGCTACCCTACGCCCGCTCCTCCCTGGTGCGGCGACTCCGCTCTGGAGCGGAAGATACGCTTTGGAGCGGTGACTGTCTTTTTATTTCCGTGGATGATTCCACGTCTGCTGTCCTGCTAGACTATTCTGACGGAACTCTTGGATGTTTTCCCTTTCACCCTTCCTGCTTCCTCATGCCTCTCCCATCCGTCTGCACTACATCTGCCCCGCCCTAGAGCGAAAATTCCCGCTCTTGGCCAGTTCTCTTCCATACTTCTCCTGACACCATCCCGGTTCCTCACCTGTCCTATGCCGCTCTCCGCTCTGGGGCGGAGCTTACGTTCTGCTCCGGAGCAAGATTTCCGCCCCAGAGCGGAGCGGGCCGTTCGGGGCCCCCTCCACTCTGGGTCGGTTCTCGGTGGACTTTGCCTTGCCTCTGGATGGGCCCTCAGTTGCTGTCATTCCTCTTACTACTGTTGCAGTCATTCATCTTACTACTGGCTCCGTCTCGCTCCCTTGCCTCCCTTGGCTAGGTCATTCATCTTCCTACTGGCACCATCTCGCTCCATTGCCTCCCTAGGCCTCCTGGGCCGCTCCTGCAGCATGCAACGCTCTCCGCTCTGGTGCGCAGCTTCCATTCTGCTCCAGGGCGGCGAGGACCCTTCCTCCTACATTCCACTCCAGAGCGGATTTTCCGCCCCGGAGCAGTGGGGACCTTTCTGGACCACTCCACTCTGGGTCGGTGCTAGGGTGCTTTGCTTTACCTCTGGTTAGGGACTCAGTTGCAGTTGTTCACGGACTTCTCTTTTTTATCAGGCTGTGCTCCCACTCTACTCTGATGGTAGAGTGGAGACGAGGCGTCTTCTCCTCTTCAGTGCCTTCACCCTTTGGGTATTCTTATTATCCTCTTCAATTATAAGGCTTTCATGCCTTCCTTCTGGGGATTTGCACCTGCCCCTTGGTCTTTTCTGACCGGGGTTTTTCGGGGTTCTTGCTCTTGCTGGTTCGCCTGGTCTCTCCCTGACCCTCCGCATGGGGGGTCACTCTTCACCCCTCGCCTCGCACTGGGGGGGGGGGGGGGGGATACTCACTTTCATGAAAGGTGCTCCATTTTCGAGGTGTAGTGAGCGCTTTAGTGCGTCCTTCGGCCCTTGTGCCTGTTAATTTTCAGGAGTTTTCTTCCAGTATTTGTGCACCCATGACTTATCCTCCTGTATAACCCTCCGTTCGAAGGGTCCCCCTTTTTCGTCCTTTCCTTCCTACACAAGGGAAGGGGGTCTTCTCCGGTCACGGATTTACCGGTTTTTTCACATTATTGTGCTTACACACAATTCCTGTGCTTCCTACATGGGTCGGCAGTATCTTTTTCCTTTCCGATTGCAAGGAGGATCTCACTTCCTTCCTGCGCACACCATGGGTGTGTCCGTCCTGCCATGCCCGTTGGACGTAGAGAGTGTCCTCCCCTTATCTCATGCTACAGCCGCGATGGTTTTCACCCTCGGAGGTATAGTTCGTGGCTCGTGGATCTTGTCCTTTGTGTCTCGTCCTCCTTACCCGGACACGGATGAGGCACGGTCTCGCCTCTGCACTATGTAGTCGGGAATTGCTCTCTATGTCAAGGACCACTTCCATTGGATTCCACACTTCGTACGACGGAGGGGTACGCGCCATGCGTCCCCTTACCTCTGCTGTCTCCGTGGCGCCAGGCCGCCTTTCCTCCTGTGCCTCGTTCGGGCGTCCTCGCAGTTTCAGAGGACGCCGAAACGTCGGTGTGACGTCGCTCTCCTTCCCCATATCGCCGACGATTCCCGACTCCTACGTCCGGTTCATGCCATACATGTGACTCTAGACGAGGCTCGGGAGCCCGTCACACTGCTTGCAACCTCCCTGCCCGGGCCTACCGCCCTATGGGCGGATGCTCTGTCGAAAGGACAGAGCGCCCGGGTTGTATGGTATTCCCAACACACCGTGTTCGACGACCTAGCGGCCTCCTGGAGTGTTCCACAGGTGGCCTGGTTCGCCTCATGCGAGGCGATCGGGTTGCCTGTGTTCCTGTACCGCTGGTTTACTCCTCCGGCGGAGGTCCCGGTCGCGTTCAGCATGGACTGGCGCAGGTGGCGGTCGGTTTATGTGTGTTCCACCAACCGCCGCCCTTTTTGATGTGCAACGTCCTCCACAGGCTGAGAGGGTACCAGTGCTTCGTTTGGTTGTCGCGCCCATCCGGCCGGCCCAAGCCTGGTCCGCTCGGCTGAAGCGGTGGTCCCCGAGTCCAGTTCCCCTAGCGTTCTCCGAATTCCTCTTGGTATGGATTGGTGTCCTAGGGACCTCGTTCGCCTTCACATCGTGGATGTTGTGCGGCAGGGTGGATGCCTAAGTTTAGTCGATCGTTGAATGTCAAATCCTCTCCCCTGGATTCATTTTACATGGCAGACTTACGGCTCTCACTGCCGCAATTTTCCTTCTTGGTTCCCTACCCATCCCGGACGCGACCATCGGTGGCGTTCGTGTTTCACTACCTCCATTGGTTAATATTGAGAAGCGTCCCAACATCTGCACCGCTCTTACGAACCGCCTGTCGGCCATTCGGGTACCGTTTGAGACTTTCACGGGGTTGGTCGTTCCTCCCTAGGACTTGGGTTCTTTTTTGCGATCCTGCTTTATGCTTCGTCCGACGCCGCGTCAGCTTCCTCCTCAGTGGTTTCTGGCGGAGGCTCTCAACCTGCTCTCGTCTGCCTCTTACGCTCATTACCCCACACCTGAACACTTCCGTGACATGACATTGTTCTTTATGGCTTTGGCGACGGGTGAAGGAGTCCCCGGAGATAACTGCCAGGTCTAGGGACCGTCATTCCTTACATCGTTCTCCCGTCCTTGAGTCAGTTACTTTGGCTCCGTCTGTTCGTTTGGTTGCTACAACCGTACAAGACACTCCCGTTTTTATGCTTTTCCTGTACCAGCTTTCCAACATGGTAGGGTTCGTCATCCGTTATGCCCGGTTCAAACCCTGCATCCGTATGTGTACTCGACCAGGCCAGTGTCGGGGTTGCCTTTCTGGGTGGCGCCTACGACCTGTAGGAGTCTAGGTCGACGTGCTGTGGGACTTCGCCTGTGTCGGTAGTTTCGGGCCAGTAACCCTTACGTTCTGGACGCTGCTCATGTTGTCCGTTCGTACGCTGCTACGTTCAGATTTTACATAATCTTTCTCGACCGACCGTTGCCGACACAGGGCTTTGGTTTTCCCCCACCACGTTTGTCTCCTCCTCTCTGGCCATGTCCACAGGCGGGCCGGGACGTCCTTGTCGTGCGTTGGGCCGGCAGGTTCACTCAGGGTCTACCTGCAGCGTTCCTTCTGTCTCTTATCCTTCTCCCTTCTTGTTCTTCTTTTATTGGGGGAGGGGGGTATTGCACTATACCCATACTTGCACCTACGTTAAAGGATTAATAACTAGGTTAAGATTTTGATGTAATTTCTCGTCTTAAAGTATACTACGTTCTGTTGGTGGGTCTTGGCCTCATACCACTGAACTCTTCTCATGGCTTTCAGTGCTGGTCACTGTGTATGCTCATGTCTTTTCTCGTCACCCGCTGTACGGTCCTCCTCTTCGACGTATGTCAGTATTTACTCATTACATTCTGGGTCTTCCTGCCTTCGTCCGGAAGGAGGGGGGGGAGGTAGGGGGGGAGCATCCTGGACTTCATATTTTATGATGAAATGCAGCATTTTTTGTCTTAGGTTAGTTATCCCATGGCATAAGAATTGACTGTACTTGACCTCTCTTGATATGCACCTGTCAGTACACTCTTTCTATAAACTCTCTTGTTTAAGTCGGTCTTTCCATGGTCCTGATATTTCCTAAGGGCTAAAGTTTGTGTTTTCAGCTTGTATGTCCGCCTCCAATTTGATACTCTAGCTCTACGTTGGAACGTAGAGGCTACTACTAAATTGGGAGGTTTAACGACCCTCCCAATACCAAATGAGGTAAACCTCCTATTTGGTCGTAGCCTCGGAGTATCCAACGTCATAGTACCCCTGCCCATCCAATCTTGTCTCTTATAACTTGATACCGGGAATGCCCAATGAACCCTGTCGGGTAGTGGGGTGGATCCGTCAAGACGGCTGAAGGAGCCAGATAAGATGGCCTAAAATCCTGTAATTTTCTCTTCTTTCTCATCAATATTTTCTTATTTTCCTTTTCAAATAGTGGCCTCCAAAGTATGTACAACGTACCTAGTAGAGAGAGTAAAGTGCTACTCTAGATGTTATCGTTTTATCGCGCTAGTGATTTCGATAATTGCCCGCTCTAGAGCGGAGCAGAATTATACGATAAGTATATAGCTCTACGTTGGATACTCCGAGGCTACGACCAAATAGGAGGTTTACCTCATTTGGTATTGGGAGGGTCGTTAAACCTCCCAATCTATCCTTTATTACAGAATAACTACACCATCCAGCTCTCCTGAGCTATCAGAAGAGACTGGATGACTCCGTTGTCGACGCCTGCCCGGGATGTAACACAGCACCCCATACCATTAAACACATCATAGAAGACTGCATTTCACACAACCACTTACGCCAACAACACAATCTACACTCAATGAGAGCTCTGTGGGAAAGCCCGATCGTGGCCATGGCCTTCCTCAGGGACTCGGGGCTGTTCGGCCAGGCAGCTTAGGGAGGAACAACAACAACAGAATAACTTTCACGGAGCTCAATCAACCATTTCCCCATACACCTCTTAATCACACAGGGTTATTCTGGCAATTTGGCTGAGTCAGATCCTTGACTCCGTGTCCCCATAATTGACAAGGATATTTCTTAGGAACAAAAGGTTGGGGAAGGACTTTACACTCTCAGATAAACAACCCATAGGCGATTATCCAACCTTTTGGTTTTATTATGTTCTCTCCCACCAACATACTTTACTCCTAAACTCGGTTAATGAAATTAACAAACACATGTGGCAGTCTGGGGATTCGAACCTAGGCTGTTCACACTGAAAATCACCACACTTATGCATTGTACCACAAAGACAGTTTTACAAGACAACTCACTCACACTAATGAGGAGTAGCAGATCCTATTCATGACACATACTCTAGGGCAACATTATCACACATAAGAGAAGTCTATCTTTGCAAAACCCTTCGGACAGTAGGAGAGGCCAGAACAGCCCTTTTCATGACGTCCAAAATTTTGGACGTCAAGACCTCCGTATCTTTCTATCTAAAAAACTCTGCCCAAAGACATCAAGACTAGAATCTTGATCTCTCCATCTATTCTAACAGATTAACAACCACAAATACTTGGTGGGTGGATGGGACTCGTTAGCCTTGGTCGGCAACTCATCTAGGGGAGACAACCTTATACAAATCCGGGTGGATGGGACTCGTCAGCCTTGGTTGGCAACCTGTCTAGGGGAGTAAACCTGACACAAATCCGTATTGCTTACCTAAGGGTAAGGCAGGTTAGTGGATGGATTAGCCAAACACCACTGTAGAAAAATAATGCTAACAAGATACACAGAGGGCCTCGGAGTCGGACGGATCCTAAATTGAGTGGTCAATCCTGTAAGTCCTTCACTAAACTGGCTCGGGTTGTCCCTCTCACAGGGAATAGGTCCGCTTGGGGGAATTCTGTGTATGGCCACCCTCGTAAGGGGAGTAAGGCGTCCGGCAATAGATAGATAGATAGAAATACTTGGTCTGAAGTATCAGCACTACTTTTTATAACCGTCTCTAAGGTTCTCTCGTATTAACTTTATTAGATTCAGATCTCAACGACACTCAACAGGCCACAGTAGTCAGGACAGACTGGTTAATTCATCCCCAGACAACAAATTAGACAGACTCAGACACACCAACAGCAACAGTCTGACCTTTCAAGAGCACATACCGGTTCCAGGACCTAACTTAGTTCATCTTAGCCTTGCATCACATTATATCGCAAGGCACAACCGGTTCTTTCCAGGCCAGTTACACAGCATGACCGAAAGGACCTTGGTCCAGACATTTAATAAAGCATAGTCTGTTTTGGGACTGGGAGAGACGACCGTTCTTTCGTAAGTACGTATACAACGTCTCATACCAGTAAAGGTGCCAACACTGGTAAAAGCGATGCTTCAGTGAGGAATTCGAGTGAACATTTCTCCCACATCAAAAGTTTTCTGTCTCACTTAGTTCTAGTACCAAAACGAGATAGCCTACAGTTCAGACCAGTCATAGAATTATCAATCCTCAACAAGTTTATTGTAAACCAATTTTTCGAGATGATAACAATACAACAAATATCACAGCCCTACGTCTGAATAGTAAAGTGGGAACCCTAGGTTTACCTCTGTTGGGAAACCCTATCACACAACATACAACATCAAATACTTGACTACTACAAGTATGCAAGACAGTACATACAAAAAACAATTCCAAACGGCTGTGGGAGTCGTTAACCCTCTCATGACCATATGATGCAGAGGTTGCCAGATTAGCAATAAGAAATAGAGTTCTCTCACTCTTATAATTACCTCTCCAAAATGAGTTTTCTGCCCACAGCTAACTCAAAGACAACTGAAGAGGTTAAAATAACTAAACTAAAGGTTTCTAAATACCCCTGATGGTAACAAAGCTTTAAAGTATCCCCAATAGGCTCAAAATTGCATCAAGGACGTGAGAGGGTTAATAGGGTCAAAATATTGGGTTCAGCTACCTGTTCCGTTGGACAAACTTCGCCTGAATCCTTACATCAGGCTAGACAACAGAGCTTTTCCGAGTCAATCAACCTCATACCCTAATTACATTCCCTCAGCATTTCATCAGACTTCTAAGCTTCTGGATAAGACCTGAGACCCCTTCCCCGACAGCCCTCTAGTCAGAACCGCCACCATCAGTGGGGGTCGTCTTGGACAAAGCGGGAGCCCCGAGCTGGAGTTACCAATCGTCCGACGGTCGCCAGACACAAAGTCGCTAGACCTCTCTCAATCTCTATCACTTAAATACAAAGGAACTAGTTGTCCTTCGATTTTCCTGAAAAATCATGCCCTTGCACTCCAACACAGAGTACAATAATAGCTTTTCACATGGACAACACATCAGCCGTGTCCTGTATCAACAGGCAGGGCCCAACGAAATCTCACACGCCGCTGAGATTGTCGGAGTTAATATTTGTCCTTACTCTTCATTACCATATCACAATTCAAGCAGTTTACCTACCAAGCAAGGCGAATCTGTAGGTGGACACCTATCTCGGGAGAAGGGTACCCTAGTCGAATAGACAATCACTCAGACGGTATTCCACAACTTGATAAGGCCGTTCCATCCACAGGTAAATCTCGTTAATTCACACCAATCGACAAAATTCCTCCTGCTTCTGACCTTCTGGCACGAGATCCAAGCGAGCGGAACAGATGCGTTCTCAGAGGTTTGGAACAAGTGGTTATCGATATACCTCTTTCCTCCTCCGGACACACACGAATATCCAAAGTTTTGCAACATATCCACTTAATTCAGGGTCAAGGGTGCCTTATAACACCAGTCTGGTCAACACATGTGTAGTTCGTTCATCTGTCTCTCGAGTGTCCCATTCCAATACCATTTCCAACGTCTTGTTTCCACTTAGAGCGGATTAGCAACCTACAGACTGGTCTACAATTAGCTTTATGGATATTTTCAAAGTCAAATGGCGGAGCTCTTATGATTAAGCTGTTCACGACAAATTAACCAAACAGTTTACGCCTTCCACTATTAAACAGTAGGAATTACATCGGAAACAATTTACCAAGTAGATTGTAGAGTCTGTCCAACACATAGCTTCAGTCAGTTTATTTTTAAAGTACACTCTAACCTCCATTTAACGGACTCTGATTTAACGGATATCGGCAATAACGGTCAAAAAATGTAGGCCGGACAATGGACCCAGCAATGGACAAAGTCCATTGCTCGAAAAAAAGTTGGAGCAAAGTCCGTTGCTCTATCTATTTATATCTCTAATGCACCTACCTAAATCCCTTATACATTAACATAACTATGTCTTATTTGGACTTTTTGTAATCTTTGAATCATTTCTAATATGATGGAATTGAAAAATATAATATCCTTCAAGCACATAGATAAATAATAAATAAGATAGTCAACAAAATATTTCAACTCTCCCCTCCGTGCCAGCAGAGACGGAGATTTACGTTTGATAGATTTTTTGTTTTGTTTTTTTTTCCCTCGATATACACACTCTTTCTATTTATCTATCTCTCTAATTCATCCACCTAAATCCCTTATACATTAACATAACTAAGTCTTATTTGGACTTTTTGTAATCTTTGAATAATTTCTAATGTGATGGAATTGAAAAATATAATATCCTTCAAGCACATAGATAAATAATAAATAAGATAGTCAAAAAAATAGTTCAACCCTCCCCTCAGTCTAGGCGCCGAGCTTCCCAGACGGGAGATTTACGTTTGATAGATTTTTTTTTTTTTTTTTCCCACGGTATACACAAAATGATGGGAAAATAATTATTATAACATGTTTTTAATTGACATTTGTGTGTTTTTGCTGATTATGAGTTGGTGGAAAATAAAATCTTTAATTCTATCATATCGGAAATGATTCACAGATTATATAGAGACCAAATAATATACACTTTTAAGTGTGTTCAATAGTTTTGCATTATCAATAGGGTGTAGCACAAGGGATTACCAGGATTTATTTCAGGTACAGTAAAAAAAAGCATGCATAACAGTTAAATGTCACGATCCGATCCAGACACCTGTACTCAACACCGGATTTTTCTCAAGGAATTTTCGGATTACATCCGGACTGGACAGTATTTAGCAGCAACGGACATTTAGCAGGAACGGACAGGTGCTTGCACGCATTTGTCCGTTAAATGGAGGGTCGAGTGTACTTCAATTACTCTTTTGAAGACAAACAACTGTCAATTAACACACTATACAATCAATTCTCAGCCATTAAAGAATCGTTCTTTGATCCCACTGGCTTCCGACTTACCCCTCAATAAGTTCAAAGGAGTTTTTCTTACAACTTGATTTTAGTTACGAAATATTGTCAAAACCAAATGGCTAAATTCTTATGACCAAGCCGTTCACGACAAATTAACCAAACAATTTACACCTTCCACAATTAGACAGTATGAGTCACATTGGAAACAATTTACAACGTGGATTGTAGAATCCAACCAACAAAGTGCCTCAGTAAGTTTAAGTTTAATTTTAACCCTCGTGGCCCGGGCCGGCTCTCCAAAGGACGGAGCTCGTATCCGGGCGATCTGGCCGAATATCAACAAAAGTAAACTAAGGTTAATCTCGCTTAATATATTACCTACATTAATCAAACATATATAGAAATGGGCGCCTTACCTTGCTGCGTAGAATGGCGTTGAGTAGATCTCTCTAGCTCAACTGGTTCCGGAGTGATGGTGATGGAAGTGGAGGTAACTTTTGCCGCGTATTTACCTCGGTGCGTCCGAACACTCAACCGCGGCCCCGGCTACGACGCCCAGTTGCACTCGTCGCTCCACCCGCAATTATGCCGGGAAGCGATTTGATAGTGTTTTATTGGTTATTCTGTCATTTATTATAGTTATTATGTTATTTTCACTCAATAAACTTATTTACATGAACTTATTTGTGTGTCTGTCACTTATTACTTTGTTTTATTATTATCATTATGATTATAGTGTCACTTTCACTGGACTTTGATAATTGATAGTGTCATTTCCCCTTTTATGTATTGTTAGGTAAGCTAATAATATATATAGTGTCACTGTCACTTGTTCATATTGTTATGAAGGCACTTATTATTACTTGTGTGTCTCTTTCAGTTATACAGTAAAAGTCCTTTAATCCGACGACCGATGATTCGAATCTCCCAATAGTCCGAATTTTTCAATTTGAGGCCAAATCCGAATTCACCCGATGGTCCGAATTTCAAGAAGTCCCAAAGTCCCCTTTTTGAGGCATTAGTCCACTCAAATGACACATAATGGAGCACACACATATCATTTGCTCATTAATTCACTTTAAAAGTTTACCATTGTCATTGTAGCCTATTACCTACTTCAAAACATTCAGATTAATGGTCAAAGGAAGCTACTGATATAAACGTAAACACCACATCGTCTGCTAGAGCGTTTGTTTTGCTCTTGAACGCATCCTTGGGACGCTCCGATGCGCTACTGGCTTGCACCGCATTTTCTGCAAGCGCATTCAGTCTTGAGCTTGAAAACGCACCTTTGGACGTTCCGATACGCTACTATTTATAGTTCAGTGATCGGAGCGTCCCAAGGGTGCTTTCAAGACAACAAGACAAGGGTGCTTTCAATACAATATAATATAACAGGGCATGTCACAAAAGGAAAATCTTCTCAGGGAAGTGCCGTTGTTAAGGCATTACTTCCCGAACCACATCTGATCTGATCTTCAAGAGCAAGACAAACTCGCTAGTAGACGGAAGAAGAAGAAGACTATGTGGACATATGGTGTTTACGTTTATATCAGCAGATTCCTTTGACCATTAATCTGAATGTTTTGAAGTAGGTAATAGGCTACAATGACAATGGTAAACTTTTGAAGTGATTTCATGAACATATGATATGTGTGTGTGCACCATTGTGTCATTTGGGTGGCCTAATGCCTCAATGTTTTTGTCAGGCCATTAATACAATAATTTCTAAGGAGAAAGAGTGGTTTAACATGCGATGTCACATTGCCCAGAACAAAAAGGACTCTGCATGGAATAAAGTGAGGAGACACACTGAGGAAAAATGGAATGAGTATAAGAATGCTAGAAACAACTATGTCAAGACTATAAGAGAGGAGAAAAAGAACTTTGAAAAAGATATAGTAAACAAATGTAATAAAGAACCCAAACTGTTTTATAGTTATATCAACGGCAAAACAAAAATAAAGGAAAAAATAACAAAGCTTAGGGTAGAGGGTCAATTATATGAAGACACAGTGGGTATGTGTGAAATTATGAATGATACATTAACATCCGTGTTTGTGGAGGAGGATGACTATGTAGAACCTGTGGTGGAATTGAACGAGATACAGGGACTAGAGTCGATAGAAGTCAACAAGGATGAACTAAAATCATTGTTGGAAGAATTGGACGTGAGAAAATCTATGGGCCCAGATAACATTGCTGGATGGGTATTAAGAGAATGTTCTGAACAACTAGTGAGACCTATTTTTAATATTGTTCAACACTCATTAAACAAGGGGGAACTTCCCTTAGAATGGAAACAAGCAAATATAACTCCAATATATAAAAGTGGAAATAAAGAAGACCCGCTAAATTATCGACCGGTATCCTTAACGAGTGTTATATGCAAGCTTTGTGAAAAGATTATTAGAAAAAGATGGGTGGGTATGTTGGAGGAGAGGGAAATAATTTCAAGCAAGCAGTTCGGGTTCAGAAAAGGTCATTCGTGTACCACAAATTTGTTGAGTTACTATGATAGGGTAATTGACATTGTACAAGGGAGGGAGGGGTGGGTAGATTGTATTTACTTAGATTTCAAGAAGGCATTTGATAAGGTGCCTCATAAGAGATTGTTGTGGAAGCTCAGGACTGTGGGGCGGGTTGAGGGAGTATTATTAAAGTGGATGGAAAACTATTTAATTGGGAGGGAAATGCGAACAGTAATAAAAGGAAAGTTCTCCTCGTGGAAAAGGGTAAAAAGCGGAGTGCCTCAAGGATCGGTGTTGGCCCCAATCATGTTTTTGGCTTTCATCAACGACCTTCAAATGGGAATAGGCTCATATATATCTATGTTTGCTGATGATGCAAAATTAATGAAACATATTACAAGTAGGAGTAGTTGTGAAGAATTACAGAGAGACCTAGATAAGTTATATGAGTGGAGTCAAACTTGGAAAATGGAATTCAACACGAGTAAGTGTCAGGTTCTTGAGATGGGAAAAAGTAAATATAGACCTTCTTGGGGATATAAAATAGGAGATGAAATAATTAGTAAAGCTGTGAAAGTAAAAGACCTAGGGGTAGTTGTGGCAGACAGCTTGTCACCTGAACAGCATATAAATAAAATAACTGGTGAAACCTATGCAGTGTTGACTAACATGAGAATAGCTCTGAATTATTTAGATGAAGAGATGTTAGCAAAAATAATAGGGACAATAATACGACCAAGACTGGAGTATGCAGCAGTGGTGTGGTCTCCACACCTTATAAAACATAATAAAAAACTGGAAAGAGTTCAGAGAGTTGCCACTAAGATGATAGCTAGCCTTAGAGACCTGCCTTTTGAGGAGAGATTGGAGAGGCTAAAGCTGCCAACGCTGAGGGAGAGGAGAGAGAGAGGTGACATGATCATGATGTTTAAGTGTGTGAAAGGTTTTGAGAAGATCGACAAGGGAGATTTTGTGGTGAGGGACGAGGGAAGAACCAGGGGTCATGATTGTAAGTTGAGGAAAGTTATATGTAAGTCTGATGTAAGAAAGTTCAGCTTCCCGTATAGAAGCATTGAGTGTTGGAATAAGTTGGATGGGGAGGTGGTGGGAGCAAGAAATATCCAAACTTTTAAAGCAAAATTGGATAAATGTAGAGAGAGAGACAGGACAACACGAGCTTAGGCTCAAATCCTGTATACTACAATTAGGTGAGTACACAGGTTCATAGGGGTAAAGTCCGATAATCCGAAAAATCCACTAATCCGAACGAGGGCCGGTCCGCTGCCCTTCGGATTAACGGAAGTTTACTGTACTTAGTTTTATTATTATTATACTGTCACTTTGACTGGCCTAGGCTTATTGAGTGTCATTTTCACTTATTTATTGTTAGAAATATATATTTTAGTGTCACTTTCACTTGTTCATATTGTTATTGAATGCACTTATTATTACTTATATGTGTCCTTTTCACTTATACTTCTATCTATCTATCTATTGCCTGACGCCGTGATCCCCGAAGGGGTGGCCACGAACGAACCGCCCCCATGCACCTCTGTCCCCAGTCAGTCGACGCCCCTCCCCCCAACCAGCACCGCCTTCGTTCATGTACTTCCTCACTCCATCCTTCCACCTCATATTCGGTCTACCTCTCCCCCTCTGTCCCTCCACCTCGCTCTCGTACACCCTCTTAGTCATTCTCTCGCTTTCCATACGTTCCATATGGCCGAACCATCTCAAGTTGTTCCTTTTCACACTTTCCAGCACATCTACCTCCACACCACACCTCCTTCTTACTTCCTCATTAGTCTGTCTATCCCTCCATGTAACTCCGCACGCACTCCTTAAGTAATTCATTTCCACTGCTCTCCCTCTTGGTCTGAGTCTCTCAACCAACGTCCATGCTTCGCTTCCGTAAGTCAGTGTCGGGATTACCACACTGTCATGCAAGGACTTCTTCACTTCCATACTGACCACCCTATTTCTTGTTACTGCTTTTAGCGTTCCTACAACCCTCTTCCCCTGTTGTACCCTTGTACTTATACTTAGTTATATTATTATTCTTAGCCTATATTTGAGTGTCACTTTCACTGTTGTCACTTCCACTTCAAAAGTTTATTAGAGTATGGAAGTCGTTGAAGCAGGTGCCAGCACACAGTCCAACTTGACACTCGAGGCATTCCCAAGTGGTTTTTGTGCTTTTGCGGGGTCTTCTTGTTGTGTGGCTGCACACATGGCACCTCTTCTGGATTCTGCTGTTACTACCTGGTGCTTTGAAAGGAAGGGCGTTGAGCTGGTGCTTCCTGAAAAATTCAGCACACCCCGTTCTGTCCAGCTGGCCTGGTCCTTGTAGTGGCCTCCCTGGTGTACCCGCATGTTTAGCCAGGAGCTCAAGTATCACCTGCTTGTGGAACTTCCACAGGGACTTCTACTTCTTGGCTCCTGCAGTCCTCAGACGGTAGATGTTGTACGCATTGAGGACCGACATATCTACCGTATGCAGGATAAACTTCTTGTACCACCTGCAAGATGTTCGCAGGCAGTCGATGAAGCCCATCTGCATGTCGGACTTGTCAACGAGGCGCATGTTGAGGTTATAATCCAGGACAGCAGCTGGTTTCTGGACGGGGTTCTTGGTTCTTCGGTCCACCATCCCTGTGGCGACCATCTCGGCCTTGTGGCATGTGGTGAGGAGGTTGACCTTCCGCTGGTCATGCCAGTGGATGGAGAGGATGGGGCCACTCTTATTGTGGAAGATGTCCGCCTTCTTCGTCTTGGTTGGGTAGCCTGGCATGCCCTTCCTCTTGCCCTTGACTGTGCCGACAGTTCCGGTCTTGCGGTCATGGAGGTACTTGGTCAGGAGAGGTGACGTGTAGTAATTATCTGTGTAGAGGATGTGGTTTTTATTGAAGTGCATCTCCATCATCTTCTTCACTACAGCGCCACCAAAACCAATGAGGGGGTCAGTCACAATTTCTCCACCCTTGCCGCTGTAGACTATAAAGTCCAGCACATACCCCGTCAAACAGTCGCAGAGGACGAAGAGCTTGATGCCGAAGCGGTGTCTCTTGGACGGGATATACTGTCGGAAGTGCAGCCTACCACGGAACAGGACCAGAGACTCGTCGAGGCACATCTTCTGGAAAGGAATCAGGTAGGTAGTGAACCGATGATGTATCATGTCATACAGCTTCCTGATCTTCCATAATGAGTCGGGAAGGTGGACTGCCATGTTGTTTGTCAGGTGGAGATACGAGAGGATGTCGAAGTACCTGTCCCTGGACATGTACTTGCCAAATGCTGGAGTCGTTATGATGTCGCCAGTGATCCAGTAGTCTGCCAGAGCGTGCTTCCTGATATGTGTCATCAGCATTGTGAGTGCCAAGAACACATATAGTTCTGCCACAGTGACAACTCTCCATGCCACCATCTTGGCACTGGTCTTCCTCCCAAGAAAGTTGGCACAGATCTCATGATGGTTGTTGGTCTCCTCGACGAGGTATTCCATGACTTCATTGTCATAGAAGCCACAGAAAATTTCACTGGGGGTAGCAGCTGGGCCACAGGAAAATGTTGGTGACACCCCGGAACCCATCTGTACCTCGTCAAAGGCAGGACAATCTGGCTCAAAATCAGCCCCATCTGTCCACACAAACAGGTCGGATGCTGATGCTCGAGCACGTGCAGGTGCAGCAGGCACACGCCCTGGGCGCCCTGGCACACACCCTTGGCCACGCGGACGCCCTGCACGCCCACGCCCACGCCCAGGGGCAGCGGCGTCGGCAGACTGACCACGTCCACGACCTCGCCCTCTCGCTCGTCTTGTCGGGACTTCCTCTTCCTCTTCCTGTTCCTCTTCCTCTTCCTCTTCCTCCTCAGGCGACGTCAGGTCATCTGGGGCAATGTTGGGGTCGTCAGCATCGTCTTCAGGAGACAATTCGGGTGAAGAAGTGACCGGGCGTCGGCGGTGTGGGGCGCGGGAGGCTGCGGGAGCTTCAACAATGGGAGCCTCGGCCTCGGGAGTTGGGCTCCTTTTGCGGCGAGCCGAGGGCTTCTCCGCAGCAAATAATGCTCTGCGGTGTGTTGAGGGCTGTGGCACACTAGTAATACCACTTGAAGAGGCCCTTTGGTCATCCTGAAGGAGAGATGAAGCCGAGGGCTGTGGGTGACCCACGCGGCGTCCCGGGTCAAGGCGTCGGGACAATGGAATGCGGGTGGTTGCTAGACCAGGGTCGGCGTCATTATCACTGTCTTCAGCTTCCCTATCCTTTTCTGCGGCTGCCCTGTGTGCTTTTTTAGCGGCACTTTTCACCAACGATTGTTTATAGAAATATTTGCCCACTTTCAAGGGCGTACGGGCAGGCAAAGGGGAAGGTCCTGGGCTACTAGGGCTAGGCCTAGGCTGACATAGCAAAGATGGCGAGGGGGTAGGCCTAGGTTCTAGCACACTTGGAAGCTCAATGGCACCTTCCTGAAACACTTCCACATCAGGATCATCACTACTGTCTCCCCCCTCAAATAAATCGACATTATCGTCGTCTCCAAAGCCAACGAAATCGTCATCTTCGCTTGCACTTATAAATTGTTCTTTGTCCACCAAGCTTTCGCCACTGCTCTCTTCACTATCAAAAAGTTCTCGCTGTATAGCGCTATCACTCAACAAACGCTTAACTTTCTTTCGTTGAGCTTTCTTCTCGGTTGCAACAGGCGTTGAAGTTGCGAGCGGGGTAGCAGTGGGGCCCGCGGGAGGTTGCAGCGATTCGGACACGTCGGAAATCATTTTTTCAGTATAACTCGCTATGGCGGCCACGTACGAACTGATAACACTAGTAGTTGAGGCTTGGTGGCGCTGCGGTCGCTCCTGCAATGCAAAATTTGGCCGCGCGAATTTTGAAGCACGCTTTCAAGCACAGGGATTTTAAAATAACACCCGGGCACCTGCCCTTTTTTCGTGGTGTCATTTTAAAATGACACCCGGGCTGGAAGGGTTAAAGTACTTAAATTACCTTTTCGAAGACAAACACCTATCAGTTAACACACTTCGCAATCACCTCTCAGCCATTAAAGAACCATTCTATGACCTTACTGGCCTTAGACTTCCACCTAAGTATGAAGGAGGTTTTATTACGGCTTGTTTTAAATTACGAGCTCCAGCGAGACAGATTCTACCTCAGTGGTTGTTGTTGTTGTTGTTGTTCCCCAAGCTGCCTGGCCGAACAGGCCCAAGGCCCCGAGCAAGGCCAAGGCCATAATCGAGCGCCGCCACAGAACCCTCCCCACCGACCACAATAAAGCCTGGGTGACCGAAGCCACTCCATGGCGGGGAGCTGAGGAGGGTGCAGAAATGCCCGGGAAACCAAAGCCCCACCCAGGGCCCTGTGTCCCTCAGCAATTATGAAGAGAAAGTTGAGGGGCAAGGGAAAAATGTGACGCTTTGGCTTCCAATCTTGGTAGATTGGGAGGTCAATCCACGTTAGAGACGCCGTCACTTGAGATCTAGAAAATATATAAGTAAAAGGAACAGTCAGAGTAAGCTATGGGTATGGCAGAGATTGCTCAGTTCTCACTCTGATAGACCAGCCCATCACCACCTCAGTGGTTTCTGGGCAAAGTGTTAAATCTATTAAGTACTAAACCTTACACGGTCAACCCCTCTTATGACAAGTTATTATCTAAATGTGTTTTCTTAATTTCGTCAGCAACAACACATAGAGTGTCCGAACTTGCGGCCATGGCTAGAGCTGCGAACTGCTTACAATTTAAAGATCTGAGTGCTGTTACCCTCACACCAACTCCTGATTTCATAGCCAAGAATGAAAGAGAAGATCATATGTTCTCACCTTTTGATATAATGGCCCTCAAACAAAAGAATAAACATCAGGCACTAGGCCCAGTGTTGGCTTTGTATAAGTATGTACAACCAACTACACCCTTACACCCTTCTCATTTATGGATCTCTTCACATGGCAAATCAAGGTTATCTAAACGACAGCTTGCTTCAATTCTAGTGGACGTTATCAAAACAGCCGTACCGTCAACAGTAACAAGGGCCCATGATGTGAGAAAGTGGGCCACGACAGTCAGATTTCTTAACAATTACTCTATCCAAGACATTAAGCAAACAAGAGTCTGGTCATCTCACCACATATTTTTATCCAAATATCTTTCAGTTCATTTGAAGAGACCCACTGTGCCATGCATAGCCATGAGAATTAGGCATAAGCATAACTGATCTCTGTTTATTGCAATAATGACATGTTTTATGTTACAAGTACGTGTGAGGTTCACCAAGTACTGACTTACTTTTAGGAGTTTTGGACAAAACAGAGGGGGGGGGGGAGTGTGTTCCGAACTGGAGAACCTCTCACAAGTGTTGTTCAATGTATAATATTAGTAAGATTGATAATCTCTAAGGGTTAATTTCTAATACAGGAGATTAGATTAATAAATACACAAAATTCTTTTTTTTTGGTGAGTTTAATAAGTATGAATAGATTTTCCTTTTTACATATCATTCTAGTACTATAGTATGTACAATTCTTATGTGTTACAATATTTAGTGGCTCTTTTATTAAGTTTTACTGCATCCTTATCTTTATCTACCTTTCTATCGCTTCCTAAGGCTTACTTAGAAACCCTGCCTTTATACTTTACACTTTTTCTTAATTCTAGTTATTTAATTACAACAGCGTGAGCTGTTAGTTTTGGTTCTCTTCAGTCTTTGACGTTGAGCATGAGATGTCCCAACCACCGATCTTGGTATTCTTAGGCTCTCACGTCATTGACGGAGAGAATCATTACTAAATTACGGATTTGACAACCCGAAGGGAAGGAAGGAAAACTAACTATTTAGTAATGGTTCCGTAGTCAATGACGTAAAGCGGCCCTCCCTCCTCCCTCTTCCCATGCACATGCGCAACTTTGTACTATGAAGGACGTATAAACCCAGCGTGACCAGCTGGGGGACGCGTGCAAGGGAAGGACTGTATAACGGCGCACTAGTTGATTTAGTAAGACAACATTCATAGTTTCTAATCTTTACTCATAAAAATTGTCTTTCTTTTTCTAATGGTTACCTTTTTTAATGACGTTCCCTAGGAACTAAGTAAAGGGTTTCACCCTAGGATGTACTTTTTATATATTTGGGTCGCGTTATGCTTTCTCCGGGACCCTCATGGGGGTCTCCGGGGAGCCCTTATATATATAAGGCTCTCACGTCATTGACTACGGAACCATTACTAAATTGTTAGTTTTCCTTCCTTCCCTTCGAGTTGTCAAACCCGTAGTATTCGGGCGTACCACCCGCCTTGCCTACATGTTCCCGTCTATTGTGACTGCCGTTGGATATAATAATATGTTGAGGGGGCTGCTTTTTCCCCCCTCACCCCCCCCCCCCATGACATATTGTCATCATCATATATATTGCCAGCAGCGGGCAAATAACCAAAAAAATTGCCGACAAAATAGACGCAAACTTAACCGCGGAGATCGATCTATGTCGGCGGCGGCGGACGCTTGCGATCATGTTTTCGTCTATTTTGACTGCCGTTGGATACAATAATATGTGGGCAAATAACCAACAAAAATTGCTGTCAAGATAGACACGAACTTAACCCTTCTGGACTGGGCTCGCCTTCTAAAGGACAGCACTGAAACCCGGGGGATCTGGCCAAAAAATGTTGTAATAGGCTAGCCCTATCTTTGTAATTTTAACTGCTAGAGAATTCACACACATCTCAAAACGTAGCCCTGTTTCGTATCTGTAGACTGGTGTTGAGTAGAGCTCTCTAGGTCAACTGATTCAGTTGTGATGACGATTTCCGTGGAGAGAGTTTTGATGTGATGTTAGCAATATCGGACATTTACAGACACTATCAACAAACCTCAGACTTCTCCTTCTTGTTTTGAAGGTGCGCGTCACTCCGACCGGCTTTGTTTACAAACGTTTCGACGCACGTCTTTCAAACCACACTTAATAGGCTTTCAAGCTTATGGATTTCAGAAGCCCATCCGGGCCCCACGGCGCGAGTTTGTTATGGGCTTCTGGAAGCCCTACCGGGTACCGAGGGTTAACCGCGGCGATCGACCAATGTAAACATGACGACCGTATGCCCGGACGCTAATCCTTCCCATACCATCTCCGCTGGTGGTGGGGCCGAGGCCACCACTATCGTCAGAATTAAATGCGGCTGGGGAAAGTTCAGAGAACTGTTATCACTACTCACTATGAGAAGACTCCCTCTCCCCTTGAAGGGAAAGGTGTACGCTTCATGTGATAGAAGCGCAATGACATATGATTCAGAAATGTGGCCTGTCAAAGTGGATGATATCAACAGAATGAACACGAGATGAGAATGGTGAGATGGATGTGTGGGGCCAAACTGCAAGATAGGATATCTAATGAAGAGTTGAGGAGACGGTTAGGCATCAAGATCATCAGTTATGAGATACATACTAGTAGGCTTGGATGGTTCGGGCATGTGGAGAGGATGGATGAACTAAGTTGGGTGACAAGTCTGTGAACATGGGATGAGCTGCACCAAGGGGAAGACCAAGAAAGACATGGGATCAGACCTTACAGTCTGATATTGAATTGAATAACCTGATAACAGTGATAAGTGAGGCAGCTCTGAACAGGGCTGCCTGCAGCGCTGCCATTAGGACGTGAGATCGGAGATGCACTTCAAGTGGAGCACTCAGCCTTTATTAACTTATGTATGTATGTATTTCATGAAATAACTCTCTTGCCAGTCTGACTGTAATTATAATGTAAAACTTACAAAATAAACAAACCAAAACTTTGACGAACACAGTATAAAGACAAAACAACTAATCAAAATCGCTATGTGGAAACAACGCTTAAGAAAAATAATTCTTTATAAATAAAAGAACACAATCCACCACATAGGGTGTACATTACTACATGAGCAAGTTAATCTGTGTTCCAAGCAAACTAATCACACATATAACGCACTATCGTCACATTCAAGGAATTAGTCAATTTGGGAAGTAACATATATATCAAGCATATACATTTTCATTATATACACAGAGCAATCCTTAAATAATTGCCCATAGGGATTCCCATGTATTTCATTAAGGTGATAGAAGTAGTGATGATGATAGTAGTAGTGAACATTGTAATATCTCTTATAATAAAATACATGGGAAATCCCTATGGGCAATTATTTATGGATCACTCTGTATATTGGTTAGTTGAGAGATTTACAAGTAAGGTGTGAGTAAAAAAGGTTAAATAAAGGAGATATGAGTCAGCCGTGCGGACTGACTGGCCTACTAATGCTGAGGTCACACATTATCCGTCAGGCCTTCTTGATGGATATACTGTAGAGACAGTCATGATCAAACCCGTAATATACAACTTCCTTATGCCACAAAACTCACAAATCATATTTTTTCACCAACCAACTTCACTTCTAAACTTAATTAATTAAATTAACAAATACATGTGGCACTCCAAGGACTCAAACCTAGGACACTCACACCAAAATTCCGCGCACTTATGCATTACGCTAAATGACAAATTGTCCGCCCACATACCTGGATTTTCACCGTTCTGCTGGACAATACCATCCACGACATGTATCTGAGTGAGTGTTGGTCCGGTACCCATCAGAGCGTCCATAGTGTGTTGGTAGCGCACCTTGGCCTGTAGTAGTTCCTTGTATAGCTCCCGGTACGCCTCGGTGGTGCCTGGCTGCTGCTAGGACATAAACATGGTTATGGTCACACACATACAAGCAGTTACATACACAGTTATATTTATTAGTGGCCCCTCCATCATTGACGATTATGCCTATTACATAAGGCATCCTCTTCAAACACTCATTTACCGTAGTTTGAATCTACCGCGCAGAGCATAAAAAATTGAGGAGCCTTCATCATGAGCGCACGCAACCTCACTCATGGTTCGTCATTATGAAATTGGGTACTCACTACGAAAAAACTTCGTAAAAAATAACAAATAAAAAGAAAATAAGAATAACTAATCATAAGCTTTCCATAACTTCGTGGATGTACTTGTGTGGATCTTTGACCAGACGCTGACTTCAGGCGTCATTCTTCCTTCTCTGCTCTGCGCTCAACCTGCCCTGACGTGTCTCCCCACGCTCCGCTCGTTCCGCATTTACTGCGTCCCTAGTGAGTTTTTCTCATTTGTTTACTCTGGGATGTATCGAGTAAGGTTAGGATATGCGTAGCAGGAGTGTCATGGGCGGGCTGCCCGCAGTTCAGTGTATTTGGGTCGTGTGTTTGGGACGCCTATTTCGGGCGTACCCTCGTGGTCTCGTGGTGGACGCGTGAAACGTTTTCGCGGCTAGCTAGCCTAGTTATTTAGTTGGCTTTAACTACGCGTTATTAGGCTTCTTTTTATCTTTCTGATGAAGTTGCCTTATTTGTTTGTTTTCTGACGTGCCTAGCGTATTTTTCTTCACTTAGTGAAGTTTTTTCTAGGTCCCGTGTCAGTGCTTCCCTCTCCCGGGTTTATTTCTTCGAGGTGTGTTGGCGGCTGTTCCTGTTGTGATATAATTCAGTGCTTTTATTTTTATTACGACATGTTTAAGCGATACTCCGTCTGCTTAGGCCTAGCCAGCCTCTCGTAGCTTTTTTACATGTGCAAGTGTTATTGATTTATTGTATAAATATGTACTACTGTGTCATGTGTGTTCTGGATAAGTTGTGTATTGGCTTATTCCAGGCACTATTTGTGTACCTCCGATGGCATCTGGTTGGTGTGGGTTACCGTTTTCTCGATTGCTCCGTGAAAATCCGGCTGGTTCTCAGATTGAGAGGGCTCTCCAGAACTGCGTCTCTGTAGTGGGGCCTGTGTTCAGGCTTACTGTGTGTTTCCCGGAGGAATGGCTTTACCCGATTCAACTAGGGGTTCATGCGGACACCTGTTGACTATAGTTTTTCCCGGTTTTGCAAAGCCGTTAAAAAACTGGGCTGTTTTGTTTGATTAGTCTTTCCACCCCGGCGATCTTTTGCAAAGAAGTGGGGATAGGAACAATTGGGGTTAAGTTTTCTATTAATTTTCACCCGGCGGTTGAACCTCGGGAGGGTGGGAATCACGGATTTGCAATTCGGTAGGATTAGCCAAACAATTGAGGGATACAATTGGGTATCGAGACATTCAACTTACGGCGATCTTTGAAGGCTTCGAGAGGAGTCAGATCTAATGATTAGGATGGGCTTAACCTGGTTAACTGCGTTATAATAAGGAGGCCGGCGTCTTATTATGGGTTCCCGGTGAACTTTTTATCACAGGGAAGACTGCGGGTGGATGGGACTCGTTAGCCTTGGTCGGCAACCCATCTAGGGGAGACAACCTTATACAAATCCGGGTGGATGGGACTCGTCAGCCTTGGTCGGCAACCTATCTAGGGGAGTAAACCTTATACAAATCCGTACTGCTCACCTAAGGGTGAAGCAGGTTAGTGGATGGACTAGCCGCGCACCACTGTAGAAAAATAGTGCAAAAAATATACATAGAAGGCCTCGGAGTTAGACGGACCCTAAGTTGAGTGGTCAATCCTGTAAGTCCTTCAGTAAACTGGCATGGATTGTCCTTCTCACAGGGGTTAGGTCTGCTTGGGGGCGTTTTGTGTGTGGCCACCCTCGTAAAGAGGAGTAAGGCGTCCGGCAATAGATAGATAGGAAGACTGCGTCATTTATAAAGAACTGCTCGTCTTTATAGCATGTCAGAGGATATTCTTAAATCTTTTGGACACGTAAAGATATTCAAATAATCTTTACATATGAACCTACAGGGTAACGAGAGGTAATAGTGGTGTATTACGTCTCGTTGCCCGGCGGTTCATTAACACTTGTGTTAGAACATTTTGGGGTAACCTTATGAGCATTAATTCCTGGAAATTTTCTTTTTTCCAGGACGGAGTTCCGGCGGGTCCACAGAGGACCAAGTGAGGCCCGGGGGAGTTAGATTTTACCCAGTCTCTGCCATGGCTGCTCTAGCCCCTGTTTTTGCTCTTTGCTCAACGCCCTCATGTTCCGGGATCCCTATTTTTGCACATACTCTGTGCATTCGTTGTGTCAAATGCTTGGACCGATCAAGGGGTTTGTGGGTAACGAAGAATTGTACCTTTTGTAGTCAGCTCAGTATTAAAGTATTACAGCACGACAATCTGGCCGCGGCGGTTGCATTACGCGAGGTCAGACAACTTCTTACTAATTATGCTACTACAGTGGCTTATAAAGCACTGCAGTGTGATAACGTAATTCTATGGGACCGTTTGTTGGTTCAGCACCCCCCAATTAAACGTCCTCCTTCCCGAAGTAAAGTAAATAAGTCGGCAGAGACTGGGCTGGGTAAAGGGCTTCTTCCCTCTCCCGGCACATCTAAGAGACCGCGAGAGCCGTCTCCCCCGGCGACAGCTTCGGAGTCAAGATCTAGGTCCAGGTCACGGTCTCCTCTCAGAAAGCAGACACATAGTCACTCGACTTCACCTTCGCGGAAGAAGAGTAGGACAGACAAGACCAAGGACAGTTCTAGTGATACATCGAAGTCGAGGCGGAGTCACAAGTCTTCTAAGAAAGAGTCTCATGCACGAAAGTCCTCCCGGCGTTCGCCGGAGCCTCGAACCTCGCTTTCTGCCTCTACTCCCGACATGTCTCATGTTCAATCTGACAGGTCGGAAGTGGAGTCAGAGACTGTGGTGGGAGATATACCGGCGGACAAGTTGTCCCCAAATATTATTCCCAGTTCCAATATTCTCACTTTAGATTTAGAGGGTTCTCCCGGCAGTGATAACCCGCTAGAGGGCTCGAGTGAGGGCTCAGTCATTGGGGTGGGGCCTGGCTCACAAGTGAGTTCCGGCCAAGACCGGGGAGTTTGGAGATACTCCCAGCCATGGAGGGACAGCTCACTTCCGTCTCAGGCAACACAGGTAGTGGCTGACGTCCACCGGGACGCGGAGACCCCGTCTTCCATCCCTGACTTAACATGGCAACATGAAGGGGTCCCAGCCTCGGCGGAATCCTCTCAGGCAGGGGAGGAGGGTTCTATTATTTCTGAGGTGGGAATTCACGAGTCTAGTTCAGTCGTAGATAACTCTCAGAATAGGGATGCTTCACCTAATAGTTCTTCCTCTGCTCAATTTGTCACGGCGGATGAGATTAATGGGTTACTAGCGAGTGCTTTAACCCTCCAGCCCCGGCTATGTATTATATATATATTCCTCGAAACCCGGGTGTTTTGGCCGAAAAACGTCTAGGCTAGGCTACCGTATATTCGTTAATCAGACTGCTTCCCGCATTCCCGCGCATCCCCAAGCGTAGCTGTTATTTACCTGTAGAATGGCATTAAGTAGAGCTCTCTAAGTCAACTGGTTGAGCTGTGATGATGATTTCATTGGAGATAACTTTATGGCCAAAACAGCCACTTTACACCACTTTTCGATACTTAACAACAACATACAGGCACACACGAACAAGCGACGCACTCCTTCTTGTGGCCGGAGATGCGGGGCGTTGGTCCAGCTGGCTGTTGTTTACATGCGTCGGACCGACGCCTCGCACACGAAGCTCACAGGCTTTCAACCACTGGGCGTTCAAGAGGCCTTCCGGGTACCTGTTATATGCTTTTTTATGGGCGTTCAAGAGCCCTTCCGTGGTGAGAGGGTTAACTAAGTTTTTTGGCCAGCAACCGGAGCCTCCTATAGTTGGTCTGGGAGCTTCCACGCCAACATCGACTGTCCGACCTCTGGCTACTTCCATTGCTTTGACACAAATTCCGCTCACTCCCCTTGTATCACCTACTATTGTTACTAGACCAACTTCGGCGGCACTAACTACTTCCGATGTGCGAGTAGTAGCAGACGTAAATCCTCCCCCGTTAGACAAAGCCCCGATCAGAAAAGGGGCTATGCCTCTCTTATACGGGCCAGACGATTCTTGGGTATCATTGGTACCAACAAAGCCAGAGGTAGCACAGTCCACTATGTCAGGGGAGCTTCCGGTACCACAAGAGTGGGTAATCCAAGGGAATAAATCTAGGAAGTTAAGGGCTCTAGATATGCTGGGAAATGTACTTGATGTTAGTATTAAGGCCATCCCCAACTATTATCATCATGATTATATTGTATATTCTTCTACACCTGCCCTACCCCCTGCGTCAGCTTCAAAACTGTTTTCGGACTGGACAAAACATGACGGGTTCTGTATGGTTGTCATGTGAAGCTACAACAACCTTGATAATCCTTTCTTGCACAAGGATGTAGAATAAAAGTACAGAGATAAGTTTATAGGTTCTTATTAGCCAAAGATATACAGAGAGCTGGGAGGCACTGCTATGCTGAGTGCCGACCGGATGTTACTGATGAAAACATGTGCAGCGGTGCTGGATATATTTGGTGCAACGCTGCCGATACTACAGAGTACGGTATATTATCATGGGATATTAAACAATGATAGTATTGCCCTGAAAGTACATGTGTGTATGTTGCAATATGATTAAGGCATGTGTACACTCTGTATATATAAGTGTGTGCACTTAACCTATATCAACACCTCCCTCCCCCTTCAAGCTCGCAAGACGTTGTCGAGCTGACTCTCTTTCTAGGAGCCTTTCAGACCTATGTGGGGCCATGGGGGAAGTGAAGGACTCTCTTTCTGGGTCCGTGCAAGACACAGGGATCTCAGGGTTATGGGGGAGGGGTTCAACACCAGGGGAATTCACTGGGCGGAGGAAGCGACGGTTCCGCCAATATATCTTACCACTGGGGAGACGAACCTCATAATCCCTGGACCTGCCGCAGCCCATGACGACCCCAACCTTGTCCTAGCGGTGAGAAGTCGGGTCTTGGATCCGCACTGTGGTGCCGACTCTCAACCTGGGAAGGGGGCGTGCGTGCTGGTCATAGTTTCTCTGCACCAGCGCAGTGTGGGCGGCTGCACGGCGGTCACAGTCCTCGGCCTTGGCTTGCCACTCTGCTGCAAAGGACTGGGGATGAGCAGGGACACAAGACCGTAGTGGGTGGCCATACAGGATTTGTGCCGGGGAGCGGCCTGTGAAGTTCGGGGTGTTGCGGAGCTCCAACAGTCCACGGTCAAAGTCCTCACAGTCGATGTTGCCTGAGGGAGCCGTCTTCAGTATGAGGTGTTTGACGGACTTGACGGCAGACTCGGCATGACCGTTGGATTGTGGGTAGTGTGGGGAAGAAAGCAAGTGATTGACTCCCCAACGCTCCATGAAGTCCCGGAATTCACGGCTAGTAAACTGTGGGCCTCCATCTGTACGTAGGCGGAGGGGTACACCAACTTCCCTGAAGTAGCGGCAGAAGATCCTGATGGTGTTTGAAGCGGTAGTATCTCCTTTGCAGGGTACGACAACGGGCCAGCCTGAGAGTCGGTCTGTTACGACGAGGAAGGATTTCCCCGCCACAGCGAAGAAGTCGGCTGAAACAGACTCGAAAGGCCTAGTTGAGTTGTCGTCGTTGATCATGGGTTCCTACTGCTGACTAGGCTGTAAGACCTGACACGGATCACAAGCTTGAACTGTATTGGCGATGTCCGAGTTGATGCCAGGCCAAAAGACAGCCTGTCGCGCCCTACGCTTAGTGGCCTCCACGCCTCTGTGACTATCATGCAGGCGAGCCAAGGTGCAGCGGCGGAGGGCTTCAGGAACCACAACCCTCGCTCCGTACAGGACGAGTTCACCATCTGCTGACAGGTAGTATCGGAGTTTCCAAAATGGGAGTAGAGAGTTGTGCAGGTCATAGCGGTTGGTGGAGAAACCCGAAGTAATGCACTCACGCAGGCGGATGTACACAGGATCCGCTCTGGCTGCGTCTCGGAGTTCCTGGAGAATCCTGTCTGCGTCCTGTGAAGGAGAGTTGACGTCGGCGGCGGCGGCGTTGACAGTCACGAGGGATCTGAGGTGAACCGTGGCGTCGGCACATGCTAACTCATCCTCTGGTGTCGGGTGGCTGACAGGGGCCCTTGACATCCCCCATCAGGGATGCAGAGCAACCTGCCAGCGCGCCAGACAGCTGTGAAGAGGTAAGGTGCGACTTTCTCCTTCAGACGTTGGAGGCGGGGATTTTCAACCGCATCAAGGGTGTAGTTGTTGAAGATGGGGATGAGGGGGCGATGGTCCGTCATGAGGGTGAAGTGTTGCAGTCCGATGAGGTAGAACTTGCACTTGGACATGGCCCAGACCACGGCTAGCATCTCCAGCTCAATGGTGGCATAGCGGGACTCGGGGTCGCTTAGGAACCTCGAGCCACACTGAACTAAGCGGAGACGGTTGTTGCCATGATCCTGTAGGAGGGCGTATCCAATACCGTTGAGGCGGGATGCATCAGTTTGTAGAATCACTGGTAGGGAAGGGTCGAATGGGGCCAGGATGGGTGGACTGAGCAGGGCAGCCTTGACCCGGCGGAAAGCCTCATCATGGTCAGCGGTCCACATAAACGACCTCTTCGGGCTCATCAGGGGGCGCAGGGGCTGAGCGGCAGTGGCGATGTCGGGGGTGAACTCCGCCAGCTGGTTCACCAAACCCATGAAGGAGCGAAGGTCGGTGATGTTGGCTGATGTCGGGAAGTCCTTGATCGCTCCGACTTTGCCAGGGTCAGCCGAGATGCCCTCACCTGAGAGCGTGTACCCACAGAAGTTCACACTGGGTGCGGCGACTACGAACTTGTCCTTGTTGAGTGTGATCCCACTGTCGCGGCACCGTATGAGCACTTCATGGATACGCTGAAGATGTGTGTTGAAGTCCTCGTCGTAGAGCAGCACGTCGTCGACAACCTTGGCACAATTTTGCACCCCTTGGAGGGCCCTATCACCGCGACGGCAGAAGGCGTCACCTGTTGCAGCGAAACCCATTGGACCTCTACAGTGTTGGAAACGGCCATAAGGTGTGATGAAAGTTGTGAGATGCTGGTCCTCCTCCGCAAGTTCCATTTGCCAATATCCACTCAGGGCGTCTGCCGTTGTGAAGAATTTCGCCTGCGGGGCCACACTGCGGATCGCTTCGAAAGGCGTCGGTGAGGGGTGGGCTGGGTGGGAAACTTGGCAGTTGAGCTTGGTGAGGTCTACGGTGAGGCGAACTTCGGCGTTGGGCTTGGCGACGACGACGAGGGGGTGGCACCACTCTGAAGGTTCATCGCCGGCCGGTTTAATGATACCTTGTGCCACTAGCGAGTCCAGCTCCTGCTTAACTTTGTCCCTGAAAGCAAAGGGGATCTGCCGCGGGGTGTAGATGGCAAAAGGCACGGCATCGTCCTTGAGGTGGATCCACATTGGGGGACCCTTCATAGGCTTGAGTGGAGCTGTCTGGAGATCCTCCTTGGAGACCAAAACGTCCTTGAACTCTCAAAGAAAGAACTCCTTGGCTTGTGCAGGTGATGTGGTGGCTGTGAAGGGTAGCTCCTTACACCTGTAGATATGTTTAACCTGTAGAATTGGCTTGGGGAATTCTGCTGAGATGATGGCCAATGCTTGACAGTGGCGTTTGGACAGAAGCGGCGTCTGAACACCCTCGCGGACTTGGATTGTGGCCGAACAGGAGCGTTTGCTGATGGTGAGTTGTGCATGAAACGTCCCCAAAGCAGTAGCCATTGCAGAGCCATCCGCGTTGAGCGTTGTTGTCGGAGGCGGAGGTCGTAGGCTGCTGAGAGGAATCCGAAGTATGTCGAGGTGTCGTCGGCCGATCACTGTGATGTCTGCACCTGTGTCAGGAAGCATGTGGAGTTTTCTAGTGGTGCCGCTGTAGGTGAGACTCACGGATGTCAGTGTGGGTGCCTGAACAGGTGATCCCACACGTCGGCAACTTGTGGTCTTCTTTGCTGTAGACTTGTTGTGGGAGGAAGCATTGTTGTCTTGTGTGGCGGGCGTCTTGGAAGATCTGCAGCATTTGTCGTAGTGGCCCATATGGTTGCAGCGACGACACTGGGCGGTGGCAGCAGGGCAAGCAGGAGTCCTAGGCTTATGACCACGACGGCCACAGTTAGTGCAGGTGTAGTCTTCAGCCGGGCACTTGTTCTTGTCGTGCCGGCGAGCACAACGTTGGCAGGCGGCAGCCGACGCCAAGGACTGTTGCGATGTGGAGAACTTGTCGCGTTGCTTAACCTGCTTGTTCTGCTTGTACGCTGACACGGCGTTAACCTGGGACGGTGGGGCACGTATGGCTGATGTAGTGCTTCGAGTGGCCTCATAGGAACGGCAAGTGTTGACGATGTCCTGTAATGAAGGGGTGGCGTCGAGGGAAAGCAGCTTCTGTACAAGTTCTTCGTCATGTATGCCCATCAGAATGACCATCTTGAGTTGGGTCTCCTTGCAGGCTGAAGAGTTCCCTGGGCAGACGTCAATTTCTTCGGCGATGTGGCAGAGGCGGACGTAGAAGTTGTTGAATGACTCGCCCTGTTTTTGCTTGCAACTGAACAGGTCCCTGCGACGGAGAGCTTCATTGCGAGAATTCTTGATGTGCTCCTGAAGTGCATCGAGGACTGCATCAACGGTCTTGTCGGTGTCAGGGGGTATGCTTAAGGTGTGCTCCAAAAGCCGCTGTGTCTCCAGGGTTAAGCACATCCGCATCTGGATCAGTTGTTTCTCCCTCGGTAGTTTAGATAAGTCTACCATAATAGAGTAATCGTCCCACCGACGCCTCCATTCTCTGAAAACCTGGAAGGTGGCATCAGCACGAAGGGGCGGCGGGTTCTGGGTGATAGCCTTCTGTGGTGGAGGTGGAGCTGTAGGGGTGGAGGATGTTGTGGAATTGGGTGTTGTCCCCGGTGAGGTGGGTGTAGGTGCAGCGGCAGGTGGTGTAATTTGGGCCAGAGCCTGGACAAGGGCGGAGAACTTGGCATCGTCCATCTGTCTCCTGTAGTCCTCCTCCGTGCGTCGTCTTGTTTCCTCCTCCTGTCGGCGGTTTTCCTCTTCCCATCTTCTGCGGTCCTCCTCCTGTCTTCTGGTATAGCCGTCCTGTTGTCTGCATTGCTCCATATACTGTATGAGCTGAAGGTCTGCACTTGTGGTAGGTTGTAGACTTGCAGGGTGTGGTGACAGGGGTGGCATCCCCCTATAGTGTAGGGGAGGTAAAGTGGGGGGAGGTTGGGGAGGTGGATTGAAATGAGGGGTGGTGAGAGGAGGAGAGGTTGGAGTGGAATGAACTGACTGGTACCCCGTACCAGCAACTCCAACAGTATCTCCATCATTATCTCCCTCCCCAGTATGGTCGTGTGGGGTGTCTCTGGGCTCCCCATGAATCTGCTCATCTCCCTCCATAATTGGTTGATAGCTGACACACTGTAGTCTTGCAGGAACGATGAAAATGTGCAGTACAACTGGAACAGTTTATTTAATAGTGAGAGAAATTATCTGTGCTAGAGAGAGTGAGTGCGTGAGTGCGGTAGGCTTGGCAACACCGTGTTGACTTGGCAACGATGTGCGTGTGTCCGTGCGCGCATGTGCCGGCACAGCTGGAAGGCACTGAGGGCCCAGTGAGGGGTGAGAGCTTTAGTGTTGCTGGAGATGTTAGAGGGGGAGGGTATGCTACTCCTCGCTCTTGTCCAGCAATGATTCGGCAGCTATAACCCTCACAGCAAGTCGGGAATGGGCACAAATGACATGGGACATATAATAAAGGCACTGCACTCCACACTTAAGCACTTCACTGCACTTTAAAGCACTGCACAATGATATATCCAGGGCTGGAGAGGCGAGGTCTTGCAAGATGGCTGGCTGATAATCCGGTCTTGGCTCGTATCTCCTGGCTTTAATACACTGACTGCGCCATGTATGGTTGTCATGTGAAGCTACAACAACCTTGATAATCCTTTCTTGCACAAGGATGTAGAATAAAAGTCCAGAGATAAGTTTATAGGTTCTTATTAGCCAAAGATATACAGAGAGCTGGGAGGCACTGCTATGCTGAGTGCCGACCGGATGTTACTGATGAAAACATGTGCAGCGGTGCTGGATATATTTGGTGCAACGCTGCCGATACTACAGAGTACGGTATATTATCATGGGATATTAAACAATGATAGTATTGCCCTGAAAGTATATGTGTGTATGTTGCAATATGATTAAGGCATGTGTACACTCTGTATATATGTTGTGTGTGCACTTAACCTATATCAACAGTTTCAATGATATCAAAGCGCTGTCGGCTCTAACACCTGAGTTAGGTTTAAAGACATTCACAGACTCAGCCGCGAATCCAGTTTTGACGGTGGAGCAGTTGGGTCCGGGACCTTGGGTGGACTGGGAAGTCGAGGTGCAAAACTTTGCAACTACATTCACTTCTAAAGCTTCACACCAAATTCCACAAGAAAGCCATTCTTGGTTCTCTCTCCCGGTATACTCTGCCGGCGGAGTTCCCTCTGCTCTATTTGCTTTTTTAGCTGCCCCTAAAATTAATCTATGCGAGCTTAAAGATCCCTTTTCTACACCTTCCACTGCTCACCTAGACCGGGAGTTTAGGCTACGGGGAAAGGCGTATAGACTATTTTCTCAGTATATAGTTACGCAACAGGTAGCAAAGTCAATGCTAAGATCTGCTCAGGCTATCGCGGACACAGAAGTCCGAAAGGCGATCGAACTGTCTAGACGCTTGCTTCTCCAGACTTCTATACAGTCACTGGGAGATATACGCACGGCCTTGTTAGAGGCGGTGCGGGCAAGACAAGATCTAAGGATGTCTCTAGTCCGAAAGCTCCCGGATAGGATTGCAAATCAAGTAATAATGTCCCCAGTTCTGACTGCCTCTTTAATGTCCCCGGAGGTGTGGAGGACGGTGTTTAACATGGCTCAGGCCTTGAAGCACAGTCCCGCCCCATCTAAGAAACCTGCTTTCACTTTTACCAAGCCCAAACCAGTCGCTAAAGCTCAGTATAGTGGGGCAAAATCCTTTCATTTGCCTAAATCCTCTTCCACCCAAGGTCAGTACAGATACAAGCAAGGAAAGTCTTCAGGTAATCATAAAGGACAGAGGTATCAAAGGGCGGGCCAGGGCCCGTCTCCAGCCAAACCCGGCCAGTTGTCTAAACTTACACCACCACCACCACCAAAAAATTAGGGTCTCCCTCACTCCCAGGGCCAATCTTCCGGCGGGTGGATCAGAGGGTAGTCCAGCCGGCGAACCCTTGTCTGCTAACTGGGTCGTTCCGGGCGAATCATCGCGCATGGCCTTTAAACACATGTGCGAGGATGGTGGCATGCAAAGGCATCACCTGGCAGTGGCTCCGGCGACCTCGCTTACGTCAGCCGACAAAGGCAAATTTTGTTTCATTAGAGGTGGAGTCACTGATCCAAGAGATGGTGGCCAAGAATGTTATCATCCCGGTTCCTCAAAATTACCCAGTTTTTACATCCAAACTTTTTCTGGTACCCAAAAGGGACAGTGTTCAGATGAGGCCGGTCGTAGACCTGTCTTATCTGAACCTCCACATTCACAATGTGTCCTTCCGGATGCTGACAGTGAATCAAATCAGGCTAACACTTCCGCCGGAAGGGTGTATGTGTTCTTTAGACCTGACGGACGCGTATTGGCACGTCCCGGTAAACAAACGGTTTCAACGTTTTCTGGCCTTAAGAATCATGCATCAGACTTATGTCTTTCAGAGGATGCCGTTCGGTTTAAACCTAGCACCTCGCATATTCACAAAATTAGTCCGGCAAGCCCTGATGCCCTTGTTGCAACAAGGGATCATGATTTTGTGGTATCTAGACGACTGGCTGGTGGTGGCGGAGACGGAACAGTTATGCATCAATCATGTCAACATAACATTAAATCATGTAAAATCTCTAGGATTCAAGGTAAACCTGGTAAAGTCAAACCTTGTTCCCTCACGAGTGGTCCAGTGGATAGGGCTGGTCTGGGACACAGCTGCTCACACTCTGAGTCAGAGTGTGGACAATCGAAACAGGTTTCGCAAGAAACTGTTTCTGTTTCTTCACAGTCTGACTACAACACGGAGAGTCTGGGAATCTCTGGTCGGCTCTCTCAACTGGATTCAACTAACTGTAAAGTTGGGCCGGTTGAAAGTCAAACGTTTAATTTTGGAGGGCAACAAATGTTTTCCACTATTGCCGGCGGAAACATTATGGCCCATCCCAAAATTAATACACACCTTACTAGCGGTCTGGGCGAAGAGGGAAACATTGCACTCAGTCATGTCATGGACCTCTCCTCCGCCGACGGTATGGGTGGACACGGATGCGTCAGGCACGATAGGTTGGGGCTTTCAGTCAAACCAAGGACATCAGGGTCAAGGGCTTTGGTCCCATTCAGAATCCTCCCACATAAATGTCAAAGAGTAACTAGTCCCCTTGTATTTCCTTCAGGCTCACGGCTTTTCTTTGCGGGGCAAATCAGTGGCCTTCAGGATGGACAATCTGAATGCGGTTCACTGCGTTCAGAAACAGGGGTCAACGCGATCTCGGAGGTTGCTAAACGTGTCAGAAAAGATTTTTGTACTAGCCGACAAGCTGGACATTCAGCTTCACGCTTCTTATCTCCCCGGCGTAGCGAACGTTTGGGCAGAAGCTCTATCTCGGAGACAGAGCACAACAGTAGAATGGGCACTCAAGCAAAACATTTTCGACCTAATGATTGCGAAGCCTTACCGTCCACAAGTGGATCTATTTGCGTCCGAGGAGACTCACAAACTCCCGCTGTACCTAACCCGCCGGACAACCACACCGGCGGGAGGACCCGACGCACTGGTGACGGACTGGAACATGTGGAGTTCCATTTATCTGTTTCCGCCGCCAGACGCTTCTCTGATGTGCCAAGTAGTAAACAAACTACAGGATTATCGGGGCGTAGTCTCGTTAATCGCGCCCCTGTGGCCGGCGCAGGCGTGGTACCAGCAATTAAAAACGTGGTGCCCGAACCCGGTGTCGCTCCCGGTCGGGTATTTCCACTTAGACACGATTGGCAACCTAGAGACCTAGCTGACTTTTGCAGCCAAACCTACCTAACTATGACTAAAATCAAAGAAAATAAACGTAAGTCCGATGAAACAAAACTGCACAGGACAATGACAAATGCCCCCCACAAACTCAGACTTGCTAGTGTGAATGTTGGTAAGTTTGAATCTGCGTGCGAATGAAGTGGCTGAGATGTGTGAGAGGAGGCGAGTGGACGTCTGCTGTACCCAGGAAACACTCTGGAAGAGGCATGGGGTACAGTGGATTGTCGGAAGGAGGAAAAGATATAGGATATACTGGATGGGTGTGGAGACTGATAAAGCGAAAGGAGGAGTGGGTGTTCTGGTGGCTGAAGAGCTGGCGGAACGTGTGCTTCAGATTACGAGAGTTAGTGAAAGGCTGATTGTTTTGAAGTTGAAAGTTGGTGAAAGAATTCTGAATGTGATATCTGCATATGCCCCACAGGCTGGTTTACAGAAAGAGATAAAAGAGGACTTCTGGAATGACACCGTCAGTGTCATTTCAGGCCTCTCGGAGAACGAAATAACTATCGTGGGGGGGGGACCTCAATGGTCACGTGGGAGCATCTGCAGATGGATACGAGGGGGTACATGGAGGAATTGGTTACGGAAGGAGAAATCTAGAAGGCGAATATATATTGGAGTCCTGCGTTGCACTCAACATGGTTGTGTGTAACACAAAGTTCAAGAAAAGACAGAGTCACCTGATCACATATAACTCTGGGGTCTCCAGTAGCCAGATAGATTACTTCTTGGTTAACAGGAAAGACTGGAAACTAGTTCGAGATGTAAAGGTCATCCCGAGCGAAGAATGTATCCCCCAGCATAAGCTACTTGTGTGTGACATGAGCTTATACAGAGATCCTAAGCGCAAGAAGGTTTACATACCCAAAAGGAAAGTGTGGCTGCTGAAGGACAAGGAAGTTAGGGATAGGTTTCATAATGAACTGGAGGAAATGAATAGAAATAAGGAAGCTAGGCCTAATGATGTAAATAGCCAATGGAACTTTCTTAAGCATAGCCTTATCGCTGCCACTGACAAAGTCTGTGGGAAAACAAAGGGTCTCCCCAGGAATAAGACCTCTTGGTGGTGGAACGATGAGGTAGAACATGCTGTGAAAGAGAAAAGGAGATGCTTCAAAGCATGGAAGAAAGGAGGCAGCAGGGAGGAATACCAGGCAGCTAAACGAACTGTCAAAAGAGTTATTTACAATGCTAAAAATCGCATTAAGGACCTGGTCCTCGAACAAGTGTGTAACACTGACAATCCCAATGGGATCTTCAACCTAGCTAGGCGAGTTAAAAATGACAGTAGGGATATTATAGGTGAACAGTGTGTTAGAGATGATAATGGGAAGATTGTGTATGCAGAAAATGAAATCAGAGAAGCATGGAAGGTACACTATGAACGATTGCTAAATGTAGAGTTTGAATGGGATAAGGAACAGCTTAGTATCGAAAAACCAATATCTGGGCCCCCTCCTTTGATAGCACCAGCTGTAGTGAGCGACGCAATCAATAAAATGAAGGACGGTAAAGCTCCAGGTTGCTCCGACATTGTCGCTGAGATGATAAAAGCCTCAGGGGAGATTGGTGTAAACTTAGTCACTGAGTTGATAAACACCATTATTAAAGATGAGAAAATCCCAGAGGATTGGCTCAAAAGTGTAATAGTAAATATATACAAAGGAAAAGGGGATGCGCTAGATAGAGGAAATTATAGGGGCCTGAAAATGCTTGACCAAATCATGAAGGTCTGTGAGAGAGTCCTTGAGGGTTTGATCAGGCAAAGCATCTCTATTGATGATATGCAGTTTGGTTTTATGCCAGGACGTGGTACAACCGATGCTATCTTCATAGTCAGGCAGATACAGGAAAGATACTTACTAAAAGGCAGGGATCTTTACTTTGTGTTTGTGGACCTGGAGAAGGCCTTTGATAGGGTACCTAGAGATGTTGTACAGTGGGCTATGAGGAAACTTGGTGTGGAAGAGTGGCTGGTGCGTGTGATAATGAAGATGTATGAGGATTCGCGAAGTTCGGTGAGGGTGAAGGGTGTACTGAGTGATGAGTTCGCAGTCCGTGTTGGAGTCCATCAGGGTTCTATGTTAAGCCCCCTCCTCTTTATTATGGTCTTGGAGGCGCTGTCTAGAATTTTTAGAGGCGGACTCCCGTTGGAACTGTTTTATGCAGACGATTTAGTCCTAATAGCTGACAGTATGCAGGATGCTGAGGCCAAATTCAGAGAGTGGAGAGAGGGCATGGCGAGCAAGGGTTTAAGAGTCAATATTAACAAAACCAAGGTTATGCATTGTAGTTTGAGACGAGGCAATGTGGAAAAGAGCGGTGCATACCCATGTGCAGTGTGTGGAAAGGGAGTGGGCGTTAACTCAATTCAATGTAGCATCTGTCGATGTTGGGTACACCATGGGAGTAAGCGCTGTAGTAGAATAAAGGGGCCCCTGCCGAAGGATAAGTCAGAAATAGAGAAATTTGAGTGCGTAGTGTGCAAAGGCGAGCTTGTGTTAAGTGATGATCCTGTGGCTGTGAATTTTGGAAATGAGTCTTTGGAGCTGGTGAACAAGTTTTGTTACCTAGGAGATACCATCTCTGCCGGTGGTGGGGCTGAGGCTGCCACTGTTGCTAGAATTAGGTGTGGCTGGGGGAAGTTCAGAGAATTGATGCCAATCCTGACCATGAAAAGAATGCCTCTCCCCCTGAAGGGAAAGGTGTATGCCTCATGTGTTAGAAGTGCAATGACGTATGCCTCAGAAACATGGGCCGTTAAAGTAGAGGATGTCAACAGAATGGAGCGTAATGAGATGAGAATGGTGAGATGGATGTGTGGGGCCAGGCTACAGGATAGAATAACAAATGTTGAGCTGAGGAGACGTTTAAGTATAAAGAGTATTAGCGAGGTGATCCGTACAAGTAGACTGGGATGGTATGGACATGTGGAGAGAATGGATGAACAAAATTGGGTGAAAAAATGCAGGTCTGTGATTGTGGAGGGAGCTGCACCAAGGGGTGGACCGAGGAAGACCTGGGATCGGACTATACGCGCCGATCTCAAATCCAAGAACTTGACAAGTGAAGCAGCCCTTAACAGGGTTGCCTGGAATGCCGCCATTAGGACAAGAGACTGAAACTGCACTTATGTGTGGAACACTCAGTCTTAAAATTTTATGTATGTATTATGGACATTCAGGAGGCCAAATGGCTAGCTCCGTATGGTAGAAACGTGACCGATAAATTCATGAATCAATACACACAATCTACTAAAAGACAGTATCATTTGCATCATCAACCATAAAGCACTTCTGTTTAAGTTACAGCTCATTGGTATTGGTGGCAATTTTTTAAGGATCTTTGAAGATTTTTTGACGAAAAGATCTCAGTCTGTGGTCATTGATGGGTGTCATTCCCCTTCTGTTACTGTTGTTTCTGGTGTTCCACAAGGCAGTGTCCTTGGGCCTTTGCTTTTTATTATTTTTACTGCTGACCTGTGTTCCGAGCTTGAAAATAAACTAATCTCCTATGCTGATGATACAACTTTATATGCGTCAATTGCATCACCAATAGATCGACACGTAATTGCTACTGCTCTGAATAGGGATTTAGCCAAAATTACATCATGGTGTGAACTTTGGGGCATGAAACTTAATGCTAGTAAAACACACTCCATTATCATCAGCAGATCTCGTACCTTGGATCCTCCCCATCCTTATCTACAAGTTTCTGGCGAGCAAATTGAGAATGTGGATACTCTGCGTTTGTTAGGAGTTACTCTTGATCCCAAACTTACTTTTGAAAAGCATATTCGTTCTTTCTCCTCTTCCATTTCCCAAAAAATTGGTCTGCTTCGCAAGGTTTATAAAACATTTGCTTGTGACGCCACAGTTATCAAGTCTTTTTATGCTTTTATTTTGCCACATTTCGAGTACTGCTCACCTGTCTGGTTGTCAGCAGCTGACTGCCATCTCAAGTTGCTTGACAGGTCGCTAAATTCCATCAGTTTTATTCTACCTAATTTGTCTCTTGATCTGTGTCATCGACGTAAAGTTGGTGCCCTTAGTCTTTTATTTAAAGTTTTTAACAACCCTCAGCATCCCTTACATGGGGTTCTGCCTGGGCTCTATGTCCGGGCTCGTGCAACTAGATTCACAAGCAATCTTAATTATCTTGCCATGAGCCGTGTTAATTTTTCTACTACACAGTTTTCACGGTGTTTTGTGCCGGCCATGGTTGACTTGTGGAATAAGTTGCCAAATGAGCTAGTCAATTCAGCTAATATCTCCATTTTTAAGTCTAGAGTTAATGCTTTTTTGCAGCATTAATTCTAATTTTTAAACTTATTTTATTCTATTTTATTGTATTATATTTAAGCTTGATATCCTCCACTGCATAATATGTTGTCTGTGTTTAATATGTGTATATGTACAGTACAGTATACAGTGTATGTTTTTATTTTTTCCTAAGTTGCCATAGTCTCTCTCCAGTGCCTCCGGGTGTTTTGTGTGGATTGATCTTGATGGTGTTTCTGCACCCTGGTTGGAGACTTCGGCATCTCATATAATAATAATAATAATAATAATTGGCAGTCTTTCACTTCTTGGATACTCAGAACAGAACAATCCGTGCCTTCGGTGGCTTTGGTTTTTAATTATTTAAACTATCTGTTTGAGCAGAAACGTCTATCTGTAGTAACGTTAAAAAATCATTTAACAGCAATTAGGATGCCATTCTTTGACCCTTACAGGTCTAACCATACCATTAGCGGAGGAGACAGGTTTCATGAGGGCATGTTTTAAACTCTGCCCACCTCCCCGTCAGCTCATGCCTACCTGGTCTCTGGACAAAGCGTTGTCTTTACTTCATTCCCGGCGGTACCAAAATACTGCAGATTTTGACTTACTTAATAAAGGGCAGTATTCCTTATGGCTTTGGCTACCGGGAACAGGGTGTCTGAGCTGGCGGCGATGAGCAACACACCTAATTGCATCAGGTTTGGTAGGCTCAATGATTGTATTCATATTGCACCTTCCCCGGGGTTCATCACCAAGAATGAACACAGTGATCACATGTTTTCAGAGTTCACGGTGCCGGCGTTGAAAAGGGGAAAGGTGCACCATAATTTATGTCCAGTGCAAGCGCTAACCAAATATTTGAAAGTCGCACCTAGGAATCAACAAGGTGCTTTATGGGTAGCGTAAACTGGCTTCTCTCTTAGTTAACGTCATTCAGGAAAGTAATCCCGGCGTTGTGGGTAGAGCTCACGATTTACGCAAATGGGCGACCTCTTTAAGTTTCCTTAAGAATTTTTCTGTTGAGGACATAGCAGCCATGCACCTCTGGTCCTCTAATCATACTTTTTTACTCGATACCTTTCAGTAGCTTTAGACAGGCCTTCCATGCCATGTATAGCTTTACGGCAGAGGGTCTAGGTGGCCTCTGGGTCACTTAGTGTTTAGATGAAGAAAAAAGAGGGGGGGGGGGGGGTGCAGTCAGTGTAACATAGGACACCCTAGACCCCGCCAGAGTACGTGTGCGGAGCTTACGAGCTGTGATACAGGGTGTAGGTGCTGTGATATAAAATTTCTCTGTAGTATTCATTACAGGAAATTGTGCTAACGTACGTACAATCATAGTAGAATGACAATGCTTGTTGTAAATAGTTTTGGCTGTGAAGCAATATAAATTTAAGTAATCTTAGTAGTTGCGGCCGCAACTTGTACAGTAGGGTCTCCCATAAAACGAGTTTATGGTCGATAAACGAGGGCGATTTATGCGATTTCGTTTTATGTGAACACAGCATTTTGGTGGCGCAATATTGTCAATGTTCACTGTAAGCGAAAATTTTCGTACAAAGCGAACGATATTTTGTACGTTTTGTACGATATTTCGGCGCTCTATATGAAAACTCCTCGGATTTGCCCCACTTTGGCGGCGGACTCGTTTTATGTGATCACATTCGTTCTGATCGAAAATTAAATATTAATATTTTAGGTCGGTCGTTTTAATCGAGACTCGTTTTATGCAGGACCCTACTGTATTTGTTATGTAAGTACAGTCAGGACCCCCAATACACGATTCCACAATTCGCGAAAACCCTAATACACGAGTTACCCCTCGAAAATAACATTAATTAATTAAGCATTAATTACGCGAGGTGGTACCACAATACACGAATCGAGAGCTAAGAAGGGGCCAAATCCGCTATTCCCGCTTGATACGCGAGCACGTCTACGTTTCGCGAGGCCCAGGAGTAGCTCTGAAAAAAGAAGAAGACGGGCATACGCCTGCCTTCCCTCCCGCTTACCCTCCCTCCCTCCCTCCCACAGTCCCGCTCAAGCGCTCATAGCCGTGCGGAGTGACCAAACGTTTGTAGTGCCTGCCACTTTTTTCGCCATGCCACGCCAATATAAGAAGATAACACACAAAATGAAGGTGGAATTGTTGTTTCGCAAGAAAAGAGGAGAATAGGCAATAGGCTTGTCAGAGTAAACTGTTCGTACGATTTGGTTAGGGAGGGAGAAGTTGGAGAAAATCGTGAAGTCCTACGGTCCTAGTCCTAGCCTATCTACTACTAATTTTAAGGTAAGGTTTCATATTTTTATTCATTGTTCTTCTTATATATAAGATATAGACTGTACTGTAGAGCCAAAAATGTCGAAAATAGGGCCAAAAATTTCGAAAATAGGCCATAATTGAGAGATGTCACCCAATCTAATTATTCCCATTTAAAGTTAGTTCCACAATACCCGAATTCACAATACGCGATGCCTCCTGTCACCCCTATTCTCGCGAATTGGGGGTCCTGACTGTACCTCTGCAGAAGTACAAGAATTCAGTACTTCTGCGACAGTACACGAGTTCCTTTTATTTTTAGGGTATAATTTTAGATATACAGTAAAAGTCCGTTAATCCGACGACCGATGATTCGAATCTCCCAATAGTCCGAATTTTTCAATTTGAGGCCAAATCCGAATTCACCCGATGGTCCGAATTTCAAGAAGTCCCAAAGTCCCCTTTTTGAGGCATTAGGCCACTCAAATGACACATAATGGAGCACACACATATCATATGTTCATGAATTCACTTTAAAAGTTTACCATTGTCATTGTAGCCTATTATCTACTTCAAAACATTCAGATTAATGGTCAAAGGAAGCTACTGATATAATCGTAAACACCTTCGTCTTCTTCTTCTTCCACATCGTCTGCTAGAGAGTTTGTTTTGCTCTTGAACGCATCCTTGGGACGCTCCGATGCGCTACTGGCTTGCACCGCATTTTCTGCAAGCGCATTCAGTCTTGAGCTTGAAAACGCACCTTTCAAGAAGTCCCAAAGTCCCCTTTTTGAGGCATTAGGCCACTCAAATGACACATAATGGAGCACACACATATCATATGTTCATGAATTCACTTTAAAAGTTTACCATTGTCATTGTAGCCTATTATCTACTTCAAAACATTCAGATTAATGGTCAAAGGAAGCTACTGATATAATCGTAAACACCTTCGTCTTCTTCTTCTTCCACATCGTCTGCTAGAGAGTTTGTTTTGCTCTGGAACGCATCCTTGGGACGCTCCGATGCGCTACTGGCTTGCACCGCATTTTCTGCAAGCGCATTCAGTCTTGAGCTTGAAAACGTACCTTTGGACGTATTAGTCTTGAGCTTGAAAACGCACCTTTGGATGTTCCGATACGCTACTATTTATAGTTCAGTGATCGGAGCATCCCAAGGGTGCTTTCAAGACAACAAGACAAGGGTGCTTTCAATACAATATAATATAACAGAGCACGTCACAAAAGGAAAATCACAAAAGGAAAATTACAAGAACCTCTCAGGGAAGTGCCGTTGTTAAGGCATTACTTCCCGAACCACATCTGATCTTCAAGAGCAAGACAAACTCGCTAGTAGACGGAAGAAGAAGAAGACGTTTATATCAGCAGATTCCTTTGACCATTAATCTGAATGTTTTGAAGTAGTTAATAGGCTACAATGACAATGGTAAACTTTTGAAGTGATTTCATGAACATATGATATGTGTGTGTGCACCATTGTGTCATTTGGGTGGCCTAATGTCTCAATGTTTTCGTCATACACAGGTTCATAGGGGTAAAGTCCGATAATCCGAAAAATCCACTAATCCGAACGAGAGCCGGTCCGCTGCCCTTCGGATTAACGGAAGTTTACTGTATATCCACGAGTTAATGGGGTTTATATGTGCACATGTAAACATGTTTTTATTTTTCACCACTTACTTTAACCCGTTGAGCCCCGGCTAGTTATAATATTTTGTTCACCCCAGTCCCAAGCCATTTTCACTTATTTTTTTTTGTTTGCTAAAATGGAAGACAAGGATGAGAAATGAAAAAAAAAAAAAAAAAATCACCTCTGACATTTTTTTTTTGGGGGGGGAGCCTCAAAAAAATTTGTTGAGCCAAAATGGAAGAGAATGGTGAGAAATGAAGACAAAAAATAAAAAAAAACTCATTTCGGTCATTGGGGGGGGGGGGTTCAATAGTTCGTCTCCCCCGCATGACCACCCGCCCGGGAGCACTAGGGTAAAAACTGAGTATCGCATTGTACGGCATACATCCTAAGGAGTATCTCACATAAATCTCAAGCCTCTAGCTCCCATACGACCGGAGTAATGAAGGTTCAAAGTGGCGGTGAACTAGGGGTGTAAACTATCCCCACTAAGCCCACCACCACCAGCCGCGCGGCTGTCTCGGCCCGCTCACACCTACTGGCCCGGCTCCCACACACACTACGGTACCTCCCCCTCCTATTCTCCCGCCATTTCCTACCTTACGAGCCACGTAAGTGTTTTTTATATGTCGGACGCACGTGATGCGTCGCTGGGAGTTGGTGATCAAAGACTGCCGACGCAACACGTGCGACGCTGGGTCTCACCGGGTTGTTGTTGTTGTTGTTGTTCCCTAAGCTGCCTGGCCGAACAGCCCCGAGTCCCTGAGAAAGGCCATGGCCACGATCGGGCTTTCCCACAGAGCTCTCATTGAGTGTAGATTGTGTTGTTGGCGTAAGTGGTTGTGTGAAATGCAGTCTTCTATGATGTGTTTAATGGTATGGGGTGCTGTGTTACATCCCGGGCAGGTGTCGACAACGGAGTCATCCAGTCTCTTCTGATAGCTCAGGAGAGCTGGATGGTGTCCGCATCTCAGCCTGGCCAGGTGGACTCTGTCCTCGCGAGGAAGGGAGGATTCGGAAGGATGGATTTCGGGAGGTCGTGCATGCAGCTGCGTGTTGTCTGTGAGTGAGTGGATGGATCGGTGAGAGATATGAGTATGGATGTGCTTCTGGAAGTTGGTTCGGGGTGGGCAGGGAGGGAGAGAGGACAATAATTGTGTGTGATACCGTGTGCTGGGTGTTTTGATATTTCTTGGTGTCTGTGGGTGTGTTGCCATGTAGTTTAGTGGGTGGTCTTGGTTCGTGGAGGCTGCTGCCAGGAATTGAGTGCCTCTCATGTCCAGATGGTCTTTGACTTTGAGGATTTTGGTTTCTTGATGTAGGTGATCTGTGGGTGCAGTAGCTGTGCAGCCTGTAATGATCTTCAGGGCTTTGTTTTGAATAGTCTGTAAGGTCTTATGATGTGTTTCAGCTAGGTTAGAAGCCCAGGCTGGGCTTGCGTATTCCATCACTGATCTTATGTATTGTTTATATACTGTGGTGGTAGTTTCTTTGTTGTGTCCAAATTTTGTGTGAGCAAGTGACCTGAGGGCGTTAAGTCTGGGTGTCAGTTTCTTTTTAATGTTTGTGGTGTGCTGTTTGAATGTCATATGAGTATCATATGTTACTCCTAGGATTTTGGGTGTGTGTGTATGTTAGGGGTGTGTGTTTATGGTGAGTTGAGGGATGTATTCGTGTTCTCCTGTCCAACTTGTGAGCAGGGTTGCGGTGGATTTGGCTGGGGCTAGATTAAGTCTGTTTGTAGTGCACCAGCCATGTAGTGTGTTGAGATAGGGTTGAAGGAGATCTGTTGCTCTTTTTGGGTTATGGTGTGCATGTGAGTGTTATGTCATCTGCATAGGAGGCTAAGTTTATTTGGGGCGTATTGGGTGTAGTTATATCGTGCATGTACAGATTGAAGAGTGCGGGCGATAGGACGGATCCTTGTGGGACTCCGTTTGGAAAGTTTCTGATTTTAGATGACTGACCGGCAAAAGATACGTGTGCACATCTGCCTGCTAGGAAGTTGGCCAGCCACCGTTTTGTGTTGTTGTGCATGTTTGTGTTGTAGATTTTGTTTGTTAGGTTGTGGCGGGGGATGGCATCGAAGGCTTTACTAATGTCGAGTGTGGCTAATAGTGATCTGTGTGGTGGTCTAGCTGAATTGATGCCGTCGAAAGCTCTTTGTGTAAGGTCTGTGAGAAGAGTGTTTGTGGAGTGCAGTGGCCTAAAGCCATGTTGTGTTGGAGCTAGGGGTAGGTCAGGTGTAATTAGTTGTAATACTAGGCGTTCCATGACTTTGGAGGGGGAGCAAAGGAGTGTGATGGGGCGGTGCGAGGAGGGTAGCGTGGGGTCTTTGTTGGGTTTGGGGAATGTGATGATGATACCATGCTTCCAAATGTCTGGTATTGTGTTGTGTGAATAGCTGTAGTTTGATATGTTAGTGAGTGCTTGTATGCCTTGTGGTCCCAGGTGTCTGAGGTGTATGTTGCTTATGTTGTCTAGGCCACAGGCGGGTGAGTGCTTGAGATTGTTGATGATATGCTCTCACCGGGTTAAGTGGGGTGCCTTCTTAACTACCAGCTCTGTGTACAGAGTCTCGGATTTAACCCCTTTTTTGTCCAAGCAGGCTTCTTCGAAGCACGCTCCTGCTTGTCACCTTTTTTGTATATTTATATGCTGGAGTGAGTGAAGGAACAGCGAGAGAAGGTGCATGTTTGTTTGTAAGTAGCAAATGGAAGGAATGTGTAAGAGAGTATGGGTCTGTGGGTTCAAGGATTGTGTGGGTGAGAATGAAAGTAGGAATACAAACGTGGGTGATTGTATGCGTGTATGCCCCGACAGAGGATATACTTGAAAGAAAGAAAGAGGAGTTCTGGATGAATGTGGAGGCGTGCCTGGAGAAGTTTGACAAGAACGAAAGAATATTTCTGATTGGGGATATGAATGGTAAGGTGGGTGATAGGAAAGTTGAGGGAGTGGTGGGAGGGTGGGGGGTACCATCAGAGGTGAATGGGAATGGTAGTGCACTTGTGGACGTATGTGTGGGGAGGAGGCTGTGGATAGCCAACACCTTCTTCCGACACAGAATGATCCACAGGTACACGTGGAAACGGATGTTGACGATGAAGGATAAGACAGTGGTGGAACGAAAGTCATTGATTGATTATGTATGTGTGGATGAACGAATGGGTTAAGGCCCCATTAATTGCTCTTTCCATTCACATATGCATAGCCTACGTGAGTTGCAGTTGGGATGTGTGTACATGCTTAGATTGATATGCAGGATTCGAAGTTGCATAATAAATCGTAGGCAGTGTCCACCATTCTTTAACTGTCTTCGTGGTGCGATGCATAAGGTGTTGATTTTCGGTGTGAGCATCCTGGATTCGAATCCACGGACTGCCACATGTGTTTGTAAATTTCATTAATCGATTTTAGGAGTATAGTTGGTTGTTGGAAGGAACATAATAATGGATGCTAGGGTGTATAGGGGTATTGGAGGGGGTCTGTCTGATCATTATGTAGTGGTAGCTAAGGTTAGGATACAAAAGAAGTGGGTGAGGAGAGCGGGAGGGAGGCAAGAGGAGGGTGGAGAGGTTGCAGGAGGAGGAAGTCAGGGAGGAGTACAGGAGAGCAGTGGAAAGACGACTAGGTGGGTTCGACCTGGAAGTTATGGAGGAAGTGGAGGAGATGAGCAAGGTGTTTAAGGATGAGATCTGTGCAGCATGTGAGGAGGTGTGTGGAGTGAGGAGAAGAGGGAGGGGAGTGAAAGGTACAGCATGGTGGACAGAAGAGGTAAGAATAGCTGTGGAAGAAAAGAAGAAAGCATATAGAGAGTGGTTGGGTAGTAGAGGGAATGAAGATTCCGAGAGACAGAAACGAGCGAGGTACGTGGAGAGTAAGAGGGTGGTGAAGAGAGTAGTGAAGGAAAGTAAGAGAAGAGTAGATGAGGAATTTGGAAGGAATCTGAGTGTAAAATGGAGGGAGAGTAAGAAACTGTTCTGGAAAGAAGTCAAGAAAGTTAGGGAAGGTAGCAAGGGAAACAGTAAGGGTGTGAAAGATAAGAATGGGAGAATGCTAGCCGAGAAGCAAGAGAGAGTCGAAAGATGGAGGGAGTACTTCAGTGAGTTGCTAAATGAAAGGAATGAAGAGCCAGCAAACATAGCTGGATATGGTATGGGAGGGAGAAGAAGAGAAGTAGTGGAGGAGGAGGTGGGGATCAGGAGGTCAGAAGTGTGGGAAGCCATGAAAAGAGTGAAGTTGGGGAAAGCACCAGGAACAGATGGAGTGTGTGGGGAAATGTTGAGGTATGGTGGTGAGATAGTGATAGAATGGGTATGGAAAATGTGCAAACTAGCATGGGAGAAGGGGAGTGCACCCGATGACTGGAAGACTGGCATAATAGTCCCCCTATATAAGGGCAAAGGGGAAAGAGGAGTGTGTGGTAACCACCGAGGAATATGTCTTCTAAGCGTAGTAGGGAAGGTATACAGTAGGGTAGTGATTGAGAGAGTGAGAGTGAGAACGGAGAAAATGGATAGGCGATGAGCAGGGAGGTTTTAGGAAGGGAAGAGGATGTGTAGATCAGATTTTTACCCTGAATTGTGTTGTGGAGAAGTATCTGGAGAAGAAACAAAAGGTGTATGTTGCCTTTATGGACTTGGAGAAGGCCTATGACAGAGTGGATAGAGAAGGTTTGTGGAAAGTACTTAGAATATACGGAGTAGAGGGCAAGTTGCTGAAAGCAGTGAAGAGCATGTATGAGGGTGCAAAGGCGGCAGTACGTGTGGAGAGTGAGCAGAGCGAGTTCTTTGACCTGAATGTTGGTTTGAAACAGGGGTGTGTGATGTCCCCGTGGTTGTTTACTGTATATATGGATGGAGTTATGAAAGAAATACTATCAAGAGCAGTGGATGTTGGTGTATCGCTGAAAAGGGAGGGAATTGAGTGGAAGCTACCTATACTGCTGTTTGCGGATGATACAGTTCTGATGAGTGATAATGAATGGGAGTTGCAGGGTCTGGTAAATGAGTTTGGAACAGTGTGCGAAAAAACGGAATTTGAAGGTAAATACGGGGAAGAGCAAGGTTATGGTCTTCGAAAGGGGTGAAGTCACAGAGTGTGAGGTGAAGCTGAACGGTCAGGCTATGGAGATCGTCAACTCTTTTAAGTATCTGGGCAGTGTGTTGAGTAAAGATGGGACTATGGATGAAGAGGTGCGGGAGAGGGTACAACAGGGGAAGAGGGTTGTAGGAACGCTAAAAGCAGTAACAAGAAATAGGGTGGTCAGTATGGAAGTGAAGAAGTCCTTGCATGACAGTGTGGTAATCCCGACACTGACTTACGGAAGCGAAGCATGGACGTTGGTTGAGAGAATCAGACCAAGAGTGAGAGCAATGGAAATGAATTACTTAAGGAGTGCGTGCGGAGTTACATGGAGGGATAGACAGACTAATGAGGAAGTAAGAAGGAGGTGTGGTGTGGAGGTAGATGTGCTGGAAAGTGTGAAAAGGAACAACTTGAGATGGTTCGGCCATATGGAACGTATGGAAAGCGAGAGAATGACTAAGAGGGTGTACGAGAGCGAGGTGGAGGGACAGAGGGGGAGAGGTAGACCGAATATGAGGTGGAAGGATGGAGTGAGGAAGTACATGAACGAAGGCGGTGCTGGTTGGGGGGAGGGGCGTCGACTGACTGGGGACAGAGGTGCATGGGGGCGGTTCGTTCGTGGCCACCCCTTCGGGGATCACGGCGTCAGGCAATAGATAGATAGATAGAAGAATACTATGTGGTTGTTTGATTATCTGCTTTTGCTAGAGATTATGATATGATTATGAATGTCCCCCTCCAGTCTTAGATATCAGGCATAATCGTCAATGATGGAGGGGCCACTAATAAATTATAGGTTTGACTCCTGCAAGGAGATAAATAAAACCTAATATTTAGTAGTGGCCCCGTAATCATTGACGACTGGGGCCCTCCCGACCATCCCCTTCCCATTCGTTGATGTATTAAGGATTTTGGTTTACTTGATATGTCAGTGAAGGAAGAATGACGCCTGAAGTCAGGGTCTGGTCAAAGATCCACACAAGTACATCCACGAAGTTATGGAAAGCTTATGATTAGTTATTCTTATTTTCTTTTTATTTGTTATTTTTTACGAAGTTTTTTCGTAGTGAGTACCCAATTTCATAATGACGAACCATGAGTGAGGTTGCGTGCGCTCATGATGAAGGCTCCTCAATTTTTTATGCTCTGCGCGGTAGATTCAAACTACGGTAAATGAGTGTTTGAAGAGGATGCCTTATGTAATAGGCATAATCGTCAATGATTACGGGGCCACTACTAAATATTAGGTTTTCTTTATCTCCTTGCAGGAGTCAAACCTATAATATGATACACTGTACACACAGTCATAGTCACACACATACACACAGTTATATTACATCTAACTATTCAATCATTTATTAAGGATTCACTACAGTAAAACCTCGCCCATCCAGACTAATTGAGGGAGAACCCTGTCTGGATCTGCCAAAAGTCCGGATCTGCCGAAAGTCCTGACATATATTCAGCCATCCAGACAAATCCGGATGGCTGAAACATGAGTCTGGACTGTCTTCGTAGCGCAATGGATAAATGCACTGAATTTCGGCGTGAGCATCCTAGGTTCGAATCCCTGGACTGCCACATGTATTTGTTGATTTCATTAATTGAGTTTAGGAGTAAAGTCGGTTGGTGGAGGGAACATAAAAAATAAAAATATAAAAAAATAAATCTAACTTAAACAACCAGACTTAGGTTTCAGCCATCCAGACAAATCCGGATGGCTGACATACAAGTCTGGATATCTAACACTGGATGTAAATAATATGTGTGGAAACTTGTATTCGTCTCGTTCGTTTCCGGATTTACTTATATTTTTCCCAAGTCATCCAGACAAGTCTGGTTGGCTGAAACATGAGTCTGGACCGAAATGCCTGTCTGGATCTTTTGGGTTTCCGGATCTGAGAGCACCGGATGGGAGGGGTTTTACTGTATATCCAAATCTCATATAATTTTAAGGTGTTAGTTACAGTGTCTCTATACTTATGTGGGGGACTGTACACCAGAGATCTTTCAACCCTATGAATTTTCATGACTCAAACTCCTTTCCCACCAATGTTAGCTGACCTCAACACTCCTGATTTCCTCACCACTCTCTGAACATGTGATAGGAGGAGTCTTGGTAATTTTCCATGATTTCTAAGGTATGACAGTCAAGGGGGAGGTGAGAGGTATTGAAGGAAGATTTGGGTTAGTAAGAGACAAGACTCAGACATAACAGGAGGTCTAAGATAGATACAGGCCTCAGTCATACTAAGAGGTCTGGGAGATATTCTTTCTCTAGACAGAATACATTCTCCCTTATATATTATTGTACTTCTGTACAGTATACTATTTCAGTTGTTACGTGAATATTCTTTAATTTCTCCCTTTACCTATATACAACATGTAATAAGGTATAAGCGGGATGGTGGTGACGATTACTATTACTAAATTATAGGTTTGATTCCCGGAGGGAAGTCAAGAAAACCTAATATTTAGTAGGGCCCCGTAATCATTGACGATATGCCCATTAGTATAATAGTCTCCCATCAAACACTGCGGTCGCTTATTTGAATCTACCGCGCGGGAGGACAGGAGTACAACTTCATAAGTGCAACGCGTTTTCTCTTATGGAATCGTCTTTATGATTGGGTACTCACTACGAAAAAACTTTGTAAAAAATAAAAAATTAAAATTAACTTAATAATTGCTATACTCAAGCCATCCCAACGTGTGGATTTCTTGCGTGTGGATTCCTGACGCTGGCCCCCTAGCGTCCATACTGTACTTCCTTCACTGACATATCAAGATTCAACTCAGAAATCCAGCGAATGGGAAGGGGATGGCAGGGAGGGCACTAACATCGTCAATGATTACGGGGCCCTACTAAATATTAGGTTTTCTTTACTTCCCTCCAGGAATCAAACCTATAATTTAATAGTGGCCCCTCCATCATTGACGATATGCCTGATATATACAGTAAGACTGGAAGGGGACATTCGTGACAATATCAAAACCACCAACCTAAATACCATAGGTAACAGAGAATCTGTATAACATTATAAGTTTTCTATTGCGTTCATACAATATATAAAAATATAAAGGGAGGTAAGCAGTGCGTTACTTCGAAGAAGAGCTGCTTGTACATGACTGGACCTTCACTTGAGATCTATTGCATGTTTAGTGAGAACATTCTTGTACTCTAGAACCCTAATCCTTAGGATCATGTTCTGGCCTTAAAATTATTTGTACAATAAATTCTGTTTGTACATTTTGTTAATACTATATAGATACAACTATGATAGATTTCTTAAAATAAAATAAAATTTGATTAACTGTATAACCAGTTCTAATCATATCACGGCTCGTGATTTATCACAATCTCCGGCAGAAGGGTTCTAGTAGGTCTTAGGGCTATTTTGCACATCCCCCCCCCCCCCTTTTTCGCCTGAGGATTAAACTTAAAACAATTAGCACTTGGACTGCTAGACCCGTTGCCGTAATGGTACACAGGTCCGCTTTAGCTAGTCCAGGGCGACCGATAGGTATCGCGTAAGGAATGTGTGATTAGACGCCCACAACTGAGTGTCGGCTATGTCGTTAATGGAAAACATTTGCATAAACCAGAGGGAGACGGCCCACTTTCTAATATCGTGGGCTCTGCCTACCATGGCGGGATTACTTTCCTTAATTACATCTACAAGTAAAGAAGCTAATTTCCTTCTCGTGATGCGAGTACCTGTCTGGTTAACCAATAGGAAGCCTGGTTGTAGAGGTTGTGCAATCCTCATAAACTTAACTAAAGCTTGTACCGGGCAGAAAATGTGATGCGTATGTCCACGTTTAACCCTCTGTTCCCAGAAGGGCTCTTGAACGCCCATAAAAAAGCATACACGAGCTGCCCGGAAGGGCTCTTAAACACCCATGAGCTCAAAGCCTGTGAGCTTGGTGTGCGAGGCGTCGGTCCGACGCATGTAAACAACAGCCGGCTGGACCAACGCCCCGCATCTCCGGCCACAAGAAGGAGAGCGTCGCTTGTTCGTGTGTGCCTGTATGTTGTTGTTAAGTATCGAAAAGTAGTGTAAAGTGGCTGTTTTTGCCATAAAGTTATCTCCATCACAACTCAACCAGTTGACTTAGAGAGCTCTACTTAACGCCATTCTACAGGTAAATAACACAGCTACGCTTGGGTGCGTGGGAATGCGGGAAGCAGTCAGAATAACAAATATACGGTAGCCTAGCCTAGACGTTTTTCGGCCAAAACACCCGGGTTTCGGGGAATATTTATGTAATGCGTAGCCGGGGCTGGAGGGTTAAGCGCCGGGACTGAGAATTCTGAGAAAACATGATCACAATGTTCGTTTTTGGCAATAAATGTGGGAGACGGCGCGATCTGCACTTGTTCGTGCAGTCTCCCAAACCTGAGACAATTTGGCTCGTTGCTCATCGCCGCCAGCTGACACTGTTACCTGTCAAAGCCATAAGGAACACAGCCTTTTTTTTTTTAATACTGACTCAAAATCCGGCGTATGGTTAAACATCCGCGACGGAAGTAATGATAACGATTTGTCTAGCGACCCTGGTAGGCATGAGCTGACGCGGTGGTGGGCGTAGTTTAAAAGATGCTCTCATGAACCCTTTCTCCTCCGCCTGTGGTATGGATAGACCAGTTAGGTCGAAAAGGGGGTTTCTAATGGCAGATAAGTGATTCTTTAAAGTAACAACTGTTAAGCGCTTCTGTTCAAACAAATAATCTAAGTATTTAAAAATTAAGGCCACTGAGGCATCAGATTGCGCTGTTTCTACTATCCAAGTTGTGAAAGTTTTCCAATGTGATTGGTATAGTCTCCTGGTTGACAGTATATATATTGATTCAGAAATTTACTAGTGGCACTTTGCCCATACCGAATTAGCCATTTTGCATTGTAAATGTCCATAAGGCAAAAGTTAGCAAGGTCTGAAGGTTGTCAATTGTCTCCATGTGGAAGGCAGAGACCGGGAGTGACACCGGTTTCCTGCACCACGTTTGCAATTGGTGATACCACACTTGAGCCGGCCACATTGGCGCGATCATCGAGACTATGCCCCGGTAACCCTGTAGTTTGTGAACTACTTGACACATGAGTGAAGCGTCTGGAGGCAGAAAAAGATAGATTGAATTCCACCTGTTCCAGTCCTCCAGTAAAGTGTCTGGACCCCCAGCCGGAGTTCTTGCCCGGCGGGTCAGATAGAGAGGTAGTCTGTGATTCCCCTCGGACGCAAAGAGATCCATATGTGGACGGTATGGCTCTGCAATCATCTTGTCGAAGACGGTTTGCTTGAGAGCCCATTCTACTAGGGTGCTCTGTCTCCGAGACAAGGCGTCCGCCCAGATGTTCGCTATCCCCGGGAGGTAAGATGCGTGTAGATGAATGCTCAGCGATTCGGCCAGAGCAAAATCTGTTCTGATAACCCCATCAACTCTCGAGACCTCGTTGACCCTTGCTTCTGAATGCAGTGAACTGCAGTCAAGTTGTCCATTCTGAATGCAATTGACTTCCCCTGTAGGGAAGCGCCGTGAGCTTGAAGGAAAAACAATGGGACTAGAAGCTCTTATTTGTTGATGTGAAAAGTTACGTCTTGGGACCAGAGACCTTGAGCTTGGGGACCTAGGTTGGACTGATAACCCCAGCCTATTACCCCTGAAGCGTCTGTTTCTACCCATACTGTGGGTGGAGGAGAAACCCATGTCATTATCGAGTACAATGTTTCGGTCTTTGCCCAGACCGACAGTAAGTTGTGAATTAATCGAGGAATCGGCCATAGTGGGAAAAATTTGTTGCCTTCCATGATTAATCTCTTGACTTTCAACTGGCCCAACTTTACAGTTACTGTAATTGGATCCAGTTGAGTGAACCGACTAGGGACTCCCACGTTTTCCTCGTTGTATTCAGACTGTGGAGGAAAAGAAACAGTTTCCTGCGAAATCTGCTGCGATTGTCCACACTCTGAGTAAGAGTCATATTGGCAGTGTTCCAAACCAGTCCTATCCACTGAATTTCTCTTGTGGGAACAAGGAGCGACTTTGCCAAGTTGACCTTGAATCCTAGAGTTTGTACATGATTTAACATTTGCTTGACATGAAATTGACATAACTCTTCTGACTCCGCCACTACTAACCAGTCGTCTAGATACCACCACACCTTGATACCTTGGGCTAGCAAGGGCATGAGGGCCTGCCGGACTAATTTTGTAAAGATTCTTGGTGCCAGGTTCAACCCGAAAGGTATTCTCTGAAAGACGTAAGTCTCTTGCCTGATCCTCAAGGCGAGGAATTTTTGGAACCTCTTGTTTATGGGGACATGCCTTTAAGCGTCTTTCAGGTCTAATGAGCACATCCAGCCTTGCGGCGGGAGTGCGAGCCTGATTTGATTCACTGTGAGCATCCTGAAGGGTGAATTGTGAATATGTGTGTTCAGATGCGAGAGATCGACTACTGGTCGCATCTGCACACTGTCCCTCTTTGGCACTAGAAATAGTCTGGAAGTGAAAACAGGGCAAGTTGGATCTACTTGGACAATGATTTGTTTGTCGATAATTTCCTGGACAAGTGACTCCACCTCTAAAGAAACATTGTTGAATTCTAGAGTTTGACGTAAACGAGGTCGCCGGAGCCACTTCCAAGATATGCCTTTGCTTATCACTGTCCTGGCCCATGACCGCCGGGGCCAAGCCCTGCGACATGTTCGGAACGACCCAGTTTCTGTACTGGGTCTGTCCGGTAGGAAAACTCTCGAGTCCAACTCGCCTGCGATAGGCCCTGGGAGAGAGAGAGAGTTGTTGTTGTTGTTGTTGTTCCCCAAGCTGCCTGGCCGAACAGCCCCAAGGCCCCGAGTAAGACCAAGGCCATAAACGAGCGCCCCCACAGAACCCTCCCTGCCGACCACAATAAAGCCTGGGTGACCGAAGCCACTCCATGGCGGGGAGCTGAGAGGGTGCGTAAACGCCCGGGAAACCAAAGCCCCACCCAGGGCCCTGTGCCCCTCAGCAATTATGAAGAGAAAGTTGAGGGGCAAAGGAATAATGTGACGCTTTAGCTTCCAATCTTGGTAGATTGGGAGGTCAATCCACGGAAGAGACGCCGTCACTTGAGATTTAGAAAATATATAAGTAAAAGGAACAGTCAGAGTAAGCTATGGGTATGGCAGAGATCGCTCAGGTCTCACTCTGATAGACCAGCCCATCGCCAGTGAGAGAGAGAGAGTGTAACTGACTAGTTTTTTTTGGTGGTGGTGGCGGAGTGGGGTTAGACGGCTGGCTAGGTTTGGCATGCGTCTGACCTTGAGTAGGTTTCTGGTATGACTTACCTCTATAGCCTGACTGTTTCACCTGCCTTGGTCTGTGCTGAGTACCTCCCTGCTGCTGAGGAGGGCTTGGCTCTTGAAAGGGCTGTTTAGTTTGAGTAGGAGGATGGGGCTTCCCGCCGCTCTTAGGTTTCGAGTAAGGTTTCTTAAAGGTCTCTTTCTTTGGCAGGGAGGTACCCTGCTTCCACAAATCTACCAAATTGAAAACAATACTCCATGTTTCTGGGGGAAGAAGTGGTGCAGTTAATACCGGGGAAAGAGTTACTCGGCGGGCTATGTCCTCCGGCAACTTCTTTACCAAGTACACTCTTAGATCCTGTCTTGCTCTAACTGCCTCCATGATTGCTATTCTAATGATGATGATGATGATGATGATGATGATGCAGTTTTTACCACCATACACTCCCTGCTGAATAGCAAGGCTAGGGTGGGTGCCCTGCAGGGACTTAGTGAATAGTTGCCACAGATTGCTAGACCACACCGTTCACCAACAACACTGACATCTGCCAATAACACAATGGCTGGCCCAAGGCTCGAACCGCCAACCTCACGGTTAGCAGGCGAACGCTCTACCAATCGAGCTACGGCCTGTGCACCTAATATCACCTAAGAATTGAATAGAATTTTGTAAGAGGAGCCTGCGTGACAAGTCCGTGGTTTCCTTACATGTTGGTCTGATATGGCTGTAATAGTTCTCGTGAGTGACTGGGCAACCTGGCGACTGACGAGGTATTGAGAGAACAGTACATACGCTTTATTGCGTAGCTTAAAGTCTCTGTCTAAGTGAGCCGGAGGGGGTGTGGCAAAAGGTTCATGCAGGTCGTAAAGTGCTAGTTTGGGAGCTGCCAGTAATTCAGATAAAGCAGGTGACACTCCGCCTGCTTTGTTAACCGGTAAAGTGAAACATGAGTGAACTTCTTGAGGTACCTGATGGGAGGATTTAGTGGTAATAGTAGATGCAAAAATCTGCGCCTCTAGTTCCCAGTCCACCCACGGACCTACACCTACCTGCCCCACCTGCAAGACTGGTGGGTTTGTCTGATCTAGTACCGGGACTGTATCCAGTTCTGGCGTTAGTGCATGTAGAGCTTTTGCATCATTGACGCCGTCATTCTTAGACCAGTCGACAAAAGGTTTTGCAGATGAGGCCGGAGGTATCGCCGGGGAGGCCGAATACACAAAGAAATCAGCGCCATAAACAGATGGGATGGCCTTAATGGTAACATCTAGTAACCTTCCTTGGACATCCTTAGCTCTTAGTTTTCTACTCTTATTAACCTCAATGGTCCATTCACTAGGTACCGGTAGTTCCCCCGATACGGTAGCTTGTGCCAGGTGCGGTTTCTGAGGTATTGACTGAACCCATGAGCAATCCGGTCCATAAAGAAGAGGCATAGGGCCTTTTCTCTGTGGAGGCTTATCAAGAGGGGGAGGAGTAACGTCTGTAATGACACGGACGTTAGTGGTAGTCAAGGAGGTCGGCACTGTCGTGCTACTAGCCGTGGCAGTCGCCGGAGTAACGTTAACCGAAGGCAAAGAGGAATGGGGATGTGACACGCGTGAGGGCCCTAATGGCCTTACCGTAAACTAAAGTGGGGGAACTACCGCTGTGCTAGTGGAAGGAGCCTGAGAAGAAGGTATCTGATACTGTTGCATTACTCTGTGGAGAATATCATGTAGTTCCACAGCAGTTACACACTTACTGTGGGATCCCGAGAGGACTGAGACCCACCTTCTGACTCTACTTCAATATTAATAGGTTGAGCTGAAGACAGTTCTATGTTTTCCGGCTCTTCTGGCAGTTCTATCACTTCTGGTGTTGGAGGCCGGGAGTAGTTATTGGGGCCAGCGGTGGCCACACCAAATCAGGGACTGACGAGGGTATGATATCTACCTGTTCAATTTCCCTGTCCTGAACATTAACCTGTGAGGGTTCTGATTGTCTCCAGATCCCCCGGCTTTGTGCCGCGGGTGGCTGGGAGTCCTGTATCACCTGAGAGTTATCAAAAATTTGAAATGAACAGGACTGAGAACCCCTATACTGATCCGCTAACACTCTGTTAACCGGGGGACATTTACGTGGCACATAACTTAGCTTAGGAATGGCGAATGTAAACTCTTGTGGCTCACTCAATGATTGTTCATCCCTGGGACTAGACTCCATTCCCTCCGCCCCTACCTCTGAGCCGCCAGATTGGACGTTAGACGTTAAAGAGGTAGGAGTGGAGGGAGGTGGCCACGACCCCGGCAATGGCTGGGGAAGCGGTTGTGAAATAACCGTACGGGCACTTAAAAGACTTTAAGTGGACGGCGTTGAGGCAGCAGAACCCTCCTTCCGGCGTATCGTCGACCTCGAAGACTCGGCGGAAGAATGACGGGACTGTTTCCTAGGAGATCTAGAACGCGATCCAGATTTGTGCTTCGGTGAAGGCGACCGTCTCCTCTTAGACCGGTCGGGGGGGTCGGCTAGGCATTGTCACTTTCACTACTTGTAACTACCTGCTTGGACAGTACTTTAGATTTAACTTTAGGTCTGGTTGACCTCGCCGGAGCTGGCTAAACTAATGGAGATTAAATGACGAGGTGTTCCCAGAGCTCCTCGTCATCACAATGGAGAGCTTTATGAGCAGTGTCTTTCGCATAAGCGTTAAAAATTGACTTGATCTCCTTCAAGGCTGCTAAGCAAGACAAATCTCTCTTATCAAAAACCGCCGCTCGTAATTCAGAACACACAGCACACCGTTTAGACACCCATAGTTCCCTTGAGCGGTCAAGACACTTTACACACTTAATACATAAATTGTAGGCAAAAACTGGTAATAATGAGCAAGTAGGCATAGAGCAAAGGTCAAAGCGAAGCATGATGGAACTAGGGACCCCCCCCCCCCCTGCCGGAAGCGGCTACTCCTCTGCTGCCGGGACCGCTACTACTGAAGTGATGAGACTCTGGAAATAGAAAATTTCCAGGAATCAATGCTCATAAGGATAACCTGCAAGGTGTTAATACATTCTATCTCAAGTCCGCCGGAAAGTTTGTTATAGCCACTGCTACTCTAACCTTCCGCTGGGCCTGGTAGAAAGACCCTGGGTCTTTCCTTTTATCATATACAGTCAGCCCTCCATTTAACGGACTTATAGGGGGGAAGCGAAGTCTGTTAAGTGCAAATGACCTCTGAAAAGTGGTTAGGCCCTAGCCTATTCATTAATAAAATGACAAAAATTCGGTTTTTCTTACCTTATTTACATACTATGGTACACAATGCTAATATAATTGCCCAATAATGTATATAATGCTTATTGTTTGGCATTATGAGTATTGTACATATCAGTAATGGGCGAAATTGTAAATAAACCCTATCCTGGAGACGCCATTTGCAATGTTTACATTTTGGCGTCCCTGTTCAGTCAAACAATACGGTGCAGGGTCTGTTTTGGTACGCAATACTGTAGCCTACTATTTTGGATACTACCAAAGTATTCATAGTTCGTATTATTTTATGGGATAAATATAAAGCAATATCAAAGTGTGTTTTATTTATTACAATAATACCCAATAATACCATAATATATTATGTGGATGCAAATTTGTAGCCTACGAAATAAAAAAAACAAAAAGGTGAAGATATTGTTACTGTACCGAAAGTTCAGTGTACCGGATCGTTGTATTTACCTAATTGTATTTACCTAATTGTAGTTTACAGGAGTTGAGCTAAGCTCGTGTTGTCCCGTCTCTCAGTCTACTTTTTATCCAATTTTTTCTTGAAAATATGGATGTTCCTTGCCCCTACCACCTCCTCCTCCAGCCCATTCCATTTGTCAATACATCTATAGGGGAAGCTAAACTTCCTGATATCGTTCTTGCAGGTAGGTCTTTTTACTTTGTAGCTGTGGCCTCTAGTTATTCCTGTATCCATAATTAATATATCCTCCCTATCCAGCCTCTCCAGCCCCCGGGTACATTTGTACATCATTATCATGTCTCCCCTCTCTCTCCTCTCTTTTAGACTCGGTAGATTTAATTTGTCTAGCCTCCCTTCATATGGCAGTTCTCTGAGACTTGGAACCAATCTAGTGACTGCTCTCTGGATTCTTTCTAACTTGTGAATATGCTTCTTTAGATGCGGGGACCACACCACTGCTGCATACTCCAATCTTGGTCTAATCATACTCTTCATAATTTTCGCTACCATGGTCTCATCCAAATAGTTCAGAGCAACTTTCATATTCCCGGCCATTGCATACATTCCGCTAAAGAGCTTGTTAATATGTTTCTCTGGCGACAAATTATCTTGTATAATCAACCCTAAATCTTTTTCTTTTTCGGCCTTGCTAATTGTATTATCTCCCATCCTGTACTCCCAATTTGGTCTATTCACACTTCTTCCCATATTTAACACATGACATTTACTTATATTAAATTTCATTTTCCACTTGGTGCTCCATTCGTATATTTTATCTAAATCCCCTTGCAGCTCCTCACAACTACTTTTATTTGTTATTTGTCTCATAATTTTTACGTCATCTGCAAACATTGACATGTAAGAGTTTATGCCTATCGGCAGGTCATTCACGTACATAAGGAACATGAGAGGTGCCAACACAGATCCCTGCGGCACACCACTCTCAACTTTCCGCCACGATGAGTAAGTTCCTCTAATGTTGGTCCTCATTTCCCTATCTGTTAAATAGCTCTCCATCCATTTCAGCAAACTCCCCCTGACACATCCTAGCGTCTCAAGCTTAGATAACAATCTCTTATGTGGTACCTTATCGAATGCTTTGGAAAGGTCTAAGTAGACGCAGTCCACCCATCCGCCTCTTTCTTGGAGTACATCTATCACCCTACTGTAATAACATAGCAAACTGGTAACACAAGATGTCCCTTCTCTGAATCCAAATTGCTTTGGGGTTATTATTTCTTTCTCTCCAACATTTTCATCCATCTCTTCCTAATTAGCTTTTCACAAATCTTGCATACAATACTAGTAAGTGAAACTGGTCTATAGTTTAGAGGGTCCTCAGGGTTTCCATTCTTGTATATCGGAATGATATTAGCTCTTTTCCATTCAACAGGAACCTGTCCTTTATCTAAGGAAGCTTGAATTATGTCCCTCACTGGCTCCACTAATTGCTCTGCACACTCCTTTAAAACCCAGGCAGACACTTCATCCGGTCCCATAGCTTTCCTTACTTCAAGTCCTCTCATCGCAGATAACAGCTCATCTCTAGTTATTTCAATCTTACTAAGACCACTCTCCAGTACTCCCGCCTGTGGTTCGTCAAAACCTTCCTCTCTAGTAAAAACTGACCCCAATTTGTTATTCATTACCTCACACATGTCCGATACATTTTCATACGTCCTAGCATCAACTCTTAATTTAGTAATTTGTTTCTTTACCTTCAACTTACTGTTTATATATTTATAAAATAATCTAGGGTCACTTTCACATTTATTTACTATGTTCTTCTCATAGTTCATTTTAACTTGCCTAATTATGTTAACATATCTATTCCTCTCCTGTTTATATTTATTCCGATTACTCTCAGTGTTCCTTCTTCTTAATCTAGCCCAAGCTGCATCACGCCTACCCAAAGCTCTTTTGCATTTCAAATTAAACCAATCTTTCTGCTTAGTAAAATTTCCAGTTTTATATCTTGGGACAAACATATTGGTTCCTACTCTATAAATTTCGAGGAATCTACTATATTTACCTTGTACGTCCCGTTCCTTCAAAATAAGATCCCAATCTACTCCCTCTAAATATCTTTTCAAGGATACATAATCAGCTTTACTATAATTTAATCTGTCATTTATGTAGCTATTGTCTAATCTATTGGCATTACTCGAGGTCAACTTCCATTTTAGTAATACCGTACCGTAGCGTCAGGCCAAAACGTAAACATTGCAAATGGCGTCTCCAGGATAGTTACAATTTCGCCCATTACTGATATGTACAATACTCATAATGCCAAACAATAAGCATTATATACATTATTGGGCAATTATATTAGCATTGTGTACCATAGTGTTTAGTTTATATGTTACATCTGAGTGTGTGTAGACTCGATATGTCTAAACATTTTGGTTGATTTTAGAGGCCTAATTTACCAGCTGGAGTCCGTTAAATCCGAAATCCGTTAAATCGACGTCTGTTAAATGGAGCGTCGACTGTATTATGAACTGCTTACCTGTGACAAAGAGTCACTGGCCCAATCGACCTTAAGCGTTTTACTATCCTTGACTATTAGCACTAGATGGATAATTAATTTGCTTCATGACTTGAGTCATGGTTAAGCTCACTTAACTGTTACGCCGGGCAAGAGAAGTTGTGTTGTTGTTGTTGTTCCCTAAGCTGCCTGGCCGAACAGCCCCGAGGAGAAGAACCAAAGTTATTGAATGAGGCTATCGGTCAGGGCGAGTTCACTCGGCGGGCCGAGTTGACTCCCTTAGGAATTTAGCAGATTCCGCCGGAAGGTTCGTGGTTCAGCACACCACGCCGGAAATTTGGTTGGTTTCTTATCGTCTGAGACGAGAAAACGCCGGCTCTGCTGAGAAAGCCGCCGGAAAAACGAACCAAAATTTTCAGAGGCGAGGATTTATCTGGGAAAGTCCAAACCTCCAAAAAACCCACCAAATAAACGGGACGTCTCCCAAACCCCTGAAGCATGAAAGCACACATGCCAAATACACATATATCAGGGACAATATTAGGCTTATACATATAGAGCTTAATTTATAATTCATAAATAACCCCTAGCCTATGTTGGAGACCCCTAATGAGGCTGACCATGAGGTGACGACGAAACATCATAGTGGCTGCAACCAGATGCTCCGAAGACCCAGCAGCAGCAGCACGAGGAGTAGAGGCCTGCGATAGGGGCCCAAGCGCAGATACGGACTCCAGAAGATTCCACACCACGTGTGGCAACCCTTGAACTAGAGCATCTGCTAGAATAAACTATGCAACTACCTCATAATGACAGCCTGAAGCATAAACTTGCAGAATGGTAGCCTCCTAAATAACTATCAGAAAGATAAAGGCGCAAAACAAAACACACAATAACAAACATGGCGCGATGATCCTGGGGACACGTAGGCGCCTGTTACAATAGTACCCTAACTTACACACCTCCTGCGGACGTACCAATGGGGTAGTCTGTGCTAGCTAATCTAAAAACATGTTCAATACAACTCAGATGTATACGAATGAGCAAGGACTCACTAGAATCGATCGAACAAAGAATGAAGCTGGAGCACAGAGTAACCCACCCTCACGTAACGGACGCGGGAGGAGGAAGGAAGTATGGACTCTAGGGGGCCAGCGTCAGGAATCCACACGTTGTGAAGCTTGAGTATAGCATTTATTAAGTTAAATTTTATTTTTTATTTTTTACGAAGTTTTTTCGTAGTGAGTACCCAATCATAAAGACGATTCCATAAGAGAATACGCGTTGCACTTATAAAATTGTACTCCCTGTCCTCCCGCGCGGTAGATTCAAACTAGCGACCGCGGTGTTTGATGGGAGACTACAGGTATTATACTGTACTAATAGGCATATCGTCAATGATGGAGGGGCCACTATTAAATAAAGATAGTATAATCACCTATGTTCACCTATGTGGAGTTCGCCACTCTTGCTAGTGGCACCGAAGAGCGCACCGCCCTTCGTTGTTGTTTGAGAATTGGTGCAGCAGACTATTTGAAGAGGTGGAGCGCACTCTTGTGAAGATGGGCTCGTCTGGCACTTTTTGTAGTTCGACATCAAGAGCTCTCTTGAAGCTGTCTAACGAGACACCTCTCATGTCTCTCACTCGCCGCGGGAGTTTGTTGAAGAGACACGCTCCTCTATGTGATAACCAGCCCCCGATTTATCATCTTGGGGATATCGCATTCCCAGCCTATCATTGAATTTCATTGCTATTGGTGTATGTAGATATGGTACAAAACCCTCTGCGATTTTCCACGTATATATTATTAAGTATCGTTCCCTTCTACGTTCCAACTAATACAGTTTTAGTGATTTAAAGCGATCCCAATAGTGTAACTGTTTTACTGAGTTTATATGTGAGGTGAAGTTCCTTTGTACATTTTCTAAGCCATTAATTTCACCTAATTTGTATGGGGATGTTAATACGTTACAGTATTCTAGCCGCGGTAGCACCAGGGATTTGAAGTGTTATCATAGGCAATATATCTATATATATCTATCAATCATCGAGCAGAGGAACGAGAGCTGAGATCTACCTACAATCAACCTATAACCTATTTGGAACGTACTGTATCTCAAAACGTCACCCCTAATATGGTTAACTACAACATAACATATATCTGATAAGGACAGCGACACCTTTAATCATCCTTACTAAGAGTTAATAGTTAACCCTTATAAGACATACAGTGGTCCCTCGTGCTTGGCGAGTTTCAGCTTGGCGAAACACAGTATTGGCGATACGTTGGATATGGTACCAGAATCCGAATTTGGCGCTTCAGATTCACTTTTGGCGCCAAGCATCTGAGTGACTGAAATCGCCGAAATGGAGGTCAAAAGGGTGAACTTGGGCCTCGTCGAAGACTAATGGATAATTTTTCCATTTAAAGTACTATTCGCATTTGGCGAAATACACTTTTGGCGCTGGTTTGGCTAGACTAATTAATCGCCAAATGCGAGGGAGCACTGTATAAGATCGTACATTGCTTAGTACATCTTCCTAATCTTTATCACCTTCCTTACAGCGACTGTCAAAAGTCATTTGTAACATATGGTGATATATGATACACACACAGTCACAGTCACACACATACAAGCAGTCATACACATACACATAACCTCCCAATCTGCCAACCCAGAGGTTGGTAGATTGGAAGCCAATGCGTCACATTTTCCCTTTGCCCCTCAACTTTCTCTTCATAATTGCTGAGGGGCAGAGGGCCCTGGGTGGGGCTTTGGTTTCCCGGGTGTTTCCGCACCCTCCTCAGCTCCCCGCCATGGAGTAGCTTCGGTCACCCAGGCTTTATTGTGGTAGGCAGGGAGGGTTCTGTTGGGGCGCTCGGTTATGGCCTTGGCCTTGCTCGGGGCCTTGGGGCTGTTCGGCCAGGCAGCCTGAGGAAAAACAAGAACAACCACCATCCAGTCACCCACATACAAGCAGTTACATACACAGTATATACAGTAACTGTGTGTAACTGACCGGAACTTTATTCTACTGATAAATATATAAAAGTAATTAGAAGGAAGAGATATTGGGGATATTTTTTCAAGCTTGATGGAGGTCTAGGGAGGAAACTTAAACCAAATATATGAATAAACGGACCAATAAATAAACCCTTCCCCCTTAAGGCGAGGCTGATGGATTGTTGAGGTTATGGGGAGATGGGTCGTTTTTCTGGTCCCCTTTCTCCCTCGTGTTAAGCCCTATTTGTTTTGAGATTACAGTATAAGACGTTCGGTCCATTAGTTTGGCGATTTTAACACCTTTCGCCCTATTTCATTGTAAATTTTAAGACCTTTCGTGCCATTTAGGTGTCGATTATTTCCTGTCGAGCGATAGTGAGCCTCTAATTTTAACCCGTTGAGACCCAGCGTCGCACGTGTTGCGTCGGCAGTCTTTGATCACCAACTCCCAGCGACGCATCACGTGCGTCCGACATATAAAAAACACTTACGTGGCTCGTAAGGTAGGAAATGGCGGGAGAATAGGAGGGGGAGGTACCGTAGTGTGTGGGGGAGCCGGGCCAGTAGGTGTGAGCGGGCCGAGACAGCCGCGCAGCTGGTGGTGGTGGGCTTAGTGGGGATAGTTTACACCCCTAGTTCACCGCCACTTTGAACCTTCATTACTCCGGTCGTATGGCAGCTAGAGGCTTGAGATTTATGTGAGATACTCCTTAGGATGTATGCCGTACAATGCCATACTCAGTTTTTACCCTAGTGCTCCCGGGCGGGTGGTCATGCGGGGGAGACGAACTATTGAACCCCCCCCCCCCCCCCCCCCCCGCCCCCCAAATGACCGAAATGAGTTTTTTTTATTTGTGTGTTCATTTCTCACCATTCTCTTCCATTTTGGCTCAACACATTTTTTTGAGGCTCCCCCCCCCCCCCAAAAAAAAATGTCAGAGGTGATTTTTTTTTTTTTTTTTTTTCATTTCTCATCCTTGTCTTCCATTTTAGCAAACAAAAAAAATAAGTGAAAATGGCTTGGGACTGGGGTGAACAAAATATTATAACTAGCCGGGGCTCAACGGGTTAAGAGGAACCGGCCTATGGCCGGAAAATTTTTCTACCGAAAAATGTACAAATTTATTTTGAAGGGGGGTCTAGAGGGTGTTTTTCTAAGCTTGATGGAGGTCTAGCAAAAAAAAAAAAAAAAAAACAGTCTGTCTCCCCTTAACCCGGCCATGTATTCCATAGCGAAACCCGGGGGTTTTGGCCGAAAAACGTCTACGCCTAGGCTACCGTATCTTTGTTATTTTGACTGCTTCCGCATTCGCGCGCATCCCCAAGCGTAGATGTGTTTCGTACCTGTAGAATGGCGTTGAGTAGAGCTCTCTAAGTGAACTGGTTCAGTTGTGATGACGATTTCAGTGGAGATAACTTTGTGGCGATATCAGCCACTTTGCATTACTTTTCACTACTTAACAATAACATACAGGCACACACGAACAAGGACGCCTCTCCTTCTTGTGATCGGAGATGCGCGGCGTCGGTCCAACCGGCTGTTGTTTACATGCGTCGGACGGACGGCTTTCAAAACAAGCTTACAGGCTTTCAAGCTGCCGGAGCCTCAGAGCCCTTCCGGGTTCTGCGGGGGTGTTTTTTATGGATGCCTCAGAGCCCAACCGGGTTTGGAGGGTTAACCCATCGGATCCGGGGGGGCCTCATATGATCCCGATCGCTGTGTCCGGGGCCATTTTCGTACAGTCAAGCTTCATAATTCAGTAACTACTGATTGAGACCACCTAGAGCAGTCAATTTTTTTGCAAATTGTAGAACGGTTTCTTGTCTGTAGACTGCCGTTGAAATGACATCGCTACGCTGCGTGGTTGCCAAGTTATGATGATTTTAGCGGCGATTTTTAGCAGCGCTTTTTGCCTCATATGAGGCCTCCCGGATTCCGAGGGTTAACAATACTTCTGGAAGTTCTGGGTGTACTGTATTGTATCGTATACAGTAATCTTATATTTAGTAGTGGTCTCTAGGAAGCAATTATCCTGCTAATACAAGTGTATATCCGATTCACTTAACCCGTACAGTACCAGGGACGTCCTTTTCATCATATTCTGGCAACTTTTAATAATAATAATAATAATAATAATAATAATAATAATAATAATAATAATAATAATAATAATCTGGTCTTTTATTTCTCGCAAGCGCCAGTTCTTCCAGAGGAATTCACTAGCGCTCGTAACTCAGTGCACCACAATCCAGAGAAGTGTGGTGCAGTTCACCTGTAGTTCAAGCAACAACAATTATTTAACATGGCAGCAGTTAGAGTCTGTAACGACCTGTCACTGTGCCACTTGCAAGATGATAACTCCTACAGAAGAGAAAGGTTTTCAACTGTTTTTTGAAAGAGGCTATGGAGTTCAGCTGTCTAATTGATAAAGGCAACTCATTATATAACCTAGGAGCCACGAAAGAAAAGGACCGATCAGAGAAAGAGGACTGCTGGATAGCTACCGGTTCATCAAGACGCAGTACATCATCACTGCTTCTCAGGATCGCACCAGAACGTGCTAAAGGGCATCTCAAGAGGTCAGCAAGATACTTAGGTTCGCCAAACATAAGTGCCTTAAAAGTCAAAAGACACAACTTAAACTCTATCCTAGCTTTAACTGGCAACCAGTGCAGCTCTATCAAATATGAAGAAGTGGGGGTTCTTGGGAGGCAGATCAAATATGAGTCTCGCCGTTCTATTTAGTATGGACTGAACTTTTTGTAGCAAGTAATTAGGAAGGCCAACCAATAAGGCATTACAATAGTCCACACGTGATAGGACAATTGAGTGAACCAATGTTAGAAGACAGCGCTTGTTAAGAAACCGTCTAACTGAATACAAGTTTCTGATTTGGAGATTACTAATTTTGATGACCTGATTTATGTGATTCTCATAGTTCAATTTACAGTTAAAGTATACTCCAAGGTTTCGCACTGAGCTTACTGGGCGGAGTTGAGAACCTCCCATATCCAGAGTCACTACATTTTCAGCATCATTTCCCCTTCTATTTCCATGAATAATAATGATCTCTGTTTTGTTCTCATTCAGTTTGAGTTTCCGCTTTGCCATCCAGATCTTAACCCATTGGCTGCGGCTATGTTTGGGCTATTTAGGGCATATTCAGGCACTCCTGAATGATAAATCAAGCATCTGCATTAAATGAACTGTATTCTGCCGAAAACTAGGCGAAAATATCTTCAAAATGAGACCAGAACGGGCCCCGTACGTGGTCTGGTTCACCCGCAGCGGTGCCAGTAAAACGCGGGAAACCCGCTATTTGGTAGCACTCGCTCGCTTGGCTACACTGTTGAGAGACAGAGAGAGACCCGCGCGAGACACAGCCTAGTTCAGTGAGCCGCTCGCTGCTCTGAGGGACGGAGGTGGGCCCCTCACGCTCCCGCCCACTGACACTTGATTTTTACATTTTTTACAGGCTTTTAAAGCCTGGAAATTGCTGTAACTTGCCAAAACATTCCAGAACGTCACCCGCAGCCAAAGGGTTAATGTCAGACAATAAAGATTCCATTTTGGTCTTTGTATCATTAATGTTTTCTATCTTCACATACAACTGAGTGTCATCAGCATAAAAGTGATAGGCAACACCATGAGCATCTAGCAAGGATGCCAAGCTGCTAGTGTAAACTATAAAGAGGATCGGTCCCAGAACCGATCCCTGAGGAACTCCAAACAACAGGGGGGCTTGGTCAGAGATGGTATGGCCAATCACCACACGCTGAAATCTATCTGATAAATATGATTTGAGGAGCAAGATTGCTCTTCCACGATCACCGTAAGAGTGCAGATCTTTTAACAGTAGGTCATGGTCCACTGTATCGAAGGCCGCAGAAAGATCCAACAAAACCAAGAGAGATGCCTTCCCGTTGCATGTGTTCTCTACCAAATCATTCTGAATCTTACATAAAGAGGTGTCAGTTGAATGGTATTTCCTATATGCAGACTGAGCAAGAGGAACAGCTTTGTTCTGTTCAAGCAATGGTAACAATTGATCAAGTATGGCCCGCTCAATTATTTTTGAAAGAAATGACAAGTTTGAAACAGGTCGGTAACTTGACCTATCCTCAGCATCAAGTCCAGGTTTCTTTAGAAGAGGCACCAATAGAGCTTGTTTCTCAGATTGAACAAAGTTACCCTCCATGAAGCATCTGTTTACAATTTTACAGATGAAGTCTGCGACATGCAGATAGACAAATGACATCTTGGATACATTAATAGGATCAAGCTTGCAGAAAGTTTTATTCATGTCTCTGACATAACTAATAAGTTTACTTGTGTCCACTGGATGGAATGATGAAAGGATACGATTAATTATATGTGGAGGTTGGAAATCCACCGAAAACTCGTCATGATCAATGTATTATCTAACTCATTTCAAATGCGTGTTATCTTAGTCGTGAAAAATGAAGAAAAGTCAGAGGCCAGTCGAGCACTTGGCACGGAGGCAGGACAGGGAGTCATGTTCTTCCGACCCAACAAACCATTTACAACCTCAGCAAGCTTCTTTTGATCATTGCCACAGGAATCAACTCTGTTTTGATAATACTTAGACTTTTCAGCTTTCACTGCACAGACTACATCTTTTCTTGCCGATATATATTCCAGTCGAGTTTCCTCCGATTTTATTCAGCTAAAGAAAGACCTCTAGCAATAATAGGGCTTCAACATATGTCAACCAACCCTTTTAACTACCACAGATATTTCCTAAGCTGCATAATATCGTCAACATATAGCTACAATAAAATATAGCACACGTCGCTGGTACTCAACGGATTAAGCATTGAGGATCATAATACATTTTGACAGTTTATTCTGGCTATCACTAGATGATTTTATACAGCTTAGGAAGGATCTGTGGGCATTATAAGGGTAAAGACTATCTCAATCATCCCTCTGACTCCCATAATTTCTTCCTAAACTGAATAAAAACGTCTAATGAAATTAAGTAACACCCCGTTCTTAACATTAATCATCAATTACAAACCCCAATGCACTTGAATAAACTAATGAAAGTATATGGTCCTCCCGGGATTCGAACTCGGGACACCCAACCCAGAACATAAGCATCCAAACCATTACACCACCAACACAGTTTAAAGGTCTAATACACGATCACGATTAATATCCATTTTAGAACCAATAAAAAAAATAAAAATAAAAAAACAAAAAATAAAAAAATAACCCTTAACCCTTCCCGCCCGGGCTGCCTTACTTAACCCTTCCTCCCCGGGCTGTCTTACCCAATGACGGTCGCCCCTACCCGGGCGAAATGGCTGAAAAACGTCTAGGCCTAGGCTACCGTATTTATGTTTATTTTCACTGCTAGAACTTTCCCACTCATCTATAATCGTAGTGCGGTTTTCAATCTGTATTTTGGCATTGAGTAGATCTCTGTAAGTCAACTGGTTCAGTTGTGATGACGATTTCAGTGGAGCCAATATTGCAGAGATGTTGCCAATATGGGGGCTTTTCAGACACTAATTTCGTCATGACGTCAGAACAATAACATTGAGGAGTCTTCTCCTTCTTGTTTTCGGAGGTGCGGTGACGAACGCTTGGGTTTGTTGACATACGTCGTACGCACGGCGTTCAGACCAAGCTTAATTAGGCTATTAAGCTCATGCCTTAGATAAGGCATACCGGGTAGCGGCCCTTCTTTCGTGCTGTCCTTACCTAAGGCAGACCGGGTAGGAAGGGTTAAGGACGGAGGCTGTATCCGGGCGATTTGGCTGAAAACACAACATACGTTAACTAAGGCTAATCTCGCTTAATATACTACCTACATTAATCAAACATTTGTCAAAATGGGTGCCTTACCTTGCCGTGTAGAATGGCGTTGAGTAGAACTTTCTAGCTCAACTGGTTCCGGAGTGATGGTGATGGAAGTGGAGGTAACTTTTGCCGCCTATTTACCTCGCCGCGTCCAAACACTCAACCGCGGCCCAGGCTACGACGAACGTTTTGACTTGTCGCTCTACCTTGAATTATGGCGGGAAGCGATTTTTTAGTGTTTTATTGTTTATTATGCCATATATTATTGTTATTATGTTATTTTCACTCAATAAAGTTATTTTTCTGAAGTAATTTGTGTCTCTGTCACTTATACTTAGTTTTATTGTTATTATTATAGTAGTTATGATTATTTATACTGGACTGGACTATGGTAATTGATAGTGTCATTTTCACTTATTTATTGTTAGGAATATATATTTTAGTGTCACTTTCACTTGTTCATATTGTTCTGAAGGCACTTATTATTACTTATGTGTGTCTCTTTCACTTATACTTAGTTATATTATTATTATTATTGAGTGTCACTATCACTGTCACTTACACTTCAATAGTTTGTCATAGTGTGGAAATCATTGAAGCAGGTGCCACCACACAGTCCCACCTGACACTCGAGGCATTGCCAAGTGCTTTTTGTGGGTTTGCGGGGTCGTCGAGTTGTGCGGCTGCACACATAGCACCTCTTCTGCATTCTTATTCTGCTGTTAGGACCCTGGAAAGGAAGGGCGACGAGCTGGTGCTTTCTGAAGAACTCGACACACCCTGTTCTGTCCAGCATGCCTGGTCCTTGTAGTGGCCTCCCTGGTGTACCCGCATGTTTACCCAGGAGCTCAAGTATCAGCTTCTTTTGGAAGGTCCGCAGGCTCTTGTACTTCATGACTGGAGTCCTCAAACGGTAGATGTTGTACGCATTGAGGACAGACATATCTACTGTATGCAGGACAAACTTCTTGTACCACTTGCAAGATGTTCGCAGGCAGTCTATGAAGCCCATCTGCATGTCGGACTTGTCGACGAGGCGCATGTTGACATTATAGTCCAGGACAGCAGCTGGTTTCGTGATAGGGTTCTTCGTCCTTCGGTCCACCTTCCCTGTGGCGACCATCTCTGCTTTGTGGCATGTGGTGAGGAGGTTGACCTTGCACTGGTCATGCCAGTGGATGGAGAGGATGGGGCCACTCTTCTTATGGAAGATGTCCGTCTTCTTAGTTTTGGTTGGGTAGGCTGGCATGCCCTTCCTCTTCCCCTTCACTGTGCCGACAGTTCCGGTCTTGCGGTCATGGAGGTACAGTACTTGGCGAGGATAGGCGATGTGTAATAATTGTCGGTATAGAGGATGTGGTTGTCATGGAAGTACCTCTCCATCATCCTCTTTACCACAGCGCCGCCAAAACCAATGAGGGGGTCAATCTGCACTTCACCACCCTTGCCGCTGTAGACTATAAAGTCGAGCACATATCCCGTCTTGCAGTCGCAGAGGACGAAGAGCTTGATGCCGAAGCGGTGTCTCTTGGACAGGATATACTGTCGGAAGTGCAGCCTACCACGGAACAGGACCAGAGACTCGTCGATGCACAGCTTCTGAAAAGGAATCAGGTAGGTGAAAAACCGATGACGTATCATGTCATACAGTTGCCTGATCTTCCAGAATGTGTCGGGCTTGTGGACATGCATGTTATTTGTCAGGTGGAAATATGAGAGGATGTCGAAGTACCTATCCCTTGACATGTATTTGCCAAATGCTGGAGTCGTAGTGAGGTCGCCAGTTATCCAGTAGTCGGCCAGAACGTGCTTCTTTATGTGTGTCATCAGCATTGTGAGTGCCAAGAACACATATAATTCTGCCACAGTGAGAGCTCTCCATGCCACCATCTGGCACTGGTCTTCCTCCCAAGAAAGTTTGAACAGATAGCCTGGTGGTTATTTGTCTCTTTGACAAGGTATTCCATGACTTCATTGTCGTAGAAGCCACAGAAAAGTTCACTGGGGGTGGCATTTGGGCCACAGGGATATGCTGGTGACACCCCGGAACCCTGTTGTACCTCGTCAAAGGCAGGACAATCTGGCTCAAAATCCGCCCCATCTGTCCACACAAACATGTCAGCTGCTCGAGGACGAGGACGTGCAGCTGCAGCAGGCACACGCCCTGGACGCCCTGGCACACACCCTTGGCCACGCGGACGCCCAGGCGGACGCCCTGCACGCCCACGCCCAGGCGGACACCCTGCACGCCCACGCCCACGCCCAGGCCCAGGGGCATCGGCAGGCTGACCACGTCCACGACCTCGCCCTTTTACTCTTCTTGTCGGAACTTCCTCTTCCTCTTCCTCTTCCTCAGGCGACATCAGGTCATCTGGGCCAATGTTGGGGTCGTCAGCATCCTCTTCAGGAGACAACTCTGGTGAAGAATAGACCGGGCGTCGGCGGCGTGGGGCTGCGGGAGGTTGAGCAATGGGAGCCTCGGCCTCGGGAGTTGGGCTCCTTTTGCGGCTAGCCGTGGACTTTTCCGCAGGAAATAATGACCTACGATGCGTGGCCTGTGGTGGCACACTGTGGGAGGCCAATGACGCACTTGTAGAGGCCCTTTGGTCATCCTGAGGGACAGATGAAGCCGAGGGTTGTGGGTGGCCCTCCCGGCGTCCCGGGTCAAGGCGTCGGGACAAAGGAATGCGGGTGGTTGCTAGGCCTGGGTCGGCGTCACTATCACTATCTACGCCTTCCCTCACTTTTTCTGCTTCCCTGCGTGCTTTCTTGGCTGCACTTTTCACTAAAGACTGTTTATAGAAGTATTTACCCACTTTCAAGGGCGTACGGGCAGGCAAAGGGGAAGGTCCTGGGGTAGGGCTAGGGCTAGGCCTACCCTGACCTACGAAACTAGGCGAAGGGGTTGGCTCTAGCACACTTGGTACTTCAATAGCACCTTCCTCCACCACTTCCACATCAGGATCATCACTACTATCACCCCCCTCAAATAAATCCACATTATTATCATCACCAAATCCCACAAAATCGTCAACTTCGCTTCCACTTCTACTCTGAATATAGAGGTTTTTGTCCACAGAGCTTTCACCACTGCTCAAATCCGGGTTGAAAAGTTCACGGTGTATTGCACTCTCACTTAGCAAACGTTTCACTTTCCTTAGTTTCTTTTTCTTCTCGGTTGGCAGAGGCGTAGATGTTGCAAGCGGGTTAGCACTGGGACGCGCGGGAGATTGCACAGTATCGGACGCGTCGGAATTCATTTTTTTGCTGTAGCTCGCAATGGCGGCAACGTAGGAACTGATAAGAGTGGTAGTTGAGGCTTGGTGGCGCTACGATCGCCCACGCAAAGTAAAATTTGCCCGCGCTAAATTTAAAGCGCACTTTAAAGCACATGCCTTAGGTAAGGACGCCCGTGTAGCTGCCCTTCTGCCGAGCTGTACTTACCTAAGGCAGCCCGGGTAGGAAGGGTTAAAGAGCGGCGCTCGACTTAAGTCGTGCACCAATTTGCAGCAAGTTAGGAGCATTATTAAGGCTTTTAAAGGGTTAAAATCGAGTGCAAATGGCCGGGAGAGCAGCGGGCCAGACAGCCGACTCCCAGGGCTTACCGCCGCCCATTAACTCATGTTCCCTGTGTTCTCGAGAGGCCGGCAGTGTAGCCAGTAGTGAGCATAGCTGGGAAAAATATACCGATATATGCTAAACTTCCATGTTCGTGGCACCACTGCAAGAGAACCACGAGTACTACGTAGCTCGTTCTGGTCTCATTTTGAAGCTTTTAGTGCCTAGTTTTTTGCTAAATATATATTTTTTTTCATGCAGATGCTTGATTTATCATGCAGGAGGGCCTGAATATGCCCAAATGAGCCCAAAACACCCCGCTAGACAAGGGTTAATTAGAAAATAAAAATAAAAAATTGGAAAAGTGGGGATTGGGCCTGAGGATATACTGTACAGTAGATAGATAGATAGAATTTTGGATATCAATCTAATCATGTACAGTACTCGACCCAACTGCATTATGGAAAGTGTAATGTTTTAGTGGGTGGAAAGAACAATGAAACAATATTGAAAGCCAGAATAAACTGCAGAAATGCGTCATGATCCTCGAGGGGGTTGATGAGCAACAAGGATTTATTGGTACCACTTGTGCGGTCCCCCCCCTGATACTACTCTCCTTGACGCGGTTGGGGGGCTTCGGGGCCGGCGACTGGAGCTTGATGGGGGATGGTTGTGGTACTTACCCTTCCTATCTCCCCTCGAGCTTTCGTCCTCAGCTTGACTAATTCTGAGTAGTTTTTCATTCCTCATTCTATGTTTTTCCCCTTCTATTCTTATTCTGTCCCATCCGGCTGTCCTCAGGCAGCCTATATCTCATGTCTCCCTGGCCTGGCTAGGTGATTGACTCCTGACCCGTTTTGTCTCTTCTGTTGCTGTTGTGGCCGGACTGACTTGATTCCCTTCAGTAATGCATTTTTTGCTTCTCGATGTGATTTTTTCTACCTTCGACCTGATCTTTCATTACATACATAAAATTTTAAGACTGAGTGTTCCACACATAAGTGCAGTTTCAGTCTCTTGTCCTAATGGCGGCATTCCAGGCAACCCTGTTAAGGGCTGCTTCACTTGTCAAGTTCTTGGATTTGAGATCGGCGCGTATAGTCCGATCCCAGGTCTTCCTCGGTCCACCCCTTGGTGCAGCTCCCTCCACAATCACAGACCTGCAGTTTTTCACCCAATTTTGTTCATCCATTCTCTCCACATGTCCATACCATCCCAGTCTACTTGTACGCATCACCTCGCTAATACTCTTTATACCTAAACGTCTCCTCAGCTCAACATTTGTTATTCTATCCTGTAGCCTGGCCCCACACATCCATCTCACCATTCTCATCTCATTACGCTCCATTCTGTTGACATCCTCTACTTTAACGGCCCATGTTTCTGAGGCATACGTCATTGCACTTCTAACACATGAGGCATACACCTTTCCCTTCAGGGGGAGAGGCATTCTTTTCATGGTCAGGATTGGCATCAATTCTCTGAACTTCCCCCAGCCACACCTAATTCTAGCAACAGTGGCAGCCTCGGCCCCACCACCGGCAGAGATGGTATCTCCTAGGTAACAAAACTTGTTCACCAGCTCCAAAGACTCATTTCCAAAATTCACAGCCACAGGATCATCACTTAACACAAGCTCGCCTTTGCACACTACGCACTCAAATTTCTCTATTTCTGACTTATCCTTCGGCAGGGGCCCCTTTATTCTACTACAGCGCTTACTCCCATGGTGTACCCAACATCGACAGATGCTACATTGAATTGAGTTAACGCCCACTCCCTTTCCACACACTGCACATGGGTATGCACCGCTCTTTTCCACATTGCCTCGTCTCAAACTACAATGCATAACCTTGGTTTTGTTAATATTGACTCTTAAACCCTTGCTCGCCATGCCCTCTCTCCACTCTCTGAATTTGGCTTCAGCATCCTGCATACTGTCAGCTATTAGGACTAAATCGTCTGCATAAAACAGTTCCAACGGGAGTCCGCCTCTAAAAATTCTAGACAGCGCCTCCAAGACCATAATAAAGAGGAGGGGGCTTAACACTGAACCCTGATGGACTCCAACACGGACTGCGAACTCATCACTCAGTACACCCTTCACCCTCACCGAACTTCGCGAATCCTCATACATCTTCATTATCACACTCTTCCACACCAAGTTTCCTCATAGCCCACTGTACAACATCTCTAGGTACCCTATCAAAGGCCTTCTCCAGGTCCACAAACACAAAGTAAAGATCCCTGCCTTTTAGTAAGTATCTTTCCTGTATCTGCCTGACTATGAAGATAGCATCGGTTGTACCACGTCCTGGCATAAAACCAAACTGCATATCATCAATAGAGATGCTTTGCCTGATCAAACCCTCAAGGACTCTCTCACAGACCTTCATGATTTGGTCAAGCATTTTCAGGCCCCTATAATTTCCTCTATCTAGCGCATCCCCTTTTCCTTTGTATATATTTACTATTACACTTTTGAGCCAATCCTCTGGGATTTTCTCATCTTTAATAATGGTGTTTATCAACTCAGTGACTAAGTTTACACCAATCTCCCCTGAGGCTTTTATCATCTCAGCGACAATGTCGGAGCAACCTGGAGCTTTACCGTCCTTCATTTTATTGATTGCGTCGCTCACTACAGCTGGTGCTATCAAAGGAGGGGGCCCAGATATTGGTTTTTCGATACTAAGCTGTTCCTTATCCCATTCAAACTCTACATTTAGCAATCGTTCATAGTGTACCTTCCATGCTTCTCTGATTTCATTTTCTGCATACACAATCTTCCCATTATCATCTCTAACACACTGTTCACCTATAATATCCCTACTGTCATTTTTAACTCGCCTAGCTAGGTTGAAGATCCCATTGGGATTGTCAGTGTTACACACTTGTTCGAGGACCAGGTCCTTAATGCGATTTTTAGCATTGTAAATAACTCTTTTGGCAGTTCGTTTAGCTGCCTGGTATTCCTCCCTGCTGCCACCTTTCTTCCATGCTTTGAAGCATCTCCTTTTCTCTTTCACAGCATGTTCTACCTCATCGTTCCACCACCAAGAGGTCTTATTCCTGGGGTGACCCTTTGTTTTCCCACAGACTTTGTCAGTGGCAGCGATAAGGCTATGCTTAAGAAAGTTCCATTGGCTATTTACATCGTTAGGCCTAGCTTCCTTATTTCTATTCATTTCCTCCAGTTCATTATGAAACCTATCCCTAACTTCCTTGTCCTTCAGCAGCCACACTTTCCTTTTGGGTATGTAAACCTTCTTGCGCTTAGGATCTCTGTATAAGCTCATGTCACACACAAGTAGCTTATGCTGGGGGATACATTCTTCGCTCAGGATGACCTTTACATCTCGAACTAGTTTCCAGTCTTTCCTGTTAACCAAGAAGTAATCTATCTGGCTACTGGAGACCCCAGAGTTATATGTGATCAGGTGGCTCTGTCTTTTCTTGAACTTTGTGTTACACACAACCATGTTGAGTGCAACGCAGGACTCCAATATATATTCGCCTTCTAGATTTCTCCTTCCGTAACCAATTCCTCCATGTACCCCCTCGTATCCATCTGCAGATGCTCCCACGTGACCATTGAGGTCCCCCCCCACGATAGTTATTTCATTCTCCGAGAGGCCTGAAATGACACTGACGGTGTCATTCCAGAAGTCCTCTTTTATCTCTTTCTGTAAACCAGCCTGTGGGGCATATGCAGATATCACATTCAGAATTCTTTCACCAACTTTCAACTTCAAAACAATCAGCCTTTCACTAACTCTCGTAATCTGAAGCACACTTTCCGCCAGCTCTTCAGCCACCAGAACACCCACTCCTCCTTTCGCTTTATCAGTCTCCACACCCATCCAGTATATCCTATATCTTTTCCTCCTTCCGACAACCCACTGTACCCCATGCCTCTTCCAGAGTGTTTCCTGGGTACAGCAGACGTCCACTCGCCTCCTCTCACACATCTCAGCCACTTCATTCGCATGCAGATTCAAACTACCAACATTCACACTAGCAAGTCTGAGTTTGTGGGGGGCATTTGTCATTGTCCTGTGCGGTTTTGTTTCATCGGACTTACGTTTATTTTCTTTGATTTTAGTCATAGTTAGGTAGGTTTGGCTGGCAGATGGGCATCACCCCCCCCAGAACTCCGGCTCCAGTCTACCCCGGGACCATTCCCAGCACCATCCCCCAAGTGATTACAAGGGGGTAGGATCCAGTGGCCTCGGTACGCCCCACCAGAACCAGCCGCAGGGACGCACCCCGTGCGCGTACACGGCACTACGACTGGCCTGATATTTTTCGCCAAATGACAGGGCAGCCTCCTGGAGCGCTACCTCCAGGTTCGGGCCCCTATACTATCGGGCGGAAAGTGCCAGTCCGGGGAAACACTACGTACTGTACCCTCTGGATCCATTTCGTCCAGGTTGGGCCCAGGGCGCCAGGGCCGGGTCCAGAGGGAGCGACACCCACTGCCAGTGTGCCGCCATTAGGCAACTTGGAGCAAGTACAATGAAGCCCTGTCACAGCACTATCATATAGAGACAATGCCAGCACCAATAACAAGGCTTCATTGTATAGTGATGGCTACTTGGTCCGCAAGTCTATCACCATCCCCCCTATTAGTCGCCTTGTACGACATGCAGTAGGATGCGTGAGGCATATTCTTTTTTTCCTCCACCATTAGATGAAGGCCCCCTTACCCCCTGGGGGTAATTCTTCGCCCTGGGGCATTCTGGGGCATTCTTCGCCCTAATCACTTCTTGGTTGGTGTTGCGGTGTAGCAGTACTTGCCTCATCCTTCGGCCCTGCCCTATAAGAGCTCTGATGTGGAGCTCATGTGGTTCGGCTGAACTGATGAAATGGCGAGAAATGTCTGCGTGTCTTCACCTTCCTCGATTAGTTCCCCTACTGCCCTTCCCTATCTATCTTGACTCGTTTAGTTATATATCTTGATCGAATCCTTTGGGCCAGCCCTATGAGAGTTCTTTGTAGAGCTCAGTGGTCTGGGTAAACTAATCTTTAAAAAAAAAAAAAAAAAAAATTGCAGTCAAACCAATGTCTCTCTACAGTATGCCCCTCAACTTTCCCTTCATAATTGTTAACCCCTTCTGTACTGGCGATGTCTTTTTAATTTTATTCTTGCCATATTTAGAGGCTTTTGTGTAGTTTAATTAACCCCTCCACCCCGGAAGGGCTCTTGAACGCCCATAACAACCTCGGCCCGCGCAACCCGGAAGGGCTCTTGAACGCCCTTGCTTGCGTGCGTGCTTTCGAATGCCGCGCGTACATTTTTGGTATCGTGGGACGGTAGGTGGCGCCACCAGGCGTAAACGACGCCACAGCAACAGTATCTACCCCGACGCCATCATGGACAGTACGCCAAATAGTGATTCCGCTGTGTCCGATACCGTGCTTCCTATGACGCCCGTGATAGTTCGTCGCGCCTTACCCCGACGCCATCGCCTAAATGTGTTATCTCCCGGAGGTATTGAGACGACATTGAGACTATATGAGCGTGCTGATGCCAAGTATATTGTTGATGATTTAGTCAGTGACGACTCCAGTAATTATAAGTCGAGTGATTATGGCCATTGAGAGTGACAAAGAAGAGCAATTCCTGGGATTTGCGAGAGAACATGACAGTGATGAGAGTGATGAAGGTGATGTACCAGTTGTTGAGGAAGCTGGTTTACCTAAAGACAGTGAACTTGAGAGAGTGAGTGAGTGGGAGAGTTCAAGGTCACTCACCAAATTTTGCATGAGTGACACGACGCCAAGCCCTTCCCCAGGTAAATCGCCTTTCAAGCTACACTTATATAAGCAGAAAATACTTGAGAAGGCGGCCGCGGCAGCTAGGAAACAAGCCAAAATACTTGGTGAGGATGAGGCTGTGAGTGAGGGTGAGCGTGGTGACCCTTCTCGCCCGCCATTGTCGCCCTTATCTACCCACGCCACCCAAGATGACCCGGATGCCCCGCATTCTTCCCCACCACCCCCACCACTGCCAAGGGTTGAGGACCCCCCACTTTCGGCCTATTTGCCTCCTAGGTCCCCCGACAGGAGACATACTGCTGCCGAAAAGGGGAAAGGCAGGAAATATACCAAAAAAATTAAGAAAAGTAAGAGAGTTTTGTTCGAGGCTCCCGCGGCGTCCACCCCTGCCGGCCCCAGCCATACGCCCCCGCAACTTTCCCCACGGTCCTCCCCACCTCTCCCGTCTTCAACATGTCTTCCTGAAGAAGTCTTTGAGCTCGCATCACCAATACCTGGGCCTAGTGACAGTGAAGAATTAATTTCTGTCACTCGTCGCCGGCCAAGCAGCCCAGGACCTCGGGGTGACATAGCCTCACCTGCCACTCCTTCCCCACCTCGCCCACCCGCACGCCGCCCACGCATCACTCGTTCCCCGCCAGATTATGTGGGGGCCACTGATGATGAAGGGCACCTCTCTGACGACTCTGGCCATGATTACATAGGTCCACCGTCAGGGCAAGATGACCACTCTGACGATGACTATATGGACATCGACAGCCCTAGACCCATCCGCTTGGCCCGGCGTCGTGCTGCCTGTCATGCTGGCCGACGCCCTGACCGACGCCCTCGCCGCCCTAGGGCGCGGGCTTCCCGAGTTGGCCGTGGGCGTGCTGGGCCACCAGCTGGAGCTCCTCGTCAGCGTAGACAAGACCCATTCTACGTTTTTCAGTGGCAAGACGTAGTTGTTGTTGTTCCCTAAGCTGCCTGGCCGAACAGCCCCGAGTCCCTGAGGAAGGCCATGGCCACGATCGGGCTTTCCCACAGAGCTCTCATTGAGTGTAGGTTGTGTTGTTGGCGTAAGTGGTTGTGTGAAATGCAGTCTTCGATGATGTGTTTAATGGTATGGGGTGCTGTGTTACATCCCGGGCAGGTGTCGACAACGGAGTCATCCAGTCTCTTCTGATAGCTCAGGAGAGCTGGATGGTGTCCGCATCTCAGCCTGGCCAGGTGGACTCTGTCCTCGCGAGGGAGGGAGGATTCGGAAGGATGGATTTCGGGAGGTCGTGCATGCAGCTGCGTGTTGTCTGTGAGTGAGTGGATGGATTGGCGAGAGATATGAGTATGGATGTGCTTCTGGAAGATGGTTCGGGGTGGGAAGGGAGGGAGAGATGACAATAATTGTGTGTGATACCGTGTGCTGGGTGTTGTTTTGATATTTCTTGGTGTCTGTCGGTGTGTTGCCATGTAGTTTAGTGGGTGGTCTTGGTTCGTGGAGGCTGCTGCCAGGAATTGAGTGCCTCTCATGTCCAGATGGTCTTTGACTTTGAGGATTTTGGTTTCTTGATGTAGATGATCTGTGGGTGCAGTAGCTGTGCAGCCTGTAATGATCTTCAGGGCTTTGTTTTGAATAGTCTGTAAGGTCTTATGATGTGTTTCAGCTAGGTTAGAAGCCCAGGCTGGGCTTGCGTATTCCATTACTGATCTTATGTATTGTTTATATACTGTGGTGGTAGTTTCTTTGTTGTGTCCAAATTTTGTGTGAGCAAGTGACCTGAGGGCGTTAAGTCTGGGTGTCAGTTTCTTTTTAATGTTTGTGGTGTGCTGTTTGAATGTCATATGAGTATCATATGTTACTCCTAGGATTTTGGGTGTGTGTGTGTATGTGTTAGGGGTGTGTTGTTTATGGTGAGTTGAGGGATGTATTCGTGTTCACCTGTCCAGCTTGTGAGCAGGGTTGCGGTGGATTTGGCTGGGGCTAGATTAAGTCTGTTTGTAGTGCACCAGCCATGTAGTGTGTTGAGATAGGGTTGAAGGAGATCTGTTGCTCTTTTTGGGTCATGGTGTGTGCATGTGAGTGTTATGTCATCTGCATAGGAGGCTAAGTTTATTTGGGGAGTATTGGGTGTAGTTATATCGTGCATGTACAGATTGAAGAGTGCGGGCGATAGGACGGATCCTTGTGGGACTCCGTTTGGAAAGTTTCTGATTTTAGATGACTGACCGGCAAAAGATACGTGTGCACATCTGCCTGCTAGGAAGTTGGCCAGCCACCTTTTTGTGTTGTTGTGCATGTTTGTGTTGTAGATTTTGTTTGCTAGGTTGTAGCGGGGGATGGCATCGAAGGCTTTACTAATGTCGAGTGTGGCTAATAGTGATCTGTGTGGTGGTCTAGCTGAGTTGATGCCGTCGAAAGCTCTTTGTGTAAGGTCTGTGAGAAGAGTGTTTGTGGAGTGCAGTGGCCTAAAGCCATGTTGTGTTGGAGCTAGGGGTAGGTCGGGTGTAATTAGTTGTAATACTAGGCGTTCCATGACTTTGGAGGGGGAGCAAAGGAGTGTGATGGGGCGGTGCGAGGAGGGTAGCGTGGGGTCTTTGTTGGGTTTGGGGAATGTGATGATGATACCATGCTTCCAAATGTCTGGTATTGTGTTGTGTGAATAGCTGTAGTTTGATATGTTAGTGAGTGTTTGTATGCCTTGTGGTCCCAGGTGTCTGAGGTGTATGTTGCTTATGTTGTCTAGGCCACAGGCGGGTGAGTGCTTGAGATTGTTGATGATATGCTTTGTCTGGTGATTGGTGAAGGGTGTATAGTCAGGGTCTGTGGGGAATTGTCTCTTACGTCGGATGACACGTCGGTCGTCATTGTGAGGTTTAAGGTGGCTGACATGTGAGAAGTGATTGATGAGAGTGTTTGCTTGTTGTTTACATGAAGGAGTAGAGTCTGTTGTTGTGATTGCAGCATGTGATTGTGTTGTGTTGCTGTTGGAAAGTGTGATGCTGTTTAGTGTTTTGTAGAGTTTTTGGGGGTTTGTTTTGTGATCAAGTGTTTGTAGGAAGTTATTCCAATTTAGTTTTTATTGTTCTTGTATTTTGTTGTTAGTTTGGGTGTTGAGTGCTTGAATTTGTTGTGTGATGTCCTGTGTGTGGGGTGCTGGGGAGTGTTTCAGTGTGTCGCGTTGTCTGATGAGGTTTTGAATTTCTGGTGTGAAGTTGGGGTTGTGTCTTTTTCTGTTACCTCTTGGAATGTGTTTCTTGTCAGCGTTTTGGATAGTTTTATTGAGTATGTGTACAGCATTGTTGATGTTAGTGATGGGTGTACTGTTTAGAGTTGTGAAGTGTTGTTCTGTCTCATTTGTAAATGCTTCCCAGTTAGCTCTTTTATAATTGGTGTATGTGTGTTTGTGGCTAGCTGGGGTGAGTCTGGTTTTGGTGGTGATAATGATCGGGAGGTGGTCAGAGCCTAAGGTTCTGACCACCCTCCAGGATGTTGTGGGGGCGAGTTCTGGGGAGCAAAAGGTGATGTCTGGAGATGATGGGTTATAGAGGGCTTGGTGAGGAATATGGGTATGTTGATGGATGTCGTTAAGGATGATGAGGTTATCTGTTTGGTTTTGTAGTACCAGCCCTCTGTCTGTGTCGGGGTTGTCGACAAACCAGGCCGACGTCTTGGCGTTGAAGTCACCACCCAGGATGATGTGTGGGGTGTTTGTGATGTGTTGTAAGTGTGGTCTGTATTCATTTGGTACTGTAGGGGATGTTTGGGGAGGGATGTATGTGTTTATGATGGTTATGTTGGATTTGTTGCCAGTGCGTATTTTAATTGATTGTATTTCTGTTGTGTTATCATTTGGGGGTAGGAGGGATTTGGTTTGTACACTGGTTACTATGTATGATATTTCATTGTGTACCAGGGTGATGAGTCCACCGCCCCCGCCGACGGCCCGGTCTTGTCTGATGGTGGTGAAATTATGAAATGTGGGTGTTTTTGTGATGTGCGGAGTTTTGTTTCTTGTAAGATGGCAATGTGTATGTTGTGTTGTTTGATGAAGTGTGAGAGTTCGTGTTTCTTTGTGTTAATGCCATCTATGTTCAATTGGAGAATGTTAATGTTATGTGCACGATGTATGTTGGGCGCTGCTGCACGAGGATGGGGTGGGGGTGAGGGTGGGGGTGAGGGAGGGGCTGGAGGTTGGGATGGGTGCGGTCGGGGTGGGGATCGGGGAGCACGAGATGGGCGTTGGAATGTATTAGGATGGGGTGTGTGGTGTGTTGAGTTGAGGATGTGGATGGTATGGGAAGGTTAGGTGGGTTAGGGAGGAGAGGTGGACGGGTTTTAGGGGGGGGAGTGGATGATATGGGAAGGCTAGGTGGGTTGGGGAGGAGAGGTGGACGGGTTTTAGGCGAGGGATTTGACTGGGAGAGGGAGGGGCATGAGGAACAGGTCCAGGTGTTTGTGTAGTGTTTCTTGGAGGCAAGTGTTGTACAGGTGAAGTGGGTCCAGTTCCTGCATGAATTGCAGAGAACTGAACCCTTAGTGTGGCGGCTCGAAGTGATGGGTTTTGAGCAAGTTGGACATATGTATGTGTACGTGGGTCCTGGACGTAGTTGATGAGGATGGATACAACCCTGATGTGCCAGCTTTTGATGAGGTACTGGAGGGTTCAGGCATTACCCCCAATTTTCCTGCAGGCCCCAATGCTCCACCACACGAACTATTTGAGGCCTTCTTTGTTGAGGAGGTGGTAGGCTATGTTGTCAAAGAGACAAATAAGCAGCACCAATTCCAGGTCCACTTTTTGGGCAAGGTGACCAAGGGCCACATGAGGCAGTGGACCCCAGTGACTCATAAAGAGTTCATGGTGTTCCTGGCACTCACCATGCTAATGCCTCATGTCAAGAAGCATAGGTTGCCTGACTATTGGATCACCAATGATCTCATATCCACCCCTGCCTTCGGGAAATATATGTCTCGCGACCGGTACCTTGATATCCTCGCAGCGCTCCATCTTGTCACCAACCTTGACGTCCACCTCCCAGACAAGCTGTGGAAGATTAGGACGTTGTACGAGATGATGCGAGAACGCTTCACCTCCTACTTCAAGCCCTTCCGCAAGGTCGTCATTGATGAGTCTCTTGTGCTGTTCCGGGGAAAACTCAGCTTCCGGCAGTACATCCCCTCAAAAAGACATCGCTTTGGCATAAAATTCTTTGTGCTGTGCGACTGCCAAACTGGCTATGTCCTGGACTTCCTGGTCTACAGCGGGAAGGAAAGGGACTTGCTTGTGGACCCCCTCATTGGCTTTGGCGGAGCAGTGGTGCAAGCCATGATGGACCGCTACTTTCATAAGAATCACGTCCTCTACACGGACAATTATTACACGTCCCCCACTCTCTCACAGTACCTGCATGAGCGCCAGACGGGGACTGTAGGCACAGTACGAGGGAAAAGGAAGGGCATGCCACCTTTCCCTCCAAAGACTAAAAAAGGTGATGTGTTCAAGAAGAAGTCGGGGCCCATTCTGGCTATCCACTGGCACGACCAGCGGAAGGTCAACCTCCTGAGCACCATCCACAAGGGGGAAATGGTGGAGACTGGCAAGGTGGATCGCCGCACCCAGGCCAGGGTGACCAAGCCCGATGCTGTCCTGGACTACAACATCAACATGAGGCTGGTGGACAAGTCCGACATGCAGATAGGCTTCATTGACTGCCTGCGTACTTCGTGCAGATGGTACAAAAAGTTCTTTCTGCATATGGTGGACATGTCAGTTCTGAATGGCTACAATATATTGTGACGCACCCAGTGCTGTGCAACGCAACCTGATTGTACTCCTTGGTACTCGAATGTACCGCCCGTGATCTGGCTACCGTCAGCCGCAATGTATATTGAGTGTGACAACTTATAACTATGTTCTTTGTATCTCTGCAAAGGTCTCGTCATGTGCTAACCAGTGGTGGGTTTTGTTTTAAGCCATGTCGAGACCTTCCATTTAATATGTAGTATCAATAGAGAAGTTGATAGATAAGACAATGGGAGTTCAGAGAGAGAGAGTGAGTTAGGCTTCAGAGCAAGAGGGTAGCAACGCGCCGCGCTGCCGGCCGGGTGGTTGCCAGACGTATGGACTGGTTGGCAGCCTTGCGCTTATAGCTAGGCGCGATAGGGTTGGTAGTCCATTGTTGCCTGCCTGGGCTGGGCCCATGTTGTCGTACAGCACACTGCCTGGAGGTTGGCTGCGTGTTCTATGACCAGGTTGCCTAGAACCTTTGAGATTCTAACATCCCTTGCTCTCTCTCCCCACTTCTCACGGTTGCACTCTTTCTCTCTGACGACATTACTCTCATTTCATTCTTCTCTCTATTTAAATGCATAACCTTCCCTTGAGGTCCTAAAGGAGTTTCAGCACTCACCTCTCGTATTACTCTTAGGACAAGCATATATTTACATGTATTAGATTTAAGGGGTTAATGTGAACAGCGATCTTCTTGATGAGGATAGTTGGTGAACGTTCTACATGTTCACGAGTTATATGCCCTGCTCATCATCCCATTTGTGACTAGACTGGTGCCATGTGTAAGAGCCCGACCATGCCCAGGAGTTGTCTGTAGAGGGACGAGGACTTAGCCTTGATTTGCATACCGAGCCAGGAGCGAGTGTAGCACCCGAGACTACAGCTCGCTCGTAGTGCCGGTATAGTAGAGTAACGTAATTTATCTGTCCTTGTGTTCTCTACAGTCTTCTCCTGGGTTCTCGCTTTCGGTGCTGGGACTCGTTGTTCCTGTGACTTGGCCTGCTAGCTAGAACACATGGGGATGATGAGTGGGATATATCTTTATTTTACTATGCATTGCAGCTCTCTTTAAGTATATACTGTATCTATAACACTTTACAATACACATTACTCACACACAAGACAACACTATTAATACTTTCATGTATCAATTAACTGCACTGTCGTTTTGCTGCTGTGTCCGGAGTTCTGTTGCGTAGGGCGCATACGGACTCGGAGGGGAGACAGAGTGAGAGAAGCGAAGTAGCCTATGCGGTAGTAGGCTACCGGCGCAGTACTGTTGCCTGCAACCTTTTAGTTATTCCAAGTATAGATTCATTATTATAATAAGTGACTACTGTTTATGTTCCTCCCATGTGTATTATTAGGTATCTACTGGATCATGAACATCTTGTATGCTACATGCTAGTGCATGTTAGTAGGGGACAGTTAGTGTAGTGCACGCGCTTTCAAGTAGGCGTGTACATTTGTCATTTAGCATTTCACTGTCATACCTTTAGCCTGCTTCTATTCTACATTATTAGAGGCTTAATATTAACGTAGTTTCTTGAGTATTGCATTTCTTTAGTAATAACGTAACCTATAAATGTCTGAGGGAGTTTAGCCTCATAGCCTACCCCTGTTGTACACTTTCGCCGAGTTAAGGTACCTCGTTACCGTAGACGATAACTCTGTAGGGCGTTGGTGCTTTTGTTGTCTGGAGCATATAGTATTTGGAACTGGAATCGAGCGTGTCGTTGTCACTTAAGCCATTTCTGTCCTACGATCAAGAATCCCGAATATGTATTGCCGATCCAGCCGTAACAAAATGGCGACCTTGCACAAGATTCAGTAGTATCCTATCACATGTTTTTTGGAGAACTATTCTATGCTACCTAGTAGAGCTGGCTAGAATTTTCTTGCATATTGGAGGAATTTTTATTGTGTCATTATTGTATTGGTGGACTTGCAGATTGTTTCGTTAGGTGTCTAGAGTAGAGTCATTCAAGCATCTTTAACATTTTGTGAGTCGAGACTGCAATTAGTAATAAGCACTTTTTTTTGTTTATGAACAGCAATTGTATAACCAGCACTATGTCTAATGACTCATCATTTACGGGGGAGGATAACACGGTACAGCCTAGTGACCAGCAAGTACAGCAGATATTTAGGGAGGGGAGTGTTATAAGTGGAGAGAGGGATGCCCGGGCATTTTTGCAGACACCTTTGACCGAACAGCGCCTGCAGGCTATTGATTGTTACGGTCTTCGCTGTTTAGCCACGGTTTTGGGGCGGGACTGTCCTGACAGTTGGCCCAAGAAGAATTTGGTGGCATGTTTGTTGGGTGATGGCGATGGGGCGGTGGGTGGAGTGGGGTCTTGGGGGGTTCCCTCCAAGCCTCCATTCCACTCTACCCCTGAGCTGGGCCCTCAGCCAGCGAGTCTTAGCACGATGCAGCAGGAGGGTTCTCAATGGCAAGCTGGCTTACCCGTAAACACGTCTCGGTGTGGATCCCCCATTTTGTGCTCTCCACCCCCAGGCCTGTCTCCTGAGATGTTATTTCAGCTAGAACTAGCTAAGCTTAAGTTGCGAGAGAGTCAACAGGCTAGTATAGAACGGATTAAGCTGCAGGAGACTCGGATACAACAGGCTAGTATAGAACGGATTAAGCTGCAGGAGACTCGGATACAACAGGCTAGTATAGAACGCATAGAGGTTGCTAGAATCCAAGCCAATCAGGATGCAACCAGGTACCAGGCTGAAATGGATGTCGAGAAGTCTAGAGTAGAGACCACGGGGCGTCATCTCGGTGGTGGGCACCGGGTTACAGACTCACTTTCGCATTTAATTAAGTTAGTACCCGCATTTGATGAGACAGCAGTGACTGAGTTTTTTGCTCGTTTCGAAAAGAAGTGTCGTGAGTATGACTGGCCGGAGGTTAAATGGGCAGCATTAGTTTCATCACGTCTAGTGGGTAAGGGGTTGAAAGCCTACGATGCACTGTCACTGGACGAGAGTGTCGTGTATGGACTGGTGAAGGAGGCTGTGCTCCGGGCCTACGAACTGCAACCCGAAACTTATAGATTGAAGTTCCGTGGCGTGAATAAGAAGAGCGACGTCAGTTTTATGGAGCACGCACGGGACTTAACAGATGCATGTAATAACTGGTTTCGGTCCGAGCACGCAGAGTCGGCTGAGGAAATTAAGCAACTTTTCTATCTGGAACAGTTTTACAAATGTACTGGAACCGATCTAACGCTGAACATTAAGGAAAAATGTCCCAAGACAGTAGAGGAGGCTGCCAAGATGGCAGACCTCAGATTATCATTGATTCGTGGTTGCGGTGCCGCTCAGAGGGCTGAGTCAGGGCAGAAGGGGCGCTATACCCCACCCACCAGAGTTTTCGATAATAACAAATCCTATGACACACATAACCACACTAAAAGCATTGCACCTAATAACACCTACAAACACAAGCCTCTCCCGTTTACTAAAGGTCAGGCCCCTTCTTCGCCCGCACAAGGGAAGAAGCCCATTGGGGATGTGAAATGTTACAAATGTCAGAAGCTAGGCCATTATTCACGTGAGTGCCCTAGTAACACTCCCGCTAAGCCGGTGTCATTGGTTCACAGTATCGGTGTGTCTCTGAAGGCTGCAGCAACTGCCCGGGGTAGGTTGTCAGCAGCTGAGGCACACGCGGTAAAGAAGCGTACGGAAGGCTCGACACCTGTCCGGGACACTTTCTGTAGCCATCGGGGACACGGGTTTGTGAGCTGGGGGAGTGAACTACGGAGGGTTGACTTGTTGAGGGATACGGGGGCTTCGCAAACTTTGTTGAGGAACTTCACAGGGAAACCGATAAATGCGGCCAGAGTTGTTGTGGTGCAGGGTATAAATGCTACGAGGTCATACCCACTTGTGAGGTTGGAGTTGAGAGTGGGAGAGGTGTGCAGGGAGCTGGATGTAGGGATCGTTGAGTGTTTGCCAGTTGAGGGCGTCGACCTTCTTCTCGGCAACGACTTTGCGGTGCCCACTTCCGGGACTCCACCCTTAGTCGTTGCCGAGAGGGCGGCCGACGTGGATGGTGAGAATCGGGAATGGGTTGGGAGGTGCCAACAGGATGAGATGGCCTGTGTGGTAACCCGATCTCGCTCTGCGGCTCCTGCACAGCCTAGCACTCAACCTCGGGGACAGTGGAGGAAGGATCAGGAGAAGGTTGCTAAGGGCAGGAAAAGGGACATTGATTCTGCTGCACTTCTCGGTGATTCGGTACTTGGACCTATAATAAACACGGGAGTTGACTCTGGCCCAGAGATGGTGTGTAACAAGGCAGAGTTGGGTAAGACTTCGCGTGAGGCAAGAGCTGTAGCGAGAGCCACTAAGGCAGTAGAGCCTACTAGCCGGGGTAATGTCTTATTACAAAACCATCTTGATGCATTGACGCCCGGGGACATAAGTGAGCAGCAGCTGCAAGACGCTAGCCTAGCTCGTTATAGCAATGGTGCCATAGAGTTGGAGGAAGATGGGGATGCGAAGCCGGGAGATTTCTTTAGGCTCAACAGGATATTGTACCGCAGATTTCTAGACCCCAAATCGAAGTGGGAGGGCGGTGCGAGGGTAGTAGACCAGGTGGTTGTTCCAAATAAGTATAGAGAGTCCTTATTGTGTCTGGCGCATGATGTGCCGGTGGCGGGTCATTTGGGGGTAACAAAAACATTAGCGGCATTGGGCAGGTTTTTCTGGTGGCCTGGGGTCAAGGCTGATGTCTGTGCATGGGTGGCTGGGTGTGCGACCTGCCAGACAACGGGGAAGCCTAACCAGACAATCCCGAAGGCACCTTTGTTTCCCATACCTGTCACCGGGCCTCCGTTCAGCAAAGTTGTAGTAGATTTGGTTGGCCCTTTCCCGCCTACTAGTAGTGGCAATAAATTCCTGTTGACAATCATGGATGTGGCTACGAGATACCCGGACGCATACCCCATGAGAAACGGCTCGGCAAAGGCAGTTGTTAAAAACTTATTATTGTTCTGTTCCCGTTATGGATTTCCACGTGAGGTGCAGTCAGACCAGGGGAGCAATTTTACATCCAAATTGTTCAAGCAAACCCTTCAGTTGCACGGTATATGTTCTGTAGTGTCGTCAGCCTACCATCCCTTGAGTCAGGGAGTCTTGGAGCGGTGGCACTCGACCCTGAAGAGTATGCTACGCTGTTACTGTGCAGAACATGACACTGATTGGGATTTGGGTCTGCCGTATGTTCTGTTCGCTGCACGTGAAGTCCCAGGAGAGAGCCTGGGGTTCAGTCCAAATCAGCTAGTCTTTGGCCATAATGTGAGAGGACCTTTAAGTATGGTGAAAGAGATCTGGGAGGGCGAAGAGAAGCCGGGGTCTGTACTTAAATATGTCCTTGAGAGCCGGGAGAGACTTATAGGTTGCATGGCAGCGGCAGGTAATAACTTGGTTAATGCACAGGCGGTCATGAAGCACCAGTATGACGCCAAGGTGAAGCTTCGGGAGTTTTCGGTGGGTCAGGAGGTAATGTTGCTTTTACCTTTGCCTGGACACCCCCTTTCTGCCAAGTTCATTGGGCCGTATGTGGTGGCTAAGAAACTGTCCGACCTTGATTATCTCGTTGCAACACCTGACCGTAGGAAAAAACATCAGTTATGTCATGTTAACCTCATGAAAGAGTATGTGAGACGCCCCTCAGAGCCTCTCACTGTCCCTGTGCTGGCCTGCAGCGGCCAGGGTGGAGAAGGAGGTGGGGACAGTCATGCTGCTGAGGAGGATAGCTGGGACTGTGTCATTTCCGCGGAACAGTGGGCGGGGAATACTGAACAAGAGGCTAGGCAAGCTGTAAGTCACCTGCCTGAGCACCAGGGTGCTGCTGTCCTAGGCCTGTTCAGGTCATACCCCTCTGTTTTCGCCGAACACCCAGGTCTCACTACTCAGGTAACGCACGACGTGGACGTCGGTGATAATGTGCCCTTCAAGTCAGTGCCCTACCGTGTGCCCCCGGTAAAGTTGCCAGCTTTACGGGAGGAGTTAAAGTACATGGTTGAGAGAGGGATGATCACTGAAGGTTATGTGAAGTGGACATCACCCGTCACGTTGCAGCCAAAACCTGACGGCAAGGTGCGGTTCTGCATAGATTTTCGTAGGCTAAATGGCTTGACCACTACCAACCCTTACCCTTTGCCTCGAGTTGACGACAGCGTGGACAAGATAGGGAATGCAAAGTACCTTACTAAAATTGATCTTGTAAAAGGCTACTGGCAAGTACCCCTGTTGGACCGAGCTAAGCAAGTTTGTGGTTTTGTGGTAGATGGCAAGACCTACCAATGTAACGTAATGCCTTATGGGCTTAAGAACGCACCTGCCACGTTTCAGAACCTGATGAACGATATTTGTGACGAAATCCCTAACTGCACGGTCTACCTTGATGACGTGATAGTATATGATGACGATTTTGAAAATCACCTAAGGCACTTAGAGACCCTGTTTGGGAAGTTGCACGATGCTGGGCTGGTGGTGAACCTGAGGAAGTGCAAGTTTGTAAAGGCTACTGTGCAGTATCTTGGCTTTGTGGTCGGGTTAGGCCGGGTGTGCCCCCTCCTGAGCAAGATACAGGCTATCAATATGTTTCCCAGGCCCACCACTAAGCGCCAGGTCATGCGGTTCCTAGGTATGATAGGCTATTATAGGCGCTTCATCCGGGGATACTCTACTGTCTTAGCACCGTTAACTGATCTACCTTCGAAGTCAGTGAAGTTCTGTTGGGCTGCGGAGTGTCAGAGGGCTTTCGACCTAGTCAAGCACCTGCTGTGTACACATCCGATTTTGAGGGCCCCAGACTTCTCCAGGAGTTTTCAGCTGGCGACTGATGCCAGCGGTGTGGGTGCCGGGGCAGTGTTACTGCAGACTGATTCCGAGGGCTTGGAACACCCAGTGAGCTTCTTTTCTCGCAAGTTTAATTCGGCACAGAGGAATTACTCGACTATAGAGAAGGAGCTTCTGGCTATCGTTTTGTCGCTCAAACATTTCGAAGTTTATTTTCCAGCCTACGGCCCGGTAGTGACGATTTATACGGACCATCATCCCTTGAAATTCCTAAATCAGTTTCACAATCGGAATATGCGGTTGACCAGGTGGTCCCTAATGCTCCAAGAGTATAATCTCAACATTCAGCATATTGCCGGGAGTGAGAACGTGATAGCAGATTGTCTATCAAGGGTTGATGATCCAAGATAGTCGTGCACGGTGTGTGGGTTGAGCAGGAGTAAAATTAGGCTATCATAACGCCGTCCAAAAATATTATAAAACAATAAAATAAACGAGAAAACTCTTTCTTTTTTTTTAGTTTTGTAAGTCTTTATTGTTGTAGCATGATGCATGCGATATTGTGTTTTATGTATAATTCACACTTCAGTTGTTGTGCACCTTTTGCAATTAGGGGCAGCTAAGGGTAGCAGGTCAGTTGGTTGCCTGTCAGATTTTGATAATGCTTCTAAGGTCGATTATCTAAAATCTTGGGGGGGCTGTGACGCACCCAGTGCTGTGCAACGCAACCTGATTGTACTCCTTGGTACTCGAATGTACCGCCCGTGATCTGGCTACCATCAGCCGCAATGTATATTGAGTGTGACAACTTATAACTATGTTCTTTGTATCTCTGCAAAGGTCTCGTCATGTGCTAACCAGTGGTGGGTTTTGTTTTAAGCCATGTCGAGACCTTCCATTTAATATGTAGTATCAATAGAGAAGTTGATAGATAAGACAATGGGAGTTCAGAGAGAGAGAGTGAGTTAGGCTTCAGAGCAAGAGGGTAGCAACGCGCCGCGCTGCCGGCCGGGTGGTTGCCAGACGTATGGACTGGTTGGCAGCCTTGCGCTTATAGCTAGGCGCGATAGGGTTGGTAGTCCATTGTTGCCTGCCTGGGCTGGGCCCATGTTGTCGTACAGCACACTGCCTGGAGGTTGGCTGCGTGTTCTATGACCAGGTTGCCTAGAACCTTTGAGATTCTAACATCCCTTGCTCTCTCTCCCCACTTCTCACGGTTGCACTCTTTCTCTCTGACGACATTACTCTCATTTCATTCTTCTCTCTATTTAAATGCATAACCTTCCCTTGAGGTCCTAAAGGAGTTTCAGCACTCACCTCTCGTATTACTCTTAGGACAAGCATATATTTACATGTATTAGATTTAAGGGGTTAATGTGAACAGCGATCTTCTTGATGAGGATAGTTGGTGAACGTTCTACATGTTCACGAGTTATATGCCCTGCTCATCATCCCATTTGTGACTAGACTGGTGCCATGTGTAAGAGCCCGACCATGCCCAGGAGTTGTCTGTAGAGGGACGAGGACTTAGCCTTGATTTGCATACCGAGCCAGGAGCGAGTGTAGCACCCGAGACTACAGCTCGCTCGTAGTGCCGGTATAGTAGAGTAACATAATTTATCTGTCCTTGTGTTCTCTACAGTCTTCTCCTGGGTTCTCGCTTTCGGTGCTGGGACTCGTTGTTCCTGTGACTTGGCCTGCTAGCTAGAACACATGGGGATGATGAGTGGGATATATCTTTATTTTACTATGCATTGCAGCTCTCTTTAAGTATATATCTATAACACTTTACAATACACATTACTCACACACAAGACAACACTATTAATACTTTCATGTATCAATTAACTGCACTGTCGTTTTGCTGCTGTGTCCGGAGTTCTGTTGCATAGGGCGCATACGGACTCGGAGGGGAGACAGAGTGAGAGAAGCGAAGTAGCCTATGCGGTAGTAGGCTACCGGCGCAGTACTGTTGCCTGCAACCTTTTAGTTATTCCAAGTATAGATTCATTATTATAATAAGTGACTACTGTTTATGTTCCTCCCATGTGTATTATTAGGTATCTACTGGATCATGAACATCTTGTATGCTACATGCTAGTGCATGTTAGTAGGGGACAGTTAGTGTAGTGCACGCGCTTTCAAGTAGGCGTGTACATTTGTCATTTAGCATTTCACTGTCATACCTTTAGCCTGCTTCTATTCTACATTATTAGAGGCTTAATATTAACGTAGTTTCTTGAGTATTGCATTTCTTTAGTAATAACGTAACCTATAAATGTCTGAGGGAGTTTAGCCTCATAGCCTACCCCTGTTGTACACTTTCGCCGAGTTAAGGTACCTCGTTACCGTAGACGATAACTCTGTAGGGCGTTGGTGCTTTTGTTGTCTGGAGCATATAGTATTTGGGACTGGAATCGAGCGTGTCGTTGTCACTTAAGCCATTTCTGTCCTACGATCAAGAATCCCGAATATGTATTGCCGATCCAGCCGTAACAATATACAAGCTTCGGAATGTGAACACACGCATATAGTTCAATAGCCTGCGGAGGTTCCAAAAGCAGTTGTTGACGGAGCTCCTGGAGAAGTATGCTACGCCACAGAGGGCAGTGGCACATCCTGGGCCCGCCATTATTGACCGCTTGCAGTGTGCTCAATACTTGATTAGGCACAGGCTTGGTTCCCTGTCTCAGAATGAATCAGGAAGAACGCAGCAGAAGCGGTGCCATGTCTGCTACAACAGCAGGGTGAGGCCGAGGTCAGGTAAAAAGTCAACCATGGAGTGTGTGGAGTGCAAGGTGGCACTCTGTGCTTTAGAGTGCTTCTTTGATTACCACTCCAAGCTGGAGTTCTAATAATCATACTGAAAGTGCCAAATAAAATACAATATGTACACTATATATATAGGCAAAAAGTGGAAGAAAACCAATTTATTGTTATACAAAAGTCATGTATTATGAGAAAATTTATACAAATACAATTACACCATAATAATATGTGAAAGTGACACATATGTATATACCAAGTGAAATTCATATGATTAGAACCTATAGAAATATAGAAATCAGTGAAAAAAGACACAATAAATTGTATATAAAACGTTTACAAATCATATAACTAAGTGAAAGTGACACAAGACCTAATATTTGATGGCCAAAGTATAATAAACACCTGTGATAACGAATAATCAGTGCCTAATACAACAATAACCTACCTCAATTACTAATAAAATGTACGGTATCGAGTGAAAATGAGCATTATCAGTGACACACTTTACCTTACCTTTGGATACCTTTGGATGTGTTCGCCACTCTAAAGCATATTTGTCAAAGTGAAAGTGACACAAGACCTAATATTTGATGGCCAAAGTATAATAAACACCTGTGATAACGAATAATCAGTGCCTAATATAACAATAACCTACCTCAATTACTAATAAAATGTACGGTATCGAGTGAAAATTAGCAATATCAGTGACAGTCATACCCTAATAAACATACTTTATATAATTGGCCTCAAAATAACAATAAAAATATCAAATAAACATCACATTCTCAATATCAAACACTAAAATCATCTAAGGGAGATAAATACTTTGGCGCGACGAGCGGCTAGGTGCGCCATGGTCGGGGCGACGCGTCCGAACGCGGGAAGAATTTGCCGCCGAAAAGCACTCGTCTTCCCGCGCTCACCATTATGCAACCAGAGGGGCTAGAGACCTCTACTCAACGCCATTCGACAGAGGAAGGTTTGTGGAACATTATTCTTTTTTATTCATAACATTATATGCCATATTCATTGAATTACAGAGGAGTTAACATAGCCCAAAGATCGTCAAAACACCCGGTACCACAGCACAGTCGCGAGCTATAGCCCCCGGGGCTGGAGGGTTAAGAAAGATTTGTGGTAGTAAAAAGGGCTAAGTGGGATTAGTTCGAAGCCTGTTAATTGCTGGAGGCCCTTTTGAAACTGAATAAAATCGTCAGAATACAATGAAAAAGACGTTGCCGGTACAGAAGGGGTTAAGTGGCACAGGGCCTTGGGTGGGGCTTTGGTGTCCCGGGCATTTCCGCACCCTCCTCAGCCCTTCACCTGGGAGCGGCTTCGGTCGCCTGGGCTTTCTTAGTACAGTAGTAAAGCTGGGAGGGTTCTGTGGGGGCGCTTGGTTATGGCCTTGGCCTTGCTTGGTACCTTGAGGCTGTTCGAGTCTGAGGAACAACAACAACAACAATAGAATGCACCTTAATTCACTACAGTTAGTACCTAACATACTGTACATGATTTCTTCATTCCGAGATCATGCATATGTAGTAATTCTGTGATTCGCATAAATAGATATACAGTACAGTACTTAACCCTTGTCTAGCAGGGGGTTTTGGGCTTATTTGGGCATATTCAGGCCCTCCTGAATGATAAATCAAGTATCTGCATGAAAAAAAAACTATTTAGCAAAAAAATAGGCGCTAAAAGCTTTAAAATGAGACCAGAACGAGCTACGTAGCACTCGTGGTTCTCATACAGTGATACCAGTAACATGGGAGTTTAGCGTATAGTGGCATATTTTTCCCAGCTATGCTCACTACTGGCTACACTGCCGGCCTCTCGAGAACACAGGGAACATGAGTTAACCCGTTGAGCCCCGGCTAGTTATAATATTTTGTTCACCCCAGTCCCAAGCCATTTTCACTTCTTTTTTTTGTTTGCTAAAATGGAAGACAAGGATGAGAAATGAAAAAAAACAAAAACAAAATCACCTCGGATATTTTTTTTGGGGGGGGGGGGGAGCCTCAAAAAAATGTATTGAGCCAAAATGGAAGAGAATGGTGAGAAATGAAGAAAAACTAAAAAAAAACTCACCTCGGTCATTTGGGGGCGGGGGGGGGGGGTCGAAAGTTCATCTCCCCCGCATGACCACCCGCCCGGGAGCACTAGGGTGAAAACTGAGTATGGCATTGTACGGCATACATCCTAAGGAGTGTCTCACATAAATCTCAAGCCTCTAGCTCCCATACGACCGGAGTAATGAAGGTTCAAAGTGGCGGTGAACTAAGGGTGTAAAGTATCCCCACTAAGCCCACCACCACCGGCCGTGCGGCTGTCTTGGCCCGCTCACACCTACCGGCCCGGCTCCCACACACACTACGGTACCTCACCCTCCTATTCTCCCTCCATTTCCTACCTTACGAGCCACGTAAATGATTTTAATATGCCGGACGCACGTGATGCGTCGCTGGGAGTTGGTGATAACAAACTGCCGACGTATCACGTGCGACGCTGGGTCTCACTGGGTTAATGGGCGGCGGTAAGCCCTGGGAGTCGGCTGTCTGGCCCGCTGCGCTCCCGGCCATTTGCACTCGATTTTAACCCTTTAAAAGCCTTAAAAATGCTCCTAACTTGCTGCAAATTGGAGCCGGACTTAAGTCCGGCCCCGATCTTTAACCCTCCAGCCCCGGCTACGCATTACATAAATATTCCCCGAAACCCGGGTGTTTTGGCCGAAAAACGTCTAGGCTAGGCTACCATATATTTGTTATTCTGACTGCTTCCCGCATTCCCGCGCATCCCCAAGCGTAGCTGTGTTATTTACCTGTAGAATGGCGTTAAGTAGAGCTCTCTAAGTCAACTGGTTGAGTTGTGATGATGATTTCATTGGAGATAACTTTATGGCAAAACAGCCACTTTAAACTACTTTTCGATACTTAACAACAACATACAGGCACACACGAACAAGCGACGCTCTCCTTCTTGTGGCCGGAGATGCGGGGCGTCGGTCCAGCCGGCTGTTGTTTACATGCGTCGGACCGACGCCTCGCACACGAAGCTCACAGGCTTTCAACCACTGGGCGTTCAAGAGCCCTTCCGGGTACCTGTTATATGCTTTTTTATGGGCGTTCAAGAGCCCTTCCGTGGTGTAGGGGTTAAGGGTTAAAAACTGCTTGGGTCTGAGCCAAATCACAAAGTCCCTTTTTTTACCATTTTCAAAAAATGTTGCCCCCATTTTGCTATTCTTTGTATATTTGTGTATTTAAGACTTCCTACCTCTCTTATTTGTCAACAGAAATCATTATTCTTTGGTCTTTAAAAAAAAAAAAAAAAAAAAAACACACACACAAACACACAGGAAGTGGAGGCGGACAGAGAGACGTGATGGCAGTAGCCGGCACCCAGTGACTGAGGCCGGGAGCTTGGCTTAGGACGCACCTCCACCTCCGACCTCCGAGCTGTCAACACCTCGCAGCTGCTCTCCGATAATGAGTTACCTTGTGTGAAGTTGATAGGAGTGTCTAAGTGTTGTCCCAGAAATTTATATGTGCATTTCAATAAGTAATTAGGTGTTTTATGAGCAATTCAGATGTAATTGGATATTCCAAGTAATTGAAAATATGGATTAAGTAAAACAGTTCCTGGAGTGAGATGGGATAGTGGGGCGATTGTTGTTTTTAGGCTGGCAGACGACCACCTCGCGATGGCGGGAAGGCGTGAAAGCCTAGCTGGGGATGAGGAGGAATATGAATTTGAAGGCTTTATCACCGAGGACAAGGATGATCAGTTGGCAAGTATGAAAAAATAATTGATGGGTCTTGTGAGATGGAGGGGAGTGATGGAAAATTGGAGGAAGGAGTTAGGGGCTAAAGTAGAAGTTTTGTCCGATATGTGTGGCATTACTAGCGGGGTGGATAGGCCTAGGCCAGTAAGTGACAGCCTAGAGGCAGTGATAGCCAGAGTAGACGAGTTAGCGGCGGAAAATGTGGCACTCAAGGCTCAGCTTAAGGAATATGAGGGCCACCTGAGTGAGGAAGTAAAAGGAATTAGTGAGGTAAAAAATGAGTGAACAAGGGTAGAGAGTGCCACGATGGTAGCCCTTGAAGAAATTGTGAAGGAGCAGAAGGAAGAGAGAGAAAAGGAAAAGAAAGAGTTTGAAAAAATGTAGTGCAAGTTTTAAAGAAGAAAGAGAAGGTAGTGAGAGAGACAATAGATAGAGGTAAGTGTGTAGTAATCTTTGGAGATGTGGAAGAGCACCTGGCAGATATGAAGGTAAGAAAGGAAAGGGATGTTGTGAAAGTCAAGGGGATACTGGATTACTTAGACGAGGGTTATGGATGGGTAAAAGAACTGGAGGAGGTGAGAAGGTTAGGAATATATAAGAAGGGCGAGATGAGACCACTAAGAGTGGAACTATAGTTTAGATCAACAGCAGAAGCAGTAGCCAATGTGAGCTGGAAATTAAATTCGACAGAGCTGAATCATATAAGGGTAAAAAAGGACCTAAGTGTAGAAGAACGAGAACAGTTAAGGGAACTCCAAGCTAAGGCTGATGAAGAGAATGGAAAGTTGTCTGAAGAGCAAAAGAAGATTTTTTTTGGAGAATAAGGGAAGGGCAAGTAAGGAAGTGGTACATCAGGAGCCACCAAGAACCGAAAGTAAGAGGAGTGATAGGGAAAGAGACAGAGAGACAAGTACGAAGTCAAAGCAAGGAGACGGAGCGAGAGATAATGCAGGGAGCAGGGGACCGGAGAGAGAGCCAGGATGTGGTGCCGAGGGTGGAACAGAGGGAGAGAGAGGGGGGAGGAGAATAGAATTAGCGGGGGAGGTGGAACTGGGTCAGGGAAGGGATGGAGGAGGAGGTGAACCTGGTAGGAGGCAGAGAGGGAAGAGAAACAAGGAGGTGGATTCAAATATACTGTGCTACTACACTAATATAGATGGAATAAACAGTAAAAAGGTAGAGTTAGATAATATATTAAGAAAAGATCAACCACAGATAGTCTGTTTGACAGAGACAAAGCTGAACCAGGACTTTGACAGCAACATAGTGTTTAGTGAAGGATATAATATATGGAGAAATGATAGAAAGGGTAAAAGGGGAGGTGGAGTGGCAGTATTAGTTAAGAACCCTATGACAGCAAAGCACGTGGAGTTAAATAATGACAAGGCAGAAATAATGGCAGTTGAACTCAATGATATAGAAGGAAAAAAGCTAGACATAGCAGTAGCTTACATGCCACCAAAGACCAGAGCATGGAGGGAGTTGGAGTTTGAGGAGATGGTAGAGGATATGATTCAGTCGTTGAGAAGATTGCTTTTAAGGAAGAATCGATTGATCTTGGTAGGAGATTTCAACTGTAGTGAGGTTGATTGGGAATCGGGAGATGCAGGGCCAAATCAGAGATCTTGGGGAAGTCGGCTAGTGGAGTTGGTTACGGAAAATGTACTTGCACAACTTGTGAAGGAAAATACAAGAATGAGGGGTAATAACGAACCTTCTAAACTCGATCTGATTTTTACAAAAGATCCTCACAAAATTAGTGATATAAACTATCTATGTCCTGTAGGTAAAAGTGATCACCTATTACTAAAATGGAAGTTGACCTCGAGTAATGCCAATAGATTAGACAATAGTTACATAAATGAGATTAAATTATAGTAAAGCTGATTATGTATCCTTGAAAAGATATTTAGAGGGAGTAGATTGGGATCTTATTTTGAAGGAACGGGACGTACAAGGTATATATAGTAGATTCCTCGAAATTTATAGAGTAGGAACCAATCTGTTTGTCCCAAGATATAAAACTGGAAATTTTACTAAGCAGAAAGATTGGTTTAATTTGAAATGCAAAAGAGCTTTGGGTAGGCGTGATGCAGCTTGGGCTAGATTAAGAAGAAGGAACACTGAGAGTAATCGGAATAAATATAAACAGGAGAGGAATAGATATGTTAACATAATTAGGTAAGTTAAAATGAACTATGAGAAGAACATAGTAAATAAATATGAAAGTGACCCTAGATTATTTTATAAATATAAACAGTAAGTTGAAGGTAAAGAAACAAATTACTAAATTAAGAGTTGATGCTAGGACGTATGAAAATGTATCGGACATGTGTGAGGTAATGAATAACAAATTGGGGTCAGTTTTTACTAGAGAGGAAGGTTTTGACAAACCACAGGCGGGAGTACTGGAGAGTGGTCTTAGTAAGATTGAAATAACTAGAGATGAGCTGTTATCTGCGATGAGAGGACTTGAAGTAAGGAAAGCTATGGGACCGGATGAAGTGTCTGCCTGGGTTTTAAAGGAGTGTGCAGAGCAATTAGTGGAGCCAGTGAGGGACATAATTCAAGCTTCCTTAGATAAAGGACAGGTTCCTGTTGAATGGAAAAGAGCTAATATCATTCCGATATACAAGAATGGAAACCCTGAGGACCCTCTAAACTATAGACCAGTTTCACTTACTAGTATTGTATGCAAGATTTGTGAAAAGTTAATTAGGAAGAGATGGATGAAAATGTTGGAGAGAAAGAAGATAATAACCCCAAAGCAATTTGGATTCAGAGAAGGGACATCTTGTGTTACCAGTTTGCTATGTTATTACAGTAGGGTGATAGATGTACTCCAAGAGAGAGGCGGATGGGTGGACTGCGTCTACTTAGACCTTTCCAAAGCATTCGATAAGGTACCACATAAGAGATTGTTATCTAAGCTTGAGACGCTAGGATGTGTCAGGGGGAGTTTGCTGAAATGGATGGAGAGCTATTTAACAGATAGGGAAATGAGGACCAACATTAGAGGAACTTACTCATCGTGGCGGAAAGTTGAGAGTGGTGTGCCGCAGGGATCTGTGTTGGCACCTCTCATGTTCCTTATGTACGTGAATGACTTGCCGATAGGCATAAACTCTTACATGTCAATGTTTGCAGATGACGTAAAAATTATGAGACAAATAACAAATAAAAGTAGTTGTGAGGAGCTGCAAGGGGATTTAGATAAAATATACGAATGGAGCACCAAGTGGAAAATTAAATTTAATATAAGTAAATGCCATGTGTTAAATATGGGAAGAAGTGTGAATAGACCAAATTGGGAGTACAGGATGGGAGATAATATAATTAGCAAGGCCGAAAAAGAAAAAGATTTAGGGTTGATTATACAAGATAATTTGTCGCCAGAGAAACATATTACCAAGCTCTTTAGCGGAATGTATGCAATGGCCGGGAATATGAAAGTTGCTCTGAACTACTTGGATGAGACCATGGTAGCGAAAATTATGAAGAGTATGATTAGACCAAGATTGGAGTATGCAGCAGTGGTGTGGTCCCCGCATCTAAAGAAGCATGTTCACAAGTTAGAAAGAATCCAGAGAGCAGTCACTAGATTGGTTCCAAGTCTCAGAGAACTGCCATATGAAGGGAGGCTAGACAAATTAAATATACCGAGTCTAAAAGAGAGGAGAGAGAGGGGAGACATGATAATGATGTACAAATGTACCCGGGGGCTGGAGAGGCTGGATAGGGAGGATATATTAATTATGGATACAGGAATAACTAGAGGCCACAGCTACAAAGTAAAAAGACCTACCTGCAAGAACGATATCAGGAAGTTTAGCTTCCCCTATAGATGTATTGACAAATGGAATGGGCTGGAGGAGGAGGTGGTAGGGGCAAGGAACATCCATATTTTCAAGAAAAAATTGGATAAAAAGTAGACTGAGAGACGGGACAACACGAGCTTAGCTCAACTCCTGTAAACTACAATTAGGTAAATACAATTAGGTAAATACACAAGGGGGGACAGCACATGCATAGGTGCAGGCCTCTGATTAGCAGAGTGAGCAGCCCTCTATCTAGGCGGGCTATTCAATTTTATTTTTTTATTTTTACTCCTTATTCTTTCTAGTAGACCTTGGGTATCCTATTAAATTTTTTCACCAACCAACTCTACTTCTAAACTCAATTAATGAAATCAACAAATACATGTGGCAATCCAAGGTCTCAAACCTAGGATACTCACACCTAAATTCCGCGTATTTATGCTTGTTTATAGGGAACCAGAGTTTCGGCATACTGTATGTGATTTGTTTGTCAATTTTAGACCAATGATGATGGCATGAGCTACTGCCGAAAAGTCTGGATCCATGTCTGGATGAACTTGACAAAAATTATGTTCGTAACTACATTGGTTTTACTATCAGTAGATTAGTGCATAGATAGATGAACTTTTTGTCAATGATTGTTTCAGTCAGTAAGTTTTTCCAGAGTGGGCCAGAAAGACATAATAGACAATAAGCATTATGTTTGATACATACCGGTAATACATATTTTCCAGAGTGGGCCAGAAAGACATAATAGACAATAAGCATTATGTTTGATACATACCGGTAATACATATTTTCCAGAGTGGGCCAGAAAGACATAATAGACAATAAGCATTATGTTTGATACATACCGGTAATACATATTTTTTCACCAACCAACTTTTACTTCTAAACTAGTGGGTGCCCAACCACGAAAGGAGTTGAAATAGGGGAGCTATCCCCCCGCCAAAGGTGGCTTTCTAGGGCCTTTCCTAGCTGATGATGAGAAGATTGGGTTCTAGTCATGTGATGATGGGCTGGTTTATCAGAGTGAGAGCTGAGCAATCTCTGCCATACCCATAGCTTACTCTAACTGTTCCTTTTACAGTAGAACCTCGTTTATCCGGCACGAACGGGGGGGAGCCGATACCGGATAACCCATTTTTCCGTTGTTTTGAGAGTTACTCTTAGGCCTAGGCTATAGATAGGCCCGTCATGCGCATCGTCGATCGCCGACACTCGGCGCCGTCTGCTTACTCTGTTTTTGCTAGAAGACATATGCCTAGCCTATATATCTCCACAAAGAAATTACCTAACCTAGTTTAGATGTGACCTAACCTATGTTAGATGTATATAAGTCAGCAGAACTGACTGTTATCTCGTTTGGCTTTGTTTACTTCTATACCGAACGGTCTGCAACACACAAACACACGCACACACTTCAGCTGACTCCAAGCAGTGACCATGAGTCCAAAACAACAACCTTAGCAACAAGTTGCCAAGTCACTAGCTAGCCAGACCAAGAAATGGACTAACCTAGCTTAGATATATATCAGGAGGCAGAAATCACTTTTACCTAAATAATAAAAGTTGTTTTGGATTCGTGGTCACTGCTTGGAGTCAGCTGATGTGTGTGCGTGTGTTTGTGTGTTGCAGACTGTTCGGTAGGCTATAGAAGTAAACAAAGCCAAACAAGAGATACCAGTGAGTTTTGCTGACTTATATACATCTAACATAGGTTAGGTCATTTCTTTGTGGAGATACATAGGCTAGGCCTATGTCTTCTAGCAAAAACAGAGTAAGCAGACGGCGCAGAGTCTGTCGGCGATCGACGATGCGCATGGCGGGCGGTTTGAATTTATTTTCGCCGCATTTTCTCTGATTTTATACCTAATTAATGCCTGGGCGATTCGTGCCCTTGTTTTGAGGGTGCCGCTGTTCTGAATGCCGGATAAACGAGGTTGTACTGTACTTTTATATTTTTTAGATCTCAAGTGACGGCATCTTTTCCGTGGATTGACCTCCCTACTACCAACCTAGAGGTTGGCAGATTGGGAGCCAAAGCGTCACATTTTTCCTTTGACCCTCAACTTTCCCTTCATCATTGCTGAGGGGCACAGGGTCTTGAGTGGGGCTTTGGTTTCCCGGGCGTTTCCGCACCCTCCTCAGCTCCCCGCCTTGCAGTGGCTTCGGTCATCTGGGCTTTATTAGTGGCAAGCAGGGAGGGTTTTGTGGGGGCGCTCGGTTATGGCCTTGGCCTTGTTTGGGGCTGCTCAGCCAGACAGCCTGGGGAACAACAACAACAACTTCTAAACTCAATTAATGAAATCAACAAATACATGTGGCACTGCAAGAACTCGAACCTAGGATACTCGCACCAAAATTCTGCGCATATATGCATTACGCATTATTGGATTTATGCATTATTAATTATTAATGTTCATTTACCTTATATGTGAGTCCCATAATACTTTGCAGCATCTCCCGGACTTCCTTGGCTCTGGCCTCGGTGTCGTCCTCGTCCACCTTCATCCTCTTGGCCAGCTGAGCCACGTTGAGTTTCTCCTGCTTGACGGGATAGTAGACTCGCTTGCTGGACCCGGGCTCGTTGTGGCCGTAAAAGTCATTCTTCACAAATAACCGCTTGGCTCCTTGCTGCTGAGGGGTGGAAATGGATTGTCAGTATCTATTTATCTATCTATCTATCAATATCTATCTTATGAGCAGGAGGCTAGGAATCCTTCTCCCCTTGTAAAATTCTCCTGATGAACGAGACAGAGTAAGGGGCGAGGGAACGTGAAAGTGGTCCCGGATCCTAAGAATTGGAACCTTAACGGTTTCTGTTCGGGGTCTGTCTCGAGTCGGCCACCCCCAGCAATAGGGTATGTGCCTGAGTATATACATACATACATACATACATACATACATACATACATACATACTATCTATTTGCTCAGGCCCATTCCCATTTTTTTTTTTTTTTTTTTTTTTTTTTGCTAGTCTATTCGCTGTAAGTAGGCAATAAATCATGACCTCTAACCTCTGTAACTCAAAAACGACTAGAGTAATCGAGCTAATATTTCTACCATTTAGGAAGCGTCTGTCCAGGAATAGATGTGGAAATGTACAGCCCATTTGCTCTAGCCCTTTTTGAGTTACAGATGATAAGAGGTCACGATTGCTCGCCTACTTACAGCGAATAGACTATAGTACGCATCTCATCACTGATATACAGTACTCTTAATACCTAACCTTCTACTTAGCTCTACACTTGGTATCCTATCTTGCAGTTTGGTACCACACATCCATCTCACCATTCTCATCTCGTTGCGTTCCATTCTGTTGATATCATCCGCTTTGACAGGCCACATTTCTGAAGCATATGTCATTGCACTTCTAACGGTTCCCGGACATCTCGATCAGTAGACCATTTCAACCAGTGCCAAATCAACCAAACCAGTGCCAAAATATAGTACTAACCTAACCTAACCTAACCTAACAGTATTGGTTGATTTGGTGCTGGTTGAAATGGTCTACTGGTTAAACAAAAATGGAGTTGTCCGGCCACCGCTTCTAACGCCCGTACGCTTCTGGTCCCATACGTTAATGTCAGGATTACCACATCACTATTATGCAAGGACTTCTTTACTTCCATGCTGGCCACCTTATTTCTTGTGTGTGAATTTGTATTTTGTTTTTGTGTGTTCGTTGTTTTCTGTTGTGTTGTCCCTATTCGGGCTGTCTTGAGTCAACCACCCCCTGAAAAAAAAAAAAAAACACACAAAAAGAAAAAAAGGAAAAAATGGGGATTTGGGCCTGAGTATATAGAAAGCTAGATAGCTTTCAGAGTTCCTACAACCCTCTTCCCCTGTTGCACCCTCTCAAGAAATTATAATGTAAAACTTGCAAAATAAACAAACCTAAACTTATACGAACACAGTAAAAAGACAAAAAAACTAATCAAAATCGCTATGTGGAAACAACGCTCAAGTAAAATAATAATTTATAAATAAAAGAACACAATCTAAAGCCGGTATCACACGAGAGCTTTTATAGTCAACATTCCATGATCAACATTTTTCTGCCAACATTTCTGGAATATTTTACACTGGTATCAGAAACTAGACTGATGAGGTCCTGATGTGGCGGCGTCTACGCCGTGGGGCCACCTCCCGAGGCTGCCAACCGCGGATGGCTGCCGACCCTCCACGGCCGAAGACAAAATCAACGACCAGTGGAGGAAAACCGGATGCCGGCCGGGGGGAGCAGTTTCGGGAGCCAAACCGTCACAACCATCCCCTGCCCCCTCCCTGGGGGCACGGGTCCTTGGAGCGGCTTCGGTCGCGCCGGGAATTTCCACACCTCTCACACCACACACATCACACAGTTTTTCCTACACCGAGAAATGACTCTCCGGCTGTCATTTCTCGAAGACTTCTTCTAGCCGGAGACATTGAGAGCAACCCAGGACCCACGTACACATACATATGTCCAACTTGCTCAAAACCCATCACTTCGAGTCGCCATACTAAGGGTTCAGTTCTCTGCAATTCATGCGGGAACTGGACCCACTTCACCTGCACAACACTTGCCTCCAAGAAACACTACACAAACACCTGGACCTGTTCCTCATGCCCCTCCCTCTCCCAGTCAAATCCCTCACCTAAAACCCGTCCACCTCTCCTCCCCAACCCACCTAACCTTCCCATATCATCCACTCCCCCCCCTAAAACCCGTCCACCTCCCCTCCCTAACCCACCTAACCTTCCCATACCATCCACATCCTCAACTCAACACACCACACCCCATCCTAATCCATTCCAACCCCCATCTCCTGCTCCCCAATCCCCCCCCACCTCACCCATCCCAACCCCCAGCCCTCCCTCACCCCCCCCCCCCCCCCCTCACCCCCATCCCCACCCCATCCTCGTGCAGCAGCACCCAACATACATCGTGCACATAACATTAACATTCTTCAACTGAACATAGATGGCATCAACACAAAGAAACACGAACTCTCACACTTCATCAAACAACACAACATACACATTGCCATCTTACAAGAAACAAAACTCCGCACAACACAAAAAACACCCACATTTCCTAATTTCACCACCATCAGACAAGACCGGGCTGTCGGCGGGGGCGGTGGACTCATCACCCTGGTACACAAAGAAATATCATACATAGTAACCAGTGTACAAACCAAATCCCTCCTCCCCCAAATGATAACACAACAGAAATACAGTCAATTAAAATACGCACTGGCAACAACTCCAACATAACCATCATAAACACATACATCCCTCCCCAAACATCCCCTACAGTACCAAATGAATACAGACCACACTTACAACAAATCACAAACACCCCACACACCCCACACATCATCCTGGGTGGTGACTTCAACGCCAAGGCGTCGGCCTGGTTTGTCGACAACCCCGACACAGACAGAGGGCTGGTACTACAAAACCAAACCGATAACCTCATCATCCTTAACGACATCCATCTATCTATCTATCTATCTATTGCCTGACGCCGTGATCCCCGAAGGGGTAGCCACAAACGAACCGCCCCCATGCACCTCTGTCCCAGTCAGTCGACGCCCCTCCCCCCAACCAGCACCGCCTTCGTTCATGTAGTTCCTCACTCCATCCTTCCATCTCACATTCGGTCTACCTCTCCCCCTCTGTCCCTCCACCTCGCTCTCGTACACCCTCTTAGTCATTCTCTCGCTTTCCATACGTTCCATATGGCCGAACCATCTCAAGTTGTTCCTTTTCACACTTTCCAGCACATCTACCTCCACACCACACCTCCTTCTTACTTCCTCATTAGTCTGTCTATCCCTCCATGTAACTCCGCACGCACTCCTTAAGTAATTCATTTCCACTGCTCTCACTCTTGGTCTGAGTCTCTCAACCAACGTCCATGCTTCGCTTCCGTAAGTCAGTGTCGGGATTACCACACTGTCATGCAAGGACTTCTTCACTTCCATACTGACCACCCTATTTCTTGTTACTGCTTTCAGCGTTCCTACAACCCTCTTCCCCTGTTGTACCCTCTCCCGCACTTCTTCATCCATAGTCCCATCTTTACTCAACACACTGCCCAGATACTTAAAAGAGTTGACGATCTCCATAGCCTGACCGTTCAGCTTCACCTCACACTCTGTGACTTCACCCCTTTCGAAGACCATAACCTTGCTCTTCCCCGTATTTACCTTCAAATTCCGTTCAACCATATCCATCAACATACCATATTCCTCACCAAGCCCTCTATAACCCATCATCTCCAGACATCACCTTTTGCTCCCCAGAACTCGCCCCCACAACATCCTGGAGGGTGGTCAGAACCTTAGGCTCTGACCACCTCCCGATCATTATCACCACCAAAACCAGACTCACCCCAACTAGCCACAAACACACACACCAATTATAAAAGAGCTAACTGGGAAGCATTCACAAATGAGACAGAACAACACTTCACAACTCTAAACAGTACACCCATCACTAACATCAACAATGCTGTACACATACTCAATAAAACTATCCAAAACGCTGACAAGAAACACATTCCAAGAGTAACAGAAAAAGACACAACCCCAACTTCACACCAGAAATTCAAAACCTCATCAGACAACGCGACATACTGAAACACTCCCCAGCACCTCACACACAAGACATCACACAACAAATTCAAGCACTCAACACCCAAACTAACAACAAAATACAAGAACAACAAAAACTAAATTGGAATAACTTCCTACAAACACTTGATCACAAAACAAACCCCAAAAAACTCTACAAAACACTAAACAGCATCACACTTTCCAACAGCAACACAACACAATCACATGCTGCAATCACAACAACAGACTCTACTCCTTCATGTAAACAACAAGCAAACATTCTCATCAATCACTTTTCACATGTCTATCTATCTATCTATTGCCTGACGCCGTGACCCCCGAAGGGGTGGCCACGAACGAACCGCCCCCATGCACCTCTGTCCCCAGTCAGTCGACGCCCCTCCCCCCAAACCGCACCGCCTTCGTTCATGTAGTTCCTCACTCCATCCTTCCACCTCATATTCGGTCTACCTCTCCCCCTCTGTCCCTCCACCTCGCTCTCGTACACCCTCTTAGTCATTCTCTCGCTTTCCATACGTTCCATATGGCCGAACCATCTCAAGTTGTTCCTTTTCACACTTTCCAGCACATCTACCTCCACACCACACCTCCTTCTTACTTCCTCATTAGTCTGTCTATCCCTCCATGTAACTCCGCACGCACTCTTAAGTAATTCATTTCCACTGCTCTCACTCTTGGTCTGAGTCTCTCAACCAACGTCCATGCTTCGCTTCCGTAAGTCAGTGTCGGGATTACCACACTGTCATGCAAGGACTTCTTCACTTCCATACTGACCACCCTATTTCTTGTTACTGCTTTTTAGCGTTCCTACAACCCTCTTCCCCTGTTTGTACCCTCTCCCGCACCTCTTCATCCATAGTCCCATCTTTTACTCAACACACTGCCCAGATACTTAAAAGAGTTGACGATCTCCATAGCCTGACCGTTCAGCTTCACCTCACACTCTGTGACTTCACCCCCTTTCGAAGACCATAACCTTGCTCTTCCCCGTATTTACCTTCAAATTCCGTTTTTCGCACACTGTTCCAAACTCATTTACCAGACCCTGCAACTCCCATTCATTATCACTCATCAGAACTGTATCATCCGCAAACAGCAGTATAGGTAGCTTCCACTCAATTCCCTCCCTTTTCAGCGATACACCAACATCCACTGCTCTTGATAGTATTTCTTTCATAACTCCATCCATATATACAGTAAACAACCACGGGGACATCACACACCCCTGTTTCAAACCAACATTCACATGTCAGCCACCTAAAACCTCACAAAGACGACCGACGTGTCATCCGACGTAAGAGACAATTCCCCACAGACCCTGACTATACACCCTTCACCAATCACCAGACAAAGCATATCATCAACAATCTCAAGCACTCACCCGCCTGTGGCCTAGACAACATAAGCAACATACACCTCAGACACCTGGGACCACAAGGCATACAAGCACTCACTAACATATCAAACTACAGCTATTCACACAACACAATACCAGACATTTGGAAGCATGGTATCATCATCACATTCCCCAAACCCAACAAAGACCCCACGCTACCCTCCTCGCACCGCCCCATCACACTCCTTTGCTCCCCCTCCAAAGTCATGGAACGCCTAGTATTACAACTAATTACACCTGACCTACCCCTAGCTCCAACATAACATGGCTTTAGGCCACTGCACTCCACAAACACTCTTCTCACAGACCTTACACAAAGAGCTTTCGACGGCATCAACTCAGCTAGACCACCACACAGATCACTATTAGCCACACTCGACATTAGTAAAGCCTTCGATGCCATCCCCCGCCACAACCTAACAAACAAAATCTACAACACAAACATGCACAACAACACAAAAAGGCTGGCCAACTTCCTAGCAGGCAGATGTGCACACGTATCTTTTGCCGGTCAGTCATCTAAAATCAGAAACTTTCCAAACGGAGTCCCACAAGGATCCGTCCTATCGCCCGCACTCTTCAATCTGTACATGCACGATATAACTACACCCAATACGCCCCAAATAAAGTTAGCCTCCTATGCAGATGACATAACACTCACATGCACACACCACGACCCAAAAAGAGCAACAGATCTCCTTCAACCCTATCTCAACACATTACATGGCTGGTGCACTACAAACAGACTTAATCTAGCCCCAGCCAAATCCACCGCAACCCTGCTCACAAGTTGGACAGGAGAACACGAATACATCCCTCAACTCACCATAAACAACACACCCCTAACACATACACACACACACAAAATCCTAGGAGTAACATATGATACTCATATGACATTCAAACAGCACACCACAAACATTAAAAAGAAACTGACACCCAGACTTAACGCCCTCAGGTCACTTGCTCACACAAAATTTGGACACAACAAAGAAACTACCACCACAGTATATAAACAATACATAAGATCAGTGATGGAATATGCAAGCCCAGCCTGGGCTTCTAACCTAGCTGAAACACATCATAAGACCTTACAGACTATTCAAAACAAAGCCCTGAAGATCATTACAGGCTGCACAGCTACTGCACCCACAGATCACCTACATCAAGAAACCAAAATCCTCAAAGTCAAAGACCATCTGGACATAAGAGGCACTCAATTCCTGGCAGCAGCCTCCACGAACCAAGACCACCCACTAAACTACATGGCAACACACCCACAGACACCAAGAAATATCAAAACAACACCCAGCACACGGTATCACACACAATTATTGTCCTCTCTCCCTCCCTGCCCACCCCGAACCAACTTCCAGAAGCACATCCATACTCATATCTCTCACCGATCCATCCACTCACTCACAGACAACACACAGCTGCATGCACGACCTCCCGAAATCCATCCTTCCGAATCCTCCCTTCCTCGCGAGGACAGAGTCCACCTGGCCAGGCTGAGATGCGGACACCATCCAGCTCTCCTGAGCTATCAGAAGAGACTGGATGACTCCGTTGTCGACGCCTGCCCGGGATGTAACACAGCACCCCATACCATTAAACACATCATAGAAGACTGCATTTCACACAACCACTTACGCCAACAACACAATCTACACTCAATGAGAGCTCTGTGGGAAAGCCCGATCGTGGCCATGGCCTTTCTCAGGGACTCGGGGCTGTTCGGCCAGGCAGCTTAGGGAACAACAACAACAACTAGACTGATGATAGATGAATTTCTATCTATCTATCTATATGCTCAGGCCCAATCCCCACTTTTCCTATTTTTTTATTTTTATTTTCCTCTATTTTATTTTTTATTTTATTTTTTTTTCTTGGGGGTGGCCGACTCAAGACAGAGCAAGAACAGGAAAACACAAAACACAAGACAAAACAACGAACAAACACAGACAAAACACAAAATTCACACACATCTAGGTCACCCAGGAGAATACCCAGAGACCAGGGTCACCAAGGTCGCTCCAGTACTCCCCCGGCCCCCGACCACCCGGAGAGGCTCCGATCTCGGCAGGCAGACATGCAGCGGTGCCAAAGCCACAAGCCCGCCCACCACACTTCCAGGCGCACCCTTCATATTAATCGTCTCCCCGGGCCAGGCGCCTGATGGACTATTATCTAGTCCAACTTGCGCCCGACCCCTTCCCCCAAATGACCACGTGTTTACTCAACTATTCACAAGCATTCTCCATTCATTCCTGTTTATTACCACTTCCTTTGCCTGATCTATAGTCATTCCTCTATCATCCAAACCTTGTCTTACACAGTCTCTCCATCTCAATGGGGGTCTTCCTGCCCTTCTTTCTCCCCTTGTATCTGACTCATATATTCTCTTTGTAAGCCTTTCATCTCCCATTCATTCAACATGACCATACCAGCTCAGCACCCTTCTGTCCACTCTGGCTGACAAATGTTCCTGCTGCCCCACTCTCCTACGTATCTATCTCTTCATTCCTCAATCCGTCTCTACGGGTAACTCCACACATACTCCTCAAGCAGCTCATCTCCATCACATCCAGCTTTCTTCTCTCCTTTTTCTTCAGAGCCCATGTCTCAGCCCCATACATCACTGTTGGCACAACAATTCCTTGATACATTGCACTTTTTACTTTCATTCCGAGATTTCTCGTCTTCCACATACTTCCCATTGCTCCGAAAACCTTCCTTCCTTCACACACTCTCTGTTTTACCTCCACTTCCATACCTCCATTCCTGCTTATCGATCCTCCTAGATATTTAAAACACTCTACTTGTTCCGATATTTCCCCATCCAGCCTCACATCTAGATTCACCCTATGATCACCCCTATTACACACCATTACTTTACTTTTATTGACGTTCACTTTCAGTTTCCTCCTCCCACAAACCACTCCAAACTCTTTGACTACCCGCTGCAATTTCTTCTCAGAATCCGCCACCAACGCTGTGTCATCAGCGAACAGCAACTGATTCAATTCCCAATCTCTACCATTCTTTCCTACTAAACCCAATCATCTTCCCATAGTTCTCATTTTCACCTCCCTCACCACACCATCCATAAACATATTAAACAGCCATGGTGACAATACACCAACCAAATATATTTTATTTTTTTTAAATGTGGACCTCACAAGCTGCCAGACCCGTGTTGAGGAAAATGTTGAGGGAAAAAGCGCTTGTGATACCGGCTTAATTTTTTGTCTCTTCAACAACGTCTATCTTTCACTCCCGTACTACAATGTCAGGATCACCACAATATCATGCAGTGACTTCCTTAACCCTTGTTTAGCGGGGTCCGACTTAAGTCGGCCTAGAGAAGAAAGGACTATGTGGCGGGGACCGACTTAAGGCGGTGTGCAATTCTGAGTAATATTTGGCTCTGAGAGAGAGACGAGCGGTGGGAGGAGCGTAGGTCGGCTCTGACCGTTCGGCACGGCTCCCGCGCCAGCACTGGGCCCTACTCCACACACACCCACACTCACTGCCTCGCTACACAGGGAATTATGTAAGGAAATTACCGTATTTTAGCGATTTTGCCCTTCGGTTGCACGATCGTTACAAGAGAACCCGTGATCGTAGAAGGATGGTTCTGGTGTCATTGGAAAGCTCAATTATTGCCCTTTCACGGATACATACTTGTATTACGCTCTGGCTCTTGTTTATGCATGTGAAAGAGCACAGAAATAAGCTCGTTTAGGGTAAAACCCCCCGCTTGGCAGGTAGTAGAAGTTACCGACCTAGCCGCTCGTGGAGTGTTAAAGGGAGCCCACCTCGCTTTTTTTATCTTTCTCTATTTACTTGGCTTGTATCCATTCGGCCCCATTTAGACAACTGTTTTAAGACGTTTATCCCCATCCAGGTGTTGATTTCTTCCTGGCGAGAGATAGCGAGCCAATATTGTATGTACTGTACTGTAGAAATCCGGCTTTGCCGAGTAATTTTTTTTATAATTTGTTTTTACAAATTTAGCTTGCTGTCAAAACAAAAATATATATACTGTATATGCTGGCTCGCTGCCGCTCGCCAGGAGAATATTGACACCTGGATGGGAGTAAACATCTTAAAACAGTAGGCTGAATGGGGCCGAATGGATGCAAGCCAAAGAGAGAGGGAGAGCAAGAGAAGAAAAAAAAATACGGTGACCCCCCTTAATTCCATGCTTCAAGAATAAAAGAGTATAAACCATCTTAATAAATCCTCGAGTAGCTCTGACAGTTCAATATAATAATCCAGAGGTAACTATTCTATTCTATAATTATACTCAGGACCAATCCCCACAATTTTGTTTTGATATTCAATGGGTCTTTTGGGTCTTCTCCTGGGTGACCTAGATGCGTGTGAATTTGTATTTTGTTTTTGTGTGTTCATTGTTTTCTGTTGTGTTGTCCCTATTCTGGCTCTATCTTGAGTCCATCCCCCCCCCCCCCCCCCCCCAAAGGGAAAAAATAGGAAAAGTGGAGATTGGGCCTGAGTATTTAGATAGATAGATATATACATAGATAGATAGATAGATAGAAGAATAGAAGGGTATAAACAATCACAATAAATCCTCTAGCTCTGACCGTCCAATATAATAATCCAGAGGGTAACTATACTAAAAAGAACACAAAATTGGTGTCGCCTAATTGAAGGGGTTAAGGGGAGACTGGCCGTTTGTTTGGTCTATTAATTCATTTATTTTTTTAGTTCCCTCCCTAGACCTCCATCAAGCTTAGAAAAACACCCCCTAGCCCCCCTTCAACATAAACGCCCCCTAGCCCCCCTTCAACATAAACACCCCCTAGCCCCCCTTCAACATAAACACCCCCTAGACCCCCTTCAACATAAACACCCCCTAGATCCCCTCTTCAACATAAACACCCCCTAGACCCCCTCTTCAACATAAACACCCCCTAGACCCCCTCTTCAACATAAACACCCCCTAGACCCCCTCTTCAACATAACCCCTAGCCCCCCTTCAACATAAACACCCCCTAGCCCCCCTTCAACATAAACACACCCTAGACCCCCTCTTCAACATAAACACCCCCTAGATCCCCTCTTCAACATAAACGCCCCCTAGACCCCCTTCAACATAAACACCCCCTAGCCCCCCTTCATCATATACACCCCCTAGCCCCCCTTCAACATAAACACCCCCTAGATCCCCTCTTCAACATAAACACCCCCCAGATCCCCTCCTCAACACTAACACCCCCTAGATTCCCTCTTCAACATAAACACCCCCTCGCTCCCCCCTTCTACATCAACCCCCCTAGCCCCCCTTCAAGATAAATTCCCCCTAGCTCCCCTTCAAGATAAATTCCCCCTAGCTCCCCTTCAAGATAAACGCCCCTAGATCCCCTCTTCAACATAAACACCCCCTAGATCCCCTCTTCAACATAAACACCCCCTAGATCCCCTCTTCAACATAAACACCCCCTAGATCCCCTCTTCAACATAAACACCCCTAGCCCCCCTTCAACATAAACACCCCCTAGATCCCCTCTTCAACATAAACACCCCCTAGATCCCCTCTTCAACATAAACACCCCCTAGTTCCCCCCTTCAACATAAACACCCCCTAGCCCCCCTTCAACATAAACACCCCCTAGCCCCCCTTCAACATAAACACCCCCTAGATCCCCTCTTCAACATAAACACCCCCTAGATCCCCTCTTCAACATAAACACCCCCTAGACCCCCTCTTCAACATAAACACCCCCTAGATCCCCTCTTCAACATAAACACCCCCTAGATCCCCTCTTCAACATAACCACCCCCCACATCCCCCCTTCAACATAACACCCCCTGGCCCCCCTTCAACATAAACACCCCCTAGCCCCCCTTCAACATAAACACCCCTGGCCCCCCTTCAACCTAAACACCCCCTAGATCCCCTCTTCAACATAAACACCCCCTAGATCCCCTCTTCAACATAAACACCCCCTAGACCCCCTCTTCAACATAAACACCCCCTAGATCCCCTCTTCAACATAAACACCCCCTAGCCCCCTTCAACATAAACACCCCCTAGCCCCCTTCAACATAAACACCCCCTGGCCCCCCGTCAACATAAACACCCCCTAGCCCCCCTTCAACATAAACACCCCCTAGCCCCCCTTCAACATAAACACCCCCTAGCCCCCTTCAACATAAACACCCCCTAGCCCCCCTTCAACATAAACACCCCTAGCCCCCCCTTCAACATAAACACCCTCTAGCCCCCCTTCAACATAAACACCCTCTAGCCCCCCTTCAACATAACACCCCTAGCCCCCCTTCAACATAAACACCCCCTAGCCCCCCTTCAACATAAACACCCTCTAACCCCCATCAACATAAACACCCTCTAGCCCCCCTTCAACATAAACACCCCTAGCCCCCCTTCAACATAAACACCCCCTAGCCCCCCTTCAACATAACACCCCCTAGCCCCCCTCCAACATAAACACCCCCTAGCCCCCCTTCAACATAAACACCCCCTAGCCCCCCTTCAACATAAACACCCCCTAGCCCCCCTTCAACATAAACACCCCTAGCCCCCCTTCAACATAACACCCCTTAGCCCCCTTCAACATAAACACCCCTAGCCCCCCTTCAACATAAACACCCCCTAGCCCCCCTTCAACATAAACACCCCCTGGCCCCCTTTCAACATAAACACCCCCTGGCCCCCTTCAACATAAACACCCCCTGGCCCCCCTTCAACATAAACACCCCCTGGCCCCCCTTCAACATAAACACCCCCTAGCCCCCCTTCAACATAAACACCCCTAGCCCCCCTTCAACATAAACACCCCCTAGCCCTCCTAAAAGAAACACCCCCTAGCCCTCCTTCAACATAAACACCCTCTAGCCCCCCTTCAACATAAACACCCTCTAGCCCCCCTTCAACATAAACACCCCCTAGCCCCCCTTCAACATAAACACCCCCTAGCCCCCCTTCAACATAAACACCCCCTAGCCCCCTTCAACATAAACACCCCTAGCCCCCCTTCAACACCCCTAGCCCCCTTCAACATAAACACCCCCTAGCCCCCCTTCAACATAAACACCCCTAGCCCCCCTTCAACATAAACACCCCCTATCCCCCCTTCAACATAAACACCCTCTAGCCCCCTTCAACATAAACACCCCCTAGCCCCCCTTCAACATAAACCCCCTAGCCCCCTTCAACATAAACACCCCCTAGCCCCCCTTCAACATAAACACCCTCTAGCCCCCCTTCAACATAAACACCCCCTAGCCCCCCTTCAACATAAATACCCCATAAACCCCCTTCAACATAAATACCCCATAAACCCCCTTCAACAAAAATACCCCATAAACCCCCTTCAACATAAATACCCCATAAACCCCCTTCAACATAAACACCCCCTAGCCCCCCTTCAACATAAACACCCCCTAGCCCCCCTTCAACATAAACACCCCTAGCCCCCCTTCAACATAAACACCCTCTAGCCCCCCTTCAACATAAACACCCCTAGCCCCCTTCAACATAAACACCCCCTAGCCCCCTTCAACATAACACCCCCTAGCCCCCCTTCAACATAAACACCCCCTAGCCCCCTTCAACATAAACATCCCTAGCCCCCCTTCAACATAAACACCCCCTAGCCCCCCTTCAACATAAACACCCCCTAGCCCCCCTTCAACATAAACACCCCCTAGCCCCCCTTCAACATAAACACCCCCTAGCCCCCCTTCAACATAAACACCCCCTAGCCCCCCTTCAACATAAACACCCTCTAGCCCCCCTTCAACATAAACACCCCCTAGCCCCCCTTCAACATAAATTTTAAACTTTTCGGTAGAAAAATGTCCCGGCCAAAGGCCGCTTCTTCTTAAAATTGCAGATAATCGACACCTAAATGGCATGAAAGGTCTTAAAATTGATAACGAAATGGGGCGAAAGGTGTTAAAATCGCCAAACTATAAACTAATGAGCCGAACGTTTTATAATCTCAAAACCAGTGAGGCTAAACATTAGGGAGAAGGGGGTCCAGGAAAATGGTCTGCCTTCCCTTAAATACTGCATGCACAATCTACTGACTATAATTATCAACATACAGTGACAGTACTGACCTTTGTGGTGCCCTGGTCAATCATGAAAAAAGAGAACAAATAATTAATCATTACGTTCATATTAATATAAGGAGTACTGTATCAACAAAATTATTAGCAGTTCCTTATGTTATTGCTATGCCATTTAACCCTTTCACGCTCATATGACGCAGAGGTTGCCAGATTAGCAATAAGAAATAGAGTACTCTCACTCTTATAATTACCTCTCCAAAATTAGTTTTCTACCCACAGCTAACTCAAAGACAACTGTAGAGGTTGAAGTAACTAAACTAAAGGTTTCTAAATACCCCTGATGGTAACAAAGGCTTTAAAGTATCCCTAATAGGCTCAAAATCGCGTCATATGTCGGAGAGGGTTAAGAATGCTGTAGACATGTGTACTGTACGGTATTTGTCATAATACAATTTTATGGAAAGACTATGATAGAAAAAAATGCAGAGTATTCCATGCTATATTATGCCCACTGAACAAAAACACAAGAGTGGCAGAAAATAGTAGACTACAACTTACCAAGCCAACAGAATGACCAAAGTGATCTGACATAGCCGGTACTGTGACATAGATGATGCGGTCCTTCTGTACCGGAGCCTTGGACTTGAGTGCGTCCTTCAGTTGTCGCGCAACGGCAATACGGTTGTTTTTGGAGTGTTCAAACAGCTGGGGAAATAATAAAGACAAGAGTTATACCATATTCCAAGTAAGTACGCCAAAACTGCCTCTCCCACTCTGTCCTTCCACTTCACTCTCGTACACTCTCCTAGTCATCATTTTATCGTTTCCCATACGTTCCACAAGGCCGAACCATCTCAGGGTGTTCCTTTTCACACTTTCCAGCACATCCACATCCACACCCCACTGCTCTGGTACTTCCTCATTTGTCTGTTTATCCCTCCATGTAACTACACGCGCACTTCTCAAGTACGGTAACTCATATCCACCCCTCTCACTCTTGATTTGTACCTCTCCAACAATGTCCATGCTTCACTCCGAGTCCCATACGTCAGTGTTGGGATTACCACATGGCACATTATCATGCAATGACTTCTTTACTTCTATGCTGATCACCCTATTCCTTGTCACTGCCTGCAGCATTCCTACAACACTGGCCAGCTGATAATGTTAACACATTCGTAATTAAAATATAAAAATCACAATAAACTTCAGTACGGTAAACAGTCCAAGCTCTATACATACCGGTATTTAAATTATTTCTATTTCCTCTATAAAACTACCCAAATCACTTATGTAAGTCGATATACGACTACACAATAATAAACACGCATTCCATCTACTTGTTCCAATAACTTGCCCCAGTAAGTAATCTTATTATACATATTATACATAGTGCGAGCTTGTGTTGAATGATGATCCTGTGGCTGTGAATTTTGGAAATGAGTCATTGGAGCTGGTGGACAAGTTTTGTTACCTAGGAGATACCATCTCTGCCAGTGGTGGGGCCGAGGCTGCCACTGTCGCTAGAATTAGATGTGGCTGGGGGAAGTTCAGAGAACTGCTGCCAATTCTGATCATGAAAAGAAAGCCTCTCCCCCTGAAGAGAAAGGTGTATGCCTCATGTGTTAGAAGTGCAATGACGTATGCCTCAGAAACATGGGCCGTTAAAGTAGAGGATGTCAACAGAATGAAACGTAATGAGATGGATGTTTGGGGCCAAACTGCAGGTGTCAGGCGGTGGTGGAAGGTGGACGTAGTTTTTGAGCTCTGACATATTATCATGTGCAAGATTAAATATAACGGAATATCGAGAACATACTGAGCGAGCGAGGAGAGGAAGGACTGGTGAAGTGCTAGGGGGAAAAATTGGTGTGGTGTAGGGGTGAGTTATATAATAACTTATATTGTAAAACGAGTAGTTTAACAATGGTCAGCTGGAGTGTAGTGATTGTAAACAAACATGGCGGATGGAACGGCAGGAATCTCGGAGTCGGAAGAAAGGTTAGAGCGATTTCGTGGGTTTAGGAGTACAGATAGGAAGGTCGAAGAGATTATTAATGTTGTGAAGGATCTGGAAAAGTGGAAGAGTGAAACGGAGAAATGGAAGGGGGACATTGGTGAGAAAATCAAGGTATTGTGCGAACTATGTGGTGCGTGGGGGGGGGGGGGGGGGGGGCAGGGAATAGGCCGAGGCTTAGTGAAGGAAGCGAATGTGGGCCTATTTCGGAAGCTAATAAGAACCTAGAGATGGTATCAAAAAGGGTAGAGGAATTGGGAGCAAAGAATGTGGCATTAAAGGAGCAGCTGATGGAATACGAAGGACGATTCAAGGAAGTGAAGGAGTCGACTGCATGGACGGTGGTAGGTGAACAGAAAGTTAAGGATTTGGAGGAAATTGTGAAAGAACAAAAGGAGGAAATGAATAAGACAAAAAAAAAATTTGAGAGTGCAGTCGTAGGTGTCATGAAGAACAAGGAGAGTGTCGTGAGGGAGGCCATGGACAGGGATAGAGGTATAATCATGCATGGAGATATAGAGGCTCATATGAATGATAATGGAGTGAGAAAAGTGAGAGATATGGAGAAAGTGAAGGAGGTCATGAAAGCTGTTGATGTAGATGGATTTGGATGGGATGGGCAGGTGGAGGAAGTCAGTAGGATAGGTAGATATAGAAGGGGGGAGATGAGACCTATAAGGGTACAGTTTAAAACCAGGGCAGTGGTAGAGACAGTGACAAATTTTAGTTGGAGACTAAACGCAAATGAAGAACTGAAACATATAAGATTAAAGAAGGATTTGAGTATAGAACAAAGACAAAAAATAAAGGAACTACAGGAAAAGGCTGATGAGGAAAATGGAAAGTTGGGTGAGGAAGATAAGAAAAAGTTTTTCTGGAGAGTGAGGGACGGGAAATTGAGGAAGTGGTTTATAAGAATAGAAGGGAGAAGGAGAGCTGGGAGGGAAGAGAATGTGACAGAAGTATTGGCAGAGGTGGAGAGCAGGGTGGAAGCATCTCGGGGAGAGACAGAAGAAGCTGCAGACCCAGTACCAGTGGTGTGAGGGGGGGAGTAGGGCACGGACAGGAGGAGCGGGATGATGTAGCTGCTGAAGGAATGGTAGAAAGATTAAGGATTATGTTTAGTAATGTTGATGTGTTTACCCAGGACAAGAAAAGAGAACTGATATGTATGTTGCAGGATGAAAAGGAAAAACCTGATGTCATAGCCTTACAGGAAGTAAGACCAAAAAATGCTAGAATTGAAAGGGAACTGGTGGAGTATAGTTTGGAGGGTTTGGAGTTGTACGAGAGGAATGCTATTAGAGCAGAGGTTGGAAGAGGACTGTTTATTTATGTAAGAAAAGAGCTCAAGGTAAATGAGGTGGATATGAGACAGCAGTATTGTGAGTATTTGTGTATTGAAGTAAAATGTACAAGAGGGTCAATTCTAATTGCCTCTATATACAGAAGCCCAAATAATAGTAGGGAAGAGGATGATAACCTACTGAAAGCAATGGAGGAAATAGATAATAGAGAGAACAAATATAAGATTTTGATTGGAGATTTCAATTTGCCAAGGATCAACTGGGCAAATTGTACTACTCCAGCGGGACAGTGTAGCCTGGAAAACAAGTTTATAGAGAAAGTAAGAGATTGTTTTTTAACGCAACATATTACAGAGATGACAAGATATAGAGATGGGAAGCAGGGGAGTGTACTTGATTTAATTTTTAGCAATGAGGAGGATATAGTGAAACATGTCAATGTGGATAGCCCTATAGGTCGTAGTGACCATGCCTGTATAAGTTTTAGTTGCAATATTAAAACAGAGGGGGATGATAGAAGCAATAAAAAAATATACATGTATGACAGAGCAGATTATGAGCTGCTGAGAAGGTGTCTGGACGGGGGGAATACTTGAACGGTGAAGACGCTGAAGGAATGTGGAGGAAGTTTAGAGTCAAACTGGAGGATGTTATATCCAAATGTGTACCAGTAAGGGAATATAAGGTTAAAACAAAATTGAGGAAAAGAACGAACCCAGAATTAACAATGAAAAGAAAGCTGTGGACTTTGATAAGAATAAAGAAACGATTGTGGGATAGATTAAAAGTGTTAAAAAGAACAGGGGGTCTAGTATAGAAGCTAAAGTAGTGGATTTGGAACGTAGACAGATAAACAATAAAATAGGGTGGGAGACAAGGAGGGGGGTAAAGGAAAGGGAGAGAGAGATTGCAAGAAACGTGAAGGATAATCCAAAAATATTCTGGAAGTACATTCAGGAAAAGTTAACGAGAAGAGTAGGGATCCCGGAGCTGGAGACGGATAAGGAGAAAGCAGAGGTGCTGGGGAAATACTTTGGGGGGGTACTAACAGTAGAGTCGGATGATGCAGTGCCAAATATTCCCATCAAACAGGCACCTGCACTAGAACTAATAGAGTTTTCCCATGCTAGAATAAGAAGGGCTATAGAAAAAATGAACAGAAGTAAGTCCCCGGGACCGGATGGGATACACCCAAGAATCATAAAGGAAGGAGGGGAGATGTTAGTAGAGCCATTGAAAATGTTATTTGAGGTATCGTTTAATACAGGACAAATCCCGATGGACTGGAGAGAGGCGAACATAACAGCTATATTTAAGAAGGGAAAGAGAAATGACCCAGGAAATTATAGACCAGTCAGTTTGACAAGTGTTGTGTGTAAACTAATGGAAACGGTAATTAGAGAAGGAATAATGGAGCATATGAAATCAAACCAACTTTTTAGTGGGAGACAGTTCGGATTCTTGCCGGGGAGGTCGACGGTACTACAGCTAATTAAGGTGGTAGATGATTGGATGCAAATTCTAGAGGATGGTGATGTAATAGACGTGGTATATTGTGATTTTATGAAGGCCTTCGATAGGGTCCCACATAAAAGGTTAATAGAGAAAGTTAGAAGCTATAATATAGGGAAGAAATGTGTGAAATGGATAGAAGCCTTCTTGAAAGATCGGAGACAGAGGGTGCTGGTGAATGGAATAGGCTCAGGGTGGAGGGAAATTACAAGTGGGGTTCCTCAGGGATCTGTGTTGGGACCACTACTGTTCGTTATATTTATCAACGACTTACCTGAAGTTATAACTAATGGAAGTGAGGTATACCTGTATGCAGATGACACCAAGCTGTATAGAAGAGTGAGGAGTAAGGAAGATGTGGGTTTGCTTCAAGGAGATGTGGAGGGCATGAAGGGATGGTCTGAGCATTGGTTAATGCCTTTTCATCCAAAAAATGCAAGTACATGCGGATTGGGACAAGCAAGAGAGACAAGGTAGGATACAGTATGTATGAAGCAATGGAGGAAGTGAATGCAGAAAAGGATAGAAGAGTAGTGATAGACAATAAGTTAAATTTCTCAGAACATTTAGCGGAAAAGATAAACAAAGCCAATAGAATTTTAGGGCTGATAAGGACATTTGTGTCATTTGACGAAGAAATCTTCAGGAATCTCTATACAGCGCTGGTTAGGCCGCACCTGGAATATGCAAACCAGGTGTGGGCTCCATATATGGTAAAGGATATAGAAGCAGTGGAGAAAGTGCAGAGGAGAGCTAGCAAGCTATTACCAACGTTGAAGAACGCGGGCTATGAGCAGAGGTTGAGGAGACTGGGGCTTCCAACACTGGCATATAGGAGAAAGAGAGGGGATATGATAGAGACTTTTAAGATAGTGTCAGGAAAGTATGATGAGGATGTGTGTGAAGGTATCTTCATGATGCGGGAGGGAACAAGAACGAGAGGACACTCAAAGAAAATTTACAAAGAAATAGGCTTGAGAAGGCAAAGAACTCATTTTGTGATAGAGTGGTAAATGAGTGGAACGCACTGCCCCAGTATGTAGTCGATTCCGAATCAATAAGGAAGCTTGAAAGTAATCTTTATAAAGCATGGGGAAGACAAGATTTGAAATTTGATTATAAAGCAAAAATACAGAATAGTAAAAATGTTGCGTCTGCCACCGCCGCCGCCAACACCGTGAACGACCGCAGCAGTGCAAGTACTGGTACTGAGCTGGATACACAGGCCTAGTTTGCCTTTTTCCAGAGGATCTACTGTAAGAAACTGTAATGATGAGCTGAGGAGACGCTTAGGTATGAAGAGTATTAGCGAGGAGATGCGTACAAGTAGACTGTGATGGTATGGGCATGTGGAGAGAATGGATGAACAAAATTAGGTGAAAAGATGCAGGTTTGTGATTGTGGAGGGAGCTGCACCAAGGGGTGGACCGAGGAAGACCTGGGATCGGACTATACCGTACGTGCCGATCTTGAATCCAAAAACTTGACAAGTGAAGCCGCCCTTAACAGGGTTGCCTGGAACGCCGCCATTAGGACAAGAGACTGAAACTGCATGCATGTGTGGAGCACTCAGTCTTAAAATGTTATGTATGTATGCATGTATAGTGCTCCACATAAAGTGCGGTTCCGGTCACATGTTCTAATGGCGGCACTCGAGGCAGCCCTGTTCCAAATAGGGTGTCAAACGAAAGCCAAGTCCATTATTTTAAGTCTGTATTATTCTACTTGTAAGGATAAAATTGTGGTTTATAGTTCAAATTATGTCTTTAGAAGTGATAAAATGGCCAAAACAACGCTATTTCACAGTAAATTTCTAGTATTGCTTCTCATATTCATACAAGTCTTCAACCAATATTGCTCCGGTTTGACACCCTGCGCGGCCAACTTCCAAACTGCCTCACTTGTCAGTATTTTTTATTCAAGATGGTCTGATCCTACGTCTTTCTTGGTCTGCCCCGTCATGCAGCTCCCCTCACATTCACGGACTTTCATCTTTTCATCCATCCTCTCCCTATGTCCAAACCATCCAAGCCTACTAATACTCATCTCATCACTGATACTCTTGATACCTAACTGTCTCCTCAGCTCTTAACTAGATATCATATCTTGTAATTTGGCCCCAAACATCCATCTCACCATTATCATCTTATTACATTCCATTCTGTTGATATCATCCACTTCGACAGGCCACATTTTTTAAGCATAGGTCATTGCGCTTCTAATACATGAAGCGTACACTTTTCCCTTCAGGGGGAGAGGGAGTCTTCTAATTTTTAGAATAGGAACTAGTTCTCTGAACTTTCCCCAACCGCATTTAATTCTGGTTATAGTGGCGGCCTTGGCCACACCATTGGCAAAAATAGTATCTCCCAAGTAGCAAAACTTTTCCACCATTTCCATCGACTCATTATCATAGTTAAGGGGAGGCAGACCATTTTTCTGGACCCCCTTCTCCCTAATGTTTAGCCCCACTAGTTTTGAGATTATAAGACATTCGGCCCATTAGTTTGGCGATTTTAAGACCTTTCGCCCCATTTCTTTGTCAATTTTAAGACCTTTCATGCCATTTAGGTGTCGATTATTTCCTGGTGAGCGATAGCGAACCTGCAATTTTATGAGGGACCGGCCTTTGGCCGGGAAATTTTTCTACCGAAAAATTTACAAATTTATCTTGAAGGGGGGTCTAAGGGGTGTTTTTCTAAGCTTCATGGAGGTTTAACCCTCTGTTCCCGAAAGGGCTCTTGAACGCCCATAAAAAAAGCACAATAGCTGCCCGGAAAGGCTCTTTAACGCCCAGTGGTTGAAAGCCTGTGAGCTTGGTGTGCGAGGCGTCGGTCCGACGCATGTAAACAACAGCCGGCTGGACCGACGCCCCGCATCTCCGGCCACAAGAAGGAGAGCATCGCTTTTTTGTGTGTGCCTGTATGTTGTTGTTAAGTATCGAAAAGTAGTGTAAAGTGGCTGTTGTTGCCATAAGGTTATCTCCAATGAAATCATCATCACAACTGAACCAGTTGACTTAGAGAGCTCTACTTAACGCCATTCTACAGGTAAATAACACCAGCTACGCTTGGGGATGCGCGGGAATGCGGAAGCAGTCAGAATAACAAAGATACGGTAGCCTAGCCTAGACGTTTTTCGGCCAAAACACCCGGGTTTCGGGGAATATTTATGTAATGCGTAGCCGGGGCTGGAGGGTTAAGGAGGAAACTATAAAAATATATGAATATATGAATTAATAGACCAAACAAACGGCCAGCCTCCCCTTCACACATTCGAGCCGGTCATTCAACACGAGCTCACTATTGACTGCCTAGTTCAGTAATAGTAATAAAGGGTAGAACCTCTCTTTTTGGATAATTCAGTGAGGGGGAATCCCTGCCAGGAAGAAACTATTTCACACTTTTATCTCTGTTTGTTTTTTAATTTGTCCAAAAGTGACAAGTCCAGATCTATTGACTACTCTTGGGTTTCCAGATCCCTGTCATCTAAAAGAGAGGATTTATACTTTATACTGTATACACTATTGAACTTACAGTTGGGTCCCCATCTATGCGTGTTCGATCTATGCGATTCGCTATCTACACGAGCACCAAAAATATTCATTTAATAATTTCAAGCTGTGCGAATACCGTTCGAAGTGTGCGAGCGACGAAATAAAGGTAAGCAAATCCGTGGAGAAACCCAAATGTACGAGTTTCTTCCCAGCTGTGCCAGATACGTCATGCGCAGTTAAATAAAGGTAAGCAAATCCGTGGAGAAACCCAAATGTACGAGTTTCTTCCCAGCTGTGCCAGATACGTCATGTGCAGTTAAATAAAGGTAAGCAAATCCGTGGAGAAACCCAAATGTACGAGTTTCTTCCCAGCTGTGCCAGATACGTCATGCGCAGTTAAATAAAGGTAAGCAAATCCGTGGAGAAACCCAAATGTACGAGTTTCTTCCCAGCTGTGCCAGGTACGTCATGCGCAGTTAAATAAAGGTAAGCAAATCCGTGGAGAAACCCAAATGTACGAGTTTCTTCCCAGCTGTGCCAGATACGTCATGCGCAGTTAAATAAAGGTAAGCAAATCCGTGGAGAAACCCAAATGTACGAGTTTCTTCCCAGCTGTGCCAGGTACATCATGCGCAGTTAAATAAAGGTAAGCAAATCCGTGGAGAAACCCAAATGTACGAGTTTCTTCCCAGCTGTGCCAGATACGTCATGCGCAGTTACGTCACAGCCAGCTTCTGCACCGCTTGGGTACCGGGTGGGAGGGGGTAGTCAGCTATATTTTTTGCCCCTGCTCTGAGTTTACCTCGGAGCCCCTTAACCCTCCTGGCCCGGGCAGGCTCTCAAAATGACAGTGTGGGCTACCCGGGCGATCTGGCCGAAAAACGTCTAGGCCTAGGCTACTGTATTATTTTTTAGTTTAACTGCTAGAAATTTCCCACGCATCTATAAATGTAGTGCGGTTTCCAATCTGTAGACTGGCGTTGAGTAGAGCTCTCTATGTCAACTGGTTCAGTTGTGATGACGATTTCAGTGGAGAGCACTTGCAGGCGATGTTAGCAATATGACGATCTTTTCACTACTGAAACAACGACATACAGACGTACAATAACAAACGAGTCTTCTCCTTCTTGTTTTCGGAGGTGCGGTGACGTAATGATCGGCTTTGTTTACATGCGTCGGACGCACGGCGTTCAGACCAAGCTGAATAGGCTTTCAAGCTTACAGATTTTAAAATGACACCCGGGCTCCTGCCCTTAGTTCGTGGTGTCATTTTAAAATGACAACCGGGCCAGGAGGGTTAACCCTTCCTACCCGGTCTGCCTTAGGTAAGGACAGCACGAAAGAAGGGCCGCTACCCGGTATGCCTTATCTAAGGCATGAGCTTAATAGCCTAATTAAGCTTGGTCTGAACGCCGTGCGTACGACGTATGTCAACAAACCCAAGCGTTCGTCACCGCACCTCCGAAAACAAGAAGGAGAAGACTCCTCAATGTTATTGTTCTGACGTCATGACGAAATTAGTGTCTGAAAAGCCCCCATATTGGCAACATCTCTGCAATATTGGCTCCACTGAAATCGTCATCACAACTGAACCAGTTGACTTACAGAGATCTACTCAATACCAAAATACAGATTGAAAACCGCACTACGATTATAGATGAGTGGGAAAGTTCTAGCAGTGAAAATAAACATAAATACGGTAGCCTAGGCCTAGACGTTTTTCAGCCATTTCGCCCGGGTAGGGGCGACCGTCATTGGGTAAGACAGCCCGGGGAGGAAGGGTTAAGTAAGGCAGCCCGGGCGGGAAGGGTTAAGGGTTAAGGGTTATTTTTTTATTTTTTGTTTTTTTATTTTTATTTTTTTTATTGGTTCTAAAATGGATATTAATCGTGATCGTGTATTAGACCTTTAAACTGTGTTGGTGGTGTAATGGTTTGGATGATTATGTTCTGGGTGGGGTGTCCCGAGTTCGAATCCCGGGAGGACCATATACTTTCATTAGTTTATTCAAGTGCATTGGGGTTTGTAATTGATGATTAATGTTATGAACGGGGTGTTACTTAATTTCATTAGACGTTTTTATTCAGTTTAGGAAGAAATTATGGGAGTCAGAGGGATGATTGAGATAGTCTTTACCCTTATAATGCCCACAGATCCTTCCTAAGCTGTATAAAATCATCTAGTGATAGCCAGAATAAACTGTCAAAATGTATTATGATCCTCAATGCTTAATCCGTTGAGTACCAGCGACGTGTGCTATATTTTATTGTAGCTATATGTTGACGATATTATGCAGCTTAGGAAATATCTGTGGTAGTTGTTGTTGTTGTTGTTGTTCCCTAAGCTGCCTGGCCGAACAGCCCCGAGTCCCTGAGAAAGGCCATGGCCATGATCGGGCTTTCCCACAGAGCTCTCATTGAGTGTAGATTGTGTTGTTGGCGTAAGTGGTTGTGTGAAATGCAGTCTTCTATGATGTGTTTAATGGTATGGGGTGCTGTGTTACATCCCGGGCAGGCGTCGACAACGGAGTCATCCAGTCTCTTCTGATAGCTCAGGAGAGCTGGATGGTGTCCGCATCTCAGCCTGGCCAGGTGGACTCTGTCCTCGCGAGGAAGGGAGGATTCGGAAGGATGGATTTCGGGAGGTCGTGCATGCAGCTGTGTGTTGTCTGTGAGTGAGTGGATGGATCGGTGAGAGATATGAGTATGGATGTGCTTCTGGAAGTTGGTTCGGGGTGGGCAGGGAGGGAGAGAGGACAATAATTGTGTGTGATACCGTGTGCTGGGTGTTGTTTTGATATTTCTTGGTGTCTGTGGGTGTGTTGCCATGTAGTTTAGTGGGTGGTCTTGGTTCGTGGAGGCTGCTGCCAGGAATTGAGTGCCTCTCATGTCCAGATGGTCTTTGACTTTGAGGATTTTGGTTTCTTGATGTAGGTGATCTGTGGGTGCAGTAGCTGTGGTAGTTAAAAGGGTTGGTTGACATATGTTGAAGCCCTATTATTGCTAGAGGTCTTTCTTTAGCTGAATAAAATCGGAGGAAACTCGACTGGAATATATATCGGCAAGAAAAGATGTAGTCTGTGCAGTGAAAGCTGAAAAGTCTAAGTATTATCAAAACAGAGTTGATTCCTGTGGCAATGATCAAAAGAAGCTTGCTGAGGTTGTAAATGGTTTGTTGGGTCGGAAGAACATGACTCCCTGTCCTGCCTCCGTGCCAAGTGCTCGACTGGCCTCTGACTTTTCTTCATTTTTCACGACTAAGATAACACGCATTTGAAATGAGTTAGATAATACATTGATCATGACGAGTTTTCGGTGGATTTCCAACCTCCACATGTAATTAATCGTATCCTTTCATCATTCCATCCAGTGGACACAAGTAAACTTATTAGTTGTTGTTGTTGTTGTTGTTCCCTAAGCTGCCTGGCCGAACAGCCCCGAGTCCCTGAGAAAGGCCATGGCCACGATCGGGCTTTCCCACAGAGCTCTCATTGAGTGTAGATTGTGTTGTTGGCGTAAGTGGTTGTGTGAAATGCAGTCTTCTATGATGTGCTTAATGGTATGGGGTGCCGTGTTACATCCCGGGCAGGCGTCGACAACGGAGTCATCCAGTCTCTTCTGATAGCTCAGGAGAGCTGGATGGTGTCCGCATCTCAGCCTGGCCAGGTGGACTCTGTCCTCGCGAGGAAGGGAGGATTCGGAAGGATGGATTTCGGGAGGTCGTGCATGCAGCTGTGTGTTGTCTGTGAGTGAGTGGATGGATCGGTGAGAGATATGAGTATGGATGTGCTTCTGGATGTTGGTTCGGGGTGGGCAGGGAGGGAGAGAGGACAATAATTGTGTGTGATACCGTGTGCTGGGTGTTGCCTTGACATTTCTTGGTGTCTGTGGGTGTGTTGCCATGTAGTTTAGTGTGTGTATTAGTTATGTCAGAGACATGAATAAAACTTTCTGCAAGCTTGATCCTATTAATGTATCCAAGATGTCATTTGTCTATCTGCATATCGCAGACTTCATCTGTAAAATTGTAAACAGATGCTTCATGGAGGGTAACTTTGTTCAATCTGAGAAACAAGCTCTATTGGTGCCTCTTCTAAAGAAACCTGGACTTGATGCTGAGGATAGGTCAAGTTACCGACCTGTTTCAAACTTGTCATTTCTTTCAAAAATAATTGAGCGGGCCATACTTGATCAATTGTTACCATTGCTTGAACAGAACAAAGCTGTTCCTCTTGCTCAGTCTGCATATAGGAAATACCATTCAACTGACACCTCTTTATGTAAGATTCAGAATGATTTGGTAGAGAACACATGCAACGGGAAGGCATCTCTCTTGGTTTTGTTGGATCTTTCTGCGGCCTTCGATACAGTGGACCATGACCTACTGTTAAAAGATCTGCACTCTTACGGTGATCGTGGAAGAGCAATCTTGCTCCTCAAATCATATTTATCAGATAGATTTCAGCGTGTGGTGATTGGCCATACCATCTCTGACCAAGCCCCCCTGTTGTTTGGAGTTCCTCAGGGATCGGTTCTGGGACCGATCCTCTTTATAGTTTACACTAGCAGCTTGGCATCCTTGCTAGATGCTCATGGTGTTGCCTATCACTTTTATGCTGATGACACTCAGTTGTATGTGAAGATAGAAAACATTAATGATACAAAGACCAAAATGGAATCTTTATTGTCTGACATTAACCCTTTGGCTGCGGGTGACGTTCTGGAATGTTTTGGCAAGTTACAGCAATTTCCAGGCTTTAAAAGCCTGTAAAAAATGTAAAAATCAAGTGTCAGTGGGCGGGAGCGTGAGGGGCCCACCTCCGTCCCTCAGAGCAGCGAGCGGCTCACTGAGCTAGGCTGTGTCTCGCGCGGGTCTCTCTCTGTCTCTCAACAGTGTAGCCAAGCGAGCGAGTGCTACCAAATAGCGGGTTTCCCGCGTTTTACTGGCACCGCTGCGGGTGAACCAGACCACGTACGGGGCCCGTTCTGGTCTCATTTTGAAGATATTTTCGCCTAGTTTTCGGCAGAATACAGTTCATTTAATGCAGATGCTTGATTTATCATTCAGGAGTGCCTGAATATGCCCTAAATAGCCCAAACATAGCCGCAGCCAATGGGTTAAGATCTGGATGGCAAAGCGGAAACTCAAACTGAATGAGAACAAAACAGAGATCATTATTATTCATGGAAATAGAAGGGGAAATGATGCTGAAAATGTAGTGACTCTGGATATGGGAGGTTCTCAACTCCGCCCAGTAAGCTCAGTGCGAAACCTTGGAGTATACTTTAACTGTAAATTGAACTATGAGAATCACATAAATCAGGTCATCAAAATTAGTAATCTCCAAATCAGAAACTTGTATTCAGTTAGACGGTTTCTTAACAAGCGCTGTCTTCTAACATTGGTTCACTCAATTGTCCTATCACGTGTGGACTATTGTAATGCCTTATTGGTTGGCCTTCCTAATTACTTGCTACAAAAAGTTCAGTCCATACTAAATAGAACAGCGAGACTCATATTTGATCTGCCTCCCAAGAACCTCCCAAGAAGGGGCGACCGTAATTGGGTAAGACAGCCCGGGTAGGAAGGGTTAAGGGGAGTGACCTGCTTTTTGTTATTTCTGTCCTTTTCTCTCTTTCTCTGGCTTGTATCCATTCGGCCCCATTCAGCCAACTATTTTAAGACGTTTATCCCCATCTAGGTGTCGATTTCTTCTTGGCGAGCGATAGCGAGCCAGCATTATATGAAGAAATCCGGCTTCGCCGGAGAAATTTTTCTATCGAAAAATGTACAAATTTAGCCTGCTGTCAAACAAAACTAAAAATTAAAAAATTGACACCTGGATGGGGATAAACGTCTTAAAACAGTAGGCTGAATGGGGCCAAATGGATACTTACAGTTTCTTACAGTTTCTTACAGTAGATCCTCTGGAAAAAGGCAAACTATGCCTGTGTATCCAGCTCAGTACCAGTACTTGCACTGCTGCGGTCGTTCACGGTGTTGGCGGCGGCGGTAGCAGACGCAACATTTTTACTATTCTGTATATTTGCTTTATAAACAAACTTCAAATCTTGTCTTCCCCATGCTTTATCAAGATTACTTTCAAACTCCCTCATTGATTCGGAATCGACTACATACTGGGGCAGTGCGTTCCACTCATTTACCACTCTATCACAAAATGAGTTCTTTGCCTTCTCAAGCCTATTTCTTTCTTTGTAAATTTTCTTAGAGTGTCCTCTCATTCTTGTTCCCTCCCGCATCAAGAAGATACCTTCACACACATCCTCATCGTACTTTCCTGACACTATCTTAAAAGTCTCTATTTGTTAGTAGTCTTGGCAAATCCAACGTCAAGGCTAGTAACCTAATTGCAATGACGACTTGTCTATTTTGACTGCTATGTCGTCATTCCAACCGCGGTTAAAAAGAAAACGTCTAGAGTCTACTCCTTATCTTGCTCTAGGAGACGTTGTACATTAACCAAAACTACCACCGAAGGTGAAAAAAGCATAGAAGAGAAGAAAAAGGGGTTTACCTTAGTTACCGCTCAAGGCCCATCCCGTGTTCCGTCATGTGCAGATCCCTGTCGAACGTGCGCATGAGCGACCCTCTTTTGTCATAATTTTTTCATGCGCTCCATTGCTTGAGTCCGCTTTTGTTGTGCTCCTTCAATTCACCCTGTTTAAGGTTCGTTTCGGCTTATCTGGCCTTCTTTTTTATTAGACAGATGTTACGTGATCTAGGGCACACGTATATGGGCTCCTCAGTGTGTATAATGGAGACGCGTGTGGAAATAGCTACCGAAGGTACGGGGGCGCCTGGCGTTCCTCGTCTATGTTTTTTCATTTCTTTCTCTTTTCATATTCTTTCTTCCTGTTAGTCTGGGCATGGTTTAGCTTTTAGCTTATTTTAGCCTAGCTTGTTTTCTCATTCAGGAATTGCTATGCCCCTATGAGTTTTCATTTTTTCATAGCCTAGGTGTACAGTTGGTAAACAATCTGAGATTTAGTTGGTGGCGGTGCTGTTTGTAGGGTTTGTGTCGGCCGCATTATTAGCGTTATTCCCGAGTCCCCCCTTTCGAGCCTTCACTGTGTCTCAAGGGCCTGGGCGACAGGTGGTTCGTGATATCCAGGGGTACCCCACGGGGGCCCCTCCTTCACACCACAGGGTTTTTCGCCCCTGACACATTCTCTACTCACGGCTAGGCCACCCTTTTTCTCACCAGTTTCATTTACTGGTTTTTGTTTTCCCTTCCTGTTTTCACCTCCATCCTTTCCTAGTCTTTTGCCCAATCCAGGGGTACCCCACGGGGGCCCCTGTTTGTGCCAAACCACCCTCCCTGCCACTTCTCCTCATGGGCTTTGCTCTATCTCTGTGGGTTGGGTGGTTCCTGGGGGATGTGCCTCCTCTCCCCTGGTGTGTCTTCCTTGCCTCTCCCTTGACCGGTTGAGTCAGGATATCATCAAGGAAGACACTGCTCAGCTTGATGGCCATCGTCGCTTGGAGTTCATAAGGAGATGACGCTTTTTTATGGGCCTTTTTTGGTATTCCCTAGACGCTCCTCTCGCTTTTTCGGCGCCGGACCATCTCGGCCGGTCCCGCAAATTTGCGGAGAGCTCGATTCGGTCCTCTGGGACGTTTCGGCTCCCCGCAAATTTGCGGAGATCGCTGGGGGGCCCCGCGGAGATGCGGGAGGGTTGTGTCGGTACAGTTATGCCTCCATTGGCCCGCAAATTTGCGGTTATACAGTAAAAGTCCGTTAATCCGACGACCGATGATTCGAATCTCCCAATAGTCCGAATTTTTCAATTTGAGGCCAAATCCGAATTCACCCGATGGTCCGAATTTCAAGAAGTCCCAAAGTCCCCTTTTTGAGGCATTAGGCCACTCAAATGACACATAATGGAGCACACACATATCATATGTTCATGAATTCACTTTAAAAGTTTACCATTGTCATTGTAGCCTATTATCTACTTCAAAACATTCAGATTAATGGTCAAAGGAAGCTAGTAGCTACTGATATAATCGTAAACACCTTCGTCTTCTTCTTCTTCCACATCGTCTGCTAGAGAGTTTGTTTTGCTCTTGAACGCATCCTTGGGACGCTCCGATGCGCTACTGGCTTGCACCGCATTTTCTGCAAGCGCATTCAGTCTTGAGCTTGAAAACGCACCTTTCAAGAAGTCCCAAAGTCCCCTTTTTGAGGCATTAGGCCACTCAAATGACACATAATGGAGCACACACATATCATATGTTCATGAATTCACTTTAAAAGTTTACCATTGTCATTGTAGCCTATTATCTACTTCAAAACATTCAGATTAATGGTCAAAGGAAGCTACTGATATAATCGTAAACACCTTCATCTTCTTCTTCTTCCACATCGTCTGCTAGAGAGTTTGTTTTGCTCTTGAACGCATCCTTGGGACGCTCCGATGCGCTACTGGCTTGCACCGCATTTTCTGCAAGCGCATTCAGTCTTGAGCTTGAAAACGCACCTTTGGACGTATTAGTCTTGAGCTTGAAAACGCACCTTTGGATGTTCCGATACGCTACTATTTATAGTTCAGTGATCGGAGCATCCCAAGGGTGCTTTCAAGACAACAAGACAAGGGTGCTTTCAATACAATATAATACAGAGCACGTCACAAAGGAAAATCACAAAAGGAAAATTACAAGAACCTCTCAGGGAAGTGCCGTTGTTAAGGCATTACTTCCCGAACCACATCTGATCTTCAAGAGCAAGACAAACTTGCTAGTAGACGGAAGAAGAAGAAGACGTTTATATCAGCAGATTCCTTTGACCATTAATCTGAATGTTTTGAAGTAGTTAATAGGCTACAATGACAATGGTAAACTTTTGAAGTGATTTCATGAACATATGATATGTGTGTGTGCACCATTGTGTCATTTGGGTGGCCTAATGTCTCAATGTTTTCGTCATACACAGGTTCATAGGGGTAAAGTCCGATAATCCGAAAAATCCACTAATCCGAACGAGAGCCGGTCCGCTGCCCTTCGGATTAACGGAAGTTTACTGTAGTTGGCTTTCACTGTTGACCTTTTTTCTGTCATATTGTTGCCTGATACTATCTTGGTGTATGCACTTTACTAGTGTTATGGACCCTGCATGTAAGGTGTTGAGTGGTGGTTCACACTTTCTCCATCTTTGCAGGTTCTGCTTGTGCTCTTCCACCTCGCCCGCCCTCCTCACCTACCTCGGTGCTCCCGGTTTAGAGTGAGTACGGATACCAATTTGCATGTGTGTTACTGTTTACCCATGCTCATTCCCTGGTTTTTATTGGACATACTCTGCACTTACTCCGTCGACGTGCTGCTTATGGTGTGTGTTCTTCCGTTGCAGGTGGGATGCCTTGCTTTCGCCAGGGCTGTGGCTCCCCGTGCTTGGAACGCCACAGGTCCTGCTTACGCCACTCCCAATGTGTGTCCTCTACGGCCTACCTCCCTGCTCTGTGTGGCCCGTGTATGGACCTGGTGGATGTGGTGGACCATCACCCTGGTTCCTCTGACACGGCAGTGGCCTCTGCTTCCCTTCAATCGGTGTGGGCGGTGGTCTCCCACCACATTAGGACTGTGGGCCACCGTTCCCCGGCCTTTGTTGACGACCGGATCCGCGTCGCCCTGGGCATCCCTGACCCGTCTGGAGGCCGGTCACCTGGCCCTCTCCCTGCTCGGGCCCTCCTCCCTGGATCCCGTGGCCGGTCGTCACATCGTCGGGAGGATCCCCAGCTCCGTCCACGCTCTCGCTCGCCTCATCGCCCGTCCTCTACTGCCCCTCATCGTCCTCCTGATCGCCTTGACGCCGCCCATCGCCCTCGTCATGGTTCTCGCCCTGAGGCCGGGGTTAGCGGCTCTGCCCCTGTGCGCCCTCCCCTGGCCTCTCCGGATAGGGGCTCTACTACCTTCCGCCCGCTTCCCCTGCACAAAAGACGTCCTCTTCCTTTGTCCTCTACGCGCGCGGATGTTCATGCTGTAGCTGGCCCTCTGCTCCCTGCTCCTACACTGCCCAGGAGGGTCCGCCAGGATGTAGTTGCTTCTCCTCCTACTTCTCCTGCTTCGGTGCCTATTCTTCCTTCACGGTCTCGTCCCAAGGTGGAGGTCCCTCCCTCCTCCGCCTCGGTGTCGGGCCGCCCTGTTCTCTCAGACCCGGGGATCCTTGCTCTGTTTCCCCCCGCGGCTCCTTCTGACCTCCTTTCACCCGGCCAGCCTTCCCACTCCCGTCATCCTGCTCCTCCTCAGTCTTCTATCCCTGATCTTCACTTACCAGCTCGCCAGGGGGGTACCCCGTCTCTTGACTCGGTGGAGTATAGCGAGGTTTCGGGGTCCCCTTTCTCGGGAGCTGACGTGTCGCTGGAAGAGGGGGATGGTGATGTTTCCCCCTCGGGCGTTAGTGATCGGGGACGAGACCCTCAGGGGCGCCACGGCCGTCGTCGCTCGCCTTCTTTGGGCCGCGATGCTGCTGTTTCGTGTCGTGGGTCTCGCTCCCGCTCACCCCTGCGGGCCGAACAATCTTCGGGGGGGGGGTCGCCTCTCTCGGATCGATTTTCGGCTATGCAGGGGTGGGTTGTGTCACACATCGACGAGCGCTTGGAGGCGATGCAAGACTCCCTCTTATCGCGCTTCTTGGCAGTGACACAACCTCAGCGCCTCACCCAACCTACCCCTGCTTTGGTCCCCCTCCCTTCTGCAGTGGACCACATTCCTTCTCGCCCTGCTTCTCCGCCTGCCCGGTCGTCGGCTAGTACTGCTCCTGCCCTAGCTCAGGTGGTTGCCCCTGCTGTCTCCCATGCGGGGGTTCTCCGTCTACTAGGGCAGGGTCCGCGCTTGCCCCCCATCCAGAAGGCCAAGGTCCCATCGCGGACTATGCCGCTCCTCTATGGCTCCTTGGCTGTTTGGAAGGGGGTGCAGGCCTCCCACCCAGAGCGTGCTACCGGCTTCTCGTCAGGTGAGAGGGCCCTACCTTCGGACTGGTCGGTGCAAATTAATGATAAGATGCAGTTCAGGGCGATCAGGGTGGATGGTCAGGTGGCCGACGTGGAGGTGCGGGCTTACCCGATGAGGACTGACCTTCAGTACTTTTCGGTGAAGCCCAAGTCTGCTCCTCGGACTAAGCTCTGGTCAGACTTCAGCCGCCAGGACATCCTTCAGGATGTTCACTCCCTGGCTGTGTTGACGGGACTGTCCTCCTATGGGACGGGTTTGTGCAACGACAGTAAGCCTGGCTTAGCCGTCGTGCTCGATAACCCTCTCCCATTGGAGGCCTGGTTTGCTGAGGCCTTAGAATTCGCCAACCGTTCCGTCGACAGATCTGTTTCAATCCCTCCCCCGGAGTCATCACTGCTTTTGCCTCCTCTTGTATCTGTCGGCGGATTGGACGGCAAGTTCTGGTCCTGGATCAGGGCGCCCAAACTTGAAATTTGTGCTATTGCTAACCCGTTCTTCTCTCACCCAGATAAGTCCTATGTCGACAGGGATTTTACCTTGCGACAGAGGGTGGCGAACTTATTATCTTGTCTTTTAGGTTCCCTCCAGACGTCTGTTCACCACCTGAGGCTTATCGAGGCGACTGCACCGGGCGATCTTCGCGAGGGTTTGGACCACGTTCGGCGGATCCACCTTCAGCTCGCGGTGTCTTTGGTTCCCGAGCTGAAGGCGGTTTTGTGCGAGGCGACTCGACAACGCCAGACGGTAAGGTCCTCGTTCTGCCGGAAAGCCCCCTTGGATATTCGTCAGGGTTTGTTGTACTCTGAACTCTATACATCGGGACTTTTTGCGCAGGATGTTTGGGAACGCTACGCTTCTCTGTCAGCGGACCCTGCTTACGACACGCAAAGACGCGCTGTGTCGCGACCAGGGTCTTCTCAGTCCCGTCCTGACGGTCCTCTTCGGGGTGCTGCCGCCAAGAAAGGGCGCAGGAAAGGGAAGTTGCCGGCCAGAGCGTCGGTTCCGCCTCGCACTTCTGCTCCTGCTCCCTTTCATCCCCGCCGAGAAGGGGCTGGCCAGCCTTCCACTTCCGGCTGCACTTCGACGGGGTCAGACGCGAGACGGACAGGGGATGGGGGGACCCGCCCTTTTCGACGAGGTGGGGGGGGTAGAGGAGGTCAACGTGGCTCTTATGACCGCAGGGACCGTACCGGGGGACCCTCCACGTCAAAAAATGTGTAGGTTCTCCGGGTCGGTCTCCTCCTTGTTCTCCTTCTCGCCTAGCCGAAAGGGTCGCTCACCTCATCTCGGGGGCTCCCACAGGTTGTTTTCGCCCTTGCGCCCCTCGGTGGCCGCGAGGGACGTGGGGGCGGAAGGTTGCACGGAGGGGTCTAACCTGGAGATGGAAGTCCAGACCCCCACTCAGCTCTTGTCAACGAAGCCGGCCTGTCTCTTCAGAGGTGGCCGACGTGATAACGTCCATGCACGAGCAGGGAATCGTCAAGGAGGTGAAAGCCGGTCAACCGGTTTTCCTCTCCCGTGTATTTCTGGTACCGAAGAAGGACTGCGACGCGATGCGACCGGTGGTGGATCTGTCGGCCCTCAACGGGCACATCGTGAACACACGGTTTCGGATGCTGACGGTGCACCAGGTACGACTGGCCTTGCGACCTCTGTCGTGGGTAGTGTCGCTGGACCTCAAGGATGCGTATTGGCACGTTCCTATCCATCCTCGTTTCCAGCGATTCTTGGCCGTTCAGACTTCCGATCGTGTGTTCATGTTCAACAGACTTCCCTTCGGTCTCAACATCGCGCCACGGATCTTCTCGAAACTGGTGAAGCAGGCTCTGGATCCTCTCCTCAGGAGCGGCCTCCAGATCCTGTTTTACTTGGACGACTGGTTGATAGTTTCAGATACCCTAGAACAGTGCGTCCACGACACCCTCACAGTAGTTCAACACATCACACAGTTAGGGTTCAAAATCAATATTCCCAAGTCCCGCCTGACCCCGTCGCGTGTCGTGACGTGGGTAGGTCTCAAATGAGATCTGACCAGCACTACAGTGACCCAGAGTCAGCCAAACGCGGTGAAACTTCGCAGGAAGGTCTTCGCCGTGTTGCACTCGGTCTCCCTCACGAGGAGGATCTGGGACTCGTTAGTGGGTTCACTGAATTGGGCCGCTCTGATCATTCCCTTAGGGAGGCTCAGGCTACGCCGCCTAATACTCATGGGCAACAAGGTGTTTCCGTTGGCCCCTCTGGATCGGCTCATGCCGATCCCGCGTACCATTCACAGACACTTAGGACACTGGGTTGCTCGGGGCACGCTCTCTGCGGCTGTGCCCTGGACCGCCCCCCCGCCGACGATCTGGGTAGATACAGATGCGTCGAGCGAGGTAGGGTGGGGTTACCAATCCAACCTGGGACATCAACATCACGGCAGATGGGTGGGACACACACACCTACACATCAATGCCCTCGAACTGTTGGTTCCCTTGTTCTTCCTGAGGGACCACACGCTGGCCCTTCGGGGAAAGTCGGTGGCCTTCAGGATGGACAATCGGACAGCTGTCCACTGTATCCCAAAGCAGGGGTCCTCCAGGTCATTGACTCTGTTGGGGATCTCAGAGAAGTTGTTCTTCCTCGCGAACCGACACAACATCTCCCTGCACGCCTCCTACCTGCCCGGGACTGCCAACCTGTGGGCGGACGCCCTGTCGAGAGGACAGGGCGTTCTTGTAGAATGGGCAATGAAACAGACTGTGTTCGACGACCTCGCAGCTTCCTGGGGTGTTCCGGAGGTCGACTTGTTCGCATCGAAGGAGACGCGCAAGTTGCCTCAGTACCTATCCCTCCGGACTCGTACTCCGGAGGGGGGTCCGGACGCTTTCATGGAAGACTGGAGCAGGTGGCAGTCGATATACATATTTCCGCCACCAGACGCACTGTTGATGTGCAAAGTCCTCGCGAGGCTGCGGCTGTACCGCGGCAGAGTCTGGCTAATAGCGCCTCTGTGGCCGGCCCAGGCTTGGTACGCCCAGTTGAAGCGGTGGTGCCCGAGTCCGGTCCCTCTCCCTCTCTCAAGCTTCCACTTGAGCCAGGTTGGAGACCTGCGGACCTCGTTGGCCTTCGCATCGTGGATGTTCGTGAGGCACGGTGGCTCCCAGTCCACGGACGGGACCTGACTGACTTCCTGAAGCGTTCATGGACGTCTTCGACTTGGGGGACTTACGAGTCCCACTGGAGGTCTTTTACTAGGTGGATACAGGACACTCGCCAGACAGTTAGCTCTCCTTCCCTCATACTACAGTACTTGTTTCACCTCTTCCGTACACGTCACTTTCAAGTCAACACTATACGTAACCACTTGTCTGCCATCCGGGAGGTCTTTGAGTCCGTCACTGGGCTGGTCGTTCCGCCGAAGGAGCTGGATTCCTTCATGAAGGCTGCCTTCAGGGAACGGCCACCTCCGCGCCAGATCCCTCCTCAGTGGGATCTGGGGCGAGCTCTGGACCTTCTGGCTTCCCACTAAGATGATAGCTAGCCTTAGAGACCTGCCTTATGAGGAGAGATTGGAGAGGCTAAAGCTGCCAACGCTGAGGGAGAGGAGAGAGAGAGGTGACATGATCATGATGTTTAAGTGTGTGAAAGGTTTTGAGAAGATCGACAAGGGAGATTTTGTGGTGAGGGACGAGGGAAGAACCAGGGGTCATGATTGTAAGTTGAGGAAAGTTATATGTAAGTCTGATGTAAGAAAGTTCAGCTTCCCGTATAGAAGCATTGAGTGTTGGAATAAGTTGGATGGGGAGGTGGTGGGAGCAAGAAATATCCAAACTTTTAAAGCAAAATTGGATAAATGTAGAGAGAGAGACAGGACAACACGAGCTTAGGCTCAAATCCTGTATACTACAATTAGGTGAGGTGAGTACATATACACGGGACACTACACCGGTTCAGTTGCTGGAGCGTACACTCTTCCTTGTCGCTCTGGCCACTGGGGATAGGGTGTCTGAACTAGCAGCCATGTCACGGTCCCAGGAATGCATGCGATTCTCCCCGTCCTTGAATGCCGTCACGTTAGCCCCCTCTCCTCATTTTGTTGCCAAGAATGAGAGGGAGACCCACATTTTCAAGCCTTTCACCATCCAGGCTTTAAAGCGTGGGCATACTCACCATGTGTTGTGCCCGGTGCACGCCTTGCACTCCTATGTTGAGTCTGTGGCGCCGGCTTCGGGTACTGCTGTGTGGGTGTCTCCTCGGACTGGTGGGAGGCTCTCGAAGGTGCAGATAGGACGCCACCTTTGTCGGGTCATTCGTGCCAGTAACCCTGATTATAGGGGTTCTGCGCACGATGTGCGATCCTTTGCTGCCTCCTTACGGTTCCTGCAAAGTCGTTCCTTACCTGACATCGCCACGGCGGGTTTGTGGTCTTCTGTCAATACTTCTCCTCCTACCTCTCCATGTCCATTGTTAGACCCCCTCGGCCTGTGATAGCTCTCGGGAGTCGTGTTTCCTAGAGCTCTGGCGAAGATGCCTGGTCTTCCCCCCTTGTCACTCTTTCTTTTATTTTGTTTTATTTGGAAAAGGGGGGGGGGGGGGAGTACGGGTTTGCAACACTTGATTGCAAGTTTGGGATTATGTTTTATGTATACGGTACATAAGTGTTTTTGCCAAATTGAAAATTGTGTTTTCTTATTGTGTTCAATGTTTTTGTTGGTTTTGGAAGAAAAAGGATTTTGGGTACTGTACAGTACTTTTTTTGGTTTAAGACAAGTCTATGTTTTTGCATTACTATGAATGACGGGCACGTGTTAAAACTGTTCTTTTTAGCTACTCCTCAGTTTTTCACTCTTTTACTAAACTCTCTTGTTTAAATTGTGTTTCTTTGTCATTCATAATTTTGTTTTATGCATTGTTTTTTTTGGTATGTTGGGCTTGGATGTCCTCCTCCTATTTGTTATGCAGCCTTGACGTTGGATTTGCCAAGACTACTAACAAATTGGGAGGTTTGACGTACCTCCCAACCTACGAAATAGGAAAACCTACTATTTGGTAGGAGTCTTGGAAAATCCAACGTACATAATACCCTCCCTCACGCCGGACCCCTGCCCATCCGCATTCTTCTGCTGACGTGAGATGTGATGACAAAAGAGGGTCGCTCATGCGCACGTTCGACAGGGATCTGCACATGACGGAACACGGGATGGGCCTTGAGCGGTAACTAAGGTAAACCCCTTTTTCTTCTCTTCTATGCTTTTTTCACCTTCGGTGGTAGTTTTGGTTAATGTACAACGTCTCCTAGAGCAAGATAAGGAGTAGACTCTAGACGTTTTCTTTTTAACCGCGGTTGGAATGACGACATAGCAGTCAAAATAGAGAAGTCGTCATTGCAATTAGGTTACTAGCCTTGACGTTGGATTTTCCAAGACTACTACCAAATAGTAGGTTTTCCTATTTGGTAGGTTGGGAGGTACATCAAACCTCCCAATCATATCCCCTCTCTTTCTCCTATATGCCAGTGTCCTCAACCTCTGCTCATAGCCCGCGTTCTTCAACGTTGGTACCAGCTTGCTAGCTCTCCTCTGCACTTTCTCCACTGCTTCTATATCCTTTACCATATATGGAGCCCACACCTGGTTCATTCTGATACAAGCCAGAGAAAGATAGAAAAGGACAGAACAAAAACAGGTCACCCCCCTTAACTTAATGTGAGTAAACAATGACTGACTATTGTTTAATTATTGCTTACTTTTATTTATATTATGTATTGTTATGAATATGTGTCAGGGGGGGGGGAGGTGTGGTGGAGTGGTCTTGCCACTGGCCTGGTAATCCAAAGGTCTCGGGTTCAAATCCCGATGTATCAATGGGAAGATATTATTGGGATGGAATTTGTGCTGTACCTGGTATCAGTGCATTACCACAAGCCCACCGAAACATCAATAAAATACCCTCATTGTTCCCTGATTAAATAGCACTGTATGAATATTCCCATATTCAAAATATGCTATAGGGGTGCAATGCCTGGTGAGTTATCTGCTCAACAGGTGGCGTTGTGTCTGTGTAAGTGTGAGAGTCCGAGTGTAGGGGGTGAGACAGTGAAGCACGGGAACGAGGTGGCTTCAGAGATGGGGTCGTTTCGGGCCATGAGTGAGCACCGTGCCTCATTTTTTTTTTTTTTTTTTTTTTCTATGTGATTGAGGGAGGCAAAAGGCATAACTGCCTATAGCGAGTGCCTCCCCCATAGTTGAAAGAGTGACAGGGCCAAAATCAAGGGATGTTCGAGCCAAAATGCCTGGACACACGGAGTTTGAAGCAATTTAAGTCATAGGAAGAGGGAAAGACTGATTCTGGGAGAGAGTTCCAGAGCTCAGCTGTTGAGTAGAAGAAAGTTTGAGAGTAACGTTTCACTCTTGGGTTGGAGTTGCACAGAGTAGGGGTGGGATTGAGTTGCAAGACGGGTACCACGTGCCCTACGTAAAGGAGGTGGTATGCACTGGGATAGCTCTGAGGAACACTGATTATTATAGTAGCGATAGAATAGCGAGAGAGATGCAACATTGCGGCGGAGAGAGAGAGATTGCAGAGAGTTGGTGAGTGGACGGGAGTTAATGATACGGAAGGCCTTCCTTTCAACTTTGTCTAGGAGAGCTGTGTGAGAGGAACCTCCCCACACATGTGAACAATACTCAATACAAGGGCACACTATGCCCCTGTACAGAGCAAGAAGCTGTGCAGGGGAAAAGAACCCCCTAAGGCGGTTGAGCACACCCAGCTTCTGGGAGGCTGCCTTAGCAAGACTGGTAATATGGTCCTTCCAAATGAGAGCAGAAGAAAAAGAGACACCAAGAATATTGAGAGAAGATGAAGGGTTGATTTTTGTATTGTTGAAGAATAAGGGATAGTCCGCTGGGAGATCCTGACGGGTAGATACAGTAGATGGAGAAATTGGGTTTTGGAAGCATTAAAGTTAACAAGGTTTTCTCTGCCCCAATTGGAAATAGTATTTAGATCAGAATTTAAGAGTTCTATGGCTTCATTACGTTTGTCGTTGAGGGATTGCTGGCTGGGGCGTTCTGAAAAACTAATGGAGTAGTGTAAGGTTGAGTCGTCTGCGTATGAATGGATGGGAATTAAGCTACAGTTAAGGAGATCATTTATAAAAATTAGAAAGAGAATAGGAGATAGGACAGAGCCCTGAGGAACACCGGAGTTTATTGGGTGAGGAAGTGAACAATGGCCGTCCACAACCGCGGCTATGGAACGGCCGGAAAGGAAATTAGAGACAAAGGCACAGATGGAGGGATAGAAACCGAAGGAGGGTAGTTTAGAAATTAAAGATTTATGCCAGACTCTATCGAAGGCTTTCGATATGTCTAGTGCAATAGAAAAAGTCTCACCGAAGTCCCGAAAGGAGGATGACCAAGAGTTAGTAAGATATGAAAGAAGATCACCAGTAGAGCGACCCTTGTGAAGGCAAGATGGCAGGTGCTCGTTGTACTCTACGTGCTTCACATGTCTCACTCCCTAGACTGGAACAAGACCTCACGGGCTTCACTGTTCATTGTAAAGCGGTGAATGTTAAGGCTCTCAGCCTATGTCCGAGAGGAAGTAAGTTGGAATATAGAAAAAAAAAAGAAAAAAAAAAGTTAGTGTTGTTTTGGATAGGTAATATGAAGTTGAACCCCTAAATTCGGGACCGTCCATCCACCAAATTAATTATTTCCCATAAGATACAAGTTTCGATTTGTACGATTTTGATCTGTGTGACCTTGTTCATCCACCAAATTCTAGCACAGTCGGGGACCCAGCTGTACTTGTAAAAGAAGTTAAGGCCCCATCAATTACTTGTAAAAGAAGTTAAGGCCCCATCAATTACTTGTAAAAGAAGTTAAGGCCCCATCAATTACTCCTTCCATTTGTGTAATCATTAGGCTATCATAGTGCAGTTGGGTATATGTACATGCTTAGATAAATATCCAGTATTCGAGAATGGATAATATATCGTGAGCTTGTGCATAAACCTTTAACTGTCTTGATAGCGTAATGGTTAGTGCACTGAATTTTGGTGTGAGTATCCTGGTTGAAATCCTTGGAGTACCACATGTATTCATTAGTTTCATTGATTTCATTAATTAGGTTTATTTTTAAGTTAATTGGTGGGTTGGTGATAATATGAATATGTACGGTCGAGGTTAATAAGTGTGTCAGATATTTCACAAAGTTTCGGACACTGACTAATACTTTGAGGCATAAGCACTTTTCCCAGTAACTATAAAGATACCAATAATACTTTTTGAGCGAAAACCACTGGAATCTATGACCACACTTAATACCCCCGATTGTACTGTATATACTGTACTGTACCTGGAACTCTGGGTAATATATAACTTCCTTCATGATGATGGTAGCGGTACAGCCCAGCTTGTGTGAACGCCCAGTCTTCTTCCTGTTGTTCTTCTTCATCATGGGTTTGTTGTGTAGGTGGTCGTCATCATCACCGCCGGCATCACCGACACCCGCCTCTCCTATCACACCTGCGCCAGAACCTGTCAGCTGTAAAAACAACAAAAATAGATAAAAATTAGAACAAGATATAATACAACATACAGGAACATTAACCCCTTCTTTACCGAGATGTATTTTTAATTTAGTATTGGTTCCTTCGTCAATGACGAAGAGCCTATACTATATATAGGCTGAGATTCCGGGACCCGTTCGGGATTCCCCGGAGTTCTTATCACAACCGTTGCGTATATAGCATAATAAACAATCCTTGGTTAATACCCATTAAATCTTACCAAGGGTTCATCATTGAAAATGGATACCACTATATAAGTAAAAAAGAAGAATCTATCACTTCAAATCTCCCGGTGCCTCAGCCCTCCAGCTGTGCTGTCGCATTGCTTCCCTTGCACGTGATGCCAGATTTTCTAGCGTGTTTATCTGCCTCTTTATGGTTGTGATCCAGGTGAGTCGGACGTGTGCCCCCTTGCTCTGGGCGTCTCAGTGTTTGCCTAGCTTCCTCACTCCTAGTGAGTCCTTGTTATATATTATTTGAGTTAGGTCCAAACATGAATTGAGTAATCGCCCTGTATGTTTCAGAGGGCCTCCGTCCACGCCTGTCCACACCGAAAGTATATGGGTACCGCTTCGCCATTCTTAATATGTGTTGTTCGTCGTAGTAAGTGATTATTGCTATAATAGGCTATATCCAATACAATGCTTGCATTTAATTATTTACTTATCGTAGGCTATATTATTCATCTTATTTGTGTGCCCTCAGGCTACACGTTGAACTCTCAAGTTATTATTAATTCAAAGTTTTCTTTATCGTAAAGTAGCCTACGTTATTTTCTGAAATTCTAATTGTATTAAATTTTTCAAGGTTACTTCGCTTTTATAGTTTGCTTGCTTCTCACATTTAATAGTTTGCTTGCTTCTAGCATTACTTCGAGCTGATAGATTCTTAGCTAGACTTATTGATTCCCTTATATGTCCCATTCTTGTACCAGTGACTTATTTATAAGGCCATGCTTTGTTCGCCACCTCGAGCAAGTGTCCACGAGGGCGGCCAATAAGCCTAACTAGCTCGGCTTCCCTCTACTGAATTTTACATAAGGGACCAATTGTTCTCTTCCTATATGAGTGTTATGTTATGAAGTGCTTCAGATTCCTACACAATTATGTGTTAATTTCTTAAATAGAAAGAGTTGCATGAAACCAAATTGAGAAACAAAGTTTCCTCCAGTGCAAGAGCACCAACTAACACTATACATTTGCATGCTTCGAGTCCCGGAGTCGGCGGGGCTCCTGTGTCCCTCCGTTCTCTCCGGGTCTCAGGGTTTAAGACCTCCGGGTACTAAATGGTTTTGAGGAAACCGAGGAACAATTAAAATGCACCAAGAAGTTCCGGTTAAATGGAGAAACAAAGTTTTCCTCCAAGTGCACAAAACACCAACAGAGCCAAGAGGTTCAGGTTAAAATAAAGGAACGAGTGCTTCCTCCGGGTACTACGGGTACTCCGAGTAATACAAAAACCAAGGAACCAAGAGGTTCAGGTTAAATTAAGGAACGAGAGCTTCCTCCGAGTACTCCGGGTACTCCAGGTAATACTGAAAACCAGGGAACCAAGAGGTTCAGGTTAAATTAAGGAACAAGACCTTCCTCCAAGTACAGTACTCCGGGTACTCCGGGTAATACTGAAAACCAGGGAACCAAGAGGTTCAGGTTAAATTAAGGAACGAGAGCTTCCACCAAGTACTCTGGGTACTCCAGGTAATACTGAAAACCGAGGAACCAAGAGGTTCAGGTTAAATTAAGGAACGAGAGCTTCCTCCAAGTACTCCGGGTACTCAAGGGGGGGGGGGGGAACAATGTTTTCCTTCAGAAACAAACAACCGATGCACCAAAAGGTTCCGGTTAAATTAAAGACCAACGTTTCCCTCCAAGTTCTCAATGTAGAACAATGAATGGAAAAAGAAGGGAGGAGAGTACTCCAGTGGCATTTATGATAGCCTATAGACTATCCCACTTAAATCCATTCTTATATAAGATGTAGCGAATATGCTACCCTACTCTAAATTCTTTAAAAAAAAAAAAATAAAAAAAAATAAATAAAAATAAATCATAGGGCCAACAGGCTACTCGATATTACATAGGCCTTATACATAATGTGCTGGTACTGTACATATTTTTGTTCTTTGCTCTTATATTATGTAACATTGATTCTTGGCCTTTTTTCTGACAGGTGGGCCATAGCTCTCCACAGTAATCTCCGCCCCCTCACCTGAACCACAACTGTGATCAGCTCCGGGAGTCACCCATGTCCTGGATCGCCGGCCAGGCGCGTGGCCCTCTCCAGTGGGATCGGAGAGTGGCTTCTCAGGTTTTTCTACACCTGAGAGGATGTCGGGACCCAAAACGGCGGCTTCAGCCTCGACCATGGTGCAGTGGTGCGGGGTCACAAGATGTGACATATTTCCCCTTCTTGGCCATACGAAATGTGTACGCCATGTGTCTTGTGTGGATCGTACATTGGCTAAGTGGGCTCTTAAAAAGTGTACAAATTGTGCACTCTTCGTGAAACACTACCACAATCCGAGTGGCCACATAACAGCAGCAGGGGCGACTCAGGTATTGCTAAACATTTGGGAGGAGGTGAAAGTTTATATATCCTCAACTTTGAAAAAAGTCCCAAACATTGTCAGTAGGGAATTTGTTTATTTCTTAAACATTCAAGAACTCACATCCCAACGCTCTAGAAGCTCTGTGTCTTCCCCAACAGAAACCTCCAAAAAGAGGTCTATACCTACAAAATCAAAAGACACTTCCTCCCCTCACTGTCCTCTCCCCAAACGTGTTAAGCTTGACCTAGATAAAGATGTGTCATTTAGTAGCACTGTTGATACGGTGCGCCTATCAACGAGTCCTGCCCCACCACCTTATACCACTGCCAAGGTCCATTACTCACAATCATCCCCAGTGGAACAAGTGTTTTCAGAGTTTATTGAACAGGACCTCCCCGTACAACTAGAACCACAACAACCCCAGCCCGATCCCTTTCAATCGGAAACGTCAGGTAGTGTGGAGGAGGAGGTGCCTTACGATGATTTTAATGTGAACTATGTAGATGATAGCGAGGGACAGGATGGGACAGAGTACCTCGGAGAGATGGGGGCTCCGGTTCTTTCCGACCCGGAGGACAGGGGGCCCCATGCCTCTGATCCTTCCCCGGCTTCCTGTGAGGAGCAAACAGACCTGCCCTCCGACACTGAAATTCTATCTTTTGATGAACTTGTAGAAAGGGCGGCCATAGCTACGACTGATAAGCTTACCTCCAAGTTGGAGACCTTGTTCCAAACACAAGTGCTGAATGCAATTGATTCTAAATTTAGTCAGATACAGTCAGGTCGCCCAATACGCGATTCCATAATGCGCGAAAACCCTAATACACGAGTTACCCCTCGAAAATAACCAAAAACATTAATTACGCGAGGTGGTACCACAATACACGAATCGAGAGCTAAGAAGGGGCCAAATCCGCTATTCCCGTTTGATACGCGAGCACGGTCTACGTTTCGCGAGGCCCAGGCGTGGCTCCGAAAAGAGAAGAAGAAGAAGAAGGGCATACACCTGCCTTCCCTCCCGCTTACCCTCCCTCCCACAGTCCCGCTCATAGCCGTGCGGAGTGACCAAACGTTTGTAGTGCCTGCCACTTTTTTCGCCATGCCACGCCAATATAAGAAGATAACACACAAAATGAAGGTGGAAGTGTTGGATCGCAAGAAAAACGGAGCAGGAAACTGTGCAATAGGCCGTGCTATGGGCTTGTCAGAGTAAACTGTTCGTACGATTTGGTCAGGGAGGGAGAAGTTGGAGAAAATCGTGAAGTCCTACGGTCCTAGTCCTAGTCCGAGCCTATCTACTACTAATTTTAAGGTAAGGTTTCATATTTGTATTCATTGTTGTTCTTATATATAAGATATAGACTGTACTGTAGAGCCAAAAATGTCGAAAATAGGGCCAAAAATGTCGAAAATAGGCCATAATTGAGAGATGTCACCCAATCTAATTATTCCCATTTAAAGTTAGTTCCACAATACGCGAATTCGCAATACGTGATGCCTCCTGTCACCCCTATTCTCGCGAATTGGGGGTCCTGACTGTACAAGAGTCTCTGACGCCCCAGGTTAAGCTGTCGTCTAGGCTAGTGCCCCCTACGCTGCCAACTATTCCTTTACAACCTGTCCCTGTACAGTTTAAGACCAACACGCCGCCTCGCCCCTCGGGGTCAATTGACCGTAGTGCTCCTAAACCAATGAATCCAATAATTTCCACCCTTGACAGGTCGGGGCTATTCCTAGCCCCGATCACTCCGGTTGCCCTGGAAGTGGACCCGGAGTTGCCCAAAAAACCAATGCCTTTGCTGTATGGCCCTGCCCGAGTTTGGCAACCAGTAATTGGACCTCTGACACCAGAAGGTGCGGAGACGGGGGTCGCTGAGCTTTACCCGGTACCTCCATCATGGGTCGTTGAAGTAAATGAGTTAAAACAACTGTCTCCTTTCCCTTCCATGTCTGATATTCAATTTTTTGTGTACAGTACAAACCTTCTCCAGTATTTTCTGCCATGAAATCCTTGAAGCCTTGGTCTGATTTCTCGAAGCTTGATGCTCATAATGCCATAAAGTCACTTTCCTCAGTGTGTTCTACAAAGATAAAAACTGTTGCTACGGACCCTCAGTCTCCCATGTTTACCTTAGAAGGTGTGGACCAAGGTCCGTGGTTGGAATGGGCAGCAGAGGTGGCAAAATTTGCTTTATCCCTGACTAACAGATCCACTGGTAAGCTTCCAAATGAAGACCATAAATTTGCTTCTTGTCATATAAGATCTGACGATTCACTACCAACTAGCTTCTGGGAGTTTCTACGAGGCCCCAAAATAATTTGTCGTCCGCTAACTGATCCTCTGCTGTCTACCCCCTCCCAGTTTTCTCTTGAGAAGGACCTGCAAAAATGTCAAAAGGCCCATAGGCTTCTTTCTAATTTTCTACTAAATAGGCACCTGTCTGAATGTATGAGAGTAGTGGGGGATTCTATTATTAACAGTGATTCTAGAGCCGCTTTAACTCTAGTCCGAAAAGCTCAATTAGCAAACTCACTTATGCTGGGGGGAGACATAACATTAGATTATCCCTGTTTGAAGCTGTCAGAGCGAGACAAGACCTTAGGCTGCAACTCTCTCGTAACCTACCTAAAGACATTAAAGCACGCATTCTTTCTGGGCAGGGGCATTCTGTGTATGGCCACCCTCGTAAGGGGAGTAAGGCGTCCGGCAATAGATAGATAGAGATAGATTCTTTCTTCCCCCATCTTCTCTAACAGACTTATGTCAATTGCCACATGGCAGGAAGTTAGTACACTCCTCATGTCCCCTTCTTCTGCTGCTTCCAGAGCTAACTTCCTTAACCCATGGGATCCGGGGGGCCTCATATGAATTTTGGTAAAATCAACTTCATAATTCAGTAGCTACTGATTGAGACTACCTAGAGCAGTCAATGTTTTTGCAAATTGTAGAACTTTTTGTTGTCTGTAGAATGCCGTAGAGATGACGTCGCTACAACGCGTGGTTGCCGAGTTTTGATGATTATAGCGGCGATTTTTTTTTACCATTTTGCCTCATATGAGGCCTCCCGGATCCCAAGGGTTAAATATCAAGCTCGGAAACCTAAGCGGGATTGGCCCCCACACAGTAGAGGATGGAGGCCCTTGGCTTCCGTTGAGACTCCCCGAGGGGCGAGCCGGATGCCCTTTCGAGGTAGAGGGCGAGCCAGAGGCAGGGGTAACTATGGGCAAAGAAGTTGGGATAGAGGCTTCACACCTTCAGGCTCCACGTATGTTGCCCAACCCCAGGCAGGCCAAAGCCGGCCAAGCCAGGCTCCGCCCTACCAAAAACAACAAACACAACAGCCCTACCAACAACAACAAACACGACAGCCCTACCAACAACAACAAACACGACAGCCCTACCAACAACAACACCGGGGTCAGTCTAATAAGCCTCCCCAGCAGAAACAACAACAGCCAAGGAAATTTCACTCAAAAAACAAATACCCCTCCGGGACTCCCTCACTACCCTCCTCTCACAAGCTCAAACAGGCAATTTCCATGTGTGTTTTCAGAATTGGCCGACCCGGACCTGGGTGCGCCGGGTAGTAAAGAAAGGGTTGTCCTGGGCGTGGGCTCACCACCCTCCACTCAGAGACCCAACAAACACAATTATCCTTTCACCAAATGTCTTAGCAGTAATCCAGGAACTATTGAAGTCGAAGGTATTAGTGCCAGTCCCAAAAGACACCAGAATTTTCCTTGTTCCCAAACGAGACAGCTCAAAGATGAGACCAGTTATAGATATCTCCTTACTCAATCAATACATTCAGAATTTCAAATTTCGCATGCTCACAGTGTCTCAGATACGGCTAATCCTTCGTCAGGACGTGTGGCTGATAACATTGGACCTCAAGGATGCCTATTGGCACATTCCGATCTCGAAAAGATACCAAAAATTTCTTGCCATACCCTTCTAGAATTCAGCAGTAATGTTTACCCGTCTTCCATACGGGTTAAATTTAGCTCCCCGAGTGTTTACAAAGATTGTGAAACAGGCCCTACTCCCTCTGGCCAAGGAAGGTATAACCGTTCTCACTTATCTCGACGATTGGGTCGTAGTGGGCAACTCCCCGGATCAATGTCTCAGCCACACGCTCCGAGTATGTCAACATGTAATAAATCTAGGATTTCAAATAAATGTGGACAAATCAGGCCTGATTCCAACTCAGAGGGCAGAATGGGTAGGTCTGATGTGGGACACCCAACTTCTCACGTTGCAACTAAATCCCTCCAATGCCCGGCGCCTTCGGGCAAAGTTGTTCCGGGTTCTACACTCATTCAATATAACAAGAGAATTTGGGAGTCCCTTATCGGCTCCCTCAACTGGATGCAATTAACAATTCCTTTGGGGCGCCTCAAGCTAAAGAGGTTGATAATGCTAGGCAACATGTTTTTTCCCCCTCACTCACCTCACATTCTACACACCATTCCCCCCATCATCCACAAACTTCTCAGTTTCTGGGTCTCTCCAGAGGCTTTGAAGTCAGCCATGCCCTGGTCGACGCCACCTCCCACAATGTGGATAGATACGGATGCAGCGACATCCAAGGGATGGGGCTACCAATCATCCGAGGGGCACCAAAGTCAGGGTTCTTGGGCACCCTCCACACACCAAAACATCAATTACCGGGAGTTATCAATACCTCTGTTCTTCTTAGAAGCTCATGCTCATTCACTAACAACCAAGTCCATCGCATTTCGCATGGACAACACCACAGCAGTAGCATGTATCAACAAGCAAGGCACAACACGCTCTCTCACCCTTCACCGTCTAGCCGAAAAGATTCACAAGCTAGCACACTACCATTCAATCACGATACATGTCAATGTTTGCAGATGACGTAAAAATTATGAGACAAATAACAAATAAAAGTAGTTGTGAGGAGCTGCAAGGGGATTTAGATAAAATATACGAATGGAGCACCAAGTGGAAAATGAAATTTAATATAAGTAAATGTCATGTGTTAAATATGGGAAGAAGTGTGAATAGACCAAATTGGGAGTACAGGATGGGAGATAATAAAATTAGCAAGGCCGAAAAAGAAAAAGATTTAGGGTTGATTATACAAGATAATTTGTCGCCAGAGAAACATATTAACAAGCTCTTTAGCGGAATGTATGCAATGGCCGGGAATATGAAAGTTGCTCTGAACTATTTGGATGAGACCATGGTAGCGAAAATTATGAAGAGTATGATTAGACCAAGATTGGAGTATGCAGCAGTGGTGTGGTCCCCGCATCTAAAGAAGCATATTCACAAGTTAGAAAGAATCCAGAGAGCAGTCACTAGATTGGTTCCAAGTCTCAGAGAACTGCCATATGAAGGGAGGCTAGACAAATTAAATCTACCGAGTCTAAAAGAGAGGAGAGAGAGGGGAGACATGATAATGATGTACAAATGTACCCGGGGGCTGGAGAGGCTGGATAGGGAGGATATATTAATTATGGATACAGGAATAACTAGAGGCCACAGCTACAAAGTAAAAAGACCTACCTGCAAGAACGATATCAGGAAGTTTAGCTTCCCCTATAGATGTATTGACAAATGGAATGGGCTGGAGGAGGAGGTGGTAGGGGCAAGGAACATCCATATTTTCAAGAAAAAATTGGATAAAAAGTAGACTGAGAGACGGGACAACACGAGCTTAGCTCAACTCCTGTAAACTACAATTAGGTAAATACAATTAGGTAAATACAAGCCTCGTACCTCCCGGGAAGGGCCAACCTTTGGGCGGACGCCTTATCCCGGGGCAAGAGTACGTCAGTGGAATGGGCACTCAAACAAGAAGCCTTCAACCAACTAATACTTCCTTACCATCCACAAGTAGACCTTTTTGCATCCCACACGTCAGCAAAGACCCCTCAATATCTGACCCGGTGGTCTGTGTAACCCCGGCGGGGGGACCGGACGCCTTTTCCGTCAATTGGAACATGTGGTCGTCCATCTACCTGTTCCCTCCCCCGGACACGACCCTCATGTGCAAAGTCATCCATCACCTCAGGTCATACAAAGGGCGAGTGTGTCTCATTGCACCAGTTTGGCCCACACCAGGCATGGTACAGCCAGCTGTACCTATGGTGCCCGTCTCCAATAGAAATTCCAGTCTCTCAATTCCACTTGGACCAAATTGGAAGCCTTCAGACTTGTCTAAATTTTGCATTATGGAAGTTTTCCGGGCCAAATGGCTAAGAGAAAAGTACGATCCTATTTTACATCCTAAACTCAAAGCCCAATATACGGAAGCAACTCTCCGGCAATATGAATCACACTGGAAGAGTGGGCGGGTGCCCAACCCCGAAAGGAGTTGAAATAGGGGAGCTATCCCCCCGCCAAAGGCGGCTTTCTAGGGCCTTTCCTAGCTGATGCTGAGAGGATTGGGTTCTAGTCATGTGGTGATGGGCTGGTCTATCAGAGTGAGAGCTGAGTGATCTCTGCCATACCCATAGCTTACTCTGACTGTTCCTTTTACTTATATATCTTCTAGATCTCAAGTGACGGCGTCTTTTCCGTGGATTGACCTCCCTACTGCCAACCTAGAAGTTGGCAGATTGGTAGCCAAAGCGTCACATTTTTCCCTTGCCCCTCAACTTTCCCTTCATAATTGCTGAGGGGCACAGGGCCTTGAGTGGGGCTTTGGTTTCCCGGGCGTTTCCGCACCCTCCTCAGCTCCCTGCCTTGGAGTGGCTTCGGTCACCCGGGGTTTGTTAGTGGTAAGCAGGGAGGATTTTGTGGGGGCACTCGTTTATGGCCTTGGCCTTGCTCAAGACCTTGGGGCTGTTCGGCCAGACAGCCTGGGGAACAACAACAACAACAACAACACTGGAAGCGTTTTACTACCTGGTTGGTGGAGTCCAATCAATGCAATCAGTCGGCCGGCCTTATTCTTTTGTATCTAAACTACCTTTTTGAACATAGACATCTGTCAGTGAATACATTAAGAAATTATCTTACAGCCATTAAAGAACCGTTCTTTGACCTGACTGGACTCCGCCTGCCTCCTAAAGATGAAGCCGGTTTTATCAAGGCATGTTTTAGACTCAGGGCACCCCGAAGGCAATTGCTCCCCCAGTGGTCCCGAGAGCGAGTTTTAACAAGATTAGTCTCTAGATCATATTCTGTGAACCCTTCATTAGCTAAACTGACAGAAAAATGTGTCTTCCTCTTAGCACTTGCCACAGCTCACCGAGTGTCAGAGCTAGCAGCAATGTCTAGATCTCCCAATTGTTTGCAATTCCAGGCCCAAAACCAAAGTGTAACTATAGCCCCAGCTCCGGATTTCATAGCGAAAAACGAACACGAGGGACACATTTTTACTCCTTTTACTATTCCTGCCTTGAAACAGGGCAATCGGCACCACCCCCTTTGTCCTGTTCAGGCATTGCACTCTTACATTAACGCCACGAGACCATTGGTTGCCTCACACCTGTGGATCTCTCCTGATGATCAGACTCGCCTCTCGAAGAGACACCTTGCCTCCACGATTGTCAATGTAATCCAAGCGGCGGAACCGCGGTCAGTGGCTAGAGCCCACGATGTCCGGAAATGGGCAACTACAGTCCGCTTTCTGAATAATTATTCTATACAGGACATTTCCCAAACGGGGGTTTGGTCCTCTCATAATACCTTTCTGTCAAGATATTTGTCTGTTCATCTGGCGAGACCTTCAGTTCCATGTGTTGCACTACGCCAATCTCATATTCCATAAGATGAAGGTTCTTACGGTGCATGGTTATGCCTTCATTCTTCGAGTCTCCAAAAGGGATAGGGGGGGGGGGGGGGGAAGGTAGAACAGAACGAAGTAGGAAGACAATGGTTTTTCCTTCCATAATGAATAAATATAAACTGTGTGTGGGGAACAAGTATGGACAAATAGTTTATGTTATACTGGTTACAATACAAGCAAAGAATTTCCTTGTATCATACTAATTTTGTACAAGCTTAAGGAGCATTATAGCTTGGCAATGTCTTAGGATATTAAAACACACTTTATTATAATTTTACGTCTTGTTCTCATCACCATAGAGTGATCAAGTAGAAAGACAAAGGGTCCTCTTCTATAATGAATAAGCATACGTTATAAGTACAGTATGGCATACATAGTTTCATTTTTTTATACAAATACAAGAATTTTTTTCTTATGTTATACTATTGTTTGTCCAAGCTCTATGAGCATCATGATATAAGAATATTTTGTGAAATGACAACATACTGTCATCTGTATAATTATACATCTCATTCTCATCAACAAGTTTGATTAAATAAGAGGACGAAGAATCCTCTTCTAGAATGACTCAGAATGAGTTGTATATATTGTATAATTGTGAACGAATAGTTTATCTTACACCAATGCACACAAAAGATTATCTTACTATTCTGTACAGCTCAGGGAGCTTATAATTTGGGAGAGTTTTATGAAATTAAAGCATACTTTCATAAAAAAAAAAAAAAATTTATATCTAATTCTCCTCGTCCAAAAATTCTAAGTTATAACTATTCTTACATCTTTCCTTCTTTCTGAGGCTTCCCAATGTACCCGCCTCTTCTTTTACAATTAAATTTTTTTTTTTCCCGGTGTCAGCCTATTCATCTGATGTCCCACCTCCGGTCGTGATATTCTAGGCTCTTCGTCATTGACGAAGGAACCAATACTAAATTACGGGTTTGACAACCCATAGGGAAGGAAGGAAAACCTTCTATTTAAGAGTGGTTCCGTAGTCAATGATGCAAAGGTTCCCTCCCACCTTCCCCTTCCCATGCACATGCCCAAGTTGATATAACATTTGAGGCAGATAAACACGCTAGAAAATCTGGCATCACGTGCAAGGGAAGCAATGCGACAGCACAGCTGGAGGGCTGAGGCACCGGGAGATTTGAAATGATAAGATTCTTCTTTTTTACTTATAGTGGTATCCATTTTCAATGATGAGCCCTTGGTAAGATTTAATGGGTATTAACCAAGGATTGTTTATTATGCTATATACTGTACGCAACGGTTGTGATAAGAACTCCGGGGAATCCCGAACGGGTCCCGGAATCTCAGCCTATATACAGTGGAATCTCCAATCTCGATCATAATTGGTTCCCACAAATACCGATCGAGATTCGAAATATCGAGATGCGAAGTTAACTTCTTATGGGAAAAAATACAATCGGTTCCAGCCACTTGCCGACTAACCTACATCAAATCTGTCAATTTTCACATTTGCCCCCCACAATCACATGAAATATATATAATATGTTAAAATAGATAAAATTAATAATGAAAGAGTTTTATTTTTACCTTATATCTATTGATAAAGAGGTTTGTGTGGTTGATTGTTGGTTCCGAGGCGAACGCAGTTAGGTTACTGCGTCTCCGCACCCGGCGCACAGTCACCGTCATCAATTCTTGCAATTGCTTCCCTCACCCTGTCACCACTAGTACCGGCATTTTATGAATGCGATAAAAAAAGGTCCAGGTAGACGACTTCACAATACAAGTTTTCAAGCGAATGGCGGATGTGTGACTGGTACACCAAGTGGCCGCTAGATCTACCGACTTCAATAAATTTTCCATGGTATAAAGTTTAATCAAGTTTTCTTTTGTCTTTACTATTATTATATATTAGATTTTCCTCATACAAATATAATGTATATTAAAACATGGTAAAGTCATTTTTATTACTACGTAAATGAAAGCGGCAGAGACAGGTTAGACTACCGCTTGAGACGATCGATACTAGCGGTACATTAGTATACAGGTGAACAAAACACAATGACTGTGAGGTTCACACATCGATTTGTTCAAGATTAATCTGTTTATATTAGTATACAAGCATCTAGCATCGATATTTAGCTATTAGCTATCGAGATTAACGTTTTTTCATCGAGATTTGTGATTGGGGAGAGCTTGAAGGTGGCATCGAGATGCGAAATATCGAGATGAGATTGATCGAGATATGTGAGCCTACTGTATAGTATAGGCTCTTCGTCATTGACTACGGAACCACTCCTAAATAGAAGGTTTTCCTTCCTTCCCTATGGGTTGTCAAACCCGTAGTTTTATTCTATTAGGGGAGGTGTGGTGGAGTGGTCATGCCACTGGATTGGTAATCCAATGGACCCGGGTTCAAATCCCGATATGTCAATGGGAAGATATTATTGGGATTGAATTTGTGCTGTACCTAGTATCAGTGCATTACCACAAAGCCCACCGAAATGCCAAAAAAATACCCTCATTGTTCCCTGATTAAATAACACTGTATGAATATTCTCATATTCAAAATATGTTACAGGGGGACAATGCCTAGTGAGTTCACTGCTCAATAGGTGGCGTTCTGAGAGTGAGGGTCTGAGTCTGGAGGGTGAGACGGTGAAGCACTTGAGCGAAGCAACCAGCCGCTTAAGAGATGGAGCTGCTTTGAGCCATGATGGATGCTTCACATGTCTCACTCCCCAGGCTGGAACAAGACCTCACGGGCTTCACCGTGTTGAGCGGTGGAATGTACAGGCTCTCAGCCTATGCCCGAGAGGGAGTAGTTGGAATATAGAAAAAAAAAAAAAAAAAAATCTAGCTTTCCATACGTTCCATATGGCCAAACCATCTCAAGTTATTCCTTTTCACACTTTCCAGCACATCTACCTCCACACCACACCTCCTTCTTACTTCCTCATTAGTCTGTCTATCCCTCCATGTAACTCCGCACGCACTTCTTAAGTAATTCATTTCCACTGCTCTCACTCTTGGTCTGAGTCTCTCAACCAACGTCCATGCTTCGCTTCCGTAAGTCAGTGTCGGGATTACCACACTGTCATGCAAGGACTTCTTCACTTCCATACTGACCACCCTATTTCTTGTTACTGCTTTCAGCGTTCCTACAACCCTCTTCCCCTGTTGTACCCTCTCCCGCACTTCTTCATCCATAGTCCCATCTTTACTCAACACACTGCCCAGATACTTAAAAGAGTTGACGATCTCCATAGCCTGACCGTTCAGCTTCACCTCACACTCAGTGACTTCACCCCTTTCGAAGACCATAACCTTGCTCTTCCCCGCATTTACCTTCAAATTCCGTTTTTCACACACTGTTCCAAACTCATTTACCAGACCCTGCAACTCCCATTCATTATCACTCATCAGAACTGTATCATCCGCAAACAGCAGTATAGGTAGCTTCCACTCAATTCCCTCCCTTTTCAGCGATACACCAACATCCACTGCTCTTGATAGTATTTCTTTCATGACTCCATCCATATATACAGTAAACAACCACGGGGACATCACACACCCCTGTTTCAAACCAACATTCAGGTCAAAGAACTCGCTCTGCTCACTCTCCACACGTACTGCCGCCTTTGCACCCTCATACATGCTCTTCACTGCTTTCAGCAACTTGCCCTCTACTCCGTATATTCTAAGTACTTTCCACAAACCTTCTCTATCCACTCTGTCATAGGCCTTCTCCAAGTCCATAAAGGCAACATACACCTTTTGCTTCTTCTCCAGATATTTCTCCACAACACAATTCAGGGTAAAAATCTGATCTACACATCCTCTTCCCTTCCTAAAACCTCCCTGCTCGTCGCCTATCCATTTCTCCGTTCTCACTCTCACTCTCTCAATCACTACCCTACTGTATACCTTCCCTACTACGCTTAGAAGACATATTCCTCGGTGGTTACCACACACTCCTCTTTCCCCTTTGCCCTTATATAGGGGGACTATTATACCAGTCTTCCAGTCATCGGGTGCACTCCCCTTCTCTCATGCTAGTTTGCACATTTTCCATACCCATTCGATCACTATCTCACCACCATACCTCAACATTTCCCCACACACTCCATCTGTTCCTGGTGCTTTCCCCAACTTCACTCTTTTCATGGCTTCCCACACTTCTGACCTCCTGATCCCCACCTCCTCCTCCACTACTTCTCTTCTTCTCCCTCCCATACCATATCCAGCTATGTTTGCTGGCTCTTCATTCCTTACATTTAGCAACTCATTGAAGTACTCCCTCCATCTTTCGACTCTCTCTTGCTTCTCGGCTAGCATTCTCCCATTCTTATCTTTCACACCCTTACTGTTTCCCTTGCTACCTTCCCTAACTTTCTTGACTTCTTTCCAGAACAGTTTCTTACTCTCCCTCCATTTCACACTCAGATTCCTTCCAAATTCCTCATCTACTCTTCTCTTACTTTCCTTCACCACCCTCTTACTCTCCACGTACCTCGCTCGTTTCTGTCTCTCAGAATCTTCATTCCCTCTACTACCCAACCACTCTCTATATGCTTTCTTCTTTTCTTCCACAGCTATTCTTACCTCTTCTGTCCACCATGCTGTACCTTTCACTCCCCTCCCTCTTCTCCTCACACCTCCTCACATGCTGCACAGATCTCATCCTTAAACACCTTGCTCATCTCCTCCACTTCCTCCATAACTTCCAGGTCAAACCCACCTAGTCGTCTTTCCACTGCTCTCCTGTACTCCTCCCTGACTTCCTCCTCCTGCAACCTCTCCACCCTCCTCTCGCCTCCCTCCAGCTCTCCTCACCCACTTCTTTTGTATCCTAACCTTAGCTACCACTACATAATGATCAGACAGACCCCTTCCAATACCCCTACACACCCTAGCATCCATCACAGATTTCTTCATTCGTTCATCCACACATACATAATCAATCAATGACTTTCGTTCCACCACTGTTTCATCCTCCATCGTCCACGTGCACCGGTGGATCATTCTGTGTCGGAAGAAGGTGTTGGCTATCCACAGCCTCCTCCCCACACATACATCCACAAGTGCACTACCATTCCCATTCACCTCTGATGGTACCCCCCACCCTCCCACCACTCCCTCAACTTTCCTATCACCCACCTTGCCATTCATATCTCCAATCAGGCAATAATACAGGTACAGTACTATAATCCAACTGCTGAAAGCCAACCCAATCTGAGCCATTACAATGTACTGTAATGGGAAAAGAAATTTAAGTACTTTATGTAAGCATTAAGGGGAGATGAGTAGTTTTTCTGGACACTCTTCTCCCCCATTCGTTTTGACATTTTCAGACTCGACCCATTAGTTTGTCGATTTTAACACCTTTCACCCCATTTCGTTGTCAATTTTAAGACCTTACTTACAGTTTCTTACAGTTTCTTACAGTAGATCCTCTGGAAAAAGGCAAACTATGCCTGTGTATCCAGCTCAGTACCAGTACTTGCACTGCTGCGGTCGTTCACGGTGTTGGCGGCGGCGGTAGCAGACGCAACATTTTTACTATTCTGTATTTTTGTTTTATAATCAAACTTCAAATCTTGTCTTCCCCATGCTTTATCAAGATTACTTTCAAACTCCCTTATTGATTCGGAATTGACTACATACTGGGGCAGTGCGTTCCACTCATTTACCACTCTATCACAAAATGAGTTCTTTGCCTTCTCAAGCCTATTTCTTTCTTTGTAAATTTCTTAGAGTGTCCTCTTGTTCTTGTTCCCTCCCCCGTCAAGCAGCTACCTTCACACACATGCTCATCGTACTTTCCTGACACTATCTTAAAAGTCTCTATCATATCCCCTCTCTTTCTCCTATATGCCAGTGTCGGAAGCCCCAGTGTCCTCAACCTCTGCTCATAGCCCGCGTTCTTCAACGTTGGTACCAGCTTGCTAGCTCTCCTCTGCACTTTCTCCACTGCTTCTATATCCTTTACCATATATGGAGCCCCCACCTGGTTCGCATATTCCAGGTGCGGCCTAACCAGCGCTGTATAGAGATTCTTGAAGATTTCTTCGTCAAGTGACACAAATGTCCTCCTTATCAGCCCTACAATTCTATTGGCTTGTTTATCTTTTCCGCTAAATGTTCTGAGAAATTTAACTTATTGTCTATCACTACTCCTATATCCTTTTCTGCACTCACTTCCTCCATCGCTTCATACATACTGTATCCTACCTTGTCTATCTTGCTGGTCCCAATCCGCATGTACTTACATTTTTTTGGATGAAAAGGCATTAACCAATGCTCAGACCATCCCTTCATGCCCTCCACATCTCCTTGAAGCAAACCCATATCTTCCTTACTCCTCACTCTTCTATACAGTTTAGTGTCATCCGCATACAGGTACCATTTAGGTGTAAAAAAAATCCTGGCGAGCGATAGCGAGCCTGTAATTTTAAGAGGAACCGGCCTACCGAAAAATGTACAAATTTATTTTGAAGGGGGTCTAGAAGGTGTTTTTTTAAAGCTTGATGGTAGTCAAGCGAGGAAACTAAAAAATACATTAATAAATTAATTAATAGACCAAAAAAACAGCCACTGTCCCCTTGTACATTATTATACAAACAGCCACTGTCCCCTTGTACATTATTATACAAACAACCACTGTCCCCTTGTACATTATTATACAAACAGCCACTGTCCCCTTGCACATTATTATACAAACAACCACTGTCCCCTTGTACATTATTATACAAACAGCCACTGTCCCCTTGTACATTATTATACAAACAACCACACATTATACAAACAACCACTGTCCCCTTGTACATTATTATACAAACAACCACTGTCCCCTTGTACATTATTATACAAACAGCCACTGTCCCCTTGCACATTATTATACAAACAACCACTGTCCCCTTGTACATTATTATACAAACAGCCACTGTCCCCTTGTACATTATTATACAAACAACCACTGTCCCCTTGTACATTATATACAAACAACCACTGTCCCCTTGTACATTATTATACAAACAACCACTGTCCCCTTGTACATTATTATACAAACAACCACTGTCCCCTTGTACATTATTATACAAACAGCCACTGTCCCCTTGCACATTATTATACAAACAACCACTGTCCCCTTGTACATTATTATACAAACCACTGTCCCCTTGTACATTATTATACAAACAGCCACTGTCCCCTTGTACATTATATACAAACAACCACTGTCCCCTTGTACATTATTATACAAACAGCCACTGTCCCCTTGTACATTATTATACAAACAACCACTGTCCCCTTGTACATTATTATACAAACAGCCACTGTCCCCTTGTACATTATTATACAAACAACCACTGTCCCCTTGTACATTATTATACAAACAGCCACTGTCCCCTTGTACTTATTATACAAACCACTGTCCCCTTGTACATTATTACAAACAACTGTCCCCTTGTACATTATTATACAAACAACCACTGTCCCCTTGTACATTATTATACAAACACCACTGTCCCCTTGTACATTATTATACAAACAGCCACTGTCCCCTTGCACATTATTATACAAACAACCACTGTCCCCTTGTACATTATTATACAACCACTGTCCCCTTGTACATTATTATACAAACACTGTCCCCTTGTACATTATTATACAAACAGCACTGTCCCCTTGTACATTATTATACAAACAACCACTGTCCCCTTGTACATTATTATACAACAGCCACTGTCCCCTTGTACATTATTATACAAACAGCCACTGTCCCCTTGTACATTATTATACAAACAACCACTGTCCCCTTGTACATTATTATACAAACAACCACTGTCCCCTTGTACATTATACAAACAACCACTGTCCCCTTGTACATTATTATACAAACAGCACTGTCCCCTACATTTTATACAAACAACCACTGTCCCCTTGTACATTATTATACAAACAACCACTGTCCCCTTGTACATTATTATAAAACAGCCACTGTCCCCTTGTACATTATACAAACAGCCACTGTCCCCTTGTACATTATTATACAAACAACCACTGTCCCCTTGTACATTATTATACAAACAGCCACTGTCCTTGTACATTATTATACAAACAGCCACTGTCCCCTTGTACATTATTATACAAAAAGCCACTGTCCCCTTGTACATTATTATACAAACAACCACTGTCCCCTTGTACATTATTATACAAACAGCCACTGTCCCCTTGTACATTATTATACAAACAACCACTGTCCCCTTGTACATATTATACAAACAGCCACTGTCCCTTGTACATTATATACAAACAGCCACTGTCCCCTTGTACATTATTATACAAACAGCCACTGTCCCCTTGTACATTATTATACAAAAAACCACTGTCCCCTTGTACATTATGTCCCTTGCACATTATTATACAAACAACCACTGTCCCCTTGTACATTATTATACAAACAACCACTGTCCCCTTACATTATTATACAAACAACCACTGTCCCCTTGTACATTATTATACAAACAGCACTGTCCCCTTGCACATTATTATACAAACAACCACTGTCCCCTTGTACATTATTATACAAACACCACTGTCCCCTTGTACATTATTATACAAACAACCACTGTCCCCTTGTACATTATTATACAAACAGCCACTGTCCCCTTGTACATTATTATACAAACAACCACTGTCCCCTTGTACATTATTATACAAACAGCCACTGTCCCCTTGTACATTATTATACAAACAACCACTGTCCCCTTGTACATTATTATACAAACAACCACTGTCCCCTTGTACATTATTATACAAACAACCACTGTCCCCTTGTACATTATTATACAAACAGCCACTGTCCCCTTGCACATTATTATACAAACAACCACTGTCCCCTTGTACATTATTATACAAACAACCACTGTCCCCTTGTACATTATTATACAAACAGCCACTGTCCCCTTGTACATTATTATACAAACAGCCACTGTCCCCTTGTACATTATTATACAAACAGCCACTGTCCCCTTGTACATTATTATACAAACAGCCACTGTCCCCTTGTACATTATTATACAAACAGCCACTGTCCCCTTGTACTATTATACAAACAACACTGTCCCCTTGTACATTATTAACAAACAGCCACTGTCCCCTTGTACATTATTATACAAACAACCACTGTCCCCTTGTACATTATTATACAAACAACCACTGTCCCCTTGTACATTATTATACAAACAGCACTGTCCCCTTGTACATTATTACAAACAGCCACTGTCCCCTTGTACATTATTATACAAACAACCACTGTCCCCTTGTACATTATTATACAAACAGCCACTGTCCCCTTGTACATTATTATACAAACAACCACTGTCCCCTTGTACATTATTATACAAACAACCACTGTCCCCTTGTACATTATTATACAAACAGCCACTGTCCCCTTGTACATTATTATACAAACAGCCACTGTCCCCTTGTACATTATTATACAAACAGCCACTGTCCCCTTGTACATTATTATACAAACAACCACTGTCCTTGTACATTATTATACAAACAACCACTGTCCCCTTGTACATTATACAAACAACCACTGTCCCCTTGTACATTATTATACAAACAGCCACTGTCCCCTTGTACATTATTATACAAACAGCCACTGTCCCCTTGTACCTTATATACAAACAGCCACTGTCCCCTTGTACATTATTATACAAACAACCACTGTCCCCTTGTACATTATTATACAAACAGCCACTGTCCCCTTGCACATTATTATACAAACAACCACTGTCCCCTTGTACATTATTATACAAACAGCCACTGTCCCCTTGTACATTATTATACAAACAACCACTGTCCCCTTGTACATTATTATACAAACAGCCACTGTCCCCTTGTACATTATTATACAAACAATCACTGTCCCCTTGTACATTATTATACAAACAACCACTGTCCCCTTGCACATTATTATACAAACAGCCACTGTCCCCTTGTACATTATTATACAAACAACCACTGTCCCCTTGCACATTATTATACAAACAGCCACTGTCCCCTTGTACATTATTATACAAACAACCACTGTCCCCTTGTACATTATTATACAAACAACCACTGTCCCCTTGTACATTATTATACAAACAGCCACTGTCCCCTTGTACATTATTATACAAACAACCACTGTCCCCTTGTACATTATTATACAAACAACCACTGTCCCCTTGTACATTATTATACAAACAACCACTGTCCCTGTACATTATTATACAAACAGCCACTGTCCCCTTGTACATTATTATACAAACAACACTGTCCCCTTGTACATTATACAAACAACCACTGTCCCCTTGTACATTATTATACAAACAACCACTGTCCCTTGTACATTATTATACAAACAGCCACTGTCCCCTTGTACATTATTATACAAACAACCACTGTCCCCTTGTACATTATTATACAAACAGCCACTGTCCCCTTGTACATTATTATACAAACAGCCACTGTCCCCTTGTACATTATTATACAAACAACCACTGTCCCCTTGTACATTATTATACAAACAGCCACTGTCCCCTTGTACATTATTATACAAAAACCACTGTCCCCTTGTACATTATTATACAAACAACCACTGTCCCCTTGTACATTATTATACAAACAGCCACTGTCCCCTGCACATATTATACAAACAACCACTGTCCCTTGTACATTATTATACAAACAGCCACTGTCCCCTTGTACATTATTATACAAACAGCCACTGTCCCCTTGTACATTATTATACAAACAGCCACTGTCCCCTTGCACATTATTATACAAACAACCACTGTCCCCTTGTACATTATTATACAAACAGCCACTGTCCCCTTGTACATTATTATACAAACAACCACTGTCCCCTTGTACATTATTATACAAACAGCCACTGTCCCCTTGTACATTATTATACAAACAATCACTGTCCCCTTGCACATTATTATACAAACAGCCACTGTCCCCTTGTACATTATTATACAAACAACCACTGTCCCCTTGCACATTATTATACAAACAGCCACTGTCCCCTTGTACATTATTATACAAACAGCCACTGTCCCCTTGTACATTATTATACAAACAACCACTGTCCCCTTGTACATTATTATACAAACAGCCACTGTCCCTTGTACATTATTATACAAACAACCACTGTCCCCTTGTACATTATTATACAAATACCTACTGTCCCCTTGTACATTATTATACAAACAGCCACTGTCCCCTTGTACATTATTATACAAACAACCACTGTCCCCTTGTACATTATTATACAAACAGCCACTGTCCCCTTGTACATTATTATACAAACAGCCACTGTCCCCTTGTACATTATTATACAAACAACCACTGTCCCCTTGTACATTATTATACAAACAGCCACTGTCCCCTTGTACATTATTATACAAACAACCACTGTCCCCTTGTACATTATTATACAAACAACCACTGTCCCCTTGTACATTATTATACAAACAACCACTGTCCCCTTGTACATTATTATACAAACAGCCACTGTCCCCTTGTACATTATTATACAAACAACCACTGTCCCCTTGTACATTATTATACAAACAACCACTGTCCCCTTGTACATTATTACAAACAACCACTGTCCCCTTGTACATTATTATACAAACAGCCACTGTCCCCTTGTACATTATTATACAAACAACCACTGTCCCCTTGCACATTTATACAAACAACCACTGTCCCCTTGTACATTATTATACAAACAGCCACTGTCCCCTTGTACATTATTATACAAACAACCACTGTCCCCTTGTACATTATTATACAAACAGCCACTGTCCCCTTGGTATTATACAAACAACCACTGTCCCCTTGTACATTATTATACAAACAGCCACTGTCCCCTTGTACATTATTATACAAACAACCACTGTCCCCTTGTACATTATTATACAAACAGCCACTGTCCTCTTGTACATTATTATACAAACAACCACTGTCCCCTTGTACATTATTATACAAACAGCCACTGTCCCCTTGTACATTATTATACAAACAGCCACTGTCCCCTTGTACATTATTATACAAACAACCACTGTCCCCTTGTACATTATTATACAAACAGCCACTGTCCCCTTGTACATTATTATACAAACAGCCACTGTCCCCTTGTACATTATTATACAAACCTCAATTTTGATCTCCTTCTTCTTCCTTCCGCCCCGGCCCCTGTAGGACTGGCACTGTAGGATCTTAAGGCCGGCCACAAAGAAAGGGACACCACAATACGGCACACCCACTGTCTCAAACCGCACTTCATTCTCGTCATTGGCACAAGCTGTAGAAAAATTATACCGGTATATATAAAAGCTTATTAATTTGTATTAATAAAGACAATATGCCAGGGTTGGCATGATTAAAATCAAACGATTTTAATCAAGTGATTTTAATCGATTATAATCAAAGAAAAAAATCATTGATTAAAATCAAAATTGATTTTTTTATTAAAATATCACATTCCAAGTAATTATAAGACATTTTTGCTAATCTTAATAGTCTACCAACATTCTTACCCTCTTAAACATTATATAGTAACCTATATTAACAATATTTTGCATATTTCTAATACACTTTTGCACTAGTTCAAAAATTTTAGAAATTAAATAAATTGTGTTCTTTCATAGAAAATTAATCTTTGCTGCTTAACCCTCCTTGCCCGGCTGGACTCCATAGCTCCCTATCTAGTTTGCCCCGTACTGTCCGGCTGGCCTACATCATCATCATCATCATCAAATCTGACGCCTCGCTTCCAGAGGAAGCGCCCCAAAAGGGATGGCCATGGCAGAAACTGCCTCCAGGCTCCCAGACATGCCCCGACTGACCCACTCCACAGTGCCATTTCCACTAAGTGGATTATAACCATGAACACTGAAGGAGCAGACCCAGAGCAGTCCCTCACCCGGATGGCAGTTCCACCACTGTTTTGCTATTTTATTTACCCCAGTGGGGCCCTGGCTGGAAGCATACCAAGCACAGGAATTTTCTGGAAATAGGAACCAGTGGTCCACTGCTCCAGAGGCTATTCAGGAGTCACCTGAAGGTCTAGAGACCTTACCTTACCTTAGGTTACCTTAGGTTGTGTTCGCCACTCTCCTAGCGGCACCGAGGAGCGCGTCGCCCCTCGTTGTGGGTTGTGATTTGGTGCAGCAGACTGTTTGAAGAGACAGCCCACTCCCTTGCGAATATATGGCCTACATAGCTCCATAGCATTATTTCATGACTTAAAACTACCGGTACTTAAAACTGCACTTGAGAAGTTTTATTGTCTTAGTGGATGGTCTGTATAACCAACAAGAACAAAAACACATAGCCAGTCAGTCAGGTGACTCCTGCTTGCGTGCAGGCCTAACGAAAGCTTCTATTGATTTCCTGAGTCTCAAACGATGCATGAAAGCAGTCGACAGTGAAATAGGAATGTTTATAATGGTGAAATATATCAGTAATCAATAATCAATATTAATACAGAATACATAATCAATTGTTGAATGAATGTAAATAGACCGTAGCCGTGGCTGCCAATAATGCATCGTCATATTCGAACAGTTCTCAGTAGCATCACAAAACAGCCGGTCTTATTTCCCACCTCACACAATAACCGCTTAATGTACAGTGTTTTAGTCTTCACCCATCGCAAGATAACACCGATTACTGCCTTTGGTATGTATATAACCTAGGTTAAGCTATTTATTTGCAGAGATACAAGTACAGTATCTGTAAATGACGAAACTTGATAATTTACACGGTTCTAGGCTCACAGCGGGCGAAACTGACCTACTAATTTTCACAATAAAAACGGAACTTCTTGGTCTAGAGACTTTACCTTACCTTAGGTTACCTTAGGTTGTGTTCGCCACTCTCCTAGCAGCACCGAGGAGCGCGTCGCCCCTCGTTGTGGGTTGTGATTTGGTGCAGCAGACTGTTTGAAGAGACAGCCCACTCCCTTGCGAAGATGGGCTCGTCTGGCACTTTTTGCAGTTCGACATCGAGGGCTCTCTTGAAGTTGTCTAAAGAGACGCCCCTCATGTCTCTTACTCGCCGTGGGAGTTTGTTGAAGAGACGTGGGCCTCTGTGTGATAACCAGCCCTCTCGCAGAGAGCCCATAGCACCCCTGTTATTCATCCGGGGAATATTGCATTCCCAGCCTCTCCTATCACTGAATTTCATGACTATCGGAGTATGCAGGTTTGGTACTAAACCCTCTGCAATTTTCCACCTATATATTATTAGGTAACGTTCTCTCCTACGTTCCAGCGAGTACAGGTTCAGTGCTCTTAAACGATCCCAATAGTGTAGCTGTTTTACCGAACTTATATGCGAAGTGAAATTTCTTTGTACACTCTCTAAGTCATTTATTTCACCTGCTTTGTATGGGGATGTTAATACGCTACAGTATTCAAGTCGCGGTAGCACTAGAGATTTGAAGAGCGTTATCATAGGTAATTCACCGTGTGTTTTAAATGTACGTAGAATCCAACCCGTTAAACGTTTCGCAGCCGCAACTTTGACCTGGTCATGTTCTTTGAAACACATATTTTCAGACATTAACACCCCAAGGTCTTTCACACTGTCTTTCCGTTCTATTATGTGGTTAGATTCTGTTAGGTAGTTTGTGATCACTTTAACGCCATTATTTTCTCCGTACCTTATTAATTAGAATTTTTCTTCATTGAATTGCATGTTGTTTTCCCTGGTCCACTGGAACACTACATTTATGTCTTCCTGCAGCTGGCCCGTGTCCTCTTGTGTGTTTACTATCTTGCTTAGTTTTGTGTCATCCGCAAAAGACGACACCGTACTGTGTCTTGTGTTGGTATCTATGTCGCAAATTAGAATGAGGAACAGAAGGGGTGCTAGCACTGTTCCTTGGGGCACTGAGCTTTTTACATTCGAAGGCTCAGATGTGACTTGGTTTACTGCTACTGATTGTTTCCGGTTTACGAGGAAATTATATATCCACCGTCCGATTTTCCCCGTTATACCTTTTGCTTTTAATTTGTGGGCTATTATACCATGGTCACATTTATCAAATGCCTTAGCAAAATCGGTGTAGATGACATCAACATTTTTCTTTTCTTCTAGCGCTTTAAGAATTTTGTCATAATGTTCCAAAAGTTGTGAGAGACATGATCTTCCCGCTCTGAACCCATGTTGACCGGTGTTGTGTAGTTCATTTGCCTCCATGAAAGCTGAGATTTTGCTTCGCAGGACTCGCTCAAAAACTTTAATGATGTGGGAGGTTAGAGCTACCGGGCGATAGTTTTTTGGTAGTGCTTTACTCCCTCCTTTATGCAGTGGGGCAATTATTGCGTTTTTTAAGCTATCTGGTATTTCACCAGTGTCTAGACTCCTTCTCCACATTATAGCCAGGGGTTTTGAGAGGTTTTCCTTACATTTCTTCATTAGGATCGAATTCCATGAGTCCGGGCCTGGTGCCGAGTGGGATGGCATGTTGGAAATGGCCTCTTCTATGTCTTTTGGACCGAAATCAATATCCAGCATCTGGGGGGCTTCCGTGGGGGGAGGTTTCCATGAAAAATATATTTTGGTCTCTGATTGATTTTGTTTCATCAGGCTCACTGAAGGCCATTTCATACTGCCGGCGTAAGAGTTCGCTCATTTCCTTTTTGTCCCCTGTGAATGACCCATCCCCTTTGCTTAGTGGGCCGATGTTTGATGCTGATTTAGCCTTTAGTTTGGCATATGAAAAGAAGTACTTGGAATTTTCCTTTATACCTGCAATAGCTTTCCTCTCCTCTTCCATATGTTGTAGTTCATATGATATTCTTAGCCTATGTTCAATTTCCACAATTTCTCTATCTATTTTGGCCTTTTGCCTATCCTGTAGATTTTGATGTGTGCGTCGTTGTGTGAGTAATTTTCTTCTTCTGTACAGCTTCCTTCTTTCCCGATCTTGTTTGCTTCTTCGTCTTGTTTGTCTTTCAGGTATGTGGTGGCTACAGATTTGGGTCATGGTTTCTGATATTAGGACAAGACATTCTGCAAGTGTCAGGTTATTCATTAAATCTTCCCAGTCTATTTCCTCCATTTCTTGATTTACCTCTTCCCACCTAATATTTTTGTTATTGAAGTTAAATTTACTGAAAGGGCCGGTTCTTGGTCTCGATTCTGAGGTTGTCTGAACACTTGCTAAGGTTGTTTTGATCTCAATTAATTTATGATCTGAGTATGTTGTGTCCGATATGTTTATGCTCTGTACTAGAGAGTCATTGTTAGTGAAGACAAGGTCTAAGATATTGTTTTCCCGTGTGGGTTCGGCAATATGCTGGTTAAGACTAAAATAGTCGCAAAGTGTAAAAAGCTCTCTCGGATTTGCTTCCATGGTGTTATTTGCCACTACTTGGTTTTCTACTTGTCTCCATTTAATGTTTGGTAGGTTAAAGTCTCCTAGCCACATAATATTTGGTGTTGGGTTCCCCAGTGCTTCCACTTCTGTTATTATTTTGTTGAGCTGGGTTTTGAATTCTTCTAGGGATGAGTCCGAAGGCCTGTATGTTACAATAACTGCTAAATTTATGGATTCTATTTTAACTCCCAGTATTTCCACCACTTCATTACTGTTATTTAGGAATTCAGTACATATCAGTGAGTCGTGGATGTACAAGGCTACACCTCCACGTGTTCTATGCGTTCTGTCCGCTCTGTGTAGGTTATAACCAGGAATCCATACTTCACTATCCTCTTGATCTTTAATGTGAGTTTCTGTGAGAGCCGCAAATATAGAGTTTCCTTCTTCTAGCAGGTCCCTAATAAATGGTACTTTGTTTGTAGTTCTGTTTTTTAGGCCTTGGATATTTGCAAACAAGAGTGGGGAGAGATTTTTTGGAGAACTATGTGTTTCTAATAGTCTTCGGGAGGTACTCGCCACTCTTGGGTGGCCAGGAGGTGCTCTAGGTGTTGTATGTGCTCTTCCATCTCCGTCAATCTCCTCATCTTCATCTGCCAGTTCTCTCCTTGCCTTCTTCCTCTGTCTCGTCCTCGCGAAGCTGGAGAGTTTTTTGGGTTGCCAGTACCATTTGTGATGTTACTTGCATACCTCCATGTACAGTACCTCAAATATGAAAATCGTGGCAGTTAGTATTATAGCAGGTCTTTTCTTTCAGTGACGACTTGCAGATGGTTGGGTGGTGGTATCTGCATTTTTCACCAAATCTGCATTTTCCATCACTTATTAGTCTGTTGCAAATTTGTGGGTGGGCAAATCTGCATTTTCCTCTAATATCACCGTTTTGCCCAAAATAGCACCGTCTTTTCAGGTAATATCTGCATATTGGTGAAGGTGACTGAGAGCTGTTATGTGGTGAGCTATGCTGCAGGGCTAGTTGGGTCTGGGAGGGGGAGGTCTGGTAGTTGGGGGAAATAGTGGTGTGGTGTTATGAGGTGGTGTAGAGGGGGGCTGGGTGTCATGATCTGCCGGGCGTAAGTAGGCAGATGGCAGAGGTCTGGAGGGGGGCGGTGTGGGCGGGTCATGTGGGGAGGCGGGAGGCGGCGGCGGTGTGGTATTTGGTGACGTCGCGGTGTTGCGAGGTGGTGGGGAGGGGGCTGATGAGAGTTTTTGTGTGGGAGGAGTTGTGTGTGGTGTTTGTTCAGAGGGAGGTGTTGTTGGTTGTTTTGGGTGAGACGAAATAGGAGTACTGTACTTGAATTCGATACGGTTGTGGTCAGGGATGTATGAGGGGAAATTCTTGGTGTGCTTCCCCAATTTTGTTGGAATAACACCGCCTCTTGGCTATATTTAGGTCTATCTTGTACCTCTGTTTTTTCCACAGTCTGGATGATTTGCATTGTGAACTCGGCACAGTTGTTGCAAAAATGGAAGTTCTTCCCCTTATTATTATAAGCCATGTTTATCGGTGGTGAAAGTCCTATGCAGCACCAATGAAACGTGTCTTTGCATATTTGGCATTTTGTGCCATGTTTGTCTCTCACTATGTCCCTACAGATATTGCAAACGTCATTGGTATTCATATCTAACATTATAAGAATATTTCACTCAAATTTCTTGTATGTAATGACGCAGGGGAGGGAAAGGGGCTAGAGAGAGAGAGAGAGAGAGGAGGGGGGGGGGGGGGTCACTGTTTTGTGGTTAGGACTTGTTCGAGCTTCCAATCATTAACACTGGCTTTGGTTTAAACTTTAAGTAACACTTTCGATAAACTTATGAAACAGAATCATCACTGCCCTAATCACTTCCTGTCTCTCTTATCCCCGGCCCGAACGTACACTATTGATGGTTGCATGAGAGTTTCTTCCTCAATAACGTCACTACTAATATCCCGCGATATGCGATTTGTTAAATAGTTAACTTATTATGATTCTCTGTTTTATTTTTTTTATATTTGTTTTACCTGTTCGAGTTTAACCCTTCAAACTCGGATGGTACACGTGTGTACCATTATGTTTTGCCCCCAGGAACCCGGGTGGTACAACATTGTACCATTGCTTGAAAGCCTGTGACCTTGGTGTGCGAGGCGTCGGTCCGACGCATGTAAACAACAGCCGGCTGGACCGACGCCCCGCATCTCCGGCCATAAGAAGGAGAGCGTCGCTTGTTCGTGTGTGCCTGTATGTTGTTGTTAAGTATCGAAAAGTAGTGTAAAGTGGCTGTTTTGGCCATAAAGTTATCTCCAATGAAATCATCATCACAAATCAAGCACTTGACTTAGAGAGCTCTACTTAACGCCATTCTACAGGTAAATAACACAGCTACACTTGGGGATGCGCGGCAATGCGGGAAGCAGTCAGCATAACAATGATACGGTAGCCTAGCCTAGACGTTTTTCGGCCAAAACACCCGGATTTCGGGGAATATTTATGTAATGCGTAGCCGGGACGGGAGGGTTAAGTTCCCATTTCGGTAAAATCGTATACCGGTACCACGGTTTAGAATGTGTCTACGTCAACGGGGAGGGGTGGTGTTGGTGAGAGGGGGGCCTATGACACTCGTCAAGTGCTAAGCGATTTATGTGTTTTGGTACGGTGGTGGTAGGACGCTCACTTACACTGGCCCTAAACTTTCTTTTGAAATTGTAAGTTCTGTATAAATGCTGGCAGTTTTTTTCATGGGATACAGTTTACATACATGAATCGTAATCTAGCCACTTTTCACTAATATGCGATTTTAACTTTGCACACTGGACTAAAAACCCATCGTTCCCTTGGCACTCCCTTGTTTATGCCTGGCATTGGGGAATAACGGTTTTTGTTTTCACACGCTTTTGTTATATCGCCGAAGATATTTATGCCATCAATTCGATTTGACACTACACAGAACCGCGACACTAAGTTTGGTTATGTGGATGATTTTGGTTCAGTTGTATCATCAATATCCCGAGTTATGATACAAAAACTTGGACCGCGGCGCCGGCGACCTCTCCCCTCCAAATAGATAATAATGAAGACTTCTAGTCTTCAATCATAGCAAGGTAACGAGTACTGCCTCTGGATATATATATATACTGTATATATAATTATATACAGTACAGTAATTATATATATATATATATATATATATATATATATATATATATATATATATATATACAGTAGGGTCCCGCATAAAACGTGTTCGCATAAAACGAGTCTCGATTAAAACGACCGACCTAAAATATTAATATTTAATTTTCGATCAGAACGAATGTGATCACATAAAACGAGTCCGCCGCCAAAGTGGGGCAAATCCGAGGAGTTTTCATATAGAGCGCCGAAATATCGTACAAAACGTACGAAATATCGTCGCTTTGTACGAAATATCGTTCGCTTTGTATGAAATAGCGTCGCGCTGTATGAAATAGCGTTCGCTTTGTACGAAATATCGTTCGCTTTGTACGAAAATTTTCGCTTACAGTGAACATTGACGATATTGCACCACCAAAATGCTGTGTTCACATAAAACGAAATCGCATAAAACGCCCTCGTTTATCGACCATAAACTCGTTTTATGTGAGACCCTACTGTATATATATATATATATATACCTGTATATATATATATATATATATATATATATATATATATATATACAGTATATATATATATAACCTAAGTTAGGCCTATTTTTGGCGTATTTATAAGGGCGCCAAAATCCTAAGAATTCGACGATTCATCCAGATTCAGCATTGGCAGGAAGGTTTAACTGGCTGTTCGGCGAGGGTTAACCCTCCAGCCCCGGCTACGCATTACATAAATATTCCCCGAAATCCGGGGTTTTTGGCCGAAAAACGTCTACGCCTAGGCTACCGTATCTTTGTTATTCTGACTGCTTCCGCATTCCCGCGCATCCCCAAGCGTAGATGTGTTTCATACCTCTAGAATGGCGTTAAGTAGAGCTCTCTAAGTCAACTGGTTCAGTTGTGATGATGATTTCATTGGAGATAACTTTATGGCAAAAACAGCCACTTTACTCTACTTTTCGATACTTAACAATAACATACAGGCACACACAAACAAGCGACGCACTCCTTCTTGTGGCCGGAGATGCGGGGCGTCGGTCCAGCCGGCTGTTGTTTACATGCGTCGGACCGACGCCTCGCACACCAAGCTTACAGGCTTTGAGCTCATGGGTCTTTAAGAGCCCTTCCAGGTGCCTCGGGGTGTGTTTTTTATGGGCGTTCAAGAGCCCTTCCGAGTCTGGAGGGTTAAATTACTTTGATTTAATTGTTATTTCTGACATAATCTAATCAATATAATAGCCTTTACGATGTAGGAATATATTATATACTTACAATATTATACATATTTTGCACAAAATGGAAGCTTGTGTAAAAAAAAATCAAAAAATTTGATTTTAACCCGTGGAGCCCCGGCTAGTTTTGTATTGTTTGTTCACCAGAACCCGGCCGGTTTTCAAAAACTTGTTTTATTCCAGAAACAATAGCGAATGGGTTAGGAATGAAGGAAAAACCACGAAAAACCGCTCAAAAAGCTTAAAGAATGGTCCTACAGAGCCCCCGAAAACGTATTTTACAAGAGTAAAAAATTGAAGGCAATTACCCAAAAAAAAACAGGTTATTGCACGCTCACACGCACGCACGTCGACTTTGAGAGTTTTCAACCATCGTCACGGTTGCATGGGATACGTACACAGTTCCCATACAAATCTGAGCCCTCTCGAGTGGCTACACCTGAGATTACGGTCGGAGCAATTAGGGTGACTCGTCAGACGCGTCTCTGGGGCTGTGCGTTACATACATCGCCGACGCGTCGCTGGGGCTGTACGGGTTACTAAAAAAAAATCAATTATTTTGATTTTTATTAAAAAAAATCTGATTTTTTTCCAACCCTGCAATATGCATTAAAAAGAGGTGTGGAATAAGCCTATACTGTAGTAAATAGTTTTTACTTGGACTATTTTCATATTTATAGCATTACAGTATAGGGTAAGACAAGGTAATTTCGCCGCGACGCTAATAATTTGCATTCAAACGCCGATATCTCCGAACCTATTGCGTGGATTCGGCTGCAGTTTGGCTTAGGTTGTAGAGCAGTTTTGGCTTAAGTTGCAGAGCTAGTTTGGCTTAGGTTGTAGAGCAGTTTTGGCTTAAGTTGCAGAGCTAGTTTGGCTTAGGTTGTAGAGCTAGTTTGGCTTAGGTTGTGTTGCAGTTTCGCGGGGCCTGGCGCCGGGGCTAGCGGCGCGTCTGACGGTATGGTCGGGTGTGTGTGGGGGTGTTTGTATGTGGGTGCGTACACTGTGGTGGTGTGTGTGACACAGTGTTGGCAGTAGCCGTCAGCTGCTGCATGGTACTTTGCACTAGCACCCACACAAGACACGTCCACACCCGCACTAAATATTTCCACACCCGTAGGGTTAATAAATATGTCCACAACCGCACTAGACACGTCCACACCCGCACTAGACACAGTGGCGCCTAGGCCTACACATGTGACACACCTGCATCTCTGCCCGCCCTGTTCAGTTGTGTGTGTGTGCGTGCGACATTTTTCTATTGGCAGTTTGGGTTTGTGAATGTTTAATATATTTATTTTTTGTTTTTTGGGCATCTATAGAAGAAAAGATGAATGTATAGATAAAAAATAAAAAATTCCATTTGTGGCAGTTTCTATTCGTCAAAACCCGCGATTTTCGGCGAAATTACCCCGTCTTACCCTACAGTACCGGTACAGTCCTTATCTCTGACACCTGTCATTATCATCATCTGTCCTATTTCTCCAGTACAGCCACCCGATCCTCCCAGCCGGCGGAGCTTGTGGCACTTTGGCAGTACAGTACTTCTTTGATTTCTCATGGAATAATTTTTGCTTCCATGGCCAGGGACCCTTGGAGAGTGCTGAACGCATTACCGAGGTAATTCTCTCGGGCATGGAGGCATACATTCCATTTTCTTTCTCTCACACTAATGCAAAAAAATCTTGGTTTACAGACACTTGTTCTACTGCTGTCCGCAATAAGGAGGAATAATTCAAACGGCACTTTTTAGTGCCCTTACTACAAAATGGATATCGACCTTTTAGAGGCAGTCCAAAGAAGAATGACAAAATGATACATTATATTAGAAACTTATTGTATGAGGAGAGGTTGAAAGCCTTAGGCTTGCACTTGCTAGAAAGATAAAGATGTAGGGGAGACATGATAGAGGTATTTAAATGGTTAATAGGTATAAATAAGGGTGATATAGATGAGGTATTAAAGCTAAAGAACGGCGACATATATAACCCGCTCAAATTTGGTGATGGACTGGTCTATCAGAGTGAGAACTGAGCGATCTCTGCCATACCCATAGCTTACTCTGACTGTTCCTTTTACTTATATTTTCTAGATCTCAAGTGACGGCGTCTCTTCCGTGGATTGACCTCCCAATCTACCAAGATTGGAAGCTAAAGCGTCACATTTTTCCTTTGCCCCTCAACTTTCTCTTCATAATTGCTGAGGGGCACAGGGCCCTGGGTGGGGCTTCGGTTTCCCGGGCGTTTCCGCACCCTCCTCAGCTTCCCGCCATGGAGTGGCTTCGGTCACCCAGGCTTTACTGTGGTTGGCACGGAAGGTTCTGTGGGGGCGCTCGGTCATGGCCTTGGCCTTGCTCGGGGCCTTGGGGCTGTTCGGCCAAGCAGCTTGGGGAACAACAACAACAACCCGCTCAAATGGTTTCAAGTTAGATAAGTTTAGATTTAGGAAAGATATAGGAAAGCACTGGTTTGGGAATAAGAGTTGTTAACATGTGGAATGGACTGCCCAGAGCAGTGATTAGCTCAAGAACAGTTGAAAGCTTTAAACGTAAGTTGGATTCCCATATGGATGATATAGGCTGTGAATGGGAGCTGTCTCGTGTGGGCGGCATGGCCTTATGCTGTTTCCCACGATCTTATGTTCCAAACTCATGAATCTAATTCTTCCTATGATTCTGCCCAGAATCAAACCAAATCTGTTCTTCAACTCCTCAAAAACTCTTTCATCAATAATAAATGCACTGAACTATCTAACTCTAGTTCTTCCCAAACTTTCTGGCATCTAGCCAAAAACCTCTCCAACAGTTTTTCTTCCTCGTCTTTCCCTCCCCATTTCCACTCCGATGGCACTACCATCACTTCTTCCTCTGACAAAGCTGAACTATTCGCTCAAACTTTCGCTAACAACTCCACATTGGATGATTTTGGTACTATTCCTCCCTCTCTCCTATATATCTATCTATCTATCTATTGCCTGACGCCGTGATCCCCGAAGGGGTGGCCACGAACGAACCGCCCCCATGCACCTCTGTCCCCAGTCAGTCGACGCCCCTCCCCCCAACCAGCACCACCTTCGTTCATGTACTTCCTCACTCCATCCTTCCACCTCATATTCGGTCTACCTCTCCCCCTCTGTCCCTCCACCTCGCTCTCATACACCCTCTTAGTCATTCTCTCGCTTTCCATACGTTCCATATGGCCGAACCATCTCAAGTTGTTCCTTTTCACACTTTCCAGCACATCTACCTCCACACCACACCTCCTTCTTACTTCCTCATTAGTCTGTCTATCCCTCCATGTAACTCCGCACGCACTCCTTAAGTAATTCATTTCCACTGCTCTCACTCTTGGTCTGAGTCTCTCAACCAACGTCCATGCTTCGCTTCCGTAAGTCAGTGTCGGGATTACCACACTGTCATGCAAGGACTTCTTCACTTCCATACTGACCACCCTATTTCTTGTTACTGCTTTTAGCGTTCCTACAACCCTCTTCCCCTGTTGTACCCTCTCCCGCACCTCTTCATCCATAGTCCCATCTTTACTCAACACACTGCCCAGATACTTAAAAGAGTTGACGATCTCCATAGCCTGACCGTTCAGCTTCACCTCACACTCTGTGACTTCACCCCTTTCGAAGACCATAACCTTGCTCTTCCCCGTATTTACCTTCAAATTCCGTTTTTCGCACACTGTTCCAAACTCATTTACCAGACCCTGCAACTCCCATTCATTATCACTCATCAGAACTGTATCATCCGCAAACAGCAGTATAGGTAGCTTCCACTCAATTCCCTCCCTTTTCAGCGATACACCAACATCCACTGCTCTTGATAGTATTTCTTTCATAACTCCATCCATATATACAGTAAACAACCACGGGGACATCACACACCCCTGTTTCAAACCAACATTCAGGTCAAAGAACTCACTCTGCTCACTCTCCACACGTACTGCCGCCTTTGCACCCTCATACATGCTCTTCACTGCTTTCAGCAACTTGCCCTCTACTCCGTATATTCTAAGTACTTTCCACAAACCTTCTCTATCCACTCTGTCTCCTATATACAGTATGCCTAATATCCTAATCTCGTCACTCTTCTAAAGATGTACTTTCTACCCTCTCTGGGCTTAACCCTTTGGTGCACGATGACTCGTTCAGAGTCATTAGGTATTTTTTTCCTAGGCGCACGATGACTCGTTAAGAGTCATTAAACTTTAAAATATTCGCCGAAAATTAAGTTTTCGTCTGACGCGCGTCATATTTGGCATAGATATTAAGTATTACGTCTAGTTCAATGGGTACAATTGGCAACCCCCTCAGTTTAACCGTTTACTCACGGCTGGCTGGGAAGGGAGCAGAGTACAGCTCAGTCTGTGTTTCGATAATTTCACGTTTATTCGTGTATCTCAGTAACTATTTGGTTTATAGTAATTCTGAAGTTACCAGTGGAATCCTCATTAAATTCCGCTTCCATATATGTATGCAAATCAAAAATGTTGCGGGCAAAATTTTGAGCTAGCGCGAGTTGGAGATAAGGTATTTACTTTTTTTTTTACAATTCTTATTTCGGAGTGCCCCAATGTGGTTGTTTTGTATTTATTCTATGTTTTTATTCGCTTATCTTCAAGTTCAATCAATAACGAAGCCGATGGTACCTCATTAATCCAAATACAAGGATTTTTTGGTGGATAAAAACGTAACAGAAACAAATTATCGCCGGGCACATAACTGGCTCTGAGTGAGCTGAGCTATACTTTGGGAGTGGGAAAAACTTTGATTGGAAACTATAGGTGCGCCAAAGGGTTAATACTACAGGACAGTAAGTCGGCATATGGACCAGATGGTGGCAATATATATGATGATGACAATAAATCATGGGGGGTTGAGGGGGGCAAAGCCCCCTCAACATATTATTGGGGTAGAATGTAGAGTTCGGGCGTACCGCCAGCCTTGTTTACACTACGCAGAGCGGCGGCGGACGCTTGCCATCATGTTTCCGTCTATTTTGACTGCCTTTGGATACAATAATATGTTGAGGGGGGGCTTTGTCTCCCCTCTCCCATCAACCCCCCCCCCCCCCCATGACATATTGTCGGTAAATAACCGGAAAAAATCGCCGTAAAAATAGACGCGAACTTAACCGCTGCGATCGACCTAGGCCTATGTAAACATCACGACCGTATGCCCGGAAACTACTTCCATCCCTATTATTGTATCAAACGGCTGTCAAAATAGACGGAGACATGATCGCGAGCGTACTGTCATGTTTACAAAGGTCGATCGCCGCGGTTAAGTTCCCGTCTAGGCTATTTTGGCAGCGATTTTTTCAGTTATTTGCCCCCTGCTGGAAATATATATGATGATGACAATAAGTCAAGGGGGGGGGGTGAAAGGGGGAAAAGACCCTCCCTCAACATATTATTGTATCCAACGGCTGTCAAAATAGATGGAAACATGGGATGATGGGCCTAATCGCTAGCGTCCTTTGCCGCTGCTCCGCATAGTGTAAACAAGGCGGGCGGTACGCCCGTACACTACATCCTTGCCGAAAAGTACGGAGTAATCATCTCGGTGTTTTACCCTAGCCTACATCCTTGTCAGGGGTATTCTGCAGAACAACAACTCCTCGATTAAGGGATTCCTGTCTCATGGAATTATAATTTTTCGCTCTTACCTTACTCAGGGGACCTTACTGATGTGCGGATACAGTCGACACTCGATTTAACGGACCCCGATACAACGGATTTCGGATTTAACGGACTTTGTCCGTAGCCGACAACGGACCCAGCAACGGACAACACCGTTGCTCGAAAAAAAATACGGTAATTGGCTGGCGCGGAGCACCAGTTTCCCGGCAAACCCCTGTATTTCTATGTTTTTTATTTGTTTATCTCGGTAATGAAAGAAATTTTATAGGTATAAAGGAACATTATTGTAGAGAATATACAAAAATAATGTAAAGGGAGAGAAAGGGGAGGGAGTATCCCGCGAAGGAACGAAACCGCTGTGGAGGAAGGAGGAGGGTGATAGATAATATACCATATATCTCTCATATAAAGCAATGTTATTATGTCACATGTATATGGGTTTGTAGTACAAGGCACATGTGAACAATGAGCACCCTGAACATAGGTATAAAGGAACATTATTGTAGAGAATATACAAAAATAATGTCAAGGGAGGGAAAGGGGAGGAGATATCCCGTGTGTGGCGCGGTTTTTAAACGAGTTTGAATTCCTTGGTCACTCTCAACATTATTTTTGTATTTTCTTTACAATTATCTTCTTTACACCTACATTCAGGGTGCTCATTGTGGCCATGGCCTTCCTTAAGGATTCGGTACTGTTCGGCCAGGCAGCTTAGGGAACAACAACAACCTATCCTAGTATTATGGGTGGGGGCTGCCCCTATACCCCTGCTGGTTGGGTAAAACTGCTAACGGTAGAAATCCAATTGGGTGGAGTGAGTAATATCCTACGGTATGTTATTAAAATGGAGTCAACTTTGAGAAGACATTAGCCTAACTTAACTACCTTACCTAACCTATCCTAGTATTATGGGCGGGGGCTGCCGCCCCCACACCCCCGCTATTTGGCTAGTTAACAGCGCATAGTATTATGGGACATACCTTACTCCGGCGTCGAGTGGCAGCGAGAGGTTCACAACAATAACTAACCAAAGAACCTAACCTAACCTAGACCCAGTACGTGGGATACAAAGTTAGCCCTCACCTAACACCTAGTATAGGCCTATGTCCCTAGTACCCAGTATGTGGAATGCAAATATAGCCCTCAGCTAACACCTAGTACAGTATATGTCACTAGTACCTGGTACGGTATCTGGACACTTCGAGCGAATTAATATTCGAGCGTAGGCGCATTCGCGCAAATTTATAATGAATTCGCGCGAAGACGCATACGAGCCAATTGTTATGGTTTCTATTATATTTATGAAAACGGCAGGTATTGAATACTATTATCTTGGATAGTATCCTATAACGGCATCTTACACATACAAAGGTAAGTGTCACCGGCAAGAATGTTAAGTGCGGGCGTACCGCCAGCCTTGTTTACACTACGCGTAGTGGCGTCGGACCTTTCCCATCATCTATCTATCTATCTATTGCCTGACGCCGTGATCCCCGAAGGGGTGGCCACGAACGAACCGCCCCCATGCACCTCTGTCCCCAGTCAGTCGACGCCCCTCCCCCCAACCAGCACCGCCTTCGTTCATGTAGTTCCTCACTCCATCCTTCCACCTCATATTCGGTCTACCTCTCCCCCTCTGTCCCTCCACCTCGCTCTCGTACACCCTCTTAGTCATTCTCTCGCTTTCCATACGTTCCATATGGCCGAACCATCTCAAGTTGTTCCTTTTCACACTTTCCAGCACATCTACCTCCACACCACACCTCCTTCTTACTTCCTCATTAGTCTGTCTATCCCTCCATGTAACTCCGCACGCCCTCCTTAAGTAATTCATTTCCACTGCTCTCACTCTTGGTCTGAGTCTCTCAACCAACGTCCATGCTTCGCTTCCGTAAGTCAGTGTCGGGATTACCACACTGTCATGCAAGGACTTCTTCACTTCCATACTGACCACCCTATTTCTTGTTACTGCTTTTAGCGTTCCTACAACCCTCTTCCCCTGTTGTACCCTCTCCCGCACCTCTTCATCCATAGTCCCATCTTTACTCAACACACTGCCCAGATACTTAAAAGAGTTGACGATCTCCATAGCCTGACCGTTCAGCTTCACCTCACACTCAGTGACTTCACCCCTTTCGAAGACCATAACCTTGCTCTTCCCCGTATTTACCTTCAAATTCCGTTTTTCGCACACTGTTCCAAACTCATTTACCAGACCCTGCAACTCCCATTCATTATCACTCATCAGAACTGTATCATCCGCAAACAGCAGTATAGGTAGCTTCCACTCAATTCCCTCCCTTTTCAGCGATACACCAACATCCACTGCTCTTGATAGTATTTCTTTCATAACTCCATCCATATATACAGTAAACAACCACGGGGACATCACACACCCCTGTTTCAAACCAACATTCAGGTCAAAGAACTCGCTCTGCTCACTCTCCACACGTACTGCCGCCTTTGCACCCTCATACATGCTCTTCACTGCTTTCAGCAACTTGCCCTCTACTCCGTATATTCTAAGTACTTTCCACAAACCTTCTCTATCCACTCTGTCATAGGCCTTCTCCAAGTCCATAAAGGCAACATACACCTTTTGTTTCTTCTCCACAACACAATTCAGGGTAAAAATCTGATCTACACATCCTCTTCCCTTCCTAAAACCTCCCTGCTCGTCGCCTATCCATTTCTCCGTTCTCACTCTCACTCTCTCAATCACTACCCTACTGTATACCTTCCCTACTACGCTTAGAAGACATATTCCTCGGTGGTTACCACACACTCCTCTTTCCCCTTTGCCCTTATATAGGGGGACTATTATGCCAGTCTTCCAGTCATCGGGTGCACTCCCCTTCTCCCATGCTAGTTCCCATCATGTTCCCGTCTATTTTGACTGCCTTTGGATATAAAAATACATTAGCCTAACCAAACAACCTAACCTAACCTAGAGCATATTATGAGCTGCTGAGACGGTGTTTGGACATTGACTGGGGGGGGAATACTTGAACGGTGAAGACGCTGAAGGAATGTGGAGGAAAATTAGAGTTAAACTGGAGAATGCTGTATCCAAAAGTGTACCAGTAAGGGAATATAAGGATAAAACAAAATTGAGGAAAAGAACGAACCCAGAATTGCCAATGAAAAGAAAGCTTTGGACATTGATTAGAAGAAAGAAACGATTGTGGGAAAGACTAAAATTGTTAAAAAAGAACAGGGGGTCTAGTATAGAAGCTAAAGAAGTGGATCTGGAATGCAGACAAATAAACAATAAAATAAGGTGGGAGACAAGGAGGGGGGTGAAGGAGAGGGAGAGAGAGATTGCTAGAAATGTGAAGGATAATCCAAAAATATTCTGGAAGTATATTCAGGAAAAGTTAACAAGAAGAGTAGGTATCCCAGAACTGATAGGAGACTTGGATGATGGGATTAGAGCAGAAACTGAAAAGGAGAAAGCAGAGGTGCTGGGGAAATACTTTGGGGAGGTACTAACAGTGGAGTCGGTTGATGCAGTGCCTACTATTCCCATCAAACAGGCACCAGCACTAGAACTAATAGAGTTTTCCCATGCTAGAATAAGGAGGGCTATAGAAAAAACTAACAGAAGTAAGTCCCCGGGACCGGATGGGATACATCCAAGAATCATAAAGGAAGGAGGTGAGATGTTAGTAGAGCCATTAAATTTTTTATTTGAGGTATCTTTTAATACAGGACAAATCCCGACGGACTGGAGAGAGGCGAACATAACAGCTATATTTAAGAAGGGAAAGAGAAATGACCCAGGAAATTATAGACCAGTCAGTTTGACAAGTGTTGTGTGTAAACTAATGGAAACAGTAATTAGAGAAGGAATAATGGAGCATATGAAATCAAACCAACTTCTCAGTGGGAGACAGTTCGGATTCGTGCCGGGGAGGTCGACGGTACTACAGCTAATTAAGGTGGTAGATGATTGGATGCAAACTCTGGAGGATGGTGATGTAATAGACGTGGTATATTGTGATTTTATGAAGGCCTTCGATAAGGTCCCACATAAAAGATTAATAGAGAAAGTTAGAAGCTATAGTATAGGGGAGAAATGTGTGAAATGGATAGAAGCCTTCCTGAAAGATCGGAGACAGAGGGTACTGGTGAATGGAATAGGCTCGGGGTGGAGGGAAATTACAAGTGGGGTACCTCAGGGATCTGTGTTGGGACCACTACTGTTAGTTATATTTATGAACGACTTACCTGAAGTTATAACCAATGGAAGTGAGATATACAGTAGGGTCTCGTAAGATGCGAGATCAGAAGATGCGAGGACCCCCAAATAATAAAAATAAATTATTTTAAGATGCGAGACTGACCATAATTTGCGAATCGGAGTCTCAAAGTGGGCTAAATCCGAGGAGAAACCTCACGATGCGAACATTTTTTTAAAATGCGAGCCTTAGGCGGGAGTTCGCATGCCATTGGCTGGCTCAGACCTGCGTAGTATGACGTCACAGCATTTGCGCAGCTTGGTACTCCCACCCAGAAATTCAAGATATCAACAGGCAGGGGGACGAGCAGACACCGGAGGAGGTGGCCCAGACTGTTGATATAGAGGCTGAACTTCGAGCTGAAGCAGCTGCCACACCCCAAGAGGCAATGCAGGGGAGGTGTGGTGGAGTGGTCTTGCCACTGGCCTGGTAATCCAAAGGTCCCGGGTTCAAATCCCGATGTATCAATGGGAAGATATTATTGGGATGGAATTTGTGCTGTACCTAGTATCAGTGCATTACCACAAAGCCCACCGAAACGTCAATAAAATACCCTCATTGTTCCCTGATTAAATAGCACTGTATGAATATTCCCATATTCAAAATATGCTATAGGGGTGCAATGCCTGGTGAGTTATCTGCTCAACAGGTGGCGTTGTGTGTGTGTAAGTGTGAGAGTCCGAGTGTAGGGAGTGAGACAGTGAAGCACGGGAACGAGGTGGTTTCAGAGATGGGGTCGTTTCGGGCCATGAGTGAGCACCGTGCCTCATGTGAAGGCAAGATGGCAGGTGTTCGTTGTACTCTACGTGCGTCACATGTCTCACTCCCTAGACTGGAACAAGACCTCACGGGCTTCACTGTTCATTGTAAAGCGGTGAATGTTAAGGCTCTCAGCCTATGCCCGAGAGGAAGTAAGTTGGAATATAGAAAAAAAAAAAAAAAAAAAAAAAAAAAAGATGGACGAGGACTACAGCATGAACGATTTGAGTGCCATCCTGGCTTTGGGGGAGGCCCTAAAGATGAAAGTGCTGGAGGTAGAAAAAAACACAATTGTGTAGGATTGACTGGAGTAACACCTTTGAGTCTCTTATGAGATTCCATAAGGAACTGTACCAACAACGTGTTAATGCGAGGGCCCAGTCACTCATTACACGTTTCTTAAGGCCTCACCCACAACCTGGCACTCCTGCTGAACCCCAACCTGGCACTTCAGATGACCCCCAACCTGGCATTTCAGATGAACCCCAACCTGGCACTTCAGATGAACCCCAACCTGGCACTTCAGGTGAACCCCAACCTGGCACCTCTGCATGTCCAGTCACCCAGAGTGACTTTGTTGGATTTCTTAAGCAAGTGGATACACTGAGGAATTCTAAGGCACTCGAGATCCTGGCTAACCAAATGCTGGATGCTCAGCCACTCTCTTCAAGCGAGAGTGACTTTGAGTGAATCTACACAGCCTCGGATAACCCCTTCCCCCTGTACATAATCCCACTAGAATTTAAGGTAAGGGAAAAATTGATTTTTTTTATGTTTGTTATTGATAGTGTGTATTTTGTCTCATTTTCATTTATTAATTTATTATTTTCTGTTTGTATGTGACCGAAATGTATGGTATCATGCACCAATTACCTTTTTCAGGGATTATTACCAACAAAATTGAGACTTTGCGTGAACAAATTGGATTTATAGGGTGTAAATGGGACTTTACGGCATATTTTTTGGGGCGGATCGACCATAAGACGTTTTTCCCATAAGCTACGTGTATCGTAAGATGTGAATTCGTAAGATGCGATCGCATCCATCGACCATAAACTCGCATCTTACGAGACCCTACTGTACCTGTATGCGGATGACACTAAGCTGTATAGAGGAGTGAGGAGTAAGGAAGGTGTGGGTTTGCTTCAAGGAGATGTGGAGGGCATGAAGGGATGGTCTGAACATTGGTTAATGCGTTTCATCCAAAAAAATGCAAGTACATGCGGATTGGGACTAGCAAGATAGACAAGGTAGGATACAGCATGTATGAAGCGATGGAGGAAGTGAATGCAGAAAAGGATATAGGAGTAGTGATAGACAATAAGTTAAATTTCTCAGAACATTTAGCGGAAAAGATAAACAAAGCCAATAGAATTGTAGGGCTGAAAAGGAGGACATTTGTGTCACTTGACGAAGAAATATTCAGGTATCTCTATACAGCGCTGGTTAGGCCGCACCTAGAATATGCGAACCAGGTGTGGGCTCCATATATGGTAAAGGATATAGAAGCAGTGGAGAAAGTGCAGAGGAGAGCTAGCAAGCTAGTACCAACGTTGAAGAACGCGGGCTATGAGCAGAGGTTGAGGACACTGGGACTTCCGACACTGGCATATAGGAGAAAGAGAGGGGATATGATAGAGACTTTTATGATAGTGTCAGAAAAGTATGATGAGGATGTGTGTGAAGGTATCTTCTTCATGCGGGAGGGAACAAGAACGAGAGGACACTCTAAGAAAATTTACAAAGAAAGAAATAGGCTTGAAAAGGCAAAGAACTCATTTTGTGATAGAGTGGTAAATGAGTGGAACGCGCTGCCCCAGTATGTAGTCGATTCCGAATCAATAAGGAAGTTTGAAAGTAATCTTGATAAAGCATGGGGAAGACAAGACTTCTATCTATCTATCTATTGCCTGACGCCGTGATCCCCGAAGGGGTGGCCACGAACGAACCGCCCCCATGCACCTCTGTCCCCAGTCAGTCGACGCCCCTCCCCCCAACCAGCACCGCCTTCGTTCATGTAGTTCCTCACTCCATCCTTCCACCTCATATTCGGTCTACCTCTCCCCCTCTGTCCCTCCACCTCGCTCTCGTACACCCTCTTAGTCATTCTCTCGCTTTCCATACGTTCCATATGGCCGAACCATCTCAAGTTGTTCCTTTTCACACTTTCCAGCACATCTACCTCCACACCACACCTCCTTCTTACTTCCTCATTAGTCTGTCTATCCCTCCATGTAATTCCGCACGCACTCCTTAAGTAATTCATTTCCACTGCTCTCACTCTTGGTCTGAGTCTCTCAACCAACGTCCATGCTTCGCTTCCGTAAGTCAGTGTCGGGATTACCACACTGTCATGCAAGGACTTCTTCACTTCCATACTGACCACCCTATTTCTTGTTACTGCTTTTAGCGTTCCTACAACCCTCTTCCCCTGTTGTACCCTCTCCCGCACCTCTTCATCCATAGTCCATCTTTACTCAACACACTGCCCAGATACTTAAAAGAGTTGACGATCTCCATAGCCTGACCGTTCAGCTTCACCTCACACTCTGTGACTTCACGCCTTTCGAAGACCATAACCTTGCTCTTCCCCGTATTTACCTTCAAATTCCGTTTTTCGCACACTGTTCCAAACTCATTTACCAGACCCTGCAACTCCCATTCATTATCACTCATCAGAACTGTATCATCCGCAAACAGCAGTATAGGTAGCTTCCACTCAATTCCCTCCCTTTTCAGCGATACACCAACATCCACTGCTCTTGATAGTATTTCTTTCATAACTCCATCCATATATACAGTAAACAACCACGGGGACATCACACACCCCTGTTTCAAACCAACATTCAGGTCAAAGAACTCGCTCTGCTCACTCTCCACACGTACTGCCGCCTTTGCACTTGAAGTTTGATTATAAAGCAAAAATACAGAATAGTAAAAATGTTGCGTCTGCTGCCGCCGCCGCCAACACAGTTAACGACCGCAGTAGTGCAAGTACCGGTACTGGCACTGAGCTGGATACACAGGCCTAGTTTGCCTTTTTCCAGAGGATCTACTTACAGTAACTGTAAGAAACTAACCTAGTATTCTTGTAGTAATGACAGGGGGCAAATAGCAGAAAATATAGCTTCGAAATAGACGGGAACGTAACTGCGAGCGCATATCATGACGACCGATCACTACATCCATCCAGTGTCACCTAACACCTAGTATATGGCAGTATTAACACTTTCACGCATTTATGACGCAGAGGTTGCCAGATTAGCAATAAGAAATATAGTTCTCTCACTCATATAATTACCTCTCCAAAATTAGTGTTCTGCCCACAGCTAACTCAAAGACAACTGCAGAGGTTGAAGTAACTAGACTAAAGGTTTCTAAATACCCCTGATGGTAACAAAGGCTTTAAAGTATCCCCAATAGGGCCATAGGCTCACAATCGTGTCATAGGGGGGTATGGACGTTTCGTCACCAACCCGGTTCATCCCCAAAAAGCTGTTTAGTCATCACTGTTTATTGGTCCAAAAGGCATTATTTGTAGCTTGGTTCGAAACTCATAAACCACTCCAATGTATATTCTCGCCCAGGATGTCACTAAAGTATGAACAAGAGCCGAATGTAGCGAAATATATAGATGCTTCATCGGGCCCGGGCTCCCGTGACCCCCAGAAGAGGAAATACCGGTATAGATACAACATTGCCACTTTATTTTAACATGCACTCTACACGTCAACCGAGAGTTCCTGCCGCATATCAGATCATTGAGACTTAGACATTATAGTATATTTCATTCCAGAGTTAAGAGTTGCATTTATGCTTTAGAGTTCCTTGCCATTCCAACTCTTTGTACAGGTATTTATAATTTTGGGAAGCTACCACTTCCTCTTTTATTTACCAGTTACAGTCATCCTGTGTTCTTATAAACTAATTACACCTATATGTGTTCAAGCTAACCCATTTACCGTACTTTTAGGACGATTGTTTGTTTGAGGTATATTCCGACTCTTGAATTTATCTAATTTATCCTGTGTACGAGTGTCCCGTTGAACAACCCTCTGTATAATTTATATGTCTGTGTGCCTATCTAAGTGTTGTGAATAAACACCATTGGCATTGTACCTACCATCGTGTTTCTGTGCATTGTATGTCATCTGTTTAATGTAGATAGAGTTAAGGTCAGTCCTCTCCCAGTCAAGAGTAGCCTTAGTTTGACGATTACTGCACACCTCCCAGAGCTGGGAAGTGTAACCAGAATATACCTCGCTCCTCTAAAGCGTGGCATAACAGGTAGGCTACATATTATAATATACACAACACATGATTATAGAGAACACTAACATATTTTAGATATGTAATTAGTGTGGAAATGTATGCCTGATGAACGAGAACTTCGAGAAGACCGATTTCGATTCTTGGTCGCTTAAACCTACTTTACTACTCGAAAACACGGGATCTGGCTGTATTGCTGGTAGCGTCTATTAACCCCTCCACCCCGGAAGGGCTCTTGAACGCCCATAACAAACTCGGCCCGCGCAACCCGGAAGGGCTCTTTTTTTTTGTTTTTTTGTTTTTTTTTCTATGTGATTGAGGGAGGCAAAAGGCATAACTGCCTATAGCGAGTGCCTCCCCCATAGTTGAAAGAGTGACAGGGCCAAAATCAAGGGACGTTCGAGCCAAAATGCCTGGACACACGGAGTTTGAAGCAATTTAAGTCATAGGAAGAGGGAAAGACTGATTCTGGGAGAGAGTTCCAGAGCTCAGCTGTTGAGTAGAAGAAAGTTTGAGAGTAACGTTTCACTCTTGGGTTGGAGAGTTGCACAGAGTAGGGGTGGGATTGAGTTGCAAGACGGGTACCACGTGCCCTACGTAAAGGAGGTGGTATGCACTGGGATAGCTCTGAGGAACACTGATTATTATAGTAGCGATAGAATAGCGAGAGAGATGCAACATTGCGGCGGAGAGAGAGAGATTGCAGAGAGTTGGTGAGTGGACGGGAGTTAATGATACGAAAGGCCTTCCTTTCAACTTTGTCTAGGAGAGCAGTGTGAGAGGAACCTCCCCACACATGTGAACAATACTCAATACAAGGGCGCACTATGCCCCTGTACAGAGCAAGAAGCTGTGCAGGGGAAAAGAACCCCCTAAGGCGGTTGAGCACACCCAGCTTCTGGGAGGCTGCCTTAGCAAGACTGGTAATATGGTCCTTCCAAATGAGAGCAGAAGAAAAAGAGACACCAAGAATATTGAGAGAAGATGAAGGGTTGATTTTTGTATTGTTGAAGAATAAGGGATAGTCCGCTGGGAGATCCTGACGGGTAGATAGATGGAGAAATTGGGTTTTGGAAGCATTAAAGTTAACAAGGTTTTCTCTGCCCCAATTGGAAATAGTATTTAGATCAGAATTTAAGAGTTCTATGGCTTCATTACGTTTGTCGTTGAGGGATTGCTGGCTGGGGCGTTCTGAAAAACTAATGGAGTAGTGCAAGGTTGAGTCGTCTGCGTATGAATGGATGGGAATTAAGGTACAGTTAAGGAGATCATTTATAAAAATTAGAAAGAGAATAGGAGATAGGACAGAGCCCTGAGGAACACCGGAGTTTATAGAGTGAGGAAGTGAACAATGGCCGTCCACAACCGCGGCTATGGAACGGCCGGAAAGGAAATTAGGAAAAGGCACAGATGGAGGGATAGAAACCGAAGGAGGGTAGTTTAGAAATTAAAGATTTATGCCAGACTCTATCGCCCATTGCTTGCGTGAGTGCTTTCGAATGCCGCGCGTATATTTTTGGTATCGTGGGAGGGTAGGTGGCGCCACCAGGCGTAAACTACGCCACAGCAACAGTATCTACCCCGACGCCATCATGGACAGTACGCCAAATAGTGATTCCGCTGTGTCCGATACCGTGCTTCCTACGACGCCCGTGCTAGTTCGTCGCGCCTTACCCCGACGCCATCGCCTAAATGTGTTATCTCCCGGAGGTATTGAGACGACATTGAGACTATATGAGCGTGCTGATGCCAAGTATATTGTTGATGATATAATCAGTGACGACTCCAGTAATTATAAGTCGAGTGATTATGGCCATGAGAGTGAGAAAGAAGAGCAATTCCTGGGATTTGCGAGAGAACATGACAGTGATGAAGGTGATGTACCAGTTGTTGAGGAAGCTGGTTTACCTAAAGACAGTGAACTTGAGAGAGTGAGTGAGTGGGAGAGTTCAAGGTCACTCACCAAATTTCGCATAAGTGACACGACGCCAAGCCCTTCCCCAGGTAAATCGCCTTTCAAGCTACACTTATATAAGCAGAAAATACTTGAGAAGGCGGCCGCGGCAGCTAGGGAACAAGCCAAAATACTTGGTGAGGATGAGGCTGTGAGTGAGGGTGAGCGTGGTTGTTGTTGATGATGCTTTTATTTTATACTAGCCCACTGGGCCTAGGCCCTCTCAAGGCTAGTGGTGGAGGAGGTGGTACAGAGTTTAAAGTCACGTATATGTCAGGAGTTATATGTCATTGTATAAATTTATCGCTCTCAGGAAGTGACGAATAGGGGTGAAATTGAAAGAGTCTGAGTCAGAGAGGATGCCATGTAATGAGGTGTTCAGCAAGAATCTCCGTCTTTCAGATGCATAGACGGGACAAATACAAAGAAAGTGAAAAACAGTCAATGATGTATGGCAATGTTGGCATTCAGGTGGTGGACCACGAGGGGTGGACATCAGGTAACCATGTGTGAGGCGTGTGTGGCCTAAACGTAATCTAGTTAATAGGGTTTGGTCTGCACGTGAACCATTAATTGAAGAGGGCCACAAGTGCATGTCATCCTTAATGGAGCGAAGGTGGCCAGTTAATGGTTGCGCTCTCCACTCAACCCGCCAAGCGTCATAAACATGGCGACGGAGGACAGGGAGCATATCCTCCGAACGCAGCAAAGTAGTAGAGGGTGCACCATGACACGCTTGCTTAGCGAGGAAGTCTGCACGCTCATTCCCGGGAATTCCTACATGCGCGGGGATCCAGCACAGTGTGATGGAACGAGTAGCGCACTGTAATTTGTGTATTGTGTGGATGATAGTCTTGACCAATGGGTCCTTGGGGGCAAATACACATAAGGCTTGCAGTGCACTCTTTGAGTCACTACAGATAACGACCCGTGGAGAGTTCCTCGACAATGAAGAGATGGTGCTTAAAGCACCTTGAATAGCCCATAATTCAGCAGTGAAAACCGTGGAGTGATGGCGTAAGGTACTTTGATACAAGCCATGGTCTGAGACTGCAGCGCAACCCACGGCATCCGCAGTTTTCGAGCCATCGGTGTAAATGAAAACAGCCGGGATGTGATCATCAAGATGTTGTAAAGCGAGATGTCGACATTGAGATGGGGCTTGGGCATCAAGTTGATCCGCTAAGTGAAAGCAAACTGTAGGGTGGTTTAGGGTCCACAGAGTGATGTGACTAGGAGGGGGAGTTATGGGAGGAACGGTGATACTGTAAGTGGAGAGCAATTGGCGAGACAACATTGGGAATGGCACTGGAATGTTTGAACGATAGTTATCTGTGGAATGGAATAGTTCTAGTAGAGTCGGGTCATGACGGAGGCGAACAGCCGTACGCATGAGGACTAATCGACGGTGGTAGGCTAGAGGTAAGGTCCCAGCCTCACATAGGATATTGGAGACACGAGAGGAACGGAATGCCCCCGAGCTAATGCGGATGCCCAAATGGTGTACGCTGTCGAGGGTTCCTAATGTGGAAGCAGAGGCCGTGCCATAGACAGGGCTACCATAATCTAGGGCTGAGAGGATGGTAGCTCTGTAGAACAGTAAAAGCGTAGCGCGATCTGCGCCCCAATGGACTCGTGCGACTGTTTTCAGAACATTCATTCTCTGGAGGCAACGTGCCTTTAAGCAGGCAATGTGACTCTTCCAATTGAGGTGAGTATCAAAGATTAAACCAAGGAACCTGGTATGTGGAAGGATCTGAATATTAGAATGTCCCATGGTGAGAGTAATGGACTGTTTACGTAAATGTCGAATATTTCTATAGAATACAACGGCGTTAGTCTTTTCAGCAGAAAATTGAAAACCAGCAGTGGATGCCCAAGAGTGGATGGATTTTAGAGCAATGTTGAGACGCCGTTGTATGTGAGTCAGACTGGGAGAAGTATAATATATTGCGAAGTCGTCCACATACAAGCTATACGATATTTCAGGTGGGAGGCTGCGTATGACACTATTGATCGCCATAATAAAGAGTAAGCTGCTAAGGGCACATCCTTGTGGTATTCCATTAATTTGTGACATAATGTCCGATAGGAGACCATTATTTTTGACCTGGAATGTACGGTTAGAGAGAAAATGTCGTAAAAAGCAGGGAAGAGGACCCCGCATGCCAGAATCGTGTAAATTTTTTAAAATCCTGTGTCTCCATGTTGTGTCATAAGCCTTAGCAATGTCAAAAAATATTGCCACTGTGGGTTGGTTCTTGGAGAACCCATCACGTATTTGGTGTTCAAGGCGAATAAGTGAGTGCAGTGTAGAACGGCCAGGGCGGGAACCATTCTGATATGGGGATAGGAGGGCATGTGACTCAGCGTAATGTAAAAGTCGAGGATTGATCATTTTTTCCATTAATTTGCAGAGGCATGAGGTAAGCACAATCGGTCTGTAATTTGTGGGAAGACTATGATCTTTTCCAGGCTTCGGTACGGGTATAGTGTAAGCATGCCGCCAAGACGGTGGGAAGTAGTTACTTATCCAAAACTGATTGTACAGTTGTAAAAGATGTTGTAGCGCACGTGGATGGAGGTGACGGATGAGAGCGTACGAGAATCCATCCGGGCCAGGAGTAGGGTCTGTACACAGGTCGAGCGCGTGTCACAATTCCGGAATTGAAAAAGGGGTGTTATATTCATGTGTTTTCCCGCTATGAAAAGATAGCGGGCGAGATTCCTCCATACATTTATAACGAAGAAATTGACGAGGCAATGACTGGTCTGAGCTGACGTGACAGAAATGTTTGGCATGTATGGCAGCGATGTCAAGGGGGTCATGTGTAAGCGAGTCCGAGGCAGGGTCTTTGAGTGGAGGCCGTACAGTGCGTCCGTTGATACTGTGAAACTTTTTCCATAAAGTAGAGAGAGGGGTGCGGGAATTGAAGGACGAGATATATGATCGCCATGAAAGTATCTTGTTGTCAAGGATACTGCGTTTGACAACTGCACAGATCTTGTTATAGAACGTTTTAAGGGCAATTTTTTCAATAGTGATGGTTATAAGGTCAAAGTAACGATTAGTGGAAAAAAGTCGGGGGGAAACAGTCTTTAAACGCCGCTGCCTAACACTCAGACGCTTAAGAAGGCGTTCCACACGATGCTTGAATTTTATCATTTGGGCTAGAGTGGGCGTCCACCAAGGGACCTGGCGAGGGTGCGTCAGCGAGGAGGTAAGCGGGATATGAGTGCGAGCAATGGAGTTCAGGAAGGACGAAAAATAATCAAAATTGTGTGCAGGGGAGGAGGTAGGGGAGAAGTCCGAAACGTCTGCAGAGGAGTGCGTATAAGACGTCCAATCGGCTTTAGAGAGATTATAACTCGATATTTGAGGGGAGGATGCAGGGCACAAATACTTAAGGAGTATAGGGTAGTGGTCGCTGGAGAAGCGATCCTGTAAAACTGACCAGTCAAATAGGGGAGCTGCGTCATCCGAGGCAAAGGAAAGATCAACAGCGGAAAATGTACAGTGGGTAGCAGATCTGTAGGTGGGGGTGTCAAAGTTGAGACAACAAAGAGTAGAATGAAGGAGATATTTTTCAATATTATTGCCTGGGATGTCTGTGTTTGGGTTGCCCCAAAGGGGAGAGTGTGCGTTAAAGTCGCCCAGAATAAGGTACGGTGGGGTCAGTTGTTGTACTATTTGATGAAGGTCTGAAGTATTGTAATGACAGGAGGGTTGATTGTAGGAGGAGCAAACAGTCAAGGAAGGAAGGTTTGGTAATGAAATGGAGACGGCAGTTGTTTGAAAAGGGTTGGGGTCAAGGGTGACAGGAACAAATACGCACTTATAGTGCACAAGGATGGCCGTTCGGAGATGTGAAGGGGTTATAGGGGAGCTAGCAGCAACAGTATAATGCCTGGGGGGGACAACAAAATTGCCTACATGTTGGAGGCAAATGCATAATGGTGAATATAATTTAAGTAATCGTTGTAATTCTCCCATACGGAGGCGAGTTTGGTATCCGTTTATATTCCATTGCAAAATGTTATATGCCATCAAGAATAGGATTGTCAGAGTCAACGACAATAGTGGTCTCTTGAAGAGAGTCTGGTAAAGGTTGTGAGTGTGGAGAGGGTTGTGTGGATGGAGGTGAAGGGGTAGATGTAAGGTCTGTACATTTTTCAGAAATAGCTGTGAATTGTGTGACTAGTTTAGGAACAAGGGTGGGGCAGTGGAGGAGTTTTTGGCGCAGAGTGTTCATAAATAGATAAGCGGAGGTAACATCTCCATCAGGGTTAGGGGGAAGTGTACGTGTGGTGACAAATTCCTGCGTCCGAGCAAGGAGGCAGGGATCCGTAGCACAGATATGGGGTGTGATGTAATTACGGAAACAAATTGGACATCCACATTTGTCAGGTGGGATATTGGTGTGACATATCAATACAGGAGATTGTGAGGGGCTCGGGGTATGATGAGTCTTTATCGAAGGTTCGTCAGATGATGGTGTCGTAGGGTTAGCAGGAGTTTGTGGGGGAATGTCCCTAGGTTTGGGAGCATCGGGATCTGGGCAGTGGGGAGCGGCTAACGGAACATGTCGCTCAAGGTTACAGGGAGGATCAGGCGTGGTGAGGGTGGTACGCACATTGACAGGAGGTTGGTGAACATCAAATCGGGATTGTGATAGCTCTATATTAGTCAAGTCAGAATCCAACAGGTTATTGTCCTTCAGGAATCTCTGCATCAAGTCCTTGGGCGTAGGATCAGATTCACAAATATGGGTGACACAATAACAAGGAGTCGGGTGAATTTGAGCATCTTCCGCTGGAGCTCGCTTGGAAAGACATTTGTGAAGATGTTCGGTGAGTACTGTACGGGTAGAAGTCTTGTGCTGAAGTAGAAAGAATCGGCCGCAGTTATGGCAGCCACAGTCCGGATCGTGGGTAGGCATAACCCACTTCTGTGTGGTGGAACCGAGTTTCGAGGTCCGGGATAATGACCGGATAGGACTTGCAACCTTACGCTTTTTCCGAGGCTGCGACTGGGTGGAGTGAGATTGGGGAGAAGTCTCTATATCTGGTACTGTGTTACATTCCATGTGGTTCTCTCCGGCAGTCATGTTCCAAAACTCAGTATCATCGGTCAAGTTAGTAAATCCCTCGAACCTGTTAGAGGTGGATAGGTCCAGGGAGTTAAGGTGAACTAAACGGAAGGTATCATTGGTGGGGTAATGTTGTGGGCTAATAGGTGGTGCCGGAGGCTGCTCTGGACGCTGGTGGTCAGAGGAGTCAGCGGGTTTAGTTGATTCATACCGTCGATATGGAGGAGATTTACCTTCCTGCCTTAATTGTGCTGCAGCAGACCGGAAGGGGAGTCCTTTTGTGGCCTGTAAATGTAATACATCACGATGAAACGCAAAGTGCGGGCATGTTCTGTCATTGGCTTTGTGGGACCCGTCACAATTTGCACAACGGGGCGCGCTGGCTTGACAATTGTTGAGAGCATGTTGTTCTGAGCCGCAATTTAAGCAACGAGCATTGAGAGCCCGACACCGTGGGGTTGAATGCCCAAGCTTCCAGCAATTTGTGCATTGTCTCGGCTTGTTAACATACCTTCGTACCTGCAGTTGGCGACCTGCAAGACGGACATGCATAGGGAGGTCATGGCGCTTAAAATAGATTTTGACAATGCGTAGTGGGGGCCGATTTCCACGCTGAGGAGCAGTATAAGTGTCAACTTTAACAACAGTGGGGTCAGTTCTTTGCAATAATTTTAAGATACGATTGGTTGAGTCTGTAAAGCTCTGATCTGCAAATTCGAAGTCGGAAGGGAGCACAACCGTGCCAGTACACTGATTCAGGAATTCATCTGGTTTACCTGTGTATCTGTCGTTGGGGGTGTCGAGGTAGGCTTGTAAGGCTTCTGATTGCTCCTGTGTTTTCACCTCAATCATACGCTTGGCCGATCCAACAGCATGCATGGTGAAGTCACCAATATCTTGTGCGAGAGTATCGTATAGACTGAAATCATCCATAGGTTCACCAGAGACCGTGAAAAACCGTGACCAATCAGGGGGACTGAACATAGCGTTATAAGTGTCCTTCGAAGCAGGGGTATACGTGTTACGTTTACGCCTTTGTCGGTTATGCGAAGGTACGAACGGTTGAAGCGTGTGAATGGCAGAGGAAATACCGGCAAGGTCTTTTCCTGTACCTGCATCAATGGCTCGTTGAGATCGTGGAGGTACAGAAGCAGGTTCAATTGAGGTAGTAGATCCTGCATCCGGAGGGAAGATGGTAACAGATGGAGTCACAGACGGGTCAGGGATGCAAGAAGCATCCGTAGGGGTGTCAGCTGAGGGCATGCGAGGTTCTTCATTAAGGTTGTCAACGGAATGAAGAGGTAGGCTAAGGATAGAATCATAATCTGGTAATTTAGAAGTTAAAGTCGAGACTGTGGGGTTGTCGTCACTATTATTGATCACAGAGGCAGTACTGTGCATAGAAATTGATGCCGGGAAGATCACCTGATGGATCTCAATACCCGACGATGGAGAATTCGTCACAGTATCCTTAGGAGGTTTGCCAAGGTCTGTGGGTGCCATGCCTGAGTGGGGAACTCCGGCACTGTTGGCAGCAGGGGAAGGGTCCTTGAGGCAGTCCAATTTCTCGCAGGGGTCGGCGTCGGAGGGGGCAATTTTAGATTCCATAGGACGAATATTTCTAAATTCATCTGAGTCAGATTCCAAACCCACCATGGAGCCACAATTAGAGGACGGGACGACCGCCCTAGGAATTCTTGCAGATATACACCCCGACTAATGCACCTTAAGGGCCGTCGATCCGTCGATCGCCGACCCAGCACAAGGGTTAGGGTTTGGCATAAAAGTTTCCCCTCGCTCTAACACGTCGGGTACCACAGTTCGACGGGTGTAGGGATTGCCGACCCACAACACCCTCCAACGAAACCAAAGAGTGAGTACGGTCGTTTACCTCATGACAGTCACGGTGCTCCCAAAGGAGGGGGCAGCGGGAAGAAGGGAAAAACGGAAAACAGAAAGGATGAGAAATGATAGGGCCCACTACAATTAGTTGGGGGCGGCAGGAAGGGCGGGCATGCGGGCATGCACTCCCCTCCTGCCGCCTCCGTCAGCCCCCGCACGTGTTCAAAAGTGAAACCAACGAAGCAGGCAGAGCGAGGGGGGGTGAGCGTGGTGACCCTTATCTACCCACGCCACCCAAGATGACCCGGATGCCCCGCATTCTTCCCCACCACTGCCAAGGGTTGAGGACCCCCCACTTTCGGCCTATTTGCCTCCTAGGTCCCCCGACAGGAGACATACTGCTGCCGAAAAGGGGAAAGGCAGGAAATATACCAAAAAAATTAAGAAAAGTAAGAGAGTTTTGTTCGAGGCTCCCGCGGCGTCCACCCCTGCCGGCCCCAGCCATACGCCCCCGCAACTTTCCCCACCTCTCCCGCCTTCAACATGTCTTCCTGAAGAAGTCTTTGAGCTCGCATCACCAATACCTGGGCCTAGTGACAGTGAAACATTGCTTTCTGTCACTCGTCGCAGGCCAAGGAGCCCAGGACCTCGGGGGGACACAGCCTCACCTGCCACTCCTTCCCCACCTCGCCCACGCATCACTGGTTCCCCGCCAGATTATGTGGGGGCCACTGATGATGAAGGGCACCTCTCTGAAGACTCTGGCCATGATTACATAGGTCCACCGTCAGGGCAAGATGACCACTCTGACGATGACTATATGGACATCGACGACCCTCGACCCATCCGCTTGGCCCGGCGTCGTGCTGGCCGACGCCCTCGCCGCGCGCCTCCCGAGTTGGCCGTGGGCGTGCTGGAGCTCCTCGTCAGCGTAGACAAGACCCATTCTACATTTTTCAGTGGTAAGACGTAGTTGATGGGGATGGATACAACCCTGATGTGCCAGCTTTTGATGAGGTACTGGAGGGTTCAGGCATTACCCCCAATGCTCCACCACACGAACTATTTGAGGCCTTCTTTGATGAGGAGGTGGTAGGCTATGTTGTCAAAGAGACAAATAAGCAGCACCAATTCCAGGTCCACTTTTTGGGCAAGGTGACCAAGGGCCACATGAGGCAGTGGACCCCAGTGACTCATAAAGAGTTCATGGGTTCCTGGCACTCACCATGCTAATGCCTCATGTCAAGAAGCATAGGTTGCCTGACTATTGGATCACCAATGATCTCATATCCACCCCTGCCTTCGGGAAATATATGTCTCGCGACCGGTACCTTGATATCCTCGCAGCGCTCCATCTTGTCACCAACACCGACGTCCACCTCGGTGACAAGCTGTGGAAGATTAGGACGTTGTACGAGATGATGCGAGAACGCTTCACCTCCTACTTCAAGCCCTTCCGCAAGGTCGTCATTGACGAGTCTCTTGTGCTGTTCCGGGGAAAACTCAGCCTCCGGCAGTACATCCCCTCAAAAAGACATCGCTTTGGCATAAAATTCTTTGTGCTGTGCGACTGCCAAACTGGCTTATGTCCTGGACTTCCTGGTCTACAGCGGAAAGGAAGGGGACTTGCTTGTGGACCCCCTCATTGGCTTTGGCGGAGCAGTGGTGCAAGCCATGATGGACCGCTACTTTCATAAGAATCACGTCCTCTACACGGACAATTATTACACGTCCCCCACTCTCTCACAGTACCTGCATGAGCGCAAGACGGGGACTGTAGGCACAGTACGAGGGAAAAGGAAGGGCATGCCACCTTTCCCTCCAAAGACCAAAAAAGGTGATGTGTTCAAGAAGAAGTCGGGGCCCATTCTGGCTATCCACTGGCACGACCAGCGGAAGGTCAACCTCCTGACCACCATCCACAAGGGGGAAATGGTGGAGACTGGCAAGGTGGATCGCCGCACCCAGGCCAGGGTGACCAAGCCCGATGCTGTCCTGGACTACAACATCAACATGAGGCTGGTGGACAAGTCCGACATGCAGATAGGCTTAATTGACTGCCTGCGTACCTCGTGCAGATGGTACAAAAAGTTCTTTCTGCATATGGTGGACATGTCAGTTCTGAATGCCTACAATATATACAAGCTTCGGAATGTGAACACACCCATGAAGTTCAATAGCCTGCGGAGGTTCCAAAAGCAGGTGTTGACGGAGCTCCTGGAGAAGTACCGGTATGCTACGCCACAGAGGGCAGTGGCACATCCTGGGCCCGCCGTTATTGACCGCTTGCAGTGTGCTCAATACTTGATTAGACACAGGCTTGGTTCCCTGCCTCAGAATGAATCAGGAAGAACGCAGCAGAAGCGGTGCCATGTCTGCTACAACAGCAGGGTGAGGCCGAGGTAAGGTAAAAAGTCAACCATGGAGTGTGTGGAGTGCAAGGTGGCACTCTGTGCTTTAGAGTGCTTCTTTGATTACCACTCCAAGCTGGAGTTCTAATAATCATACTGAAATTGCCAAATAAAATGACAATATGTACACTATAATTATATATAGGCAAAAAGTGGAAGAAAACCAATTTATTGTAATACAAAAGTCATGTATTATGAGAAAATTGATACAAATACAATTACACCATAATAATATGTGAAAGTGACACATATGTATAAACCAAGTGACATTCATATGATTAGAACCTATAGAAATATATAAATCAGTGAAAAAAGACAATAAATTGTATATAAAACGTTTACAAATCATATAACTAAGTGAAAGTGACACAAGACTTAATATTTGATGGCCAAAGTATAATAAACACCTGTGATAACGAATAATCAGTGCCTAATACAACAATAACCTACCTCAATTACTAATAAAATGTACGGTATCGAGTGAAAATTAGCATTATCAGTGACAGTGACACTCTCTAAAGCATATTTGTCAAAGTGAAAGTGACACAAGACCTAATATTTGATGGCCAAAGTATAATAAACACCTGTGATAACGAATAATCAGTGCTTAATACAACAATAACCTACCTCAATTACTAATAAAATGTACGGTATCGAGTGAAAATTAGCATTATCAGTGACAGTGACACTCTCTAAAGCATATTTGTCAAAGTGAAAGTGACATAAGACCTAATATTTGATGGCCAAAGTATAATAAACACCTGTGATAACGAATAATCAGTGCCTAATACAACAATAACATACCTCAATTACTAATAAAATGTACGGTATCGAGTGAAAATGAGCATTATCAGTGACAGTGCCACTCTCTAAAGCATATTTGTCAAAGTGAAAGTGACACAAGACCTAATATTTGATGGCCAAAGTATAATAAACACCTGTGATAACGAATAATCAGTGCCTAATACAACAGTAACCTACCTCAATTACTAATAAAATGTACGGTATCGAGTGAAAATTAGCAATATCAGTGACAGTAGTGGAGGAGGAGGTGGGGATCAGGAGGTCAGAAGTGTGGGAAGCCATGAAAAGAGTGAAGTTGGGGAAAGCACCAGGAACAGATGGAGTGTGTGGGGAAATGTTGAGGTATGGTGGTGAGATAGTGATAGAATGGGTATGGAAAATGTGCAAACTAGCATGGGAGAAGGGGAGTGCACCCGATGACTGGAAGACTGGCATAATAGTCCCCCTATATAAGGGCAAAGGGGAAAGAGGAGTGTGGTAACCACCGAGGAATATGTCTTCTAAGCGAAGTAGGGAAGGTATACAGTAGGGTAGTGATTGAGAGAGTGAGAGTGAGAACGGAGAAATGGATAGGCGACGAGCAGGGAGGTTTTAGGAAGGGAAGAGGATGTGTAGATCAGATTTTTACCCTGAATTGTGTTGTGGAGAAGTATCTGGAGAAGAAACAAAAGGTGTATGTTGCCTTTATGGACTTGGAGAAGGCCTATGACAGAGTGGATAGAGAAGGTTTGTGGAAAGTACTTAGAATATACGGAGTAGAGGGCAAGTTGCTGAAAGCAGTGAAGAGCATGTATGAGGGTGCAAAGGCGGCAGTACGTGTGGAGAGTGAGCAGAGCGAGTTCTTTGACCTGAATGTTGGTTTGAAACAGGGGTGTGTGATGTCCCCGTGGTTGTTTACTGTATATATGGATGGAGTCATGAAAGAAATACTATCAAGAGCAGTGAATGTTGGTGTATCGCTGAAAAGGGAGGGAATTGAGTGGAAGCTACCTATACTGCTGTTTGCGGATGATACAGTTCTGATGAGTGATAATGAATGGGAGTTGCAGGGTCTGGTAAATGAGTTTGGAACAGTGTGCGAAAAACGGAATTTGAAGGTAAATACGGGGAAGAGCAAGGTTATGGTCTTCGAAAGGGGTGAAGTCACAGAGTGTGAGGTGAAGCTGAACGGTCAGGCTATGGAGATCGTCAACTCTTTTAAGTATCTGGGCAGTGTGTTGAGTAAAGATGGGACTATGGATGAAGAGGTGCGGGAGAGGGTACAACAGGGGAAGAGGGTTGTAGGAACGCTAAAAGCAGTAACAAGAAATAGGGTGGTCAGTATGGAAGTGAAGAAGTCCTTGCATGACAGTGTGGTAATCCCGACACTGACTTACGGAAGCGAAGCATGGACGTTGGTTGAGAGACTCAGACCAAGAGTGAGAGCAGTGGAAATGAATTACTTAAGGAGTGCGTGCGGAGTTACATGGAGGGATAGACAGACTAATGAGGAAGTAAGAAGGAGGTGTGGTGTGGAGGTAGATGTGCTGGAAAGTGTGAAAAGGAACAACTTGAGATGGTTCGGCCATATGGAACGTATGGAAAGCGAGAGAATGACTAAGAGGGTGTACGAGAGCGAGGTGGAGGGACAGAGGGGGAGAGGTAGACCGAATATGAGGTGGAAGGATGGAGTGAGGAACTACATGAACGAAGGCGGTGCTGGTTGGGGGGAGGGGCGTCGACTGACTGGGGACAGAGGTGCATGGGGGCGGTTCGTTCGTGGCCACCCCTTCGGGGATCACGGCGTCAGGCAATAGATAGATAGATAGTGACAGTGATACCCTAGTAAACATATTTTATATAATTGGCCTCAAAATAACTATAAAAATATCAAATAAACATCACATTCTCAATATCAAACACTAAAATCGTCTAAGGGAGATAAATACTTTGGCGCGACGAGCGGCTAGGTGCGTCGTAGCCATGGCCGGGGCGACGCGTCCGAACGCGGGAAGAATTTTCCGCCGAAAAGCACTCGTCTTCCCGCACTCACCATTATGCAACCAGAGGGGCTAGAGACCTCTACTCAACGCCATTCGACAGAGGAAGGTTTGTGGAACATTATTCTTTTTTATTCACAACATTACATGCCATATTCATTGACTTACAGAGTAGTTAACATAGCCCAAAGATCGTCAAAACACCCGGTACCGCAGCACAGTCGCGAGCTATAGCCCCCGGGGCTGGAGGGTTAAGAGACAGCGAGTATCGTATTATATACTGTATAAGACAACCTTCTGACAAACGGTATCATAATAATCTAACAAAACCATATCAGATACATAACTACCGTCCCATAATACAAATAGGCAACCAATCATTAAGTTTTCATCACAAATTATAACCATTAATACTTAAATCTAGGTCCAATGGCCAGGCCTTGAAATGGTAGTGGCTCATTATGGTGACGAAACGTCCGAGATCGCGGTAACGAAACGGGTCTGAGAGGTGGTGACGAAACGTCCGAGATCGCGGTAACGAAACGGGTCTGAGAGGTGGTGACGAAACGTCCTGTATCCGTCATAGGCTACGCGTGAAAGGGTTAAAAAAGTCGAGGGATAGAGCTCTCCAGTTGACGAAAAAATGGCGTCGCTGAAAGCCGCGCCGTCTATAAGAGAGTATTGACAACTGTTTTACGGTAGGTAGACATGTTGTTATCGTTTTTTTAATAGGTTTTGCCGAGGGTTGAAACTAATATTAATATGATGTTTAGAGCATAGCCTATAGGCCCTAGATTCCATATCTGTCTTCAAATATGTCAAAAAAAATTGTGGCATAGAAATTGAGTTAGGCCTATACTGAATTACCAAATAAAATAACAGTTCTGCAGAATGGTAAGATTTTACGATGTGACAGTTACAAGCCCCATCGATGTTTGTGTAGCCTATAGGTATGTTATATAATAGTCTTCAGTCCTATATATGTCCTTCCCTTCGCAAATGTATTATAAGGGAGATATATATAGGGTAAAACACAGAGTCTTGTCTGCATAATGACAAGTCCTGTTTTACTGGATTTCTGCTTTATAGATTTTTTCCCCCTCCTATCTTACTCGGGGGACCTTACAGTTGCGCGATCCAGTGCTGCTTTGGTACGGTATTTGCGTAAATTTTTTCAAAATAACGTCAAGGTTAGTTTCTATCCACGTATTACTTTTAGGTTAGGTTAGGTTACTAACCCTCCCCACTAGTGGGGGCCCCTCAACTTTCTCTTCATAATTACTGAGGGGCACAGGGCCCTGGGTGGGGCTTTGGTTTCCCGGACGTTTCCGCACCCTCCTCAGCCCCCCGCCATGGAGTGGCTTCGGTCACCCAGGCTTTATTGTGGTCGGCGGGGAGGGTTCTGTGGGGGCACTCGGTTATGGCCTTGGAATTGCTCGGGGCCTTGGGGCTGTTCGGCCAGGCAGCTTGGGGAACAACAACAACAACTAGTGGGGGCCGTGTTTTTAGATTGTTGGATAATGGGTAAATACTCATTTGGATAATAGTCAAGGACACTACATCCGCCTTATTAGCCTAGAAACAATTTATTAGGGAAAATAGCGACCAATAGAATCGCCATATCTTTCTCATTATAGTCCGCATGGAGGATTTTCATTATCGATAACTTGAAAAAACCCGATTTCAAAGAAAAATACACCAAAAATCTGTCAAAGATGTCAAATAGCGGGGGTGTGGGGGCAGCAGCCCCCACCCATAATACTTGGATAGGTTAGGTAAGGTTGTTAGGTTAGGCTAATGTCCTTTCAAAGGGGTATAGGCTAGTAAACACTAGGATAGCCTATACCTGGTCAGAGGTAAGAAGAAGAAGAGTCCTGATGTAGTCTCCTTGAATGTTACCCTCATTTGCTGCAGTCCTTGGTATAAAACAACACTGTAGGCCTAGGCCTAGGCTACTGGCTAGGCCTAGCCTATATCAAAGAAAAAATGCAAAAAAAAAAACACACATGCTAAAACTCGTGACTGTCACACCGTATCAATTTACCTGCAGGGTAAATTGATACGTTTTTTTTTTTTTTTTTTAATATTAGTTTAACCAGATCCACTGAGCTCCATAAAAGAACTCTCATAGGGCTGGCCCGAAGGATTCGATCAAGATATATAACTAAACGAGTCAAGATAGATAGGGAAGGGCAGTAGGGGAACAAATCGAGGAAGGTGAAGACACGCAGACATTTCTCGCCACTTCATCAGTTCATCCGGACCACATCCGAGCTCTTATAGGGCAGGGCCGAAGGATGAGGCAAAAACTGCTACACCGCAACACCAACCAAGAACTGATCAGGGCGAAGAATGAAAGATCAGGTCGAAGGTACAACAAATCACATCGAGAAGCAAAAAATGCATTACCGAAGGGAATCAAGTCAGTTCGGCCACATCAGCAACCGAAGAGACAAACGGGTCAGGAGTCAACCACCTAGCCAGGCCAGGGAGACATGAGATATAGGCTGCCCGAGGACAGCCGGATGGGACAGAATAAGAATAGAAGGGGAAAAACATAGAATGAGGAAAGAAAAACTACTCAAAATTAGTCAAGCTGAGGACGAAAGCTCGAGGGGAGATAGGAAGGGAAATGACCACAACCATCCCCCATCAAGCCCCTGTCGCCGGCCCCGAAGCCCCCCAACCGCGTCAAGGAGAGTAGTAACGGGGGGGAAATTGATACGGTGTGACAGTCACAAGTTTTAGCATGTTTTTTTTGTTTTTGCATTTTTTCTTTGATATACAGTGTTGTTTTATACCAAGGACTGCAGCAAATGAATATTTACCCATTATCCAACAATCTAAAAACACGGCCCCCACTAGTGGGGAGGGCTATGAAGATCAGGGAAATTGTGGGGTAAAAGGGGAAAAATAGGGGGCATTTTTCAAAGTAAAAAAAAAACAGTAATTGAATTTTGAAAGTTGGCTCGAGTTTTCATGTCCATTAAACCCCAAAATTTGAAAACCCGAGCCAACATTTGCCAAAACTTGGCTCGGGTTTAGCGATTTTTTGAAGTAAAAAAACACAGTAACCTAACCTAGAACGTTGGATACAAGAATAACCCTTACCTACCAGCTAGTATGTGTCCCTAGTAAATGCAATGTAGAGTACAGTGTAGAGCAAAGCAACTATCGTTTGATGAGTGTAATGTAGAAATAGAATGGCAGGTTTAGCAGGGCTCCCGGCCGCCCCGGGACAGTCACAGGCTCTTAGCCTATTTCAGTAGGCCCTATCAATATTTTTTCAGATGTTAGGTTCGGGATCACGAAGAAAATGGGCGAATTTTGGCACACTGCCTAGGCTAGCCTATAGGCCTAGCCTAGGCTAATAACGCTGCAAGTCTTTTCAAAAAAATTACCGTAAAATCTTACCCCCTTAAGTTTCCTTATCAAACATAGTCTATAAGGATAGTCCCTTAGGCCTAGTAGGCTAGTTTACCTGGGACATCCACACAACCAAAGTTCTTGGTGGACCTCAGTAGGGCATAGTTTGTCTTGGTCTTCCTCTCATGTTCTCTTATTATCTGGTCCGCCTCCTCCAGGGACCTTACCTGGTACGTGGACATCACAACCACATCAATAACACAGTAATATAGGAAGGAAATTGGTGTGACAGTGAGTGAAGGCGTCCGTCCCGCGCGAGATGTTGTTTACAAGTTGGTGAAGGGAGAACCCGGCTAAAGTTGGTTCCCGTTTCCCTATTCCTTCTTCGAATTAATAACGCTTTTAAGTTATTAGAATGGATCTAATGATACCATTGGACATTTTAATTAATAATCTTTATAATGAGATGTATACAGTATAATTGGTGCAAGTCAATGCGTATAGATAATATCGCCTAGGGAGTGTTATTATTACGAATACGGAATATAGAATAAGGAAACGGGAACCAACTTCAGCCGGGTGAAGGGAGACGCGCCCCACGAACCTTTCCGGAACGATCACTCCAACCTATTTGTCTATAACCTTGAAATTATCGAGTGTCTCCCTAAATGGGGATATTAGTATTATACATCGATGCATTAACTATATATATGAAGCATAGGTCCTGTAATTATGTAAAAACTTACAAGATTATAAGATTCGAAGCGCTATGAGTAATATGAGCGAAACTTAATGAAAATAAACAATAAAAGAGAAAACTAAGCTTCACAGAAAACGCTGTGGGCAACTTTATATGGGTAACTTAGTTGGAATTACGGGAATCGGAATGGACACTCGCGAAAGGACTGTCAACCCACAGGGAGACAGGCTAGGCTATGGGTTATATTTACGGAAAAAAATATATATAAATATGTTATGCTAGACAAAACAAATTGTGTGGGTTCAGAACGCCCCAGCCAGTAATCCCTCAAAAGTACGTAATGAAGCCATAAAATGTTTATCTTCTGATCTAGCTACTATTTCTAATTGGGGTAGAAAAAACCTTATTGCATTTAATGCTTCCAAAACTCAATTTATCCATCTTACTACCCGTCAGGAACCTCCAGAGGACTATCCCTTATTCTTCAACAATACAAAAATCAACCCTTCATCTTCCTTCAATGTTCTCGGTGTCTCTTTTTCTTCTGCTCTCATTTGGAAAGACCATATTACCAGTCTCGCTAAGGCAGCCTCCCAGAAGCTGGGTGTGCTCAACCGCCTCAAGGGTTTCTTTACCCCTGCACAGCTTCTTGCTCAGTACAGGGGCACAGTGCGTCCTTGTATTGAGTATGTAAGGTATGTAAGGTATATATGGACCGTATGGTTCCCTGTGTACTGTGTGAGTCTGAAATAAAGCATTATTATTATTATTATTATTATTATTATTGTTGTTGTTGTTGTTGTTGTTGTTCCCCAGGCTGTCTGGCCGAACAGCCCCAAGGTCTCGAGCAAGGCCAAGGCCACAAACGAGCGCCCCCACAAAATCCCTCCTGCCTACCACTAACAAAGCCCGGGTGACCGAAGCCACTCCAAGGCAGGGAGCTGAGGAGGGTGCAGAAACGCCCGGGAAACCAAAGCCCCACCCAAGGCCCTGTGCCCCTCAGCAATTATGAAGGGAAAGTTGAGCGGCAAGGGAAAAATGTGACGCTTTGGCTCCCAATCTGCCAACTTCTAGGTTGGCAGTAGGGAGGTCAATCCACGGAAAAGACGCCGCCACTTGAGATCTAGAAGATATATAAGTAAAAGGAACAGTCAGAGTAAGCTATGGGTATGGCAGAGATAGCTCAGTTCTCACTCGGATAGACCAGCCCATCACCACATGACTAGAACCCAATCCTCTCAGCATCAGCTAGGAAAGGCCCTAGAAAGCCGCCTTTGGCGGGGGGATAGCTCCCCTATTTCAACTCCTTTCGGGGTTGGGCACCCGCCTGTTGTTGTTGTTGTTCACATGTGTGGGGAGGATCCTCTCACACCGCACTCCTAGATAAAGTAGAAAGGAAAGCCATTCGTATCATAAACTCCCGTCCACTCACCAACTCTCTGCAATCTCTCTCTCTTCGCCGCAATGTGGCATCTCTCTCGCTATTCTATCGCTACTACAATAATCAGTGTTCCTCGGAGCTTTCCCAGTGTATACCACCTCCTCTACGTAGGGTACGTAGTACCCGCCTTGCAACAATCCCACCCCTACTCTGTGCAACTCTCCAACCCAAGAGTGAAACATTATTCTCAGACTTTCTTCTATTCAACTGCTGAGCTCTGGAACTCTCTCCCAGAATCAGTCTTTCCCTCCTCCTATGACTTAAATTGCTTCAAATTCCGTGTGTCCAGGCATTTTAGCTCGAACGTCCCTTGATTTCGGCCCTGTCACTCTTTGAAAGCTGGGGGAGGCACTCGCTACAGGCAGTTATGCCTTTTGTCTCCCTCATTCACATAAAAAAAAAAAAAAACGGGATGAAAAAAAATTATGCTTAGCCTACAGATGGGCCTACCCAGAGTTTATATACATAACCTACATGGTGTATATATACTTTGGGCCTACCTGAATGAACAAAGCATTTTAACCCTTAAAGAGCGGCGCTCGACTTAAGTCGTGCACCAATTTGCAGCAAGTTAGGAGCATTATTAAGGCTTTTAAAGGGTTAAAATTGAGTGCAAATGGCCGGGAGAGCAGCGGGCCAGACAGCCGACTCCCAGGGCTTACCGCCGCCCATTAACTCATGTTCCCTGTGTTCTCGAGAGGCCGGCAGTGTAGCCAGTAGTGAGTATAGTTGGGAAAAATATACCTAAAATGCCCCAGAACGAGAAGCCCACCACAGAAGCCACGAGCGAACACCACACAGAAACACCCGAAAGAAAGGTCCACAGAACGAAAGGACCAGCTGACCGAGCCAACCAGTTCAGACAGGCCCAAGCCCGCAGGGCTAAGCAGCTCCAAACCACACCTGCCTACCCCTTCTAAACACTGACCTTTCCCACACCTCACATACACTACCCCTTGTGTCCTACACCTCTACCTACATGATGACGAACATAAATACACCTTAACACTAGATTAGCGGGCTAGCGGTTTATTTATATGTACCGCCCAGCGGGGTGTTTTTAGCCAAAATAGGGCTGTTTACGTGATCATTTTCATGCCTAAATAAGACCCAGAGCGTAAAACAAGTATATTGGGGAGATTGTAGGCACCAATCGATCAGGGCTAGACCCAGGTGAGGTTATAGGCATGTGATAAAGAGTCGCTGGAACTCCTGTTTCACTTGCTTGGCCTCTCTTACTGATTTTCTTTGTGCCTCATTTACACTGAGAGCAATCCAGCTAGCTCTCACAAACACCTCCTCCTCCTATCCACTTCACTACACTAAACATGCACACCACACTTCATTCTTCCACACCAAAATTAAAAAAAAAAAAAAATGATGAATTGTAGCCCAGCCTCGGAGTCCCCAGGGGGGGGGGACCATAAATGCCCCCTCATCCGACCGACCATCCCCTGACGACCCCACACAATTACCTGGACCTCGGCCTGTTACTCTTTCTATTAATTTCTGCAACATTCGCGGACTTTCCTCTAACTTTCACTCTGTTGAGCACCATCTCTCCTCCTACAAACCTGATCTTCTCTTCCTCACCGAAACTCAGGTGTCTGTAGCAACATCCAGCAACCCCTTCTCTGTATCCTCCTACTTTCTCTATCCTAGTTTCAAAGCCAAAGGCGGATGTTGTGCATATGTGCACAACAAACTCACTTGCTCTCGTGTTCCCGATTTCGACTCCTCTGAATTCTCAACTTTATGGCTCAAACTTTCCTGTCATTCTCTTACTAAATATTTCTGTGCTGTCTATCTTTCCCCTAACTCTACCAACTTTCCCAAATTCTTTGACTATCTAAACTCTACAGTGGAACACATTCTATCCATTTCTCCTTTCTCAGAAATCTCCATCTTAGGAGATTTCAACGTTCACCACCGTCATTGGCTCTCCTCTCACACTACTGATCCACCTGGTGAACAAGCCTACGTCTTTTCTATCCTAAATGACCTAGAGCAGTTAGTTCAGCAACCCACCCGTATCCCGGATCGCATCGGAGATCGGCCCAACATTCTTGACCTGTTTCTAACTTCTAACCTTCTTCTTATACTGTCGATCTTTTCTCTCCTTTGGGCTCCTCCGACCATAAACTTATCTCTGTCACCTGTCCTATCTCTCCAGTACAGCCACCCGATCCTCCTAGCCGGCGGCGCTTGTGGCACTTTGGCGCTGCCGACTGGGAGGCTCTTCGGCAGTACTTCTTTGATTTCCCATGGAATGATTTCTGCTTCCATGGCCGAGGACCCTCGGAGAGTGCTGAACGCATTACCGAGGTAATCCTATCGGGCATGGAAGCATACATTCCATTCTCTTTCTCTCAGACTAATGCTAAAAAATCTTGGTTTACTCACGCCTGTTCTACTGCTGTCCGCAATAAGGAGGAAGCATTCAAACGGTACCGACGCCTTAAAACTCAAGACTCTCATTCTTCATATGTTTCTGCCCGGAATCAAGCCAAATCTGTTCTTCGACTTGCCAAACACTCTTTCATCAATAATAAATGCACTGAACTATCCAACTCTAGCTCTTCCCAAGCTTTCTGGCATCTAGCCAAAAACCTCTCCAACAATTTCTCTTCCTCGTCTTTCCCTCCCCTTTCCCACTCTGATGGCACAACCATCACTTCTTCCTCTGACAAAGCTAAACTCTTCGCTCAAACTTTTGCTAGAAACTCCACATTGGATGATTCCGGTGCTATTCCTCCCTCTCCGCCCTCCTCTCTCTTACTTATGCCTAATATCCTAATCTCTTCTAAAGATGTACTTTCTACCCTCTCTGGGCTTAACACTAATAAGGCGTACGGTCCGGACGGTGTTCCTCCTGTTGTTCTCAAAAACTGTGCTTCCGTGCTGACTCCCTGCCTAGGCAAACTCTTTCGTCTCTGTCTATCCTCTAACGTCTTCCCTTCATGCTGGAAGTTTGCTCACATTCAACCTGTCCCAAAGAAGGGTGACCGCTCTCAACCCTCCAACTATCGTCCAATTGCTCTTATCTCTTGTCTTTCTAAAATTTTTGAAACTATTCTTGCTTCCAAATTTCTTAAGCATTTCTCTTCTCATAATCTGCTCTCAGATCGCCAGTATGGCTTCCTTAAGGGTCGCTCTACTGGTGATCTTCTTTCATATCTTACTAACTCTTGGTCATCCTCCTTTCGGGACTTCGGTGAGACTTTTTCTATTGCACTAGACATATCGAAAGCCTTCGATAGAGTCTGGCATAAATCTTTAATTTCTAAACTACCCTCCTTCGGTTTCTATCCCTCCATCTGTGCCTTTGTCTCTAATTTCCTTTCCGGCCGTTCCATAGCCGCGGCTGTGGACAGCCATTGTTCACTTCCTCACTCTATAAACTCCGGTGTTCCTCAGGGCTCTGTCCTATCTCCTATTCTCTTTCTAATTTTTATAAATGATCTCCTTAACTGTACCTTAATTCCCATCCATTCATACGCAGACGACTCAACCTTGCACTACTCCATTAGTTTTTCAGAACGCCCCAGCCAGCAATCCCTCAACGACAAACGTAATGAAGCCATAGAACTCTTAAATTCTGATCTAAATACTATTTCCAATTGGGGCAGAGAAAACCTTGTTAACTTTAATGCTTCCAAAACCCAATTTCTCCATCTATCTACCCATCAGGATCTCCCAGCGGACTATCCCTTATTCTTCAACAATACAAAAATCAACCTTTCATCTTCTCTCAATATTCTTGGTGTCTCTTTTTCTTCTGCTCTCATTTGGAAGGACCATATTACCAGTCTTGCTAAGGCAGCCTCCCAGAAGCTGGGTGTGCTCAACCGCCTTAGGGGGTTCTTTTCCCCTGTACAGCTTCTTGCTCTGTACAGGGGCATAGTGCGCCCTTGTATTGAGTATTGTTCACATGTTTGGGGAGGTTCCTCTCACACTGCTCTCCTAGACAAAGTTGAAAGGAAGGCCTTTCGTATCATTAACTCCCGTCCACTCACCAACTCTCTGCAATCTCTCTCTCTCCGCCGCAATGTTGCATCTCTCTCGCTATTCTATCGCTACTATAATAATCAGTGTTCCTCAGAGCTATCCCAGTGCATACCACCTCCTTTACGTAGGGCACGTGGTACCCGTCTTGCAACTCAATCCCACCCCTACTCTGTGCAACTCTCCAACCCAAGAGTGAAACGTTACTCTCAAACTTTCTTCTACTCAACAGCTGAGCTCTGGAACTCTCTCCCAGAATCAGTCTTTCCCTCTTCCTATGACTTAAATTGCTTCAAACTCCGTGTGTCCAGGCATTTTGGCTCGAACGTCCCTTGATTTTGGCCCTGTCACTCTTTCAACTATGGGGGAGGCACTCGCTATAGGCAGTTATGCCTTTTGCCTCCCTCAATCACATAGAAAAAAAAAAAAAAAAAAAATCTATCCCTGAAAGGGCATAAACAGAGCTTTCCAATGACACCATAACGATCCTTTTATGATGGCTAGTTTTCTTGCAACAACCGCGCAACGAGAGTGCAAAAAGCATGTAATTCGGCACTTTCCCCATACAATTCCGTATATAGCGAGTGAGAGAGGGATGGAGGAGGTGGGATTCGTGTCGGTAGGTTCGCCGCGGTGGTCTGGAGCAGTCATACGGTCGCTACTCTCCTGCCACCACTTGTCTCTCTCTCTCAGCAACATTACGTGCTGAAATTGCCACACAACCTATGTCGAGCGCCGCCAGATAGTCCAGATTTATTATACTTGACTTATGTTGCGCGCCGTTAGTTATGGGTTAAAGTTAATACACCCATGCTCTGTCCCTAAGTTTAGGATATTAATATCAACATACCCTAAAATACCTTGTCTTGCCAGACTAAGTTTCTGAAGACCAATCGCCCCCATAAATCTATATATTCAATCCTTAGGTTAGTTATCTTTATCCGCCATTGTGTTCATCTCTTCCATTTACTTTTCCACAATTGTTATACGTCTTCCACTCACCTCCTTCGTATCCACAGTCCACACTACTCCATTTTGCTTCATGTCCTACACCTCTTACCCGCCAGACTCTACCTACATGATGATGAACAGGAATACACATTCATATTAAAAACACCCATGCCCTGTCCCTAGGTTGAGCCAATGCCAACCAGTCAGACAGCCATAAATCTATGTATGTTCTTCCATCCGAGAAGTAGTATGTTAAAACCCCATGTCCTAATTGATAAGAAACTAAGATACCCACGGGTACACCAGTGATATAGAACCATTGCCCCCGTAAGACCTAGACAGCCATGACTACAGATGTTAGCCACCATGCTATAACTTAATGCTTACCCCAACCAGAGATTGTATAGATAACCTTTTTTGTCCATTGTCTATCATAGTATCACGAAACAATAACGAAGTACCCCTACGAACTGCCGCTTTTCTTTGGTCTATATTTCATAGAAAACGCAGTTCCCAGGGACAACTAGACGTACAAGAAATCGTGTCAAATAATAGAGTCCATAACCCCTCGTATTGACGAGTAATAATACACCATGTTTTTCCCTACTTTATCCACAGTCAAGCACACACCTACAGTTAACCTCCTTCTCTCCCACAGCCCCACAGTCCACATGATTCTATCTTTTCCAGACTCATATACCACCCCATAGTTGCATCCCCCGGTAGCATTTTGCTAACGTACTTTCCCTGTCCTTTCAAACTCCAATATCAACTGTAGCCTAATGCCACCCCCACGCCCGGAGACCTTAGGGTCAAATTTCCACGTAGCCCTCCTGAACTCTCTCCCTCTCATTAACACCCCGCGCTCCTCGACTCTTTTCCGACCTAGCCTCTTACTCTATCTTACTAAGATGGTAAATGAAATAGGCCGTAAAATCAGAGAAGTTTCAGGAGAACCCCGGGAAACCCTCTGGCTCAAGCAAAGACTAGGGATGGCTATCCTCCGGGGAAATGCCACCAGCGTCATGACCTCAGTTCGACAGGACTGGGTCATGCCACTGTGTGAGGCCCGGGCAGGAGTGGTGTATCCGTAGTCTTTCCACAGTAGGGTAAAACAAAACAAACTTTATTTGTATGTAACATGTGTGATGCACATAAATAAAAAGGGATGTGTCGGATGGTTGAAAGCCACAGTTGCTCGCGCGTTTGGGGCTAGCAACACGTATTATGAAAAACATGTATCCTCCTTCATTCACTGTCCCCCCCTTCACTCACTCAACCCCACAATTTGCCGGAGGATAGCAGGTTTTTTCACAATACGTAGACGGAGGTCTTTTAAAAAAAAAAAAAAAAAAAAATAGCCTCTCCCTCATACCTCTTGAAGATCCTTGATTTTTTCGTTGCTAACGCTCTCCAACCTTTTATATATATACTCCTATCCAGCCTACCTTCCCTTAGTAGGCCGGAACAACAGTAGAACTTTACTAACCCCTTGCATGTCATCTATTCCCTTACAACCCATTCACAACCCTGCACCCAATGATCGTCGGTGCGAGGCTAGTCGCCTCGCCAGTAACTAACTTCTATTGCCATACTTCCAGATAAATGTGGCAGAGTTAGCAACCCAGTCCCCACCACATCCAGCAAACCATACAATTAACAACCAACTGATTAAAACCAGCTAGCCAAGGCACCTTCGGTTTTGGTATTAAGAAACCCACATCTGTCTCATAAACAGAGGGTTATTACAAACACTTGTGATATGGCAAGCCCCTAGCCACAGCTGCCGGACGACCATCCCAGAGAGAGGGCGCCCAGCTACCCCTTTTTACCCACCCGAGGAGGGCGACCCCCACCCCTGCGGAGGTATACCTGACCCCTGTTTTGACTTCCGGGTCATTGCCAGGTAGCACAGGAATTCTTCCTATCAATGAACTAACCATGCATAACTAACCCCCTTACTAACCTCTATTAACCCACAATAACCCATTCACCTTTCATGCATACTCGGATAATCAAATTAGCACCTCAGCTATACCATAGAATGAAGACTGAACAATATAAGAGAGGCGCCCCTATCACAGCTGTCCCAGTCCTCCCCGCAAAGTAGATCCAGTCTCCCTCCCCTCAATACTTCCAGTATAGCCAAAATAGTACCTCTAGGTTAGGTTAGGTTAGGTTAGTTAGGTTAGGTTAGGTAAGTTAGGTTAGGTTAGGTTAGGTTAGTTAGGTTAGGTTAGGTTGTTAGTTTAGGTAAGTTAAAGTTAGTTAGGTTAGGTAAGTTAGGTTAGGTTAGGTAGTTAGGTTAGGTTAGGTAAGTTAGGTTAGGTTAGGTAGTTAGGTTAGGTTTAGGTTAGGTAAGTTAGGTTAGGTTAGGTTAGTTAGGTTAGGTGGGGGAGGGGTGGGGGGTGGGCGGGGTGAGCAAGGATGGGAAGGTTGGGGGTGTGGGGGGGGGGGGGGGAGCAAGGATGGGAAGGTTGGGGTGGGGGGTGGGGGAGCAAGGAGGGGTAGGGTGGTCAGGTGGGTTACCCCCCAAATATTTTTTGTAGGGTAGGGGGGGGTGGGGGGGGGTTATATCACATTATGAAGGCTCCCTATAGCCATGTGCCACAAAAGTAATCACCACCTTATCTAGTCCCCGTATCTTTTGAGAGCTTAAATAAGTCCATAAGACTCGAGATCCCTATGGCCTACAGGGTCCAAAACCAAGCCTATAAACCCAGCTCCACAGCCCCCAGTGAAATCAGTTGAAAGATAGACACCAACCAGTGGCTGACCCCCTGAAGTTAACCTCTAGCTCTGCCCTTGTGTTGTTCCTGAGTTGTGAGATTCCAGAGCCGGCAGACTCCGTGGCAGATTTAAAATAGAAGCATCTGTCCACGTACAAGTATCTACGTGCACCTTATAACCTTCACACACACTAGTGGGTATATAAGCGTGTTGCCAGCACCGATCGCCAAGAGATCCGACTTGAGAACTTCCTACATTGGACCACCTGGACGGCCGCGGAACCAGTCGTTAGCCCCCAACATCACGGACGCAAGATAACCAGGACCAGACCAACAAAATACTATCCAAGATTCACTTTATTAGTACTAACGTGTTATAGTACTAATTCGAAATTCACTTATTAATCTTTCTATGAAGTGGCTATAACTTTGCCCAGTGTCATATATAACCATTCCATTTGGGAAGTACTAAGCGAATCAGTGTTCATTAATTAACAGGCGACATTAACTCTCGTAATTACCTTTATCCAGATATTAAAACCCTAGTGATATCTAACGTTCGCCCACTGATTTGTGTTCTACGTATTTCTGCCATAAGAATATAAAACTTAGATCAGTACCCCCCTGAGGTTACTAGAATTCCCGTGCTCTAAAACCTACGCGTGTCTAATTCTAATCTGTGAACTACTACTTGTGCACCAGACCTGCCAGTAATAAATCTAATTAGTGAAATTGAATCCATAAGTAACATTGAGGTCTTCCAGTATATAAACTTGCGAACCAAACCAGTGATCAGAAGAGTATACCTGAACGTTAGAAGTGGGAGACTAGGCTCCATCCAGATCCACTAATGCTAGCGGTTCATATCTATCATTTGTCTTGTACGAGTATTCCTACTTTCCTATGCTCCCTATTAACCTACTTAAATAAACATGATCGTGTGTCTTGTTACCGTGTGTTTATTTTGTGTTCTCTATTCCTCATACCTTGTATTGTGCATGCAGCCTTATATACCCAGTCAGTTAGAACCCACATTACCCAAGTTAATCCTGTAGAAAAACAGGGCATAACATTGGCGGCAGCGGTGGTTCTTGATTCGGATAAAAGGTTGCATTACATTGCAAGTTTGGAACAGCCAGAACACGATAACATCATGGCGCACCGTTCTCACATTCCCATCCCACATTATGATGGAGAAACTTACGAGATCGAAACGTTCATGGACCTAGTGAAACCCGTACTTGACCTAGTTTATACCACGGATGCAGAAAAAATAGCTGTGACATTAACGCACCTGGGAAAAGCCGTTTCCCTGGTTGCCTATCAAGTGCACCCTGCTCTCACATGGGACGAATTTCGCCCAATAGTGATAGAAGCCATTAAGCCTTCGTTGGGCGTTTTCGTGGCCCACACCCGTATCCTAGACACGAAATTCGAAGGCGATCTAGATGCCACAGTGAATAAGATCGCCCAACACATAACAGTTTTTTTCCCCACATTGACCAGAATCCAACAAGAACAGCAGATTCTGGTCAACCTTGTATCAATATTGCCCTCAGCAGTAAAAGACCATTTCCGTGTGCACGATTTCGTCGGATACCAAAAAGATCTCATCACGATCCGGCGTATTTTGGCAGTGCGCACAGAAGCACCCACCCAAATCGCTGTGATCAAGAGGTTTCCCACGCACCCGCAGCACCCCGACCACCAAAACTCCAAGAATGCCTACCCTTCCTCATCCTTCCACAACAGACCTACCTACCCTTCTGGCAAGCCCCAACCCAGTAGACCCCGGTTCCAACCTACCCAGCCACGCAGAAACCTTCAAAAACAAAACCTACAACACCTACCAAAGTAAAAACCCTACCTTAGTAATTATCAACCCCTATGATTTCCCTGCCTGTAATGCTCAGTGTGCCCTCCATCAAATTCGTGACTCTGCCAAACCTCGCCCCTTTACTCCTCGCATTTCTGTAAATGAAGAGGAGTTGGGACAAGAGGAAGATATGGAGGAAAGGCACACTGGAGAAATAGCCCCTATCATGACCTCAGACGATACCGAGGAAACCCTGGAGGAGGTAGATACCGATCCCCAGGATTTTTAAAGTACTCCCCGCCCAAGATGGCCTCGGCGGGGGCTGCCATAACTGACCGCACTGCCCCCATTTATTACATGGCCAAAATCAAGGACATTCCTGTCCGCTTGTTAATCGACACGGGAGCTGCCAAGTCATGTTTGTTCAAGTCTTATTATGATCAACACCACCGACTATTTGGCCCCTTGTTAACCACCAAAGCAGAACTAATCTCAGCTGCTGATACTTACTTAAATCTCCTAGGAGATACTTTGCCCCTATCAGTAACTACTCCTGCCCCCCATGCTCGTTGTTATCACACATTCACAGTATTTTCCTCCCACTGTAAACATTACGATGGCTTCCTTGGACTTGACCTCCTTCAAAAACTCCAGGCCCAGGCTGACTGCGGCCAAAGGCTGATCTCATTCAAAAACAAATTCCAACCCAAAGCCTCTGACAAACCAATCACGCAGAAACCCATTCACAAAAAGAAAAAACACCTTCCCCCTCAACAAACCCTGAGTCAGGGTTACCAAGTTGCAGCAAGCACTAAGGTGACTCCTAAACCCTCCCCTTGCCCCGAGTTCTCTCAAAATATCACCCAATTCAGTAAAAAAATGCCTCAACAAACGAAAGAAGACAAGTCCAAGCAACACCCTCTCGGTAATCCCCTCAATTCTCGTAATTCTGTCCAGGATAAATCCTCCCATGTTTTCAGGACAGACTCTGATATATGTAACCATAATTCTATCAAATGTTTATGTACACATGTTTCCAGGGAAAATGCCGACCTATGTACCCAACAATGTTTCCCCCATACCCCCAGAAATGTCCAGCTATCCCACAACCAACAAAAATTCCCTTGTGACAGTTTTCCGTCAGTAGCTCCCTTCCCCCCCTACACAATTCACACCCATAGAAAACTTCACAACCCCACACTTGACTCGCCCTCTCATGAAAAACAAACTCACCAGTCCCAGATAACCTTTAACCAGACCGTTACTGCCACCAAGAAAATTCCCCACATTCGTCCTGTTAACAACCCCAAATCAATACACCAGTCCTCCACCAATAACCCATCTTCTATACCTCACTCTTCCCCCACCAACCCTCCACAGTCCCTCCAACAAATTCCGTTTTCTAACTCCCTCACACCGCGCCCCACTGATCCTCCCACACGCGCCGTTAATCCCCCCCTCACGCGTGACCCTCACCAAAGTGACCTTTCCCCCCTTATGCGTACCAAGCACCTGCTCGCCAGTCAATCCCCCACCATCATTAGCCCAGCTGTTGTTCAAGATAAATGTCAGATTCCCCCCCGCCATCAAAAATGGGTGAACCTTCGACCCATACCCCAAACTCACATGATATTTTCCCCCACTACCACGTCCACTAACCCCAATCGTTGCCTCTTACAACCCGCCATCATTTCCGCTCGCATCAACCACATTCTCGTGGCAAATATCTCCGAGGAATCCCTGACATTATCAAAAGGTCTCATTATAGGAGACCTCGAAACTTTTGATGACCTCCCCATAGATTTTAATGACACCCCTACCAGCCTCCAATTGCCCCCTCTCCCGGACACATTATCCGACCACCAAAAAAAAACGGCATGTACGACCTATTGCTAGAGTTCAGTGACGTGTTTGCCCAACAACCCACCGAAATCGGACAGACCGATGTAGAACAACACATCATTAACACCACAGGCCCCCCCATACGACAACCATCCCGTAGAAAAATCCCATACAACGTCAGGAAGAGGAACGCCAAGTCCAAGAGATGTTAGAGGCCGGTATTGCCACCCCGTCCATTAGTCCCTGGTCTTCCCCTGTTGTCCTAGTCAAAAAGAAAGATGGGTCAACCCGTTTTTGCGTCGATTACAGGAGGTTGAATGACGTAACCATTAAAGACGCTACGCCATTACCCCGGATAGACGATTCCCTTGACTCCCTACACGGATCCAGATGGTTCACTACCCTTGACTTGCAAGCAGGGTATTGGCAAGTGCCTATCAAGGCCGAGGACCAAGAGAAAACAGCATTTTCCACTAGTGGTGGCCACCACTACGAATTTAACGTCCTACCTTTTGGCCTCTGTAACGGACCCGCCACTTTCTCCCGTTTGATGGAAGCGGTATTACATGGCCTAACCTGGGAAACCTGCCTAGCCTATCTAGACGATATTATTGTGTACTCACCAACCTGGGAAGAACACCTCCTCAGGTTGAGACAAGTCCTTCAAAGAATCCGAGCCGCCGGGTTGAAATTAAAACCCTCAAAGTGCGAGATTGCCCGAAATAAGGTAGATTTCCTCGGCCACGTAATATCTGAACATGGTATTGCACCAGACCCAAAGAAACTTCAAGCCATACAAAACCAACCCCCACCCACCACCGTTAAAGGAGTACGTTCGTTTCTAGGTTTAGCCACATACTACAGACGTTTCGTCCCCCACTTTGCCACCATAGCCAGACCCCTCCACCAACTCACCCACAAAGACACCCTGTTCACCTGGACACCTGAAAGAGACCTCGCTTTTAACACTTTGAAACAAAAGCTAATCCAAGCCCCTATTGTCGCTTTCCCTGATTACCATAAACCGTTCCGTCTTTATACCGACGTATCTCTGTACGCCATTGGTGCAGTTTTAGCTCAAGTCAGAGAGGAACATGTGATAGCGTATGCCAGCTCCACCCTCAACCAAGCACAACAGAATTATGCAGCCACCAAGAGAGAGTGCTTAGGGATCATTTGGGCACTCAGCCACTTCCGGTCATTTGTGTTGGGCGCAAAACTCGATATAATAACCGACCATCAATCTTTACAATGGCTGTGTAAGTGCGAAACCAACTCAGCCATTTTGGTACGTTGGAGGGAGACACTAGAGGACTACGACTTTACAATACAGTATCGTCCAGGCAACCTTCACACCAATGCAGACGCCCTGTCACGTTTGCCAGTACCAAAAGACCCCCCCCACCAACCTAGCCGCCTTACAAAACACTGAGCTTTTATCTACCCCCATCCCCCAACATAATTCCCCCTCAGCCCCCTCCCTAATTCAATCTTGGGAAGCAAGAATCAGATCACCCTGGATACCGTTAAATGTCTTCAGGAAACTGAATCGCTGGGGAGATCAACTTGCCACAGACTCTGGTCACATAATCTTAGACCCCACCATTGCCCACGACTACATGATTGCCATCCACAAGGGAAACGGCATACACCTTGGACAAAAGAAGATGTTAAAAATTTTCACAGATCAATACTGGACCCCCAACCCCTCCAAAATTGCACAACGAGTGACAGAATCCTGCAAACCATGTTTATTGGGGAAGGATAGATCACGCACCCCAGGCCCAGCTGGTACCATGTCTGCTACCAAACCGTTCCAAGTCCTATCCCTCGACATCATGGGCCCGTTTCCTTCTTACGCTGGCAAACGCTATATCGTCACATTTGTTGACGTATATTCAAAATTTTTAATAGCCTGCCCAGTTAAAGACCACACAGCCACCACAGTCGCCACACTGCTTGCCACAGAAGTATTCCCTATATTCGGCCTTCCCCTTGCTCTTCTATCCGACAATGCCCCCGAGTTTAGTGGACACATTTGGCAACAGTTCACCCAACAATGTGGTATTAAGATTAAACACTCATCCCCGTACTGGCCTCAAGGAAATGCTATATGCGAACGCAGTCATCGCACCATCAACAATCAGTTACGGACAAAAATGATTGCTCTTAACACCTCAGACTGGCCATCACAACTAAAGATGATACAATGGGGCATGAACACCTGTCCCCGAGAAGACGGTATTTCCCCTCATGAATGTGTTTACGGCGTACCCCCCCTGTTACTGCCGTTCCACCATTACGCTCACCTCCCCTCCACCACCTCCACAATTGACCCATTGCAACATCTGCAAAACACCCTCCATACCGCCCAAACCTGTCAAGACACCAAAACTGATAACCCCGATGACAAAAACCCTTTCGCCATCCATGACACCGTAATGGTAGCCAACCTCCCTGTCACCAACAAATTAGGCCCTCGCTATGTCGGGCCCTACACCATCACACAAGTCCCAAACGCCTATCAAGTCACCATCGATTATCACGGCGTGACTCGCACGTTCCGAACTAGATTCGTCCGAGCGTTTAAACCGCTCAAACCACAAGACAATACCCCACCCCACACGTCTGAACCGGAGTTAAACACCCATACTAACCCTTCCACTCAGGCTATGAATATTCCCACACAAACCCCTAAGGACCTAAGCCCTCCGACACCGAACAGACAAATCATTCCTCAACATACCCCCCAAACTAACCTCCACAAACCCCAAGCCCCCACTATCACCATGACACCTTCTTTCACTTCTGATAGTCAAGTACCTCCCCAACTTATCCAAGTACGAAAACCTTCACCCACAACCCCGACCACAACAGAAACTCTCCCGTCTAGCCCTGAGATACCTCCCCCAGGCATCACAGTAAGAAACCCCCCCCAACCCAAAACCAAGTACACACCCAAACACACCACACAATCTACCTCAGTAACCTCACGCTACAACTTACGCCCATGACAAAAAAAATTTAAAACCTCCAGAAAACACCCTGCTAACCAAGTTCCGTAGGGGTGCCAGACCACTACCCTCCTCCTCCTCCTCTTCTTCTTCTTCGTCGAATTCTCCTCCACAAAGGGAAAGAAGACGAATAATCACCAGTAAACACCATAAACCCTCTAACTATATTCCAGAAGTAACAACCCCCACCCCCCCACGAAAACACATACCTTCCTCTTCAACCTCATTCCCTCTCCACCCCCAGCTCTTTACCCCGAATGACCTGCTAGATCTACCCCCCCACCAAACACCCATAAAACCGCCTACTTCCACCACCAGCAAATCACCGACCTCACCAAAGAACACACCCCACACACGTCCCTACCCCCAACCCTCCAACTTAAATCTACACTCCCTACCCACCCGTCTAGCCCCTCCCGCATCCACCCCCTTCCCCTCCACTACCCGCAACCCCACCCACACATCAACCAACCTCCTCATCTCATCGAACCCCCAACCAACCAACCCCTAAAAAATCCCCCCCCCAAAGTCACCCCTGAGAGAACCCCCATACATACCCCCACCAAATCCTCTTCCATTCCACCTACCACCCTCACCCAACAAAAACCTCCACACGCATCTACCTCTCAAATAACCCCCGACCTCGCCCCCAATAGATGCCCTTCACCTGTAAAATGTTCTTCCCCTCAATATAAAACATCGTCGAGCGACTCAAGTCCCACGACAAACATCTACCTTCCCACCAGGACCTCCAGAGGTAGAATAATCAACAGACCCATCAGATTTAAAGACAGTTATACAAAAACAACACCCCGTTCTGACACTAAAGACCCAAGCCACACAACACACACACCCCCTCCTTCTCACACACCTCCTTCACGCACCTTACCTAAACCGATCTTGTGCATTGCCTCACTATATTTTCCCAGCCTACAACACCGCCCAAGAAAACCCCCAAAACCCCAGACTCATATCCCCCCTTCATCCCCAGCTCCGTTTTCGCGCGGTAATCCCTCCCCTTCGGTTAGTAACCCATTCACCACACTAAACAGACCTCCTGTCAATCCCACACACCTCACTCCGACCCCCACGGGGGAAAACTACAAACCATTCATACGAAAGGTTAAAGTAAAAAAAACCCACAGGACGCTTAGCCCGTCTACAACGCCCACATCAAGCCCGGGCAACCGCCCTCCACAACACAGAGGACACATTCCTACAGGTATACATTGACCTGCAAAAGAAACCTGACCCTCGCTCTCTTGCTTGGTGGGACCTTCTAAATACCCTCAAAATGACCCACCATGACTATGATTCTTTTTACTTCACCCTTGAAGCTCGGGGACGAGCCTACAATGAAGGAGAGGGAAGTAAAATGCCCCAGAACGAGAAGCCCACCACAGAAGCCACGAGCGAACACCACACAGAAACACCCGAAAGAAAGGTCCACAGAACGAAAGGACCAGCTGACCGAGCCAACCAGTTCAGACAGGCCCAAGCCCGCAGGGCTAAGCAGCTCCAAACCACACCTGCCTACCCCTTCTAAACACTGACCTTTCCCAGACCTCACATACACTACCCCTCGTGTCCTACACCTCTACCTACATGATGACGAACATAAATACACCTTAAAGTTAATATACCCATGCTCTGTCCCTAAGTTTAGGATATTAATATCAACATACCCTAAAATACCTTGTCTTGCCAGACTAAGTTTCTGAAGACCAATCGCCCCCATAAATCTATGTATTCAATCCTTAGGTTAGTTATCTTTATCCACCATTGTGTTCATCTTTTCCATTTACTTTTCCACAATTGTTATACGTCTTCCACTCACCTCCTTCGTATCCACAGTCCACACTACTCCATTTTGCTTCATGTCCTACACCTCTTACCCGCCAGACTCTACCTACATGATGATGAACAGGAATACACATTCATATTAAAACACCCATGCCCTGTCCCTAGGTTGAGCCAATGCCAACCAGTCAGACAGCCATAAGTCTATGTATGTTCTTCCATCCGAGAAGTAGTATGTTAAAACCCCATGTCCTAATTGATAAGAAACTAAGATACCCACGGGTACACCAGTGATATAGAACCATTGCCCCCGTAAGACCTAGACAGCCATGACTACAGATGTTAGCCACCATGCTATAACTTAATGCTTACCCCAACCAGAGATTGTATAGATAACCTTTTTTTGTCCATTGTCTATCATAGTATCACGAAACAATAACGAAGTACCCCTACGAACTGCCGCTTTTCTTTGGTCTATATTTAACCAGGTGTGGGCTCTATATATGGTAAAGGATATAGAAGCAGTGGAGAAAGTGCAGAGGAGAGCTAGCAAGCTGGTACCAACGTTGAAGAACGCGGGCTATGAGCAGAGGTTGAGGACACTGGGGCTTCCGACACTGGCATATAGGAGAAAGAGAGGGGATATGATAGAGACTTTTAAGATAGTGTCAGGAAAGTACGATGAGGATGTGTGTGAAGGTATCTTCTTGATGCGGGAGGGAACAAGAACGAGAGGACACTCTAAGAAAATTTACAAAGAAAGAAATAGGTTGAGAAGGCAAAGAACTCATTTTGTGATAGAGTGGTAAAAGGAGTGGAACGCACTGCCCCAGTATGTAGTCGATTCCGAATCAATAAGGGAGTTTGAAAGTAATCTTGATAAAGCATGGGGAAGACAAGATTTGAAGTTTGATTATAAAACAAAAATACAGAATAGTAAAAATGTTGCGTCTGCTACCGCCGCCGCCAACACCGTGAACGACCGCAGCAGTGCAAGTACTGGTACTGAGCTGGATACACAGGCATAGTTTGCCTTTTTCCAGAGGATCTACTGTAAGAAACTGTAAGAATATTTCATAGAAAATGCAGTTCCCAGGGACAACTAGACGTACAAGAAATCGTGTCAAATAATAGAGTCCATAACCCCTCGTATTGACGAGTAATAATACACCATGTTTTTCCCTACTTTATCCACAGTCAAGCACACACCTACAGTTAACCTCCTTCTCCCCCACAGCCCCACAGTCCACATGATTCTATCTTTTCCAGACTCATATACCACCCCATAGTTGCATCCCCCGGTAGCATTTGGCTAACGTACTTTCCCTGTCCTTTCAAACGCCAATATCAACTGTAGCCTAATGCCACCCCCACGCCCGGAGACCTTAGGGTCAAATTTCCACGTAGCCCCCCTGAACGCTCTCCCTCTCATTAACACCCCGCGCTCCTCGACTCTTTTCCGACCTAGCCTCTCCCTCATACCTCTTGAAGATCCTTGATTTTTCCGTTGCTAACGCTCTCCAACCTTTTATATATATACTCCTATCCAGCCTACCTTCCCTTAGTAGGCCGGAACAACATTAGAACTTTACTAACCCCTTGCATGTCATCTATTCCCTTACAACCCCTTCACAACCCTGCACCCAATGATCGTCGGTGCGAGGCTAGCCTCCTCGCCAGTAACTAACTTCTATTGCCATACTTCCAGATAAATGTGGCAGAGTTAGCAACCCAGTCCCCACCACATCCAGCAAACCATACAATTAACAACCAACCGATTAAAACCAACTAGCCAAGGCACCTTCGGTTTTGGTATTAAGAGCACCCACATCTGTCTCATACACAGAGGGTTATTACAAACACTGGTGATATGGCAAGCCCCTAGCCACAGCCGCCGGACGACCATCCCAGAGAGAGGGCGCCCAGCTACCGCTTTTTACCCACCCGAGGAGGGCGACCCCCACCCCTGCGGAGGTATACCTGACCCCTGTTTTGACTTCCGGGTCATTGCCAGGTAGCACAGGAATTCTTCCTATCAATGAACTAACCATTCATGACTAACCCCCTTACTAACCTCTATTAACCCACAATAACCCATTCACCTTTCTTGCATACTCGGATAATCAAATTAGCACCTCAGCTATACCATAGAATGAAGACTGAACAATATAAGAGAGGCGCCCCTATCACAGCTGTCCCAGTCCTCCCCGCAAAGTAGATCCAGTCTCCCTCCCCTCAATACTTCCAGTATAGCCAAAATAGTACCTCTTACTAAGGCTCAGTTATATCACATTATGAAGGCTCCCTATAGCCATGTGCCACAACAGTAATCACCACCTTACCTAGTCCCCGTATCTTTTGAGAGCTCAAATAAGTCCATAAGACTCGAGATCCCTATGGCCTACAGGGTCCAAAACCAAGCCTATAAACCCAGCTCCAGCCCCCAGTGAAATCAGTTGAAAGATAGACACCAACCAGTGGCTGACCCCCTGAAGTTAACCTCTAGCTCTGCCCTTGTGTTGTTCCTGAGTTGTGAGATTCCAGAGCCGGCAGACTCCGTGGCAGATTTAAAATAGAAGCATCTGTCCACGTACAAGTATCTACGTGCACCTTATAACCTTCACACACACTAGTGGGTATATAAGTGTGTAGCCAGCACCGATCGCCAAGCGATCCGACTTGAGAACTTCCTACATTTGGACCACCTGGTCGGCCGCGGAACCAGTCGTTAGCCCCCAACATCACGGACGCAAGATAACCAGGACCAGACCAACAAAATACTATCCAAGATTCACTTTATTAGTACTAACGTGTTATAGTACTAATTCGAAATTCACTTATTAATCTTTCTATGAAGTGGCTATAACTTTGCCCAGTGTAATTCATATATAACCATTCCATTTGGGAAGTACTAAGCGAATCAGTGTTCATTAATTAACAGGCGACATTAACTCTCGTAATTACCTTTATCCAGATATTAAAACCCTAGTGATATCTAACGTTCGCCCACTGATTTGTGTTCTACGTATTTCTGCCATAAGAATATAAAACTTAGATCAGTACCCCCCTGAGGTTACTAGAATTCCCGTGCTCTAAAACCTACGCGTGTCTAATTCTAGTCTGTGAACTACTACTTGTGCACCAGACCTGCCAGTAATAAATCTAATTAGTGAAATTGAATCCATAAGTAACATTGAGGTCTTCCAGTATATAAACTTGCGAACCAAACCAGTGATCAGAAGAGTATACCTGAACGTTGGAAGTGGGAGACTAGGCTCCATCCAGATCCACTAATGCTAGCGGTTCATTTCTATCATTTGTCTTGTACGAGTATTCCTACTTTCCTATGCTCCCTATTAACCTCTGAAGTGCGCATGGGGGTAATTGGAAACGTCCCCCTGTGCTGACGTATTTGAGGTGTTTCCGTCACTAAAATATTCATTGTGCCATTAATAGCATTAATATTTATCCATATGCGCCTATTATGGGTTGATTATAAAGGTATTAACCTGAAACAACAATAAAACGAGTGAAAACAGCGTTTGGATGGTCAAAATCGGAGATATAGCCCGCGAGTTGTATAATGTATGGGTGAGGCAATCTGCTTTCCCGCCAATTTCCCCCAAGGCCACTGAGACACAGTCGATCGATACTCTCTCTCTCTCTCTTGCACTCGCTTGCTATCAGTGATGACCACACCCTCCAATCGGATTTCTAATGTTAGCACGAAAATATACCTCAGAATAAGGGAATAACAGGGAAAATAGGTGATAACTGAAGGAGAGGAGGAAAGTGGGGAAGGAGGGGAGGTAGAGGACTGAGATTTTGCATGGCCCAGGGGCCAAAAAAAAATAAAAAAATAAAAAAAAAAATATAAAAAAAATTTTTTTTTTCGATGTCAAAAGTTGATTTTTATTTTCTCTGACTCTTAAGAGTCTTCCCGCAGTGCGCCGGGGGAACTCTTAAGAGTCTCCCCGCAGCTCCCGGGTTAACCTACTTAAATAAACGTGATCGTGTGTCTTGTTACCGTGTGTTTATTTTGTGTTCTCTATTCCTCATACCTTGTATTGTGCATGCAGCCTTATATACCCAGTCAGTTAGAACCCACATTACCCAAGTTAATCCTGTAGAAAAACAGGGCATAACAATACCGATATATGCTAAACTTCCATGTTCGTGGCACCACTGCAAGAGAACCACGAGTGCTACGTAGCTCGTTCTGGTCTCATTTTGAAGCTTTTAGTGCCTAGTTGTTTGCTAAATAAATTTTTGTTCATGCAGATGCTTGATTTATCATGCAGGAGGGCCTGAATATGCCCAAATGAGCCCAAAACACCCCGCTAGACAAGGGTTAATACAACCGAAGACAGTACAATTGACCACTTGCGAGTTTCAGGCTATAAGGAAGTTGGAGCCATAAACATCGATACTAAATAGAAATGCAGTGATAATGTAGGATTTTCATGGATAGCAAGTATGTTGAATTTTATTTTAAGTATATATACTGTATATAATTATGTGCTGCAAGTCTGCAACCGTAATTTAGCTGGTAATTCTACTAAAACATTGATGGATACAACTCTAACTTCCTTATAGCCTGAAACTCGCAAGTGGTCAATTGGCGTTTTTTATGACACCATTGGATCTTTACATCAACTTCGAAAATCCTGTTAACCTCTCCGCTGCGTAGGTGGGGTAGTGGCCACCCTCCCTGTGCGGAGGTATTTAGAGTGTTTCCTACACTCAAATCGTCATCGTACCATAGATAGCATTAATACTTATCGATATGCGCCTATTTTACGTTGATTATAAAGGTATTAACCTGTTACAGCAATAAAACAAGTGGCAACAGCGTTTGGATGGTCAAAATCGGCGATAGAGGCCGGGAGTTACATAACGTATGGCTCAGGAAGCCTGCCAGCCAGCCAGCCATGAAGACAGCTGGAGAGACACTGTTGCGCGGTAGTCTCTCTCTCGCTCTTTCACACGCTTGGTAACACAGATGACCACGCCCTGCTAGCAACTCGCTAATGTTAGCACGAATATATACCTAAGAATAAGGGAATAACAGGGAGAAAAGGTGATAATTGAAGGGGGGGGGGGGGGGGGGATGGAAGGAGGGGATGTGGAGGAGTGATATTTCGCATGGCCAAGGGGCAATTAAAAAAAAAAAAAAAAAAAAAAATACTGGGCTGATTTAAATGTTTTTTTTTTAAAGGCCTTGGATTATATAAGGCTTCCCGCAGCCCACCAGTAAAACTTATATCAGTCTTGCCGCACTTGCCGGGTTAAACATCTCTGGTGTATAAAAACACGAATGTATTTCCTTGTCAGGTGTAGGCCTATGTAGGCCTACCGCTCAGAAAAAACAAATTTTGCTACCCAATGAATGACATTTCTATGATAATAATTAATATGTGATAAACAAGATAATGTATTAATGAACATCACCATTAAGTAACAAACACATACTACACAAACTGTTCTATTATGAACACTAAAAGTCCTTGAGCTGTGTATGGCTTACCTGCAATGCACCAACAAGAACGAATTCAATGTAGGCTATATATAGGCCTACTTTTTGACATGCTAGACAAAGCCTCCATCATTGACTATATGACTTATACAGTAATGGCACTCTTCAAACCCATGCGTCAGCTGTTTGAAACACCCGCCACAGAGAGTTAAAGAGACCAACATCATAAACGTACGCTCATTCACTTACGGAATCGTCCTTATGATTGGGAGCTCACTACGAAAAAACATTGTAAAAAATTATAAAATAAAATCAAATTAGAACTGCTAAAAGCTAGGCTCCCCATCGTGTGGATGTTTGCCAGCGTGGGTTTTGCCCGCAGACGCTGACTAGCCCAGCGCCATTCCGCCTTCTCTCTCTGTGGCCCATTGCCGACGGACGTAAGGTTCCCGCCCTGTCTTCATTCTGCATTCTTCCGTCTCCTAGTGAGTCATTTGCTCATTTGTATTGTCTGAGATGTTCTAGAATAGGTTTAGATTAGACAGGTCAGGCGTCCACATTGGCACGGCCCCAGGAGTGTGTTTTTATAGGGTGCTTGGCTGGTGTCCCATCGTTCGACTATGAACATGGCCGCCATTGTTTTTCATTATTGTTTTTTTCTGCTCTCATGTTAGCCTAACTAGTTATTTAGGAGGATTATGGATTCAGGGCTCTGCTTTCCGGCTACCTTTCTGGTAGGTTAAGCGTTTTTGTTGTCATCGGCAGACCCTATAGTTTAAGGGTTGCTTCACATGGTGAAGAACTTTCTATAGTTTTTCTGCATCGTCCCTTCCATGCGCGTGTGTTGTCATGATGAGGTTGGCTACTGGATCTTTCCTGGAGGTAAGAGTTTCGCTGTGTCGTCGTGCTGCTTGCCCTAGACCTTGTGGCCAGCCTCGATGTAGGGCTATTTTTATGGCTAGGATGCATTATTATTATTAATCTGTGAATTGTAATAATTGTAGGCTAGCCATAAGATGTGATCTTCCCTTTTATATCAAAGTGTTATTGATGAAAGGAAGGTGTCAGGAGACGTCCTGACAAATATGATATATGTACGTGTTGTGTTGGGCTATCTTGTTGCAAACGAGTTAGAAAACACAAAGGGTTTGATTCAACTATTCCGGCGGGTAATAGCCGAGTGCTGTTTTACCGGAGGCTCTCTAAGGAGGGCTGGAGTAACGATCCAAGTAACCCGATTGTGGTCGGAGTACCACTACAATTCCCAGCTGAAGGAGAAGGCTTCCAAACGGGTTTTCAGCTCAGCCGGAATGACTCGCCTATATGTTCAGATGTCCTCGCGCGGCGGGGAAGACTTTCAATCCGTCATCACGGCGGACGGGTCAATCAATTCGTCAGCATGGCGGAGGAGTTAGTTAACGGGCCTCCGTCATTGAGGCGGGCGAATAAGGTTAACGATATAAATTCCATAGGAATGATAACTGGTATAGGCCGGTGATAAGGAGTATCACGGATAAGTAGTCTTAATACCTTCAATAGTACCTTCAATAGAGAAAACCGGAGGGTGGTTTTCCAGAAGGGTACGAAGGAAACTTAAGAGTAGTAAGTGTTACTAGGTCTACTTTTCCGATGTATTCGAGGTATATAACGTGTGAATGTCTTGGATTATCCTTATGAGCATTGATTTTTGGAATTTTCTTTCCAGATCGCACACGTCTCCCTCAGCAACGAGCCCCAGACAGGGGGCCGATACCGGCGGGGGGGTTGTATTCATGCCATACGTTACCCTGTGTGCTACACCAACATGCATGAACGTGCTGATCTTTAGCCATAAACTCTGTATAAAATGTGTTACATGTCTCGATCGCTCAAGAGGAATTTGGCTTTCCAAGAAGTGTAGTGTTTGTACTGATCGAGCTTAGAAATGGTTTATTGAATCACAAAAGAGGTATCGTGTCAGGTAGCCATAGTGGAAATCAAGGCAAACTTTAATACCTATGCCAAGGAGGTAGCCCACAAAGCCTTACAATGTGATGATGAGTCTTTGGGGACTATTTAGTGATCAAATCTCTGAGTAAACAAAAGTCATCTCATTCCGCAGTGAGCAAAAAGAAACCCACATAACCCGTACTGTACCGTAGGATACAGTAATAAAAGTCCCCAGCAGTCCCAATCAATGTGGCAAAAATGGCAGGAGAGACCATCTATCCACCTCCAAAGATGAGGCAACACTGGCTCTATCACCCTTCAGTGGATCTCATATAAGCTTAGAGGTGTTGCCAACACGGGAGCAGTGCTCAAAAGGTCGTGGTAACTGGTACAGGGTTTTACAGGCAGTTACAAGGAAAGTACATTACTGACGGATATATATACATCGCTGGGACTGGAGAGTTACTTATCTACTGACGTAGATATACGGTGCTGGGATTGGAGGGGTTAAACAATTTCGAAAGAACTGATTAGTATGGACGATGACTCAACTGGCAAAAATACGCCCCCCCCCCCCCCCTCCGGAATGTGAAAAGGGCTCAGCCTGACTCGTCGCATTCCAGGTCGCCCTTGAAACAATCTTCACGTTCGTCAGGCCCGGCGAACAAGAAACAAAGAATCACGCCAGAAAAAGTGATACCAGCGGCGTCAACTTCTGGCAGTAAACATAAGTCCCGCACGGAGACGTCGAGTACGCTGCGCCGACAATCGCCGGTGCCGCCACCTCCTCCCTCCGTCACTACCTCCTCCAGGCCTAAAGTGCAATCTGGCAGGTCGGAGGTGGTGACGGAGGTAGCAGATATGCCTCCCAGGGACAGTGATAGTGATGTGAACCAATTGTCGTAATCAATTAGGCCAGGGTACTCGATTCCACGTTTAAATGTTCAACCAGGTTTTAAAGTGCCACGTGTTCATGTACCGGCAAAGGTATTAGCGGATCAGTAGGCTACCGAGGGTACCCGGAAGGCATCAGGGAAAGTTCTGACAGATCACAAAATCAGGTATCCATTGCCTCAGCGGCCACAGACAATGAAAGTGTGCGGCAAAACATTGAACAAGTGAACAACAACATCCATACCGAACTTGAGTTGGAAATTTTTTGAACATGAATATTTGATCCCCGCGGTACGGGATGAGACGGTTTGATCCCGCTTAGCCCGTCAACCGGAGGAAGAGTCGGTTGAGGATATGGACTATCAGGACGAGATAACGGAGGACTTAGACCATTTACCTTCCGGTCAAAAACTGGCATCGTCCGGCCTTTCAGAAGGTGACTCAGTAACTTCTATGGACAGTACTAAAGACTATGTTACCAGGGTAGATTTGCAAGAAATGTTAGACAAAATTATGCAATATTTTCAGATGGGTAAAGTGGTGCCGGAAGCTCTGTCGCCTTCGTCAGTTGCTAGGCCGCTGGAGTCGGCCCGGGTATCAACTAGGCAACCTATTTTTCCCTCTCCTATGACATCTAGCTCTAGTCAGTCACATTCCACGTCTACTTTGATGACTTCTAATGTCCGAGTTGTCACGGACGTCATTCCTCCACCTTTGGAGAAAGCTCCCTTTAGAAAAGGACCCATGCCTTTACTTTACGGGCCTGATCAGTCATGGGTTAATATCATAGCTCGAAACCCAACAGTCGCGTAACAGACGATTTCGGGAGAGCTTCCGGTACCTGAGCACTGGACTATTCAGGTTAATGAGAGTAGAAAGTTACGTGCTCTTAATATTTCTGGTGACACTTTATATGCCCCGGATTTCTATTTCTATGCTTCCTCCCCAGCTTTGCCACCTCCCTCTTCTGCATGACTATACTCGGATTGGTCGAAAGTAGACGGGTTTAATGACGTTAGGGCTCTGGCACATTTGACGCCGGAATTGGATACACTTCCTGTCCGTGACCAATCCGGCAACACGGTCCTGCAGTTTGGGGGAGGTAGGTACAGGGCCCTGGGTGGACTGGGAGGCGGAGGCTCAGCAGTTCGCTTCCACTTTTACAAGTTAGTCTTCTCACCAGATCCCCCAAGAACAACAGCACAACTGGTTTTCACTGCCCGTCGCTATAGCCGGGGGTGTACCTCAATCTTTGCTTGATTTTCTCACTGCCCCTAAATTATCTTTGTGGGAAGTACAAGACCCATTTTCTAGTCCCCCCCCCCCCAACTCAACTGGATAAAGACTTTAAATTGAGGCAAAAGGCTTTGAGGCTACTGTCACAGTTTTTGCTTAATCGCCAGATCGCACAGTCACTGGTGTTACGACCAGGACTCGTATAAAACAAGGGCTCTTAATCATTGGACTAGAAAGGAACACAGCCACAACGGTAACACTAGATCCAACCCTCGAACTTATAATGCCGGTGCACAAAAAACACCTATACCCTCCAGAGTTAAATCTGCGATAACGGGGTATCCTATAACTCAGTATAAATGCACTACTACTACAGGCTGATGATCTCTGATACAGCCTGATCACAACAACATACAATTACGTTAGTAAGGTATACAAGGAAAAGATAGAGATCGTAATTAAATCACTGCAATGATTTAATGCAAACAAGAAGAAGGTATAATTAAAGTTACTCTAAACAATAATAAACTGTCACTCCTACATTAAAGAAAGTGAATGAAAGTCCTAAAGCATCGAACAGGAATCTTTTGAAGAAAGTCTGATGCTGCTTAAGATGATCGAATCGGATTTTTGAACTGTTATATAAAGCAGGAACAAGATATGACAAGTGTAGAGACAGACAGTGTTAACTGACACGGGAATAACGATAAATGCACAATAGTATTATCTCCAACAACAAAAGAAGTACTTCGTCAGGCAACTCAAAAAGCCTGCTCGGGTTGTGCAACTCGACAACAACCAAGGCTTACAATCAACGTGAATAAAAATGCTGCATACATAACATAAGAGCTTATGATCCTAATCGGGTGTCTGCTAGGCTAATAAAGTCTAGCTGGGATGTCGTAGGGTAGGAAACAATGGCTGAGCAAGCGGCTCGTAGCCTAGCGAGGTCCTTAAGACTGTGCGGCCAAATTACGTTAAATGACGGGGTGCTCTCTTGAGAAATCCAGATCGCTAGTATCTGGTTCTCTCCTGGCGACCCTCTCAAAGTCAAAACAAAACGAGTTAGCACAGTGTTGGGTGGCAGAGGCAAACGCCCTCACTCGCAACACAGTGCTAAACTCACAAGGTACACAGTCAGAAAGACCACCTAGGCTTCCCACGTCTCCGTTGCGATTGTACAGGTTCAACAAAACCTGTTACACATCGGAAATCACAACACAAGTAGCCTTACCCCAGTCTAGCATTAAATAGCCCAGCAAACAGCCAAGGAATAGGTAGGGAGACACCGTGAGTGTGTCGAACCTCTACAGACAAAATGGTAACCCCTCCAAAATGCCTAACTAAACATATAATATCTGAGAGCTTCAGCATATAATACGATGGCCGATATATGAAATCGTGCAGAACCAAAGGGGAGTTATGATATTAAATAGAGAGGAAGAATGAGAGGTAAGAAGTGGAGAGAGAGAGAAAGTGCTCCATAGGTAGAAGTCGGGGACAGGTGGTAAGGGAGGTGTGAAGGGTATGCTGGTCAAGCAAGCTCTGAAGAGAGTAGCTCCTCGGGACCCCTAGGATCACACAAAGGCATGGTGGTCAGCCAATCACAGGCCGCTACATCACCAGGCAGCAGACCTGCAGAAGGCGCCAGGAGCCACCAGCCAATCAAGAGGCGTGAGACGGCACGCGCGTGAGCCTACGAGCGGGGGGAAGGCAGCACATGTAAACGCACGCACACACTACCACACCACTGCCTATATGGTTCTCTCTCTCCTCAACAATATACAATGCATCCTATGTTCTACTCATGATATAAAATATAATGCATTGACACAGGCGAAAATAAAGACCACTTCTGTACTGCCTGTGACATGACGATTCACAAGAAAGAAAGTACAACATTGTAGATAGACTGTAGCCAAATACATTGCCCTGGTGAGCGTTAGTGGCTACCGGGAGGCGATTCTGCCAATGCTGGCAGACGTCACACTGGTCAGGATGGCTCAGGCAATAACTGAGTCCGATGCTAAGAAAGCTCTCAATCTCTCTCGGCGCCTTTTTCTCCAGAACTCCGTTCAATCCCTTGGCGACATTAGGGTCGCCTTCCTGGAGGCGGTCCGTGAGCGTCAGGACCTAAGAGTCTATCTGGTGAAGAAGTTGCCGGAGGACATTGGGCGTCGTGTCATTCTGTCCCCTGTCTTAACATCTAATCTTGTATGTCATGATACCTGGAGGACTGTGTTTAGCCTCATAGACTCTGTTAGACAGGCTGCCTCCCCGGCACGGAAGGAGTCACATTTAATTTACTAAGGAGTGTCACAAATTCACTAAGCCTTACACTAAACCAAAATTTAGTCATAAGAGTCACCCAAGTGGGACTAAGTTTTTTCAGAGCTTCCGAATCCCTTCCACGCCGGGATGTAGTAATGCTAATAGAAGCAAACAGGGTAAGAGTTCCGGTAAGTGGTACAAAGGTCAGACTAAGAGTAAACTAGGACAGGGGTCAAAGTTTACTACTTCCAACCAGCCGTCTACCCCTACCACACCACATTAAAAAAACTAGTCATCCACAAAACTCTCTCACTCCCGGGGCCTGTAATGGGCGAGTTGGATCTGAGAGTAGTTCTGCCTGACAAGCCCAGATGCGGAACTGGGTCATTCCGGACGTGTCACCGGGCTTGGCCCCGGCGGACTTGGGCAAGGACAGTGGTACGCAAGGGCATCACTTGGCGGTGGCTCCGACGACCTCGTTTAAGTCAGCCTTTGGAAGTCAATCATGTTTCTTTAGAGGTGGAGTCACTAGTCCAAGAAATGATAACCAAGCATATCATTGTCCCGGTCAATCCAACTTGCTCAGTTTACACATCCAGACTTTTTTTCGTGCCAAAGAGGGACAGTGCTCAGATGAGGCTGGTCGTAGACCTGTCTCACCTGAATCACTACATTCACAACACATCGTTCAGGATGTTCACTGTGAATCAGATCAGGTTAACACTTCCGCCGCAAGGTTGGATGTGTTCTTTAGACCTGACAGAAGCCTATTGGCATGCCCTGGTAAACAAAAGGTTCCAAAAAATTCCTCGCTCTGAGGATCGAGCATCAGACTTATGTATTTCAAAGGATGCCCTTCGGTTTGAACCTAGCACTGAGAATATAAACTGAGGTGTAGGGCCAATAACACTGGCATCCGTGTCTTGAGAGGGATCCCGGCGTGAAGAAGAAGGCACACTATCCAGCTTAGATAAGGTCTAAGACTTCGAGGACTTCTTCGTAGACAACCGCATCGAGGATTTCTTAGTGTCCTTGGACCTGTCATCACCTTTCGCTAGGCAGGAAGCGAAGACAGGACGGTGCTTTTTCGCCTCTTGTAGCTGAAGAGGCGAGGAAGACCTTGGTTTCTCCAGAGGGGAACGAGATCTAACACGCCGGGAGGTCAGAGCAGACGACCCCGGCACAGGCCTGTCTGGGTCCTAGGTCTCTTGGAGGAGCAGGAGGGAGCATCACGACCGCTAGAGTCATCAGAAACTTTCGTTACATTTTTTTTTCACTTTAGAACCACCAGTTACGTATGAAGAAGGCCCTTTTAACAAATCGTCTAATAAGGGATCATCCAATTGCAGAGATTTATGGGCTATATTTTTGCAGTACAGAACGAAAATAGATTGGATGGTCAGCAAAATTGTCTTACACTTGCTGTCGGAGTGAGTTAGGAAGCCATTACGTAATACTGCGCACTGTGGACATGTTTTCGAGAGGCACCGACCCCTGGACCGGTCAAGACAGGTCACACATCTCACGCACTGTTTGTGTCCGATGACAGAAAGGTTAGCACAGTTAGGGCCTGTACAAAAGGTGTAACCTCTGAAATCCATCGCTCCCTCCTGCCTGGAGAATTGCAAATCCTCCTAGGCGTCCCGGGTGTCTACCACATCTGAGGGTTGAAAAAATCAAGAATCAATGCTCATAGGGACATGCTAGGCTGGAAAAGCTAAATTAAAAATAAACGTTAAAGAGAAAAAAGAACTGAACTAACACAAGACAATCTTAGTTTCCCTTACGTTCTAGTATCATACCAGATGTTACTTGAGTATTGTGTATCATACCAGATGTAACGTGAGTAATTACTTCTTACCAAAAGTGACCAACACTGACCTAATCCCATCTAATCCAGAATTTGGTTTCCGGCGCCCAACGCCACTAGAATCCGGCGTCCCTCTATCCCGGCGACCAACGCCAGAAATTAGCTACACAGTTTACTGAGATGCTCAAGATAGGAAGAGGGGAGTTCGTATTTGGCTCAGCCTAAACCCGGCGGAAGTGGCTCCCCACTTTTAAACCAGGCATGCGTTCTTAGTAGCCCCAAACTTCGAACAGTTTCTGCTAGACCTTGAAACGGAAATGTCCTGTGGGCGACGGCCAAGCCGGGGACCCCAATAGACGAAATGAAGTAAAATTTCGCCTTCCGAAAATTTACCACCGCCGGCAAAACTAGACAGAAATATTTCGACCTCTCTTGTGCCAAACAAAGACAACTCGAAATCAACATATCTCTAGACACTTCCGGAAATTTCCCGCACATTGTCACAAGTGTCACTTAACAAATCCCGCCGGAAGGGCCCAACTTTCTTAGCTACTAGATTTCACAACGTGCACATATTATGGCATAGTTATACATTAATTCAATAATCAATAACACATCCTAGCCATAACTAAAACACCTACAGGAGGCTAACTAGACGGGGGCAGGTGGCAGAAGATCACTCAAAAAGCACAAACCTGAAGCCCAGCGAAGCACTCCAACACCGATCACGTAGAAACAGGAATGTAGGCTGAAAAGCGTCATGAACAAGTGCCTCACTAAGTGAGACAACTTGAAACACGTACACATGTTCCTCTCAAAAAGAAGATAAAACCGCTTAATCCATCCAAATAGGTAGCCAAAAAGCGGGCCCCGGGTCCTCTAAAAGAAGCCTCATGTCTATAAGAGCTAAAATAGAATAACCTAGGGGATAGAAAACACGCATGTGGGAGCCTTGCCTTATCACAACAAGGACTCCTGACAAAAACCTTGCCAAACACCCAGAGAACAGTCTCCTAAGGCGAGTGGGACAAGGTGTAGACAGCCTAACTAATCTATAAGCTACCCTTAATAAGACGTACAGAAGGGGTTAAAAGCTTCCACATTTTTTACAGTAAACATTAGCAACATGTCATATTCATGAGAATGTTCAAACCTATAATGAACTTAGCAAAGATACATAATTACATACATACATACATAAATGTAAAGACAGAGTACTCAACATGTAGGGGAGGTGTAGCAGAGTGGTCTTGCCACTGGACTGGTAATCCAATGGACCAGGGTTCGAATCCCAATATGTCAATGGGAAGATATTATTGGGATGGAGTTTGTGCTGTACCTAGTTTCAGTGCATTACCACAGCACACCGAAATAAAATAAAAAATCATTGTTCCCTGATTAAATACCATTGTATGCATATTCAAAATATGCTACAGGGGGGCAATGCCTAGTGAGTTAATTGCTCAATAGGTGGCGTTCTGAGAGTGAGGGTCCGAGTCTGGGGAATGAGACTGTGAAGCGCGGAGGTGGAGCAGCTTCAGAGATGGGATTGCTTCGAGTCGGGGTGCTTCGCATGTCTCACTCCCTAGACTGGAACAAGACCTCACGGGCCTCACCGTGTTCAGCGGTTGAGTGTGCAGGCTCTCATCTTATGCCCGAGAGGGAGTAGCCTACTTGGAATATAGAAAAAAAAACAAAAAAACATCACTGCTACTGACATCATCAGTAGCCTACTATCGCCATCATCACTACTACTATCACCTATTGGAAAACTCGCCCCGAAAACAAATTGCCCCAACTTTTTCTCTCCCTGAAATAGTCACCTATGAATATATTTTAAGATTTGTTATTAAACTACTTAACCCAACCTAACATATTCAAAACTGGGCAAGGTCCTCGTACAAATGTGGGGCGAGTTGTTTTCGGAGTAATATCTCCATTAACCATCACCAATACTGTCACTATCATCACTACTACTATCCCAATCCTCTACCATCATCACTGGTACTATTAGAGTTGGGTATGCCGTTTAGATTTTGGGCAAATTGGTAAGGATGTAGTATTCGGGCATACCGCCCTCCTTGTTCACATCTTGGTTTACACTACTCGCACGCTCGTGATCATGTTCCCGTCTAGTTTGACTGCCGTGGGATACAATAATAGGTTGATGGGGGCTTTGCTCCCCTCACCCCCCACATGACTTATTGTCATCATCATATATATTGCCAGCAGGGGGCAAATAACAAAGAATAGCAGTCAAAATAGACGGGAACGTAACCGCAAGTACACAACCTATGTAAACATGACGATCGTCGACCGTACGCCCGGATATTACATCCTTTCCTAGAAAGCTTCTAAACATAATAAATAACAAATAAAAAAAACAAAAAATAATAATAATAGCTGTGGTGTCTCCTTAACCTTTAAAATGAGAAATTGCCCTAGGGGCTAGGGTAGTTATTTGTGAATTTCTAGCCTTGGATTCTGACAGAATTAGTTATATTTACGATATAGAGCATTATTTTTTGTTCAATGTGCTTTTATTTTACAGCACCCCTAACACTGGGATAGCAGAGAAAAGAGACACTATCTCAGCCACCCTGATCGAACCATTAATCACTTTCGGACAAATCTGTTTTTTGGTCAAAGAGGTTGGCTCCATGCTGCCAAGCAACAAGATGGATTCAAGAACAGAAGCGGTAGGCTCGATGCGGCTCTAACTCTAGCTGTATTCGATGCCAGAAGTGATAGGCTCGATGCTGCCCAAACTCTGGCTGTGTTCAATACCAGAAGCGGTAGGCTTGATGCTGCCCACATACAAAGAAGTAAACAGAAGTCTCTCCTGATGCCGGTAAGATTTAAGTCACCAGATACTACTACAGCCACCAAGACTACCTAGAATCCAGCCGACAAGAACAGATTTAAGTCACCCCCAAATCCCCTACAGTCAAAGAATCATGGAGTCCTTCCCCCGACCCCTGGAGAAACCCTTGCGAATATTTTGAGTAATTCTGACTCATATTTTCAAGTCTTTACTTGACTACCAGTGAATTATTTTGTTTAGGAAAACAAAACACACTTCCTATCCTTGCATCTCATATCAAATATTATATATTATTATTGGTTCTTCTTTGGCCAAGATAATTAAACTTATTTAATACTTAGACTTCAATTTTCAATGCAACACAATAACTAACACTCTATTTGCGATTGCGAGTTTTTCCGTATTACCCCCTAGGGCCCCTACACATAATAGTAGAGAATCTTAAGCCGCATTTTCCTTTACCATCATTATCTCCGATAGACTGGAAATTTCATACCCAAATGCCCTGAGGGGTGTCCAATGTCAAGCCAACTCAACCCTGCTCTTCCACAGGGTCGAAACTCAACCCGATTCAGACTTTCGGAGCTTGATAACAGTTTTAAGACTTTTTGTATATATCCATATATAAATAATCGATTTGGATGTCATAATAATTATAAATGTACCTAGCTATATCCTCAGAATGTCCAAAGGAAGAGTCATATCCTATAGAAGGCCGATAACCTACCGGAGTTATTATATATAATACCCCAACGTAAGCGATTATATTATATGAATAGTCATCACAATTTTTTACAAATTCAACTAGATCAAAATAATATCAAAATGATGGATCAAATATTGATCTTGATAATTATGTAAAGCCTGTTGTTTATACACATTGGAGCACATGGCCGCAGCCGCGGTGCCACTCCATTCGTGCCTAATCAGTAATCACGATTATATTTCGGTGTATTCTTACTTAAATTTATATCATTTGGGTTGATTAGGTTACACAATACAATATTACTAAGTAACAGTACACGCATATATATATAAATATCATAACATTTGTCAGAGTTTAGCAAAGCACCACGGCTGCGTGGGGAGTGCTGAGGGTGGTGAGGGAGAAGTGGCCGAGCTGGAGCATGTGCTTGTAGCCTCGTGACCTTGACGTCGTCTTCCCAATTAGAGTCAAGTTCAGAAAATCAGTGTTCGTCACGGTAATTAATCCGTCACTCCTCAGAATTATTGAAATTTCTATGTATGCGATTATTTCTTGCTCTACTATTAACCCGGCAAGCGCGATAGGCCTCACGGAAGGCTTCCTATAGGGAACGCGATAGGCCTCACGGAAGCAAGACCATAAAAAAAGCCTTCCCCCCAAAAAAAGGGCCTATCAAAACAAAGGATTTTGTCTCTAGGTGAGATAATTCCCCTCTAGTACTCATCCATGTGTTTCTCACCCCTCCCCCTCCCCTCCTTCCCCATCTTATTCCCCCCTCCCCCCCCCCTCCTCAATTATCACCTATTTTTCCTCTTATTATCATCATTTATCGGTTATTTTTCTCTCCCGCGATAATGTAGCACAAGTGGGTTGCATAAAAGATCGTTATGCAACACCCAGACACCGGCACACACCGCCCCGCTCGTCTCAGTTGACTCCCAGACAGCGAGAGGGGAGGGTTGCCTGTGGCTCTCTCTCGCCTGAGATTATGACCGGGTGGCCAATATCTTTGTTTTTCACCACCCAAATGCTTTTCCCACTTATTTTAGCACTCTTGAAGGTTCATATATACATCATATATGTAAAATAAAAGCATACCGAAAACAAATAATGCTTTATATTGTAAATATAACGAATTCTGTCAGAATCCAGGGCTAGAAATGCACAAATAACTACCCTAGCACCTAGGTCTATATCGCGCTTGTCAGGTTAAACAAATAAATATGTTGTATAATTTCACCTAATATGTAATGTCACAACACATCTTAAATTGTATATATTCAAATTTATTGCCGATATGTTCTGTTGTAGATTATTCCAGTCCCTGACATACCTCATGATATTTGGTATATTACGTTATTTCGCGTTTAGTTTGTCTTATTTGCTGTGTAGTAATTATTCTGCAATGCATATTTACTTTCATTGTTAAAAAATAGTCAGGAAAGGTTGTCCATATAATGTATATATTTAAAAGTCTGGATCGCCCCTTGTTCATTTTGTGCCACCCCACTATAATGAGAGTGGGTTATCAGACTTTGGGGTAACAGAAAACGCAGCTTATTGTGGGTGTCAGAGAAAACAAACACTCCATTCTCACTGAGTTAGGTTCAAAGGCAGACTAATCCTATAGAGTTGGGAAGTAATATTATTGTTTAATTAACACATTTGTCTCTGAATTATGCTTTTTTATTATATATATTTAACAATTATAGGTCTGCCATGAGCAACTTGCCAGTTTTTCCAAACATAAAAGCTCTATGGTCCACAGTGTCTTTGAAAAGTGCGCTATAAGTCATTTTAGTTCAATTTCCCATCACCGTAACTTAATGATATTCCTGTGAACTAGTAAGACCATTTTCATTAGTACAGTACTTATCTTGTAGAAGATCAATATACTGTACAGTATAATATGTATCATAATATTTACTTCTGAAAGAATCGAGAGTCTGTATAAATTTATTGACAGATAGTTCCATAAATACTCTGTGCTTAATTGTGATGATTTGGATGGTGCTTAGGGTCCCACAGAGGGCTGCTCTCGGGTGGCAGGATGTGCTGGGTTGGGTGGGTATCTGGGTAAGTTAAGAATGGGAAAATAGCTAAAGGATTGATAAAAATATACTTTGAAAAGTAGACAGCTCTACTCTACACATTGATTCTGGATGACTTGAGCAGGTTTTTATGGAGCTTAGATAATAGCTTTTAACCCGGGAGCCGCGGGGAGACTCTTAAGAGTTCCCCCGGCGCACTGCGGGTAGACTCTTAAGAGCAGAGACTTTGAACACGTACCAAAACCGCGCGTTTATAGCCAGGCGGCTGAAAATTGGTGTGGGTATAGTACTACATGTCAACTCTCGATACCACCCCGCCAAATGCTCGCCCCGCACTCGTGCAAGCACCACCGCGCCAGTAACCACGCACTAGTCATGGAGCCTACACGTCCCTCACGCTCGCTCCCTGATGACACAACCAGCCCTCCTTCTGGTGGTGTTAGCCGCCGTGGAAGGCAGAGGGTGGCTGCCAAAGACCCTAGCTACCAGTACGACACGCCCTACAGCTCAGAGGACGAATCACCAGCACCAAAAGCACGTAAAACACGTGCAAGCAGGGCAATGGCACAGAGGTCATTGGTCTTTCGGGACACTGCCACCACGACCCAGGCCACTGCAACAACCACTACCACCACCACTGCCACCACTGCCACCCCTGCCACCGGTACCAGCGACGCAGGAGGCCGCCCTAGGGCTGCATTACCTGCGGGGGCAGGAAAAATGAAAGGCACGGGCGTAGGGAAAAGAACCCGTACGCCAGCCACAGTGCCCCTACCACCACCAACACCACCAGCCGCCCCTGGCCCGGCTGCCCCTGCCGCCCCTGCTGCCCCTGCCGCCCCTGCCGCCCCTGCTGCCCCTGCCGCCCCTGCCGCCCCTGCCCAAGGAACAGGGAAGGGGAAGGGGAAAGGGAGAGGGAAAGCGACTGGGAAAGCGACTGCTGGCCCTGGTGTCCCTGCTGCCCCTGCCGCCCCTGCCGCCCCTGCTGCCCCTGCCGCCCCTGCTGCCCCTGCCGCCCCTGCCGCCCCTGCCGCCCCTGCCCAAGGAACAGAGAGAAGGGCGACAGGCACCACCATCATCTTGCCATCAAGGCCACGCACCACTGCTGCCCCTGCCGCCGCCGCCCCTGCCCCCGCCGCCCCTGCCGCCGCCCCTGCCACCACCTCTGCTGTCCCTGTCCATAAGACTCCCGCACGTGCCAAAGTGACCCGGAAAACTCTTACACCATCTAAGTATGCCGCCCTGCTGTTTGATGGTGATTCGCAGGACATTGGCAGCCCGGGTTTCGACGACGAAGCCCTAGCACGGGACCAAGGGTGGGGGGATTTGGGAGTGGACAGTGGGAGTGAGTCCGACGTCGGTGACGAAAACGAGGAAGGGCATCGTCTGTCGAGTGAAGAGGAGGGTAATGATGATGAAGTGCTGTATCGCGACCATGGAAGCGATATTTCAGACGCAGAAGCAGACGCAGACGACATTCCGATCCCTGGCATGCCTTCGTTCGATTGGTCTGACGGGGTCAATTTTGTACCTGACGTGCCCCAGTTCAATCCTGGGACGTCAGGAACAACTGACGACTGGCCCTGTGATGATCAAGCGAACGAAAGCGACTTCTTCCTCGCTTTTTTCGACATGGAGGTAATGACGTACATCGTTGCCCAAACAAACGCCTACTACAGGTGGGTGTTTGGCAGATTGGACGTCCTTTCTCCAAAAGCGAGAATACGAGGCTGGGTGGATACGACTGTGGCAGAATTTCTGACGTTCTTTGCCTTGTTGTTCCTCATGCCTCTGATCAAGAAGCATGTGTTGCAACACTACTGGAAGCACGACCCTCTCATCGCCACCCCAACTTTCAATAAGTTCATGACTCGTGACAGATTTTTGTTGCTGCTAAGATTTATGCACTTTGCAGACAACGAAAATCCTAACAGGATTGACAGGATATGGAAAGTTCGGGATGTGTTCACCATGTTGTTGGAGAGGTATAGGAAATACTTTTACCCCTTCCTCAATTTGGTGATTGATGAGTCGCTCGTGCTCTTCAAAGGACGTCTTGTTTTCAAGCAGTATATCCCCTTGAAGAGGCATAGGTTCGGAATCAAGCTCTTCGTGTTGTGCGACTGTGAAACTGGAATAGTGCTTGACATGATCGTGTATACAGGAACTGACATTGACGTACCGAAAGCCGCTGCCAATGACCCCATGGGCATGTCAGGTGCCATCGTCAGGAAAATGTTGGCACCTTACCTGGGCAAAGGCCACATCATCTACACTGACAACTGGTATACTTCTCCTGCTCTCTGCCAGTTTCTTTATGACAACCAAACGGGGTCATGTGGGACTGTCAGAAAGACAAGAAAGTTTATGCCAAAGTTCACAGGTGATGTCATTCCTCTCACAGATGCCTCCTCCAGTGACACACCTTCAGAAGACGACCTGGCCCAGGAACACCGCGAGAGGCATGTGCGAAGAAGGCGACGAAAGGGGCAGAAATACAAGCAGCTCGAGAAGTGTGGGAAACTGATAGCCCTGAAGTGGAAGGATAAGCGAGACGTCCACCTGCTTTCCACCGTCCACACAGGTGCCCAGGTGGATTCTGGCAAAATCCACTACCGAACCAGGAAGACAATCTACAAGCCCGACATGGTAGTGGACTACACCAAAAACATGCGCCTGGTGGACAAGTCTGACTGTCAGCTGTCAGGTGTTGAGTGTCTGAGGAAGACTGTGAAGTGGTATCACAAGCTCTTCCTCCACCTAGTTGACATAACGATGCTGAACGCCTACAACTTGTGGTTGGTGAAGAAGGATATGGCCCCAAACCAGAAGCTGAAATTCCGGGAGTTCGTGTACAACGTCTCCTACCAACTCCTGGAGAAGTATGGCACCACCACTCACAGACGTACGGCATGGCGTGGGGATCACGTTCCTGACCGCATCCAGCTGGGTGTCGAAAGACACTACACAACCAACACCGAGCTGATTGGCACTCGTCACAGGCAGGTGCAGTGCACCGTCTGCAGCTCCAGTGTGAGGAAACCCCATGTGACCAAAAGAGTCACCTCAATGTGCGCCGAGTGCAAAGTTGCACTCTGCCTGGGTGACTGCTTCAGGGACTACCACACCTTCAAGAACTACTGAGTGTCGGCCCCTGCCCTGCCCTGCCCTGCCCTGGACTCGCCCCGTGCCCTGCCCTGGACTCGCCTCCTGCCCTGCCCTGCCCTGGACTCGCGCCCTACCTTACCTGACCTGACCTAATTGATCACGCTACCTCATAATGTAACATATATATTATATAATGTATAAGTTCCAAAGATGTCCCTGTGATATAGCTTTTACATTATATAATTGTATGTTTCATTATTTAGTTTATAAGTTTCAAAGATTTACATGTAATATGCCTTATTTTTTTAGTATATCAATATATATGTTTGTTATTAGCCTAAGTAATGTGTATATATAATTATTTTCTTACCTCAAATGAATTGTACAAAAATAAATATGTTTCAATAAATCATGTCAAACCTACTATGATAATAAAATAAAACAATAAAAAAAGAAAAAAAGAAAACAAGGTCATGTCATTGTATTCTTACAATGATATATTCTATGAATATTTCATATTGTTTGAATACAATGGCATGATCTTGTAAAAAAAAAAATTTATAAATTTTTTCTAGACAATATAAAACCTTCCCCATAACCCCCTCCTGGATTCGATCCCACTACCCTACGACACTTTGAGTTTTCCAGTCCGCGACCTTACCAACCATGCCACAGGAGCTCATACCAAATATCACTCAAAACTTCGTGTCTACAATCGAAATGACAATATACAAAAAAAAATGAATTATCCCACCAATTTACGTTTGTAAATTGATGGGATTATCAATTATATCATGCCAAGGTTTATAATAGTTTGTCTCTGTCAAGAATTAGTAATTATATAACTTTATTCTGTCAAAAATTGCCCAAACACTCAGCAAAATTGCCCCTCTCAGTGTGACTCCACTCATTTTCACACGGTCAGGCGGTCACGAGGTGACCCTTGCCGCTCCTTGATTCTCCAGCTACAGCAGCTCTGTCTGGGAACAAAATTGGTATAAATACAATAATGGATAAAATACTCTTCACAAATACATTTGTATTGTATAATATTGTAAATAAAAATGAATAATAACTGTGTGGGTGTCGAAAATTGCTCAACCAGCTTTCTTATGTCTCGCCTACGCGCGTATATTGGATTATACATAGTCATGACTGTCATACAAATAATTGCAGTAGGTCTCGAATATACATTTAGATTGCATATTACTTCGAAATAAATAAGTAAACGTTTCTCTGGTGGCAATCTACCCTTTCGCAGGTGTAAGGAGACACCAGTCTATATTTAGCCCTCTATCACAACAGGCAATCTGCCTGTGTTGACTCAGCACCGTCGCTGGTGGTCTATAAATATAGTACTTTATTTACAGTCAATGGCCTACATGTTTCTGTGGTACTTCACATGTGTCTAAAATGCAATGTCTGCTTGCATAAAAATGCAATTCTGAAGTCCATTTATATGTACGACATACGCATGTCTCAGTTTCTCTCTCTCTCTCTCTCTCTCTCCATTCCTGACTCATGTTATTGTAGACCTGTTGATGGCAACGAACACCAGCCATCTGGTAGACATAAGGGTCAAAATACCAAACATCAATACGCCTGGGGCGCCTCCACAATTATCACTAAGCTGGTTATCTATCTAGAGATCTGCCTGACTTCCATCTCTCCACGACTCACTCACTCACTGCACCCCTGCATGCCTCCCTCCCACCCACCCACCCCCAACCCCCCTTTCAGGCTTCCGTCTGCTAGAAACACATTCACAATTTGCGTAAATATCGCATCAATTGGGCTATATGCGGTATATTCCTTGTTATATGGGACGCCTACATATGTACACGTCTTTATTATAGCATGAGAGTGCTCTAAATACAAGATTGACGTGATATTTATGGCGTAACACACCCTCTCCCCCTTTCATTCCCACCACAACTCACTCACACCTTGGTTCACGCATAGAAACTCATTGATAATGTGCGTAAATATCGCATGAATTGGTTTATATGCGGTATATATTTTGATATATGGCACGTATACATACGTACAAGTCTGTATTATAGCGTGACAGTGCTCTACGTACAAGATATACGTGATATGTATGGCGTAAACCACACTCTCAGCTCATAAATTGCCGCCAAACCTCCAACACATCTTCATTCCCGCCTAAATATTCTCTTATAATTCCCTTATATATTGCAATTTTTGGTCACTATGAGGCATATTCATTGTTATATGGGTGCCCTACACATGTATACATACTCTAAATAGCCTAAAAGGGCTCGAAAAAGGAGATATACGTGATAATACGCGGTAACCCACCCCCTCCTCCCTCTCCTTCTATCCCCTGCGCGCGTAAATATTCGGCAGGGAAATCTCGCCGCTCGATGACAATCTAGCCGCGCGGTGCCATTCGCTCCACATTTTTCAACTACGGACCGTTCCCCTACCCCCCCCAGACATTTTTTGGGGGGTCAAATATATATGGGCCGATGCACGCAAACATTCCCTACACGATGATGTACTTTTTATCGAAATTGGCAATAGGTCCCAAAATCATCATAGGTGCGCACAGTCTTACCCTGTAGAAAACCCCCTGTGCGCCGCGGAGAGGTTAAGGGGAAGCAGACCGTTTTCTGGACCCCTTCTCCCTAATGTTTAGCCCCACTATAGTCTATTTTTTTCCAGCTGATCCTAAATGATCATGTTTCTATCTTTGTTACTCAACTATAAGGTAAATTTTGTAGCGAAATATGATGTTAATTATGAAAACTTGGCATTAATACGACACACAGCCATAGTAGGTTCATATATTTCCATTAAATATCGAGAAATATGATGTTAATTATGAAAACTTGGCATTAATACGACACAGCCATAGTAGTTTCATATATTTCCATTAAATATCGAGAAATATGATGTTAATTATGAAAACTTGGCATTAATACGACACACAGCCATAGTAGTTTCATATATTTCCATTAAATATGATGTTAATTATGAAAACTTGGCATTAATAAGACACACAGCCATAGTAGTTTCATATATTGCCATTAACCTCTGAAGTGCGCATGGGGGTAATTGGAAACGTCCCCCTGTGCTGACGTATTTGAGGTGTTTCCGCCACTAAAATATTCATTGTCTTAATAGCATTAATACTTATCCATATGCGCCTATTATGGGTTGATTATAAAGGTATTAACCTGAAACAACAATAAAACGAGTGAAAACAGCGTTTGGATGGTCAAAATCGGAGATATAGCCCGCGAGTTGTATAATGTATGGGTGAGGCAATCTGCTTTCCCGCCAATTTCCCCCAAGGCCACTGAGACACAGTCGATCGATACTCTCTCTCTCTCTCTTGCACTCGCTTGCTATCAGTGATGACCACACCCTCCAATCGGATTCTAATGTTAGCACGAAATATACCTCAGAATATAGGTGATAACTGAAGGAGAGGAGGAAAGTGGGGAAGGAGGGGCTAGGGACTGAGATTTTGCATGGCCCAGGGGCTTGCAGCTCAGTTAATATCGAGAAATATGATGTTAATTATGAAAACTTGGCATTAATACGACACACAGCCATAGTAGGTTCATATATTTCCATTAAGTATCGAGAAATCAGCTAATAAGAGATTCAATTTACGATCAGCTGGAAAAAAATAGAGTATAGTTTTGAGATTATAACACATTCAGCCCATTAGTTTGGCGATTTTAACACCTTTCGCCCCATTTCGTTGACTTTTCGTGTCATTTAGGTGTTGATTATTTCCTGGCGAGCGATAGCGAGCCTGCAATTTTAAGAGGAACTGGCCTTTGGCCGGAAAATTTTTCTACCAAAAAATGTACAAATTTATCTTGAAGGGGGGTCTAGGGGGTGTTTTTCTAAGCTTGATGGAGGTCTAGGGAGGAAACTAAAAAAAATATATGAATAAATTAATTAATAGACCAAACAAACAGTCTGCCTCCCCTTAATGCAAAGGTAACATATAGAAAACACATACTGTACTCAAGTCCTAATTCTTTTAAGTGTTACTGTAATATTATGCTAACTATTATGTGTATGTGTAAGTTATATATTCAACCCCTTGTGTAGAAATAAAGTAGACGTGCCGTTTTGCCCAAAATCAAAACGGCATACCCAACTCTGCGATGGGTTACCATCATCACTACTAATACCATCATCAATCACAATCAACATAATCACTACTACTGCCATCATCACTACAACTGCCATCATCACTACAACTGCCACAATCATCACGAGTACTGTCATCATCACCATTACTATGATCATCATCACTACTACAATTACAATTATCACTACTACTCTCACCATCATCACTGTCCATTGTCACTAGCATCTTAATCACTACTATCATCATTGATACTACAACTATCAACCATCATTACTAATATCATCACCATCATCTTACAATCATCATTACTACTGTTAACATCATCACTACTACTATAACCATCATCATTACTACTGTCACAAATATTACCATAATTTATTCTACTGTCACCATCATCACTACTACTGCCATCATCACCATTACAATGAACTTCATCACCACAACTATCGTCATCATCACTACAAATTTCACCATCCTCACTACTACTCACCATCATCACTAATACTCACACGATCGTCACTACCATCATCACTACTGTCATTATTATCACTACATCTATCATCATTACTTGTCACCATCATCACTACTATTATGACCATCATTACTACTACTGTCACCATCATATCTACTACTGTCATCATCATCACTACTGTCATCATCATCAATACAACTACAACCATCATCACTACTATTATCATCATTATCACTACTATCACCATAAATCCAAATATTACTACCATTACTTCTAATGCCAACTAAACTAACTTAACCTAGCAAATGCATAGCGAGATGTTTTCGCTCCCAGAACGCCATCATTGCTTGGGAGGGGGTGGGGGGGTGGGCGGGGCAAAACCATATTTTGGACCTAAAATCATAACTGTTGCATAAATTCAAAAAATCTTTTTTGAATGACGTTTGCATTCACGCAACAAATGTTTGTGTGAAATTTGGTGAAAATCCGTCCAACGGTCTAGGAGGAGTTCCGAGACAGACGGACGACGATGACGACGAAGACGACGACGACGACAGAATTTTGTTTTGTGTGGTACCCACTATACAGGGGGGCGATACCAAACTCTGCTTACGCAGAGTTGATAAACCATTGTATTGTATTGTATTGTAATATATTGTATTGTAATGTATTGTATTGTATTGTATTGTAATGTATTGTATTGTAATGTATTGTAATGTAAGTAAAATGCCCCAGAACAAGAAGCCCACCACAGAAGCCACGAGCGAACACCACACAGAAACACCCAAAGGAACGAAAGGACCAGCTGACCGAGCCAGCCATTTCCGACAGGCCCAAGCCCGCAGGGCTAAGCAGCTCCAGGCTGCACCCATTTACCTTTTCTAAACTGACCATTTTCCACACCTCACGTACACTAACCCCCTCGTGTCCTACACTCCTAACTACAAAGATGATGAACAGGAATATACATTCATATTAAAAACACCCATGCCCTGTCCCGACGTTGAGCCAATGCCAACACATCAGACAGCCATAATTATATCTATGTATGTTCTTACATCCGAGAAGTAGATGTTATATCTTAGAAGTTAAAACACCCACGCTTGTCCCTAGACCTCGTATATCATTTTCCATGACGAGTATAGATATATGTAACCCGTGCTCAGTCGCCCCTTGCATTGTTCCTCTAGTAACTAAGTCTATAATATTAACTGCCACCAGCATTGATACGACATAGCGGCACTGTCCTTGCTACAAAGATGATGAACAGGAATATACATTCATATTAAAAACACCCATGCCCTGTCCCGACGTTGAGCCAATGCCAACACATCAGACAGCCATAATTATATCTATGTATGTTCTTACATCCGAGAAGTAGATGTTATATATCTTAGAAGTTAAAACACCCACGCTTGTCCCTAGACCTCGTATATCAATTTCCATAACGAGTATAGATATATGTAACCCGTGCTCAGTCGCCCCTTGCATTGTTCCTCTAGTAACTAAGTCTATAATATTAACTGCCACCAGCATTGATGCGACATAGCGGCACTGTCCTTGTGTCGTATTGTGCCAAGTACAGATCAACCAGGTTTCATCGCCTTATTAGGACGACGACTATAATGTCATCGTTCATCGATGTATTCAATCCTTAGGTTAAGTATTTTTATCCGCCATTGTGTTCACCTTTTTCCATTTACTTTCCACAATTGTCATACGTCTTCCCCTTGCCTCCTTCGTATCCACAGTCCACACTACGCCAATTTACTTCGTGTCTTACACCTCTTACCCCAACCAGAGATTGTATAAGATAACCTGGTTACCAGTATCTGTCATAAGTACCCCGAAACAATAACTAAGTACCCCTACGAACTGCCGCTGTTGTTGGTATTTATATTTAATAGAAAACGCAGTTCCCAGGGCCAACTAATAGTATCCATAACCCTCGGACTGATCACATAACTCTATCTTTTCCAGACTCATATACCACCCCATAGTTGCATTCCCCGGTAGCATTTGGCCTACGTATTCTACTGCCTTTTCAAACTTCCATATCAATTGTAGCCCAATGCCACCCCCACGCCCAGGGACCTTAGGGGCAAAATTTCCCTGTAGCCCTTGAACTCTCCCCCCCCCCCCCTCTCATTAAGACACCCGCGCTTCTCGACTCTTGTCCGACCTAGCCTCTCTCTCATACCTCTTGAAGATCCTTGAATTGTCCGTTGCTAACGCTCTCCAACCTTTTATATATATACTCCTATCCAGCCTACCTTCACTTAGTAGGCCAGAACAACATTAGAACTTTACTAGCCCCTTGCATGCCATCTATTCTCTTACAACCCATTCACAACCCTGCACCCAATGGTCGTCGGTGCGAGGCTAGCCGCCCCGCCAGTAACTAACTTCTATTGCCATACTTCCAGATAAATGTGGCAGAGTTAGCAACCCAGTCTCCACCACATCCAGCAAACCCTACAATTAACAACCAGCCGAGTAAAACCAGCTAGCTAAGGCACCTTCGGTTTTGGTATTAAGGACACCCACATCTGTCTCATACACAGAGGGTTATTACAAACACTGGTGATATGGCAAGCCCCTAGCCACAGCCGCCAGACGACTATCACAGAGAGAGGGCGCCCAGCTCCCCCTTTTTGCCCACCCGAGGAGGGAGACCCCCACCCCGCGGAGGTATACCTGACCCCTGTTTTGACTTTCGAGTCATTGCCAGGTAGCACAGGAATTCTTCCTATCAATGAACTAACCATGCATGACTAACACCTTTACTAACCTCTATTTACTCACAATAAACCATTTACCTTTCTTGCATGCTCTGGTCACTAAATTAGCACCTCAGCTATACCATAGAATGAAGATTGCACAATCTAAGAGAGACGCTCCTATCACAGCTGTCCCCATCCTCCTCGCAAAGTAGATCCAGTCTCCCTCCCCTAAATACTTCCAGTATAGCCAAAATAGTACCTCTTACTAAGGCTCAGTTATATGAAAATATAAAGGCTTCCTATAGCCCTGTGCCACAACAGTAAATACCATCTTACCTGGTCCCCATATCTATTGAGAGCTCAATTAAGTCCATAAGACTCGAGATCCCTACTGTCTACAGGGTCCAGAACCGAGCCTATAAATCTAACTCCCGCCCCCAGTCAAATCAGTTGAAAGCTAGACACCAACCAGTGGTCACTACCCTGCAGTTTACCTCTAGCTCTGCCCTTGTGTTGTTCCGGAGTTGAGAGATTCTAGATCCGGCAGACTCCGTGGCAGAGAAGACTGATAGAAGCATCTGTCCATGTACAAGTCCTAACGTGCACCTTATAACCTTCACACAAATTCGTGGGTATATAAGTGTGTAGCCAGCAACGATCGTCAAGAGATCCGACCTGAGAACTTCCTACATTTTCGACCATCTGGACGGCCGAGGAACCAGTCGTTAGCCCCCAACATCACCGGAAGGAAGATAACCAGGACCAGATCTACCCATACTATTCAAGATTCATGTTGCTAGTACTAAGTGTTATAGTACTAGCTTGATACTCACTTATTAACTTTCTATAAAGTGGCTAAGACCTTGCCCAGTGTAATTCATATTTAACCATTCCATTTGGGACGTACTAAGCGATCAGTGCTCTTTAATTAACAGGCGACCTTGACTCTCGTAATTACCTTATTCAGATATTAAAACTCTAGTGATATCTAACGTTCGCCCACTGATTTGTGTTCTACGTATTTCTGCCATAAGAATATAAAACTTAGTTCAGTACCCCCATGAGGTTACTAGAGATTCCGTTTTCTACAATATACGCGTGTCTAATCCTAACTGTGAGCTGCTACTTGGGCACGCGACCAGCCAGCAAGAGGTCAAATCAGTGACATTGAATTATACGAATATATTGAGGTCTTCCAGTAAAATAAAAACTTGCTAATTAAACCCGTGATCAGAAGATTATACCTGAACGTTGGAAGTGGGAGACTAGGCTCCATCCAGATCCGCTAATGCTAGCAGTTCCCTTCTATTATTTGTTTTGTGCGAAAATAACTATCTTTCTATACTCTTTATTTATTTACTTCAATAAACGTGAACTTGTGTCGTGTTACCGTGTGTTTATTTTGTGTTCTCTATTCCTCATACCTTGTATTGTGCATGCAGCCTTATATACCCAGTCATTCAGAACTCACATTACCCAAGTTAAACCTGTAGAAAAACAGGGCATAACAGTAATGTATTGTATTGTATTGTAATGTAATGTATTGTAATGTATTGTATTGTAATGTATTGTATTGTATTGTAATGTATTGTAATGTATTGTATTGTATTGTATTGTAATGTATTGTAATGTATTGTATTGTAATGTATTGTAATGTATTGTAATCTATTGTATTGTAATGTATTGTAATGTATTGTATTGTAATGTATTGTAATGTATTGTATTGTAATGTATTGTAATGTATTGTATTTTATTGTAATGTAATGTATTGTATTGTAATGTATTGTAATGTAATGTATTGTATTGTAATGTATTGTATTGTAATGTATTGTATTGTAATGTATTTTAATGTATTGTATTGTAATGTATTGTATTGCAATGTATTGTAATGTATTGTATTGTAATGTATTGTATTGTAATGTATTGTAATGTATTGTATTGTATTGTAATGTATTGTATTGTCTTGTAATGTAATGTATTGTAATGTATTGTATTGTATTGTAATGTATTGTAATGTATTGTATTGTATTGTAATGTATTGTATTGTAATGTATTGTATTGGATTGTAATGTATTGTATTGTAATGTATTGTATTGTATTGTAATGTATTGTATTGGATTGTAATGTATTGTAATGTATTGTATTGTAATGTATTGTAATGTATTGTATTGTAATGTATTGTAATGTATTGTATTGTAATGTATTGTATTGTAATGTATTGTATTGTAATGTATTGTATTGTATTGTAATGTATTGTAATGTATTGTATTGTAATGTATTGTATTGTATTGTATTGTATTGTAAGGCGTTGTATTGTATTGTAATGTATTGTATTGTATTGTAATGTATTGTATTGTAATGTATTGTAATGTAATGTATTGTATTGTATTGTAATGTATTGTATTGTAATGTATTGTATTGTATTGTATTGTAATGTATTGTATTGTAGTGTAATGTATTGTATTGTATTGTAATGTATTGTATTTTATTGTAATGTATTGTATTGTAATGTATTGTAATGTATTGTATTGTATTGTAATGTATTGTATTGTATTGTATTCAGTGGAGTATCTAGGGTGTGGGGCAGGTAGGGCACGTGCCATGGGCGCCACTTGAAGGGGGGCGCCAAATAGTTTTTTTTTTTTTTTTTTTTTTAGTAATAAACAACTGACTTTGAGGACATCATAGACCAATTTGCATCAGTAAAAGCAAGGAAAGTGCAGTTGTGATTTTCATATACTAATGCTGCATTTTGTGTTACCACCACTGATAAGCTTTTGGCAGAAAATGCCAAAAATTGTCAGTGATATCCGAGACATGTTTACATACAGTGTTCTCATCGTCCAGCATATTACTGCTTCATATTCATCAGCCAACTTAAAATAGCCCCATATAATATTTAATTATCACTAGAACAATACTCTATACCATGTAGGAAGTCTTCTGGAGAAATAGGGCAAATTTAGACAAAAATGCAAGATAAACTAAACCACAAGTGTATGCTAGAATAGCATTGACAAATCGCTAGTCACCAGACACTAAACACTTGTATGTCACTAGAAAACATATGTTGAAGTATCTAGAATAATCTTTAACAATCGAAATATCTCTCCAATTCCTTAAAATAGGGAAACTAACTTGAATATAGCTAGAATTCATCACATCTTGATGTCGCTAGATGGAAGTGATGTAAGTGATTCGCTGGATTTAGCGGTAGCAGCTACATTGGCAACATCGTACCAAGAACCTTCATTCCGTTATAATGAACAAGGTCAGATTTCGAAACTATTACAATTATTTCAAGGTTCAGAGATCATCAGATTGGTTTGGAAGTCGAAGTACACAATTTCAGTTCCATTAGTTTAATAAACATTTACATAATAAATGATAATATGCTACTTAGAGGGTTTAATAAAGAAGCATTACTTTCCCGATATCGTATAAGCGTACGCAAGCTGTTGTTCTTTTGTTTTGTTTTAAGAACGTCAACAAACGCTTCGTATATTTGGGGTTCTTAGTTATACATTAGAACATATTTATAGTTTGCACACTCCTATAAGTATAAACACTTACTTGGTAAAGAGGAAATACACAAAAGCCCAATTTAGAATGATCGTGAATATCTTTATTTTGGCGTATGTTTGGGCTAATTTAAGACTACATTTAGATTGATAGAATTTGTTAACACTCGCCAATGAAATATGATGACTTGCTTACAGATATATACTTAAAGCCCGAATCGGCTTGACTTTAACCAGTTGTTTATGGTGGGTTCACACATTCACGTATATTGCTCCCGTCAGCTCCCGTCTGTTGTAAACGAAGGTATATTGGTAGTTGGCAACCGATTACGTAAAACGTAATGGCATAATACGCAAAACGTAAATTAAATTGCGGCCAGTCGGGGGGGTACTCACGCATGGCGCGAGTAGAAACGAGTAGCCCACGTGGGTCGGGAATGTTGTGGGTGCGGCCAAGGCCGCGCGGTTGTTGAATCGAGTGGAATAAAAAACGTGGCTCGCCCTCACGTATGTCAAAAGACGGGAAAACTTACGACCGACCTGGCCACCACGGCCGTCTGACCGAAGCAGCCTTGTCAGACGTAGCAGCTACCCCGTCAGACGAGAGCTGCTCTCGTCAAATCGTAGAAAGTTCCAGTCGAATGTGGAAGTATACGTTAGTTAGGCCGCATCTGGCAGAACCGCCGCACTGCGGGTTGGCGGGAAGACGCGGCACCATTGTACGAGGGGACAACGGGACCAGCGAGGGACCCTCCAGTCATACCTCTCACCACACCGGAGCAGCAACCAACAAGCCAACCCTGCCACCCTCTGCACCCTGCCGAAAACAAATCGTAGCAGCGAAACGACTGCACCTATGGCTTTCATATTTTTACCACATGTACCTTACCCTTTAGGCTACCCACCACACAAATCCCAAATCCCTCTTCCCACCCACTCGCTGACTGTCGGTCCCATCAGAAGGAAAAAAAAGGAAAATCTGTGGCGGCGAAACGACTGCACCAATCGGTTCCATATTTGTGTGACAAGTCTCTTACCCTTCTGCCTTCCCCCCACCACACCCCCAACCGCCTCCCACCACCCACTTCTAGCGTATCCGTACGAAGAAAAGGAAAAAAAGGAAAATCTGTGGTGGCGAAACTACCTCACCAATCGGCTTCATATGTGTAACACAAGTCAATTACCCTTCTACCTTCCCCCAACCAACCCCAAAACCACCCTCCCACCCATACATTCCGATACCATAAAAGTCTCTGTAGTCTATAGTGTCTTTTCAGCTACTTTCGGGACCATCGGGACCTGATTTCTGGCGAGGGGAGTGTTTTTTTACCATTTCTCTCCCAACTTAATAGATTTAGCCAAAAAAAAAAAAAAAAAATCTGGCACTGGCAGAAGCACACCGTCAAAATTGGCTGGCACTCAGCGGGTAACTCCTCCAGGATGAATTCCTCGATGTTGTTCATGGTGCCGATGAAGGACTGGGAATGGGAATGGTGTGGCCATTCCTGCCCTTTTGTAGTTCCCAGATTCCAACCCAGACCTACGTGGTTGACAAAGACTGTCTTTGTCTGTGTTTGGTCAGACGGGGTGTGCCTACGATTGGCCAGAACCGGTCCAGGTACGACCTAACAAATCCCAAGACGTGCGGCCTCAGCTACGCCGGTCTTGAGGGGGCGTGGCATGGGCGTGGCCTGTGTTTCCGCAAATCGTGCAGCCCATGAGGTCGAACGGGGCTATGCTTACGCACGTCGCAAACACGTACGTAGTTCAATACGACTCCATTACGTCTGACGTAACACTGGCCCCGTTACGCTACGTCTGTCGGGAAGTGCAATAGACGTGGAAGAACGGGCGTTCAACGGCAGAAACTACTCGCGTCTTTACATAAATTGGCGATACGCCGGACGGGAGCAATATACGTGAATGTGTGACCCCACCATTACTTACTCAACCCTGTGGAGGAGCAGGGTTGAGTTGGCTTGATAGTGGACACCCTTTTATGGCATTTGGGTGTGAAATACGACACCATTTCCAGTCTATCGGAGATAATGATGGTAAAGGAAAATGCGGTAAGTATCAGTAGATGTCAGCCTGTCAGATGTCAGATGTAGTGCAATAATTTGTTAATTAAACTGTTAACGAGATTGACTTATTCGATTTTTTATCCTGATTCAGTGATTATATGGATTTATGAAATCTAAAAGATAGGTGTCAGATGATTGAACAGGGTCTTAAAAAAAGTATAATACAATCCAAACTCAAAATAGGTATCATTAACCTAAACCAAACAATGAACCTAACACACACACATACACACACACATTATATATATATATATATATATATATATATATATATATATATATATATGTATTATATATGTATATATATATATAGCCTACTGGTATATCATTCATTATTTAGTGTTTCAATTACCTAAATATAGCTTTGAATATGGCTAAAATGCTCCTAGAATTGCTCATATTTCAAACCCCCCAGCTGGAGAGGCTCGCTGCGCTCGCCACCGCTCGCTGCGCTCGCCCCACGCCACCGGGGGGGGCGCAATTCCAGTCCTTGCCCTAGGCGCTATCTACCCTAGATACGCCCCTGATTGTATTGTATTGTATTGTACTGTTTATGATAGTAAATGTTTCCTTGTTCTCTTATTGTGTTTGTGTATTGTATTGTATTGTACTGTTTATGATAGTAAATGTTTCCTTGTTCTCTTATTGTGTTTGTGTATTGTATTGTATTGTACTGTTTATGATAGTAAATGTTACCTTGTTCTCTTATTGTGTTTGTGTATTGAATATCTTGTTTATTCCACTTTAGTGAATCCACTTAAGGGGACCCACCTCGCTTTTTTTCTCTTTCTCTCCCTCTCTCTTTGGCTTGTATCCATTCGGCCCCATTCAGCCTACTGTTTTAAGACGTTTACCCCCCATCCAGGTGTCAATATTTTCCTGGCGAGCAGTAGCGAGCCAGCATATACAGTATATACTGTATTTTTGTTTTGACAGCAAGCTAAATTTGTAAATTTTTCGATAGACATTTTTTTCCGGCGAAGCCAGATTTCTCCATACAATGTTGGCTCGCTATCGCTCGCCAGGAAGAAATCGACACCTGGATGGGGATAAACATCTTAAAACAGTTGGCTGAATGGGGCCGAATGGATACAAGCCAGAGAAAGAAAAAGGAGAGAAAGATAAAAAAAAAAACGGTGACCCCCTTAACTTGTTTATGTCTACCATAGGAATAATCACTAAAGTATTAAGTTAGATCACTTTATAGCCTTCCTGACGTACGTATCATACGGACTCAAGCTAAAGCCAAACATATCAAAGTCAATCTTATATGCATCATAGAGTTTAAGTAGCTGATTAATATCCAATTGAGAAAAGTACACCTCTTCAATGCTCGCTGCTGACCCTAATAGTTGACCACTTATCTCATCCTGCTTCCTACTGGCATTATGGTTATTTAGTATAGATGATTGGGAACGGTCACTGAGGGCATTTGGTGGGGGCGGTGGAGGTTCAGACAATCTAGCCATGTGGATAGCGGATGGTAGAGCTACTTGACGAGTTTTATGAATATGATCTGGGGCTAAATCAATGCCAATCCTTTGGTTAAGGTACGAGAGCTCTTGCTTGATGGTATCCAGGTGCATGATAATGGAGTATTGGTGATGACAGGGCGTGCAGGTGATGTAGTAAGGTAGCCAGTGTTCGTTATATTGCCACACGGGGGTTGACAACAGGTACTCCACAAACTCCCAGAAGGTCGGGACATCGCGGAACGCTTGGGGTTGTTGGTGACGGCGGTGCTGCTTGATGATGGAGGAGCCGTAGAGTTTATGAAACTTGCGGAACTGAATGTTCTGCTTCCGATCCAGTAGCTTATCTCTGGAGGAAAGAATGTTTGTTTAAGGGGGGTCACCTGCTTTTTTGTCTATCCTTTTCTCTCTCTCTCTGGCTTGTATCCATTCGGCCCCCTTCAGCATACTGTTTTAAGACCTTTATCCCCATCTAGGTGTCGATTTTTTCCTGGTGAGCGACAGCGAGCCAGCATTGTATGGGGAAATCCGGCTTCGCCGGAGAAATTTTTCTATCGAAAAATGTACAAATTTATCCTCCTGTCATAAACATTTAAAACAAATATGCTGGCTCGCTACCGCTCACCAGGAAAATATTTACACCTGCATGGGGGTAAACGTCTCAAAACAGTAAGCTGAATGGGGCTGAATGAAAACAAGCCAGAGAAAGAGAAAAAAGGAGTTATTAATACATAATTTAAATTGCAGATCACACTTCTGTAAGCATGTTAATTGTGCCTGTTCAGATGGTATGGATAAATTATGTCACAGTGCCATTCAAAAGATACAGGTAACCATAGCATTTTCAAAATACTCTACGGAGTATTAAGGGGACACTGACTTCTTTTTTGGCCTATAAATTCATTCATTCATAAATGTTTAGTTTCCTCGCTACTCCCGGCTAAAGGCCGGTTCCTCTTACAATTACAGGCTCACTATCGCTCGCCAGGAAAACATTGACACCTAAATAGCACGATAGGTCTTAAAATTGACAACGAAATGGGGGTAAAGATATAAAGATCGCCAAACTAATGGGCCGAACGTCTTAAAGTCTCAAAACTGGTGGGGCTAAACATGAGGGAAAAGAAGGTCCAGAAAAATTGTCTGTTTCCCGTTAAAATATGACAGTACCTTTGACGTGCTCTTCTTGATTTTGAACCTTGTGTACAATCTCTCTAATAAGTCATGTCTCAGCTGCTATTACGTTTGGCTCGCTCTGTGCTGTATTAATGTCTGTCAGATGTTGAATAGGGTGGGAAGTGTAGGAGCATGCTTGTATATATCACTCGAAACGAATACATCAAGTTTTAGACATTGCTGATACCAATTATTGATTGAAATATACTTGGTGCCGAGCCATCACTTATTAGCCCGACTGTACACATTCATAAAGGGATCAACAGGGATCTGCCTTGCTTAGGCCAATCGGCTTTCTGCAGACTCCCATTTTCTTATGTTCTTATGTTCTTATAAAGGGCATTGAGTCATCTATACCCTGTTCCAAGCAGGTAGGCCAACATTATGGGGAGGCAGTTGGTTTTGGGGGGACCTTCTCCCTCATGTTTAGCCCCATTAGTTATGAGATTTTAAGATAATCGCCCATTTAGTTTGGCATTTTTCAGACCTTTTGTCCCATTTCTTTGCCAATATTAAGACCTTTCATGCCATTTAGGTGTCATTGTATTTCCTGGCGAGCGACAACGAGCCTGTATTTTAAGAGGAATCGGCCCTTGGCCGAGACATTTTTCTACCGAAAAATGTACAAATTTATACAAATTTATGGGGGTGTTTTTTTAAGCTTGATAGAGGTTTAGAGAACAAACTAAAACCCTTCCTTAAAGGTGAATTACATAAGCTGCATACCTCGTAAGATGTATATTGTGTATGCATCAACACATATTAAGGATGCTCAGGTTTGTGTATAATAACGTAAATTTACGTCAGTAATGAACAAAAATATTCAACATTTTTATATCTGGCGGCGTCTGATAGTTGACCGTCTTGCAAATTTCGCACCTTCCAGTATTGTGATGACGTCATAGATTCTGATAGTTGTCAGGCAACAGAAATTTTCCTTTAACTTGACCCAATTTATTTTATATGTTAGGGGCAAATTTAAGGATATTCCCAATAATGGTGTACTACTAGAGCATTTAACGTTCTGCTGAATAACTTATCTCAATTTGTTTTCATCTTTGTGTAATTCACCTTTAAACCATTGAGCCGAACCAGTAAATTATGTTGCACAATACCGTCTGAGCTCCCTTAACCTCTGTAACTCACAAACGACTAGAGTAATCAAACTATTATTTCTACCATTTTGGGATGGGTCCTATTTTGAGATACAAAGGTTAGGGTTCAGGATTTCTGGCCTACCTATTTGAAACAGGGTATAATAGTGAATACCTAAAGACCCTCTCAACACCTGATAGATAGATGTGTCCTGTTAACCCTTTGAATACCAACGACATGTGGTATATTTTATTCTAGCTATATTTTGACGATATTATGCAGCTTAGGAAGAATCTGTGGTAGTTAAAAAGATTATTTGAGATATATTGAAGCATTATTTATTGCTAGAGATCCTTCCTAAACTAAATAAAATTGTCTTATAGTTGCCAAAATATCATGAAAAATACGTCGCCAGTACAGTACGGGTTAAGGATAAGGGCACACTCATGAACTGCATTAAGGGGGGTGACCTTCTATACGTCGCCAGTACAGTACGGGTTAAGGATAAGGGCACACTCATGGACTGCATTAAGGGGGGTGACCTTCTATATGTCGCCAGTACAGTACGGGTTAAGGATAAGGGCACACTCATGGACTGCATTAAGGGGGGTGACCTTCTATACGTCGCCAGTACAGTACGGGTTAAGGATAAGGGCACACTCATGGACTGCATTAAGGGGGGTGACCTTCTATATGTCGCCAGTACAGTACGGGTTAAGGATAAGGGCACACTCATGGACTGCATTAAGGGGGGTGACCTTCTATATGTCGCCAGTACAGTACGGGTTAAGGATAAGGGCACACTCATGGACTGCATTAAGGGGGGTGACCTTCTATATGTCACCAGTACAGTACGGGTTAAGGATAAGGGCACACTCATAGACTGCATTAAGGAGGGTGACCTTCTATATGTCGCCAGTACAGTACGGGTTAAGGATAAGGGCACACTCATGGACTGCATTAAGGGGGGTGACCTTCTATATGTCACCAGTACAGTACGGGTTAAGGATAAGGGCACACTCATGGACTGCATTAAGGAGGGTGACCTTCTATATGTCACCAGTACAGTACGGGTTAAGGATAAGGGCACACTCATGGACTGCATTAAGGGGGGTGACCTTCTATATGTCACCAGTACAGTACGGGTTAAGGATAAGGGCACACTCATGGACTGCATTAAGGGGGGTGACCTTCTATTTTCTCATTCTTGGTTTGACCCCATTCAGCCTACTGTTTTAAGACATTTATCCCCATCCAGGTTTCGATTTTTTCCTGGCAAGCGATAGCGAGCCAGCATTTTATGGAGAAATCCGGCTTCGCCGGAGAAATGTTTCTATCGAAAAATGTACAAATTTAACCAGCTGTCTAACTCTATCCAAAATATGGTGGCTCGCTATCGCTTGCCAGGTATAAATCGACACCTGGATGGGGATAAACGTCTTAAAACAGTAGGCTGAATGGGGACAAATGGATACAACCCAGAGAGAGGCAAAGAGCAGATGATCCCCCTTAAGGGTGGAGACGGTGTGAGCCCCTTTACCTGTTCTGTCCTTTGACCCCACTGTCACCATATTGTTCCTGCCCGGTGCCGCGTGATAATTTGCCAGCGCTCCCTTTGTGCCACGGTCAGAACATCATTACCGAGATAATTCAGCCTATTCAGATAACTTAATCACCTTAACCCAACTTTCCCAAACCGATCGTTAGCGAGGCTAACCTACCACTACTTATAATAATACTGCAGAAAATAACTATATAAATTGTTATGCCCTGTTTTTCTACAGGTTTAACTTGGGTAATGTGAGTTCTGAATGACTGGGTATAGAAGGCTGCATGCACAATACAAGGTATGAGGAATAGAGAACACAAAATAAACACACAGTAACACGACACAAGTTCACGTTTATTGAAATAAAGAAATAAAGAGCATAGAAAGATAGTTATATTTGCACAAAACAAATGATAGAAGGGAACTGCTAGCATTTGCGGATTTGGATGGAGCCTAGTCTCCCACTTCCAACGTTCAGGTATATTCTTCTGATCACGGGTTTAATTAGCAAGTCTATATTTTACTGGAAGACCTCAATATATTCGTATAATTCACTGTCACTGATTTTACCTCTTGCTGGCTGGTCGCGTGCCCACGTAGCAACTCACAGTTAGGATTAGACGCGTATATTATAGAACACGGAAATCTCTAGCAACCTCATGGGGGTACTGAACTAAGTTTGATATTCTTAAGGCAGAAATATGTAGAACACGAATCAGTGGGCGAACGTTAGATATCACTAGAGTTTTAATATCTGAATAAGGTAATTACGAGAGTCAAGGTCGCCTGTTAATAAAAAAACACTGATCGCTTAGTACGTCCCAAATGGAATGGTTAAATATGAATTACACTGGGCAAGGTCTTAGCCACTTTATAGAAAGTTAATAGGTGCGTATCAAGCTAGTACTATAACACTTAGTACTAGTAACATGAATCTTGAATAGTATGGGTAGATCTGGTCCTGGTTATCTTGCTTCCGGTGATGTTGGGGGCTAACGACTGGTTCCTCGGCCGTCCAGATGGTCCAAAATGTAGGAAGTTCTCAAGTCGGATCTCTTGATGATCGTTGCTGGCTACACACTTATATACCCACGAATTTGTGCGAAGGTTATAAGGTGCACGTTAGGACTTGTACATGGACAGATGCTTCTATCAGTCTTCTCTGCCACGGAGTCTGCCGGATCTGGAATCTCTCAACTCCGGAACAACACAAGGGCAGAGCTAGAGGTAAACTGCAGGGTAGTGACCACTGGTTGGTGTCTAGCTTTCAACTGATTTGACTGGGGGCGGGAGGTAGATTTATAGGCTCGGTTCTGGACCCTGCAGACAGTAGGGATCTCGAGTCTTATGGACTTAATTGAGCTCTCAATAGATATGGGGACTAGGTAAGATGGTATTTACTGTTGTGGCACAGGGCGATAGGAAGCCTTTATATTTTCATATAACTGAGCCTTAGTAAGAGGTACTATTTTGGCTATACTGGACGTATTTAGGGGAGAGAGACTGGATCTACTTTGCGAGGAGGATGGGGACAGCTGTGATAGGAGTGTCTCTCTAGATTGTTCAATCTTCATTCTATGGTATAGCTGAGGTGCTAATTTAGTGATCAGAGCATGCAAGAAAGGTAAATGGTTTATTGTGAGGTAATAGAGGTTAGTAAAGGTGTTAGTCATTCATGGTTAGTTCATTGATAGGAAGAATTCCTGTGCTACCTGGCAATGACTCGAGAGTCAAAACAGGGGCCAGGTATACCTCCGCGGGGGTGGGGGTCTCCCTCCTCGGGTGGGCAAAAAGGGGGAGCTGGGCGCCCTCTCTGATATAGTCGTCCGGCGGCTGTGGCTAGGGGCTTGCCATATCACCAGTGTTTGTAATAACCCTCTGTGTATGAGACAGATGTGAGTGTCTTTAATACCAAAACCGAAGGTGCCTTAGCTAGCTGGTTTTACTCGGCTGGTTGTTAATTGTAGGGTTTGCTGGATATGGTGGAGACTGGGTTGCTAACTCTGCCACATTTATCTGGAAGTATGACAATAGAAGTTAGTTACTGGCGGGGCGGCTAGCCTCGCACCGACGACCATTGGGTGCAGGGTTGTGAATGTGTTGTAAGAGAATAGATGGCATGCAAGGGGCTAGTAAAGTTCTAATGTTGTTCTGGCCTACTAAGTGAAGGTAGGCTGGATAGGAGTATATATATAAAAGGTTGGAGAGCGTTAGTAACGGATAATTCAAGGATCTTCAAGAGGTATGAGAGAGAGGCTAGGTCGGACAAGAGTCGAGAAGCGCGGGTGTCTTAATGAGAGGGGGGGGAGAGTTCAAGGGCTACAGGGAAATTTGGCCCCTAAGGTCCCTGGGCGTGGGGGTGGCATTAGGCTACAATTGATATGGAAGTTTGAAAAGGCAGTAGAATACGTTAGCCAAATGCTACCGGGGAATGCAACTATGGGGTGGTATACGAGTCTGGAAAAGATAGAGTTATGTGATCAGTCAGAGGGTTATGGATACTATTAGTTGGCCCTGGGAACTGCGTTTTTCTATTAAATATAAAATACCAACCACAGTGGCAGTTCGTAGGGGTACTTAGTTATTGTTTCGGGGTACTTATGACAGATACTGATAACCAGGTTATCTTATATAATCTCTGGTTGGGGTAAGAGGTGTAAGACACGAAGTAAATTGGTGTAGTGTGGACTGTGGATACGAAGGAGGCAAGGGGAAGACGTATGACAATTGTGGAAAGTAAATGGAAAAAGGTGAACACAATGGCGGATAAAAATACTTAACCTGAGGGTTGCATACATAGATTTATGGGGGGATGGGTCTTCAGAAGCTTAGTCTGGCAAGACAAGATGTTAGGGAATGTTAATATTAATACTTAGTTACTAGAGGAGCAATGCAAGGGGCGACTGAGCACGGGTTACATATATCTATACTCGTCATGGAAAATGATATAAGAGATCTAGGGACAGCGTGGGTGCTTTAACTTCTAAGATATATAACATCTACTTCTCGGATGCAAGAACATACATAGATATAATTATGGCTGTCTGATGTGTTGGCATTGGCTCAACGTCGGGACAGGCATGGGTGTTTTTAATATGAATGTATATTCCTGTTCATCATCTTTGTAGTTAATAAGTGTAGGACACGAGGGGTTAGTGTACGTGAGGTGTGGAAAATGGTCGGTTTTAGAAAAGGTAAATGGGTGTGTCCTGGAGCTGTTTAGCCCTGCGGGCTTGGGCCTGCCTGGAATGGCGGGCTCGGTCAGCTGGTCCTTTCGTTCTGTGGACCTTTCTTCCGGGTGTTTCTGTGTGGTGTTCGCTCGTGGCTTCTGTGGTGGGCTTCTTGTTCTGGGGCATTTTATAAATAACAATAATTTGGTGGGATAAAAATATATTCTACTTATAGAAGGTAAATGGCTCCCGGGGCGCCATGGCCGCAACCGCTATATCTTGACATTACCTCTAATCATGATTCTATTTCGATGGAGTTTTACTTAATGTTATTGTATTTACTAACTTAATCTAACCAACCTAACCTAATGCAATAACATCAAGTAAAAATATATCGAAATACAGTCGTGATTTAACTGATTTAGGTTCAAATGATAGGCATAAGGGCTGCTTTAACATGTCACAATATAGGCATAAGGGCTGCTTTAACCTGTCACAATATAGGCATAAGGGCTGCTTTAATCTGTCACAATATAGGCATAAGGGCTGCTTTAACCTGTCACAATATAGGCATAAGGGCTGCTTTAACCTTTCACAATATAGGCATAAGGGCTGCTTTAACCTGTCACAATATCACAGGGAAGAATATCACACTACACTGGTCGACCCATTTTAGGCAGAGAACAATTGTTACAATTGAAGTCTGGTATCTAATTAAGTAAAGTTGTATATTACTTCAGTCTCTTAAGATCATATACTGTACAGTGTACATTAAGATCATATACTGTACAGTGTACATTAAGATCATATACTGTACAGTGTACATTAAGATCATATACTGTACAGTGTACATTAAGATCATATACTGTACAGTGTACATTAAGATCATATACTGTACAATGTACATTAAGATCATATACTGTACAGTGTACATTAAGTAAAGTTGTCCATTCCAATACCAAAATACCAAAATTAGTATGAGAAAATACTTGCTCATAGTTAATTGACGGACAAATTGCTCGTGTGACATAGCGCGGGGGAGAGATTAACACCAGACCTGACCCTTATGGGAGGAACAAGATGGCGGAGTGGGATCAATTTGTGAAGCTGATGGCCACTCCACCCTTAACTCATAAACTGGGAAGCTATGATAGTTCAAACCCTCCCGCCAAGCGAAGGTATTTGGTTCTATTCTGACGAAAATCGTCATAGTACCATATATGTAATTATTACTTATCCATATGTGCCTATTTTGTTTTTATTATGAACATATGAACATTTAAGACCACTAAAAGAAGTGGGAATAGCATATGGAGGGTGAAAAAGACGTATTATTGCCGCAAGGTCGTATCATGAGGCGAGAGCTGGAGGGACGTATATCCACCCTCTCTGAACTGTAGAGCGACACTGACGTGTCTGAGTAGAAGTCTCTGTATTGCAAGGATCTCTAGCTGCCTCACCCGTGTTAAAGAGACTGGGGGAGGGAAATTCACGCCAAAAATTACCCGATAAAAGGGGGAATAAGAGGAAAAATAGCTGATAATTGAGGAGGGGGGAGGAGGGGGACACATATTTAGGAGTGGTAGCAAGTAATGGAGGGGAATTAGCTCACCTAATCACAAATTGCTTTGTTTTGAGTGCCACTGGGGTGTTTTCTAAGGTTTTTTGTATGCTCTAGATCTATTGAGGATGGTCGCAGTGCACCAGAAAAACCTATATTGAGGATGGTCGACGTTTATGGGTTAACATCTTCCTGGGCACACTGGCTGGTACTGTTATGTCCTGGTATGAGGTAAATAATGGTGGCTAAGTAGCATAGGTAAAGTCACGCTAATAAGTGACATCTCGGCACCAAGTATGATTTGATCAATAATTGGTATCGACAATATGTAAGCTGCATTTCTTCACATCAAGTGAAATATAGAAACATGTTCCTACACTTACCCACCCTATTCAACATCTGACAGACATTAATACAGCACAGAGCAAGCCAAACGTAATGACAGCTGGGACATGACTTATTAGCGTGAGTGTACACATTAGACCTAGGATATAGTATTAATAATCTGACTACCGTGAACCGGGGAAATTCAGACCCCGGTTGAATTCAAAGCGTCATTGATAAATTATATTAACCCCTTGTGTACCGGCGGCGTCTTTGTAGTTTTATTCTAGCTATATTAAGAGGATTTTGTGCAGTTCAAGCAGGATCTGTGGCAATATAAAGGGTGAAGGGAGATAGTTCAAAGCCTGTTAATTGCTGGAGACCCTTTTTAAACTGAATAAAATCGTCTAATTGTAGCCAGAGTAAAGTTAGAGATACATCACCTGTACAGAAGGGGTTAATATTGAATATCTCCTCCACTCTCATCCCACGATCTCCCCCAATCAATGCCCCTGAGATAACCTCCTACTCAATCACCAGCAAATGTCACTCTCCCCAGACCACAACCTACCCCTCTACCATCCAGACTCCCTCCCTCTACCAAACCACCGACTTCTGATAATGAAGGAACACCCCATTCTTAAGGGGAGACTGACCGTTTGTTTGGTCTATTAATTCATTTATTCATATATTTTTTTTAGTTTCCTCCCTAGACCTTCATCAAGCTTAGAAAAACACCCCCTAGACCCCCTTCAAGCTAAATTTGTACATCCTTCAGTAGAAAAATTTCCCGGCCAAAGGCCGGTTCCTCTTAAAATTGCAGGCTCGCTATCGCTCGCCAGGAAATAATCGACACCTAAATGGCACGAAAGGTTTTAAAATTGACAACGAAATGGGGCGAAAGGTGTTAAAATCGCCAAACTAATGGGCCGAACATCTTATAATCTCAAAACTAGTGGGGCTAAACATTAGGGAGAAGGGGGTCCAGAAAAACGGTCTGCCTTCCCTTAACATTAATCCTCCATTACAAACCCCAATGCACTAGTATAAAGTAATGAAAGGATAATATGCCAAACCACCAACTCAAAGACCTTCTCTTCCACCCCCTCAACTTCCTCTAACCCAAGCTCCAGTCACCCTTCTGATGCCAGTCAACCTAAACTAATATTCTCTAAACTTACCAGAACACTCCCTCAAATTCCTTCCCTTTCCACTCCCTCAAATTCCTTCCCTTTCCACTCCCTCAAATACCTTCCCTTTCCACTCCCTCAAATTCCTTCCCTTTCCACTCCCTCAAATACCTTCCCTTTCCACTCCCTCAAATTCCTTCCCTTTCCACTCCCTCAAATTCCTTCCCTTTCCACTCCCTCAAATTCCTTCCCTTTCCACCCCCTCAAATACCTTCCCTTTCCACCCCCTCAAATACCTTCCCTTTCCACCCCCTCAAATATCTTCCCTTTCCACTCCCTCAAATTCCTTCCCTTTCCACTCCCTCAAATACCTTCCCTTTCCACCCCCTCAAATACCTTCCCTTTCCACTCCCTCAAATTCCTTCCCTTTCCACTCCCTCAAATTCCTTCCCTTTCCACTCCCTCAAATTCCTTCCCTTTCCACCCCCTCAAATACCTTCCCTTTCCACCCCCTCAAATACCTTCCCTTTCCACTCCCTCAAATTCCTTCCCTTTCCACCCCCTCAAATACCTTCCCTTTCCACCCCCTCAAATACCTTCCCTTTCCACTCCCTCAAATTCCTTCCCTTTCCACTCCCTCAAATTCCTTCCCTTTCCACCCCCTCAAATACCTTCCCTTTCCACCCCCTCAAATACCTTCCCTTTCCACCTTCTCAAATACCTTCCCTTTCCACTCCTCAAATACCTTCCCTTTCCACCCCCTCAATACCTTCCCTTTCCACCCCCTCAAATACCTTCCCTTTCCACCCCCTCAAATACCTTCCCTTTCCACCCCCTCAAATACCTTCCCTTTCCACCTTCTCAAATACCTTCCCTTTCCACCCCCTCAAATACCTTCCCTTTCCACCCCCTCAAATACCTTCCCTTTCCACCCCCTCAAATACCTTCCCTTTCCACCCCCTCAAATACCTTCCCTTTCCACCCCCTCAAATACCTTCCCTTTCCACCTCCTCAAATACCTTCCCTTTCCACCCCCTCAAATACCTTCCCTTTCCACCCCCTCAAATACCTTCCCTTTCCACCCCCTCAAATACCTTCCCTTTCCACCTCCTCAAATACCTTCCCTTTCCACCCCCTCAAATACCTTCCCTTTCCACCCCCTCAAATACCTTCCCTTTCCACTCCCTCAAATACCTTCCCTTTCCATCCCCTCAAATACCTTCCCTTTCCACCCCCTCAAATACCTTCCCTTTCCACCCCCTCAAATACCTTCCCTTTCCACCCCCTCAAATGCCTTCCCTTTCCACCCCCTCAAATACCTTCCCTTTCCACCCCCTCAAATACCTTCCCTTTCCACCCCCTCAAATACCTTCCCTTTCCACCCCCTCAAATACCTTCCCTTTCCACTCCCTCAAATTCCTTCCCTTTCCACCCCCTCAAATACCTTCCCTTTCCACCCCCTCAAATACCTTCCCTTTCCACTCCCTCAAATTCCTTCCCTTTCCACTCCCTCAAATTCCTTCCCTTTCCACCCCCTCAAATACCTTCCCTTTCCACCCCCTCAAATACCTTCCCTTTCCACCTTCTCAAATACCTTCCCTTTCCACCTCCTCAAATACCTTCCCTTTCCACCCCCTCAAATACCTTCCCTTTCCACCCCCTCAAATACCTTCCCTTTCCACCCCCTCAAATACCTTCCCTTTCCACCCCCTCAAATACCTTCCCTTTCCACCTTCTCAAATACCTTCCCTTTCCACCCCCTCAAATACCTTCCCTTTCCACCCCCTCAAATACCTTCCCTTTCCACCCCCTCAAATACCTTCCCTTTCCACCCCCCTCAAATACCTTCCCTTTCCACCCCCTCAATACCTTCCCTTTCCACCTCCCTCAAATACCTTCCCTTTCCACCCCCTCAAATACCTTCCCTTTCCACCCCCTCAAATACCTTCCCTTTCCACCCCCTCAAATACCTTCCCTTTCCACCTCCTCAATACCTTCCCTTTCCACCCCCTCAAATACCTTCCCTTTCCACCCCCTCAAATACCTTCCCTTTCCACCCCCTCAAATACCTTCCCTTTCCATCCCCTCAAATACCTTCCCTTTCCACCCCCTCAAATACCTTCCCTTTTCACCCCCCTCAAATACCTTCCCTTCCCACCCCCTCAAATGCCTTCCCTTTCCACCCCCTCAAATACCTTCCCTTTCCACCCCCTCAAATACCTTCCCTTTCCACCCCCTCAACCTCCACTACACACTCCCAAGTCAACCTTCTGGCACCAAAGCACGCCCCCCTATTACTCCCACCAGCTCAATGACTATAGGTAGCGCCAGCAAACTTGACAATAATCTTGACCAGTTAACTTCTTATAACTCCAAATGAATGAAAGCAATCGGGCTGACGTTTCTATCATTTGGGAAGAGTCCACCAGGAAATAGGTGTGGATATTTACAGCCAGTTTGCTATAGGCCCTTTTGAGTTACAGAGAGGTCAGGGATCAAGATTATTGTCAAGTTCGCTGGTGCTACCTATACCTCTACAACACCTACCCTAACCCCCTAGAGTCATCCATCCTTCATTTATGTGTATTAGTATATGTGTGAATTAGCAAAATATTGAAAGCCATTCTATATCATTACGTGTAATAAACTACCATTTTAATGTTACTCTGTGTTGTACTTGTCCTGTTGCATGCCTATACTGCATATATACCTTGTGATAGCTTCATTTCTTGCCCAGTTGAAATAGAATCCACTTACAGTATTGTCTAAACCCAGTAATAATCCTGGTACAATAATTATACCTGTATGCAGAAAGGAGCCTCTGAAAGGGGTGCCTGACGACCATAAAGGCAGTGAAATCGGAGATGTCCTCGCCGGGTTGCGGGTGAGGGAGGGCCTTACGCAAGAGAGTGTGGAGCCTACCACGACCCTCAGAATGTTTCAGCCCAAGGACTTCCACCAATCTTGCCACCACTGCTGTCGATGCCACTTTGGGGACCTATGCAAAGATAGACGATTATGTTCTAGGATCGTTATAAATTAGATGAGATATAACAATTATAATATGATAGGCTCTATTTCTGGATAACTATAAGAGCATGTAAGGTTCATGTCTGGGCAACTAGATCCTTCACCTTGCACCAGGCGAAGTGATGTTGATGATCAACGAGAATGTCTGGGTTGGCCAGGAGAGATTCGTTCACTGCCGACCAGTCCTCTGCCTTCTTTACCCATGACCTGTAATCAGTAAGTGGCACAATAAATCATACTAGAAATGAGTAATTATGTCAAATATTGATTAATGAGAATGTTTTGTAAGCAGAGTGTGGGCGTCAATATGAATGTCCATTGTCCATTGAGGCTTCCAGAAACAACAGGTAGAAAATTAAGAATTGTGGAGAGCCTCAATGGTGTTGTTGAGAAATATCTGGAGAAGGGACAAAGTTGTATGCTGCCTTTATGGACTTGGAGAAAGCCTATGATGGAGTTGATAGAAAAGGTCTGTGGAAAGTATTGAGAATATACGGAGTAGCTGGTAAGTTGCTGAAAGCAGTGAAAAGCATGAATGAGGTTGCAAAGGCGGCCATGCATGTGGAGAATGAACAGGACGAGTTCTTTGATCTGAATGTTTGGTTAAAGCAAGGGTGCGTGATGAGCCCATGGTTGTTCAATATCTATATGGATGGAATCATGAAAGAAATTCAAGGAAGAGCAGTATATGTTGGTGTACCGCTGATAAGGGAAAGAAATGAGTGGAAGTTGCCTGTACTGCTGATGATACAGTTGTGATGAGTGGGAGTTACAGGATCTGGTAAATATGTTTGGAACCGTGTGTAAGAAAAGGAACCTGAAGGTAAATGCGGGGAAGAGTAAGGTTATGGTCACAGAGTCACAGAGTGCGAGGTGAGGTTGAATGGTCAGGTTATGGAGAATGTCAGCTCATTTAAGTATTTGGGCAGTGTGTTGAATAAAGATGGGACTATGGATGAAGAAGTGCGGGAGAGGGTACAACAGGGGAAGAGGGTTGTAGGAACGCTGAAAGCAGTAACAAGAAATAGGGTGGTCAGAATGGAAGTAAAAAAGTCATTGCATGATAGTGTGGTAATCCCGACATTGACGTATGGGAGTGAAGCATGAACGTTGTTGGAGAGGCACAAATCAAGAGTGAGAGGGGTGGAAATTAGTTACTTGAGAAGTGCGTGCGGAGTTACATGGAGGGATAAACAGACGAATGAGGAAGTGTGAGAGAGGTGTGGTGTGGTGTAAATGTGCTGGAAAGTGTGAAATGGAACACCTTGAGATGGTTCGGCTATGTGGAACGTATGGGAAGTGAGAAAATGACTAAGAGAGTGTATTAGAGTGAGGTGGAGGGACAGAGATGGAGAGGCAGAACAAGAGTGAGGTGGAAGGAAAGAGTTGAGAGGTATATGAGAGAAAGCAGTGTTGGTTGGGAGGAGGGGTGTTGGCTGACAGGGGACAGAAGTGCTTGGAGGCGATTCATTTATGGTGACGCCTTCGGGGATCATGGTGTCTGGCAATAGATAGATAGATAGACTTAATGGATTTATATGGCCCGAGGGGGTAGACGAAATATAAGAATATGCCCCATGTGTCTACTGCTGTCATGAAAGGCGATTAAAAGGGGGTTGACGTGTGTCTGGGTCACCGTTCATCCTATTTGGTCCATTTGTCAGCTGCATGGTAGCTATGGGACACCAGAGTGCCATATCTACTCTCTGGAGTGGCTGCTCTTGCCCTGATGGGCTGGTTAGAGGCATTTGGGGTGGTTCCAAGCTTGCATGGAACTGGAGTCTTATTTATAAGTAACTTCACTCACTCTCTATATCATATCTGTGTCTGTTTATGTCTATCTCTCTCTCTCTCTCTCTCTCTCTCTCTCTGTATGGTATGTCTGTGTATGTATATGTTGCATGTATATGTATATATATATATATATATATATATATACCGGTATATATAATTATATATATATATATATATACCGGTATATATAATTATATATATATATATATATATATATATGCAAGACAGTCACAGCAACACGTGAACTTATATAATGCTGAATATCCACAGGCCTCCCATTAATATGCATGCCAAGGATGGGCTCTCCATCTTGATAACTGAGGGAGTTGGGGGGGGGGAGTTCCCCCTACTTAACCCTTGTCTAGCGGGGGTTTTGGGCTTATTTAGGCATATTCAGGCCCTCCTGCATGATAAATCAAGTATCTGCATGAAAAAATATATATATTTAGCAAAAAACTAGGCGCTAAAAGCTTCAAAATGAGACCAGAACGAGCTACGTAGCACTCGTGGTTCTCATACAGAGATACCAGTAACATGGGAGTTTAGCGTATAGCGGCATAATTTTCCCAGCTATGCTCACTGCCGGCCTCTCGAGATCACAGGGAACATGAGTTAATGGGCGGCGGTAAGCCCTGGGAGTCGGCTGTCTAGCCCGCTGCGCTCCCGGCCATTTGCACTCGATTTTAACCCTTTAAAAGCCTTAATAATGCTCCTAACTTGCTGCAAATTGGAACCGGACTTAAGTCCGACCCCGATCTTTAAGGGTTAAAACCTATTCTGGCACCCCCTTAGTATGCATGCCAAGTATGGGCTCTCCATCTTGAAACCTGAGGGAGTAGTTTGTGAACAAACATGAACAAACAGACAGACAGTTACCACGAGACTATCACCTGGTTCTTTTCTTGAAGAACTAAGGTTGCTATCCTATTGTACATCCATGGTAGTATAGTGGTCAGTGCGCGAGTTTGGTAAGGCTATCAACGAGGGTTCGAAACCGCGCCAGGCCCAGAGATTTTCGGGAGGGGTAAATTCCCTTCTCATCCAGCATTACAATAGCCTATTGAGTATACTAAACTGGAAGGAGTATGACAAAGCAGCAACTCACGAGTATTGATGAAGGAGTGTGTCAGCATGGGTCCGGCAGGCTCTCTCCACCTGCTGTAGTCGCTGGTCCATCACCCACCTCACCTCCTCCACTACCTGCACCCAGTCACCCACACCCACACACCCGGTCACCCAAGGATATAATTATTAGCTCATTCAATAACAGACAACTCAGGGTATTAATCCTGGACAGTATAAATTTAAGACTGGAAAAGATAAGATAAGGAATACAGGAACTATAACAGGAAATTGAATTGTGTGTGACCATCACAGTTTTCAAACAATTAATAAAAACTGTATATCATTGTATGTTACCTTCACGGTCAAGGTCAAGGCCACGTCACACTGTAGCTCCATACATTATCAGGTGTTTCTCGTTAAGAAAGTGCAATCGGTGATTACCAAAGACAGAATAACCTACATAAACACTTAGTGAGTGCACACATACAAGAAACAAAGTCCGAAACAGAAGGATTGAAGTGAAAATAAGAGAAAAAAACAAAGTGACTACGAACATGACGCCAACAATGTACGGGGATCAAAACAAATCCGACCCGGAATGCCCCGACTGTGGAATCAAGTTCGCAGGTGAAAAAAATGCAATCCAATGCGACTACTGCCAGGAATGGCTGCACTACTTCTGCACAGACCTCCCTGCCTATCAAATTCTCAACTATGCAAAAACGCCAAGGAAATTCATGTGCAAAACATGCTGCCTAACAAAGTTTGACACAAAGGGTGAGTGGGTAGCCGATGCAGAAGCAGCCGTTCTCCAACACAAGGAACGACTAACCAATTCTGGAGCGATAAGTAAGGTAAGAAAAATCCCTGTTCAGCTCCAGAGCAACAAAGTCGACACCAACACCAACACGCCAGCCGACAATACACCAGCAATCAAGGAATCAACTGGGGACACTGGCCTAGGCCAAGGCCTATCTCAAAAGCCCAGAAGTAGCCATAGGCAAGAGTGACAGCGACAGCCTCAATACCAGTACCACAACAAACAATGCTTTAGACCTAGATCTGGGGAGCACACCAGAAGATATTAGCCTCACAATGCTAGATGCCCATAGTCTCCCCCCCGCAACACTAGCAGACACGGCAGAGCCTCCTCAAAACGCAGCAAGACAGGTGAGGTCGGGGACCCCAACGAGCACACACCCCACATGCAACGGATGCAGACATAATGCCCCTACATACAGGACTCCAGCAGCAACTGAACCCACAACCACAAGAACAGGTGAGGCTAGTGCTGTAAATTCAAATCCATGGAGACCTAGGACCAGAGCTGAAAACAAGGGCACTTATATTATGAGGAAAAGCAGGGAAGTATGCAATTTCTACCTAAGAAATTAATGCCGATATGGAGTAGTTGGCATGCGATGCAAACAAGACCATCCAAAAATATGTGCAAAATTCATGAAGCACGGGCGGGATGAAAGGATCGGTTGCAAGCGTGGATGGAAGTGCATCGACTACCACCCATATGTATGCAGAATCTCGCTCAACAAAAGGGCATGTACTATCAGAGACTGCAATCTTCCACACATCAAGGAAACCAAAATACTGACGCCCAGAAACAATGTCAACAAACCAAGGGAACATGCTACAGGACACATCCAAAGGGAATTTGCCTACACACCAACACATGAGGAAAAACTAGAAAGCCAATGCAATGCCCTCAGAAGCTGGCCAACCATCCATCAAACTCAAAAGGACAGACCAACAGCGGTACACACGGCTATGCCCGACCAAAGTGCTTTTTTAGAGGTAATAATGGGACGTCTTCTGGAAGTGGAAAAACGGTCTCAAGCGATAATGGAGAGATTCCTAGCCCAAACCGAGGGGCCAGACATGAAACACAGAGGAAGGTGCAACTACCACTAAATAGTTTTATTGTGGGCAACATCAGAGGACTCTACCCACGAAACAATCAATGTAAAGTCCCCATGTTGGAAGAAATTGCAGAGGAAGATAACTCAATTTTTCTAGCCCTCACAGAAACACACTTGAACGAAAACATTTTGGATGCAGAGATCAATATCCATAATTTCACACTATTCAGAGCCGACAGAGCGGACAGAAGCCACGGAGGAGTAGCACTCTACCTAAGGAAGGATATGGCTGCAAATACCGAAACTTTAGTTGCATTCTCAAACGGCACAACAGAGCTACTAGCAGTACACATAAGACAAACCGACATGCTCATCATAATTTTGTACCGACCTCCAAACACCACAGGGGAAATTTTCAAGGAGGTCACAGAGAAGATACAAACACTCCTACAATATCTGCCAACTCCCACTACAGATGTCATCATCACAGGAGATTTCAACCTGCCCATCATCAATTGGGCAACCATGAAAATAAACGGAGGATCCAGGGATGAAAAACAGCAAGCCAAGGAGCTAATGACTATCATGGACACTGCATACATGAAGCAATACATCGAGGAACCTACAAGAGGCAACAACACACTGGACTTACTATTTGGCAACATCTTCGACCTGGTACACTCATACGAAACTGTAAAAACTATAATGTCCGACCACAGCCTCATCAAAGTTAGAACCCCCACACCAGCCACACCACCAAGAAGATGTCAACAGGAATCAAGCCAAATCCCCTGCACCTCTCTGAAAGATCTCAATTTCTACAGCAAAGAAATAAACTGGGACGGACTGAGAGCAGAACTGGCAGTAACTGACTGGAGGGCACTATTCGAAGATAAAAACGTCGACGAAACTCTCAGTATCCTCCAGAAACAATGCCTGGAGACCTGTAAAAACACCATACCACCCAAATCAAGCAGGAAGCAGATAAAACAGATTCCCAGAGATAGAAAAATACTAATGAAGAAAAGGACGTACTTGAGAGCCAAGCAAAGGAAGACCAGCCATGCGCACACTATCACCAAACTACAAGAAGAGCTCGATGAAGTTGAACGAAAACTCATCCAGTCACACCAAGAGCAAAGAACACGTGAAGAACTCCAAGCAGTTGCAAACATACGAGTAAATAGCAAATTCTTCTATGCATACGCAAAAAGGAGACTCAGGAACACCTCAACAATAGGACCGCTTGCAATACCTACGGGCGAACTTGAGAGTGACCCAACCGAAATGGCCAAGATACTCAAACAGCAATACGAAAGTGTCTTCAGCCCGCCAAATGAAGACAAGAAAATCGATAATGCAACGACCTTCTTTGACAACGCTCCTGGGACACCACATCAACTCTCCTCGGTAACAGTATCAACAGAGGACATAATAGCAGCCATCGACAAGATTGGACCAAACTCTGCAGCAGGACCAGACGGCTTTCATGCCCAACTGCTAAAAAACTGAAAACATCAGCTAGCCTTGCCTCTAAAACTGCTGTGGAGCAAGTCCCTCCAAACTGGATATGTACCACAATCCCTAAAAGAAGGTACTGTCACACCAATACACAAAGGGGGTAGTAAAGGCATAGCCAAAAATTACAGACCAGTGGTGCTGACGTCACATCTTATTAAAATCATAGAAAGAACAATACGAGCTAAGATGGTCAGCTACCTGGAAGATAACGAGGCATTCTCCATGGTCAACACGGCTTTAGACAAGGCCGCTCCTGTCTTTCACAACTACTATCACACTACGACAAAATCCTACAGGATATTCAAGACGGAGAAAATGTAGACGTCATATATCTAGATTTCGCCAAAGCTTTTGACAAGGTGGACCATGGGATCCTTCTACATAAACTCAAATAACTGGGAATAGGGGGAGACCTTGGAAGATGGCTCCACAGTTTCATCACCAACAGAAAACAAAGAGTCACGGTTCAAGGAAGCCTATCAGAAGCAGGGGGGGTCATCAGCAGAGTACCACAAGGATCAGTACTGGGACCTCTCCTATTCCTCATCATGATAGGAGACATCGACAGGGACCTGGAACACTCAACAGCCTCATCGTTTGCAGACGACACCAGACTCATGAAGAAAATCACCTCACAACACGATGCACAGCTACTACAACAAGACTTGGACAAAATCCTGAAGTGGGCAGAAGAAAACAACATGGCCCTAAACGGAGACAAGTTCGAGCTTCTAAGGTACGGGAACAAGAGAGCACTACAAAACACCACCAACTACAAAAGTGGACAGCAAGAAATTACCGCCAAGGACACAGTGAAGGACTTGGGAGTAAATATGAGCAGTGACGCCACTTTTTCCCAGCATATTACCAAAGCCACAACAACAGCAAAACAAATAGCAGGCTGGATCCTGAGAACCTTCCACACAAGAAATGAGAGGTGTATGTTAACACTGTGGAAGTCACTGGTCCTACCACGACTGGAGTACTGCTCTCAGCTCTGGTCTCCCCAAAAAGTAGGAGAAATAACAGAAATTGAAGCCACCCAGAGGACATTCACCAGTATAATCCATGGGTTTCAACACTTTAACTACTGGGAGAGACTCAAGGAGCTGCAGCTGTACTCACTTCAAAGACGTAGGGAGAGATACATCATCATCTACGTCTGGAAGATTTTGGAAAAAAAGGTACCAAATCCAAACATCCAAGAGACTCAACACCAAAGGCGAGGGAGGCTGTGCTATGTGAGGGCTACGCCGGGATCAACACAAAAAATCAAATCCCTGATCCATCACAGCTTTGCATACAATGGAACCAAACTGTTCAACTGTATTCCAGCCCCTCTCAGGAACATGACCGGGGTGTCTCCAGACACCTTCAAGAAACACTTGGACATGCCAAAATACCGGACCGGCTACCAACACCAGGATACCCCAGCACCAACTCCAACCGACTTCTGGAATGGAGAGTGGAAGAAAGGGAGCTGCCTGGTCGCAGTGGAGCCCCAGCTCAACTGTGTCACTAACGGACGGAATACAACTAAGTGTAAGTGTAACTATGTATATATATTAATGATGACTAAATGAAGAGTCTTCGCTTTAGGATTGGGCCTCTGTTGACACTGTGACAACTTTTGTATTATTTCAATCACTTGTAAAGGCCACAAATTGTGGCAATGACCTAAATGGAGAACATGATGCGGAAATGTACTTGAGCCCACCGGGCCAAGTGAGATATCTCTATTGGTCTTATTGGTAGAGTAATCACCTGGTGTGCGAGGGAACCCAGGTTCAGGCGAATTTCCACATCTAATGAAGTTTAGCTGCTTTGGCAATAATGTCAAGAGTAGAGTAAAAATATGTCTATTTCATTGCACAAGTTAAATCTCATATGTAAAGACCTAAGACTTTTTGGTTACATGTTGAGACGGACATCAGCCCGTTTCATCTCTAGAGTAGAATAATCAATTATATAAATGTTGGAGGATTAAAAACAATACGCCTAATCTTTCCAAAGTCTAGGAATACTTGTGACAGATGAGTCTAGCAATTTAGTTAGTCAGGTTAAAGGTGATTGGCCGAACATTTGGTAAGCCATTTATGTTATAAGGAAACTGATTATCATGAAAACATATATAGCACGGATTTTAGCATGCTCTAGTTAGCGTATTTATACATTCATTTAAAGAGTAACAAGTCACTGGTTACTCCAATTTAATTTTCCTTCTGGTTTGAAATATTAGTATGACTTGAAATTCGAAGCCAAAATAATTCAATCAGTGAATAGCACACATAGTCATAAACTGGGAATTTATAATTCTGAAGAATAGGTTACATCCTGTGGGTTGTAATATTAAAATCCCTTTTCATGTTTGAACTTATCTTGGTCCAGAATGAGAAGTACTATCATAACGGAGATATATACCTGATAAAGAAGATTAATTTAATATAGGGAAGTTGATGATCAACTGTCAAATTATTTAAATCCTATTATTATACAACTGTTAGATTTTATACTACAATCATTATTGTTCTCCCTATATTGGTTTATTTTATAGGGCCCCTCCATCATTGACGACTTCGCCTATTAATAATAATAGTCTCCATTCAACATCCTGTGCCAGCATTTTGAATAGCCCGCGCGGAAGTATCGTGGAGTACTTATCATAAGTGCACGCTTAATTCCCTCATGGGATCGTCATTTTGATTGGGTACCCTACAGAAAAAACTCTAACAAATAAAAAATAAAAAATAATTTAATATCTGTTATCATATGACTTTCATATTCGTGGATTTCTCATGCTTTGTTTCCCCGACACCAGGCCCTTTAGCGGCCATCTTCGTCCTTCCTACTTCTGCATCCCTCCCGAGAACAGGGCTCGCGCCGTGTCCGCTTCATTCGACGTTCGCAGAGCTTCTAGTGAGTCCTTACTCATTTGTATACATCTGTGTTGTAGTACAAGGTTTAGATTAGCTAGCACGGCTGCCAGATTGGTAGGTCCGCAGGAAGTGTGTGTTAAAATAGGGTACCATGTCACAGGCGTCTACGAGTCCCGGATGGGTGTACCGCGTGTGTTGTTTTTGTGATACGCCTCTGCTGTTGTATTTACTTAGCTAGAAGGCGACCACTCTACGAGGCATGATACAGACTGTCAATATTGAGGAAAGTACATGCCATTGTCTTCAGATATCAGCAAAAGCTCTGGTTTAAGGGTGTCTGCACGTGGTGCTCCACCTTCCAGGGTTCGTGTTTTGCTTAGGCCCCTTGGGTGGGCCTCCCTCTTCATGGTGCGGCTGCTGGATGCCGGAGCGTCGTCTGCTGGGATGTTCTTCGGTCCACGTGGTCGGCCTAGTTAGGGGTCTCCGGCGTAGGCTTCAGGTAATTTAGGTTTCTAAATTTTTCTGTTGTTATTTTTGCCTATGTATGCCCCTTTTTTGGTTCATGCATGCAGACTTGTTCCTTTGGGGGTAGGGGAGACGTCCCTATATGTCATTCATTATGTATATTATATATATGTGTGGGACTGCGGGAAAGAGGCTGTGCCAACCCCGTTTCCCGGCAGTTTTTGTCTGTTCCGGCGGCCCCGTGCGGTGGATCCAGATTATCCGTCTCTGACGGATAGGAACATTCAAAAGATCCCGACGTGGTTTGGCTGAACCACACTCTCCCGGCGGAATTGCATTCCTAGCAGGGCTACAAATTCGGCCCGCCGAGTTAACTCGCCCTGACTGGCCTAGTGACACGTTAAGACTTTATCGCCTGCGGCACCACCAGTCAAGTGTACACAAAGTGATAAGATTAGTTTTGCAAACTTGTTCAGTACAATCACAACTTAAAAGGTCATGGGACCTGTGGCTCTTGTCACAGGTAAGTTATTGAAAGTCAGCTAGACAGATCCGGCAGAAGGTTAGCAAGGTGGTGCACTCTCGCTAATTTTCCGGCGGATTTGGGTTAGGATGTTTAATACCTCGCAGGTTATCCTTATGAGCATTGATTCCTGGAAATTTTCTTTCAAGGCCCCAGACTACTTCTCCGGTGGAGTTGGACATCTAATCCCGGCGGAGAGGGGGACCCTCTCAATTACGGCACCATGCCTAGGTTTGAACTTTGCATTACGCCCACTTGTTCCCTTTTACCCGTTTTTGCTCATACTCTTTGCATTAAATGTGTGAAGTGTTTAGATCGCTCCCGAGGCGTGTGGTTGTCTAAAAGGTGCGCCATCTGCTCTGAATTAAAATCCACCTTGCTGGCGAAGAAAGACCTGTCATGTTTAGCAGCCTTGCATGAGATTAAAGCGGCGTTTAATTCTTATGCTAAGGACACAGCCCATAAGGCACTCCAATGTGACGACCAAGTCCTGTGGGAAAAGCTAATTATCAAGTCACCTTTAGTAAAACCCGGATCCTCCAAATCGGTCAGACCCAAGGTCAAAGCTAAAGCCATCAGCAAGGAGGTTATCAGTAGCAGTAGTGAGAGCGACATCTCTGAGGTCCCCCCCTCTGACCGTGCCACGCGGCGAAAGTCGAGGTCCAGGTCGAAGTCTTCCCGGAAACACTCTCACCACTCCACCTCGGACTCTTCCCGGTCTCACAAGCACCGGAGAGAAGAGTATGACACATCGAGCAGCCGGCGAGAGACTCCTCAGCCGCCCCCTCCCACACCTCCCTCTGACACCCATACACGTGATTCAGGGGAGTCGGAAATAGGATCTGAGTTATTAGCATCTACATCTAGTCAGGAACATTCTGTGCATGTACCTCCTAATGTGACTTTTGCCATACCAAAATTAACTGTAGTTCCACGGGGTGTGAGGTCGACCGGCTCGAGTAGGGTGCTAGCCGACCAATTTAGGGGTTATCCGGCGGGGGCCCAATTCAGCTCACAGGTGACTCATGACTCCCAGCCCATAGCGGCAGGGGGGTACTGGCGCCATTCAGATCCACCTCTTAATGTCATTCCAGAACGGACTGAGGACGGCAACATCAACGTGTTGCCATCGTCAGTGCCAGATTTGTCTTGGACCCCGGTGGATAATGAGATAGACTCACAAGAGATAGCATCACAAGAGATCTTGGAGTAGAGTGAGGAGCCGGCGGATGGAATGTTCTCCCCGGCTCCTCAGTCTCTCCCTAGTAATTATTCTGAGGCTAGTTCACATTCATCCAAAGACCCCTCTAGGAAATGGATGACTTCTGATCAGGTAAATGAATTATTACATAAAGTAATACAGCATTATCAAATCCCTGCCTCGTCAGATCCCCCGGTTACTCTCTCAGCTGCACCTCCTAGCACTTCTGTGATTAAACCTTTAGAACTCCCGACATTCACTACTTCTTGCCCAACCCCGTTGGTGGCAGCTACCCCAGGCCCTACAGTGCCGGCGACGCTAGCAATGTCCAACCTCAGGGTTATGACTGATGTCCAACCTCCTCCTTTAGATAAAGTGCCTCTGAAGAAGGGCCCCATGCCCCTCCTCTATGGTACTGATTGCTCTTGGGTACCTGTGGTACCAGAGAATCCCCTTATAGCTCAACCTTCGGTATCAGGGGACCCACCAGTTCCCGGCGAGTGGTCCATCGAGATCAATAAGAACTGTAAATTTCGGGCCAAAGACGAGACAGAGAGGGTATTAGATGTACTGATTAAGGGTGTCCCAAGTTCCCTTAACCCGGCATATTTTGTGTATTCAGCCGCGCCAGCCGTTCCTTCCGCCGCATCTGCACGACTATTTGCTGACTGGTTGAAGACTGATGGCATCAATGATGTCAAAGCCTTAAATGCTCTTACGCCGGAGTTGGCTACAACTCCGGCTCTGGACCAAGCTCAGACTCCGGTACTGCTTGTCCGAACAAGCCACCAAACAAGGTTGTGTCATTGGCCCGCAGCATAGGGGTGTCGCCTATATGTTCTGAGTTTGCCAAGGGTAGTTCGTCAGAGGTTGGGACACAGCCTGTGTTCAAGAGTCCGGAAGGCTCGAACCCTGTCCGCGACGTCTTTGGGGGTCATAGAGGGCATGGTTTTGTGAGGTGGGCTGGCGAAAGGCGAGGAGTTAAGCTATTGCGTGATACTGGGGCTTCTCAGACCTTGTTAAAGAACTTTACTGGTAGGCCGATTAACGCTGCTCGGGTGGTGGTAGTTCAGGGGATCAATGCTACGAAGTCCTACCCGCTGGTGCGGATGGAGCTGGAGGTGGGTGGTGTGGCGAAGGAGCTGGATGTCGGAATCGTAGAGAACTTGCCTGTTGGGGGCGTCGACCTCCTCCTCGGCAACGACTTTGCGGTGCCTGCTTCTAAGGTTTCACCCTTGGTCGTTGCCGAGAAGGCGGCCGACGTTAGTAGGGAGGAACAGGAGCGGGTTGAGAAGTGTAGCGTACAAACCATGGCGTGTGTTGTGACGCGTTCTCAGACATCCGGAGCCTTGCAGCCACCACCTCAGTCTCAAACCGCGGAGGAAAGGTCACAAGAAAACGGGAAGTGTTGGTCAATTGGAGAGTTTTGAGCCGGCAGTGTTTCTTGGTGACTCATTATTGGCACCTATGTTAGAGTCTGGAGAGGCCCCAGGACCTGTCACAGCTAGTGAGGAGGTAGGGCAGGAAGAGACTCCGAGGCAGCAACGTTACACACAGAGAGAAAAAAGGGTTGCTCAGTTTGATATTGGGGGAGGACTTGGGTTGCTTCGGAAGCATCTAGACAGGTTGGTTCCCTCAGATATTTGTAAACTGCAGTTGGAGGATCCGGAAGTTCAGAAGTGTGGTAATGGTGATGTCAAGATCAAACATGAGGACGGGGAAACATGTCATGTGAACCTGTTGGAGGAGTTTGTGAGGCAACCACCTGAGCAGCCTACTGTCCCTGCGTTGGTCTGCCGCGGCCAAGGTGGAGAAGGAGAGGGGGGCAGTAGGGCACAGGTGGAGGAGAGTAGGGATTGTCATGTCTCGGCAGAGCAGTGGGCGGGGGACACGAGTCTGGTGGCTGTGGAAGCGCTAGAGCACCTGCCTGATCAGCAGTGTGCAGCGCTCCAGCACCAGCTCGGTTCATACCCCACTGGTCATGCCGAGCCCCTGAGCCTCACAACTCGGGCGGTGCAAGATGTTCCGTGGGCAGGTCACGTGGATGTTGAAAGACCGTTAGCCTCGTTGTTTCGGTGGTTCAAGGTGGGCGACGAGGCTTTGGCATGGTTGCCAGGTCAGGGTCGACCCATGGCTGCCAAGGGTGGTGGCCAAAAGGAGGACATTGAGCAGATTGGTGAGGTTGGCTGTGGAGTGGATGTGCCCGGTCGTCGCATAGCCTCCCAATGCTGCTCTAGTCTAATGCAACAGCCCTACCATAGACCGACTGTATCTGGCCATGTCGCTAAAAGCGGTGATGCTGCGCAGGCAGATGTCGTCACAAGGAATGCGGGGGTGCACATGTACGGTATCGGCGGGGAAGCCTTAGCAATAATGAACTATGGGAGTGACTGCACAGGTGGTACTGATTGTCCCTCTCATGACCTGGCTGTTCTAGGGACGAAGGTGGAGAAGGAGGGAGACTACAGGTTAGAAGCTGCGGTCTCGGCTGGGTTGTGGAAGGGCACTAGGATTGTTATTCTGCGAGATAAGTTGTTTACTAGGCTGTGGCAGTGCATCCGCATGTTTGTTGTTTCTCCAGGCCTGATGTACGGGGTAGAATCCGACATGCAGGCTGGAGATAGTGCAAGGCTCAATTTAATTCCCTACCGTATAAATCCTGCTCGACAGCCTGTGGTGCAAGCAGAGCTGGATTACGTGTTGACGAAGGGTCTGAGGGATAAGGAATGTCATGAGTGGTCGTTGCCTGTAACTTTGCAACCTGTGTTAAGTGGCAAGATCAGTGAGTGTGTTGATTGCGAGAGTGTGTGTGCATTATCCCTGACAGACGCCTATACTTTATCGAGAGTTGACGACACCATAGACTGCCTCGGGGCTGCATCGCCTATCACGAAGGTAGAACTAGTGAAAGGTTATTGGCAGGCCCCGTTGCCGGAAAGAGCGAAGAGAAATGCCAGTCTTGTGTTGAACTGGGCAGTTTATCAGTGCCAGGTGTTGTTGTGCTGCCGGAACACAAGTTGGATGTGTGGCATGATAAGGGCACTGATAATGTTTTGGCTGATTGGTTGTCACGGGAGGGTTTGTTTGCAGGAGAACCCTCGCCGTTCAGTCAGTGTGTGTTGAGAGTGGAGGAAAATAGGCTGTCACTGTAGTTCAGCCGAAAAATAACAAAAATAAAAAAGCAAAAACCTTATAAAAACTCTTTATTTTTATAACGTGTAGAATTTTGTATAAGATGTTGTAGCAGTATCTAAGTTGAATGTTTTCGCTTATTGTCGCTAAGTTAGTTGAACTTGCTCGGTGGAGTGCAACAGTCTTTATTTTTTTATATATAGTGCCTTGTGTCGCAACAGTGTGTGGTACTATGAGAAGCTTTCTGTTAGATATGAAGAACTTAGTCAAGTGTCTTATATCTTGGGGGAGGTGTGACGCTCCTGCATAGTAGCCACGTGCGGGCATGCGCGAGTGTCGGCTGCCCAGCCGTTTAGAAACCGGCTGGCGGCAGCCGGCTGGCCGGCTTTTCCTTAGTATATATCCTACGACAATGTAACTAATGTCTGGGATATTCTTATGTTGTTTCACAGCTTGAAGCTGCCCTTATTCTTAACCAACACATCTTAGTATATTTTATTCTCGTTAGTTGATTGTTTCATTATTATATATAAGATGTAAGTCTAGTGAGAGTGGGAGGAGACGAGCGGGAGAGAGAGCGAGCGAGCAGTGTGGGGGAGGTGAGTGTTGCTTTTCCTCCTCCTCCCTCCTCCCTCCCGGAGGAGTTGCTCGCCCGCGTGGCCTTTTCTCTCGGTTTTGATTGGCTGGTGGTTCCTGGCGCCTTCTGCAGGCCTGCTGCCGGGTGACGTAGCGGCCTGTGATTGGCTGACCACCGTGCCTTTGTGTGGGATCCTGGAGGGGTCCAGAGGAGCTATTCTCCTCAGAGCTCACCTCACTGTCGTACCCTTCGGACCCCCTTGATATCTATCCCTCTCAACCCCACTTAGAAACTTTCTCTCTTACTTTGTATACCTTCTTTCCACTACTTCACCAATCTATTTAATTATCCCATCCCCTTGATAGACCTTATATCTATTATTGTATTAACGACGAGCTCTCAGATAATTAGATAGGATTTTGGGCCTTATGCAGAGATGTAATTGTTAATGAGACCTAGGAAGCTTTTTTGTTGTCTCATATTTGGTGGTTTCATGCTTGCTAGTGTGTTCTTGTGGCAGGTGAGCAGGGGCTAGACCGGAGGGGAGGCTTTTTGCGATCCTTTAAGTAAAGTCTGCTGGTGCGAGTCCTGTGGACCTGCACGACTTTACTAGGATACCCGTGGGAGTCTGGGGGCATTTTCTTGTCTGTGTGCCTGTGTGTCTAGTGTTGTGTTGTGTGAGGGCCCTTGCCTAGTCCACTCAGCACTGCGCTAGCACGTCTTGCTTTTGTTTTAGGGTCGCCAGGAGAGAGTCAGATACTTGGGATCTGAGTCTCTCAAGAGAGCACCCTTTCAATTAGAGTAATTTGGCGCACAGACTTGGGAACGTCCCTAGGCTAGAGCAGGTGGCTCAGCCCGAGTATCCGAAGCCTATATCCTTCCGGCTAGACCTCTGCCACCTGGCAGATTAACAGCTAGCGGTTTATTATATCTGTATGCTTGTTATTGTGCCACAGTTTACCGTCTTTGTGAGCATTATGAGTCAGGGTGTGGCTTAGAGACTCTGTCCGAGCAGGCTTGCCTGACTAAGAGTGAGAAGCACACCTGTATGTGGTTATGTTGCGAGTTGCTGCCTTTATTTAATTATACCTATGCCATTATACACTGTATGGCCTATCACTAGTATTTATTCCTGCTTATGAGTTAAGAGTTCTCTAAATCCGTAACTTACTTTCTTTGCTAAGCATCAGATCCTACAGTAGCCGCATGCAGTTTAGAAACCTGCATCTTGTCTACCTGTACGATGTTTTGAGGACTGTTTGCTTTCACCTTCTTTCATGCAGGGGTGATTAGTTGTATTAATTAACGTAACGTTAAATGTACTTTCTTCTAGTTTGTTATTAAATTGTTTCTGCAATTTAATTCCGTTATCTATCTTTTCCTTGAAGCTTTAAGTCAACTTAATTGTGTGATCTTTTATATAGCCTGCTTGACTATCAGCAGTCTATAGTGCGTGCACCCTGTAACCGAGTCATAGGATACCTTGTTGTCCAGGCAGGACTCTTGACGGTTTAGGGTGGTTTGTTGCCTGGGTTTATAGATAAGGGTGGGATCTAGCGTTTTCCGTTGTTGCTTGTTGCCGCATACCTAGTCCAATAGAAAGAGCCCAGTGTTTATATATCCCAGGACGTAACACCACTCACACTCTCCACATCCCAGGGCCGAGCTCAAAGGTCCAAGATTGGGGAGTTGCCTTGAAGGACGAACCCCGGCTGCACCTGGGTTCGTTCCATGTATTCCGCTCAGCCATACCTGGGCCAGGAAGATAGTGAGCAAAGGAATCACCTGGCGGTGGCGCCGGCGGCCTCGACTGCGTCAGCCGCAAGGGTATACCCCAGTGTCTCAGGAGGAGGAGGTCATGTTACAGGAAATGATTGCCAGTTCTAGATCTCTCGCACCTGAACACCTTTATAGAGAATTCACCCTTCAGGATGCTGACTGTACAGCAACTCAGACTCGCACTCCCGTCGCAAGGTTGGATGTGTTCGATCGATCTCAAAGATGCCTATTGGCATGTCCCTATAAACAAGAGGTTCCAAAAGTTTCTCGCTCTGAGAATCCGGCACGAGACTTATGTCTTTCAAAGGATGCCGTTCGGGTTGAACCTAGCACCGAGAGTATTTACCAAACTCGTCCGGCAAGCTCTTTTACCCCTGTTAGTTTGAGGCATACAGGTGTTTTGGTATCTGGACGATTGGCTAGTAGTGGCGAACTCTGTAGAATTATGTCAAGACCATGTCAACCAAGTGTTAGCTCATGTACAAGCCCTAGGGTTCAAGGTGAACTTGGCAAAGTTGCACCTTGTCCCCTCAAGGACGATTCAGTGGATAGGGCTGGTCTGGGATACCGCCGCTCTGACTCTTACTCAGAGTGCGGACAACCGCAGCAGATTTCGAAGGAAACTGTTCCGGTTCCTCCACATTCTGGATACGACCAGGAAAACGTGGGATTCCCAGATCGGTTCTCTCAACTGGGTACAATTAACTGTCAAGTTGGGCCGGTTGAAAGCCAAACGATTAATCCTGGACGGCAACAAAGTGTTCCCTCTCTTGCCGGAGAAGAGATTATGGCCAATTCCTTTATTAATCCACACCTTACTATCGGCCTGGACCAAGCACGAAGTCCTCTACTCAGTCATGTCATGGGTTTCTCCCCCACCTACGGTATGGATAGACACGGACACCTCGGGAACCCTGGGTTGGGGGTACCAGTCAAGCCTAGGCCACCAGGGACAGGGCATTTGGGTGGCAGACAACCAAGCCCATATCAACAAGCAAGAGCTTTTAGTTCCCCTGTTCTTTCTCCAAACTCACGGCAGGACATTGAAGAACAAATCAATAGCATTCAGAATGGACAATCAAACCGCAGTTTTTTGCATTCAGAAGCAAGGCTCAGTGAGGTCACGAGAGTTGTTGAACGTTTCAGAACAAATTTTTACCCTAGCCGACTCATTAGGGATTTCCCTGCATGCCAACTACCTCCCCGGCGTGGCGAACGTCTGGGCAGACGCTCTCTCTCGCCGGCGGAGCACTCTAATAGAATGGACAATCAAACAGGCTATCTTCAACAAGATGATTGCAAAGCCGGCCTGTCCACAGGTGGACTTGTTTGCGTCAGCAGAGAACCACAGACTTCCTCTCTTTCTGACCCGGCACGGGGTAACCCCGGCGGGGCGACCCGATACATTGCTGGTGGACTGGAACAGGTGGACCTCAATCTATCTGTTTCCGCCACCAGACTCTGTGTTAATGTGCAAGGTCATTCACAAACTGAGGGATTACCAGGGCCGGGTAGCGCTGATCGCGCCGCTTTGGCCGGCCCAGGTATGGTACCACCAATTGCAACAGTGGTGCAGGACCCCGGTGTCCCTCCCGGTCTCCGTCTTCCACTTGGAAATGATTGGCAACCTTCGGACCTCGCTCAGTTTTGCCTCATGGATATTTACTATGCCAAATGATTAAATCAATTTGGACCAAGTGTCACTCAGAAGCTAATGAATCAGTACACACTGTCTACCAGGAGACAATATCAATCACATTGGAAAACTTTTACAACCTGGATTGTTGAGTCAGGGCAAACGACTGCCTCGGCAGCCTTAATCTTCAAGTACTTAGACTATCTATTTGAGCATAAGCATTTTTCGGTTATAACATTATAAAATCATCTGTCTGCCATTAGGACCCCCTTCCTTGATCTCACCGGCCTTTCCATGCCGCAGGCGGAGGAGAAAGGTTTTATGAGGGCGTATTTCAAGCTTCGTCCACCTCCCCGCCAGCTCATGCCCACCTGGTTCCTTGATAAAGCCTTAGAATTGCTTCAATCGCGCAAGTATATTAATGCGCCGGACTTTGTCTCGCTTTTAAAGAAAGCTGTTTTTCTCATGGCACTTGCCACCGGAAACCGGGTATCTGAGCTGGCGGCGATGAGCAACGAACCAAACTGTCTCAGGTTTGGGAGACTGCACGACCATGTTCAAATCGTGCCGGCTCCCTCTTTTATTGCTAAGAACGAACATTAAGACCATGTGTTTTCTGAATTTTCCGTCCCGGCCTTAAAGAGAGGCCTCATTCATCACATTTTATGTCCTGTGCAAGCACTCACAAAGTTTATGAGGGCTGTGCAACCTCGCCAACCAGGTGTTTTATGGGTTAACCGAACAGGTAAGCGTGTTACAAAACGGAAGTTAGCTTCCTTGCTTGTCGACGTTATCAGGGAAATTAATTCCGGCGTGATAGGCAGGGCTCACGACATTAGGAAATGGGCAGTGTCCCTCAGATTTTTGCAAAATTTTTCAATTGATGATATTGCTAAAACCCAACTTTGGGCTTCCAATCATACATTCCTTACACGCTACCTGTCTGTTGCTCTAGATAAACCAAAGCGTACCTGTGTAGCTTTACGGCAACGGGTACAGTAAGTCATGTTATATTATAAGTTGTGTTGTTTTAAAAAGGGGGGGGGGGTGCGGAATAGTCCATATCCCCCCTGTACCCTTGGAGATTGTGATACATCACGAGCTGTGATAGGACGGGTTCTACAGTCCAGTATTAGTTTACTTGTTTTTAAATTCTAAGAAATTTATCGCATAGTTGCAACTATGTCTGTTTTACTAAAGTGTACAAAAATATTACTGTACAATTAATTTAAGGACAGAACGAAGACCTACTGCAGAGTTATCGTTCTACAAGACACGTGTGTCATTTATTTATTTTTTATTTTTGTTCATGTATACGATCGATTGCAACGGTCTGACCATGAGCAAGCAGTTTCTTAATGCCACGCACTGCTAGCAAATCTTTTATACCTTTTTATATTTTTGTATTGCATACAATAAATCTTAAGAAAATGTTATCCGGATTCTTCTTCCCTAAGGTTAGGATATTTTACGAATGTCCCGCCTCCAGTCTTGATATTCAGGCGTAGTCGTCAATGATGGAGGGGCCCTATTAAATTATAGGTTTGATTCCCAAAGGGAAGTAGAGAAAACCTAATATTTAGTAGGGCTGTAATCATTGACGACTTGGGCCCTCCCAACCATCCCACTTCCCATTCGCTGATTTCTATAGTTTATTCTTGGTATATCAGTGAAGGACGAAGATGGCCGCTAGAAGGCCTGGTGTCGGGGAAACAAAGCATGAGAAATCCACGAATATGAAAGTCATATGATAATAGATATTAAGTTCTTTTTTCTTTTTTCTTTTTTACGGAGTTTTTTCTGTAGGGTACCCAATCATAATGACGATCCCATGAGGGAATTAAGCGTGCACTTATGATGAGTACTCCACGATACTTCTGCGCGGGCTATTCAAAATGCTGGCGCAGGATGTTGAATGGAGACTATTATTATTAATAGGCGAAGTCGTCAATGATTACAGTGCCCTACTAAATATTAGGTTTTCTCTACTTCCCTTTGGGAATCAAACCTATAATGTATCCTATGTTAATAAACCCATATAATCTACTTCTGCATATTTGTTCTAATCTAATACCTCCACAAGAGGCCTAAGATTCTACGCCAGCCTAAATCATACAAGCCAGTATATTCTAATGAGACAGTTTTGACTGGGCAATATAGATATTCTTAAGCCAAATGCCTATAAATAGAAACAAAAAAAACTTTCCAGGTCCTGGGGGTACATCCTGTTTACAGATAATACTTTAGTGGGCGAGTTAGATAGATATACTTGGCGTTAACCCAAGAACGGCGAGCGTCCTCATATGAGTCTGAACCCTACGAGGGCGAGCGTCCTCATATGAGCCAAGGCCTAAAAAAAGCCTTTCAAAACACCCCACTGGCACTCGAAACAAAGGAATGTCAGATTAAGTGAGATAATTCCCCTCCATACCTCCTATCACTCCTCCACATGTTGAGTCACTTAGAAACCCTATGCAACTGTGAGATCACTCCTGTAAGACCTCTGTGTGGCACTAGAGGTTGGAGAGGGAGGATGTATGTTGCCTGGCCTCCCACCCCAGCTAGGATACGACCGGGAAGTAATACTATACGTTTTTCACCACCCAATTGCAGTTCCCACTTCTTTTATTGCTATTCAAGGTTCATATGTTCATCATATAAGTAAAATAAACGCACATGGGGAAGAAATAATGTTTTATATCGTAAATATAACAAATTCTGTCATAATTGAAGCTTAGAAATTACCTGTTTTTGGGCACTTTTTCCTACATAAATTTTGCGTTTCTTGGGTTAAAGCAGTCTAGGTCATAGGATGAAGGAAACATTTATTGAGGGAGAGAGTTCCAGAATTCACCCATTGAATAGAAGAGAGATCGAGAAATTTTGCCAATTTTTTGGGTTGGAAAGCTGGCCAAAATAGGAGTGGGAGCTCTGAATAACACTGATTGTTGTAATAGTGATAGTAGAGTGAAAGAGATGCAACATTGCGGAGTGTAGAAAGAGATTGACTAATGACCTGTGAGTTATATTGGTGTCCGGGGTAGCTGATGGTGATAATGGTGGCAGTGATGGAGATGAGGGTCAGGGTAAAGGTCTCCAATCCTCGACGGTGACATCCGTACCACAACATCACACTACTGCAAAGCGTCACATACAAACATTTATTAGGCAGTCAAAATGTGTTTAGGAAACTAGTAATTAAAACTTCCATTATATAATAGCCTATAGGCTACATAGTATACTATATCATTTTTTTTCTATGTTAGTGAGCGAGACAAAAGGCAGAACTGCCTGGGGCGAGTGCCTCACCCAGAGTTGAAAGAGTGACAGGGCCAAAATCAAGGGACGTTCGATCCAAAATGCCTGAACACACGGAATTTGAAGCAATTTAAGTCATAGGAAGAGGTAAGACTGATTCTGGGAGAGAGTTCCAGAGCTCAGCTGTTGAATAGAAGAAAGATTGAGAAAACGTTTCACTCTTGGGTTGGAGAGTTGCAGAGTAGGGGTGGGATTGTGTTGCAAGACAGGTGCTACGGCTCTACGAAGAGTGGGTGGTATACACTAGGAACGTTGATCATTGTAATAGCGGTAGAATAGTGAGAGAGATGCTGCATTGCGGCGAAGAGAGAGTGATTGCAGAGAATTAGTGAGTGGGCGTGAGTTAATGAGACGGAAGGTTTTCATTTCTACTTTGTCTATGTGAGAAGATCCTCCCCACACGTGTGAACAATACTCAATACATGGACTCACTGTGCCCCTGTACAGAGCAAGAAGCTGCACAGGGGTAAAGAACCCCCGGAGGCGGTTGAGTACTCCCAGCTTCTGGTAAGCTGTTTTAGCAAGAGTGGTAACATCATACATGATCTTTCCAAGAGAGATCAGAAGAAAAAGAGACACCAAGAATATTAAGAGAAGATGAAGGGTTAATTTGTATGTTGTTGAATAGTAAGGTCATAGGTTTCTGGAAGGGGGCGACGAGTAGACAGATGGAAAAATTGAGTTTTGGCAGCATTGACAGTAACAAAGTTGTCTCTGCCCCAGTTAGAGATAGTAAAGATATCAGTAGATGGTATCCTTACGTGAGTTTTGGATTTCCTGCTGTGAGTGGTTATGAGGAAGGCTAGTTGAATTATAGGTTTGACTCCTGTAAGGAGATAAAGAAACCCTAATATTTAGTAGTGGCCCCGTAATCATTGACGAACATGCCTATTACATAAGGCACCCTCTTCAAACACTAATCCGCCGTAGTTTGAATCTACCGCGCAGAGCATTTAAAATTTGAGGAGCCTTCATCATGAGCGCACACGACCTCACTCATGGCTTCAGTCATTATGAATTGGGTTCTCACTACGAAAAAACTTCGTTAAAAATAAAAAACAAACAGAAAATAAGAATAACTATCCAATAAGCTTTCCATCATATCGTGGATGTACTTGTGTGGATCTTTGACCAGACGCTGACTCAGGCGTCATTCTTCCTTCACTGACATATCAAGTAAACCAAAATCCTTAATACATCAACGAATGGGAAGGGGATGGTCGGGAGGGCCCCAGTCGTCAATGATTACGGGGCCACTACTAAATATTAGGTTTTCTTTATCTCCTTACAGGAGTCAAACCTATAATTTATTAGTGGCCCCTCCATCATTGACGAACATGCCTGATTTCTAAGACTGGAGGGGGACATTCGTAATCATATCATAACTCTAGAAAAGCAGATAATCAAATAACCACATAGTATTCTTACTTTGAAAAATATATATTTTAATGGCGCAGCACATATATACAAAAGGGGGTCAAAGCAGGGGCGTGCTTCAAAGAAGCCTGCTTGATACAAAAGGTTAACTCTTGAGACTCTGCGAACAGATCTGTAAGTTAAAAAGGCACCCCACTCACATAAGTGGTGAAAAATAAAAACTTATAAGTTTACATGTGCACATATAACACCATAATACTTGTGGAAATATTTTGCAAAATATATCCAATGCTTAAACTAAATTGCTTTCACAGCTAAACTACTATAACAACACTGTTGTTTGTACTATCATTGTACTAGCACAATTTCCTGCACTGAATAGTACAGAGAAATTTTCATATCAACAATACCCATAACTAGTATCACAGCTCTTATACTCCGGCGGGGTCTAGGGTGTCCTATATTACCTGACTGCACCCCCCCCCCCCCCCTCCCCCTTTCCTTGAAATTAAAACAAAAGTGACTTAACCCGGCAAGCGCGATAGGCCTCACGGAAGGCTTCCTATAGGGAACGCGATAGGCCTCACGGAAGCAGGACCATAAAAAAAGCCTTCCATAAAAAAAAAGGGCCTATCAAAACAAAGGAATTTGTCTCTAGGTGAGATAATTCCCCTCCAGTACTCATCCATGTAAATCTCACCCACCCCCCTCCCCTCCTTCCCCACCTTATTCCCCCCTCCCTCCCCACCTCAATTATCACCTATTTTTCCTCTTATTATCATCATTTATCGGCTATTTTTCTCTCCCGCGATAATGTAGCACAAGTGGGTTGCATAAAAGATCGTTATGCAACACCCAGACACCGGCACACACCGCCCCGCTCTTCTCAGTTGACTCCCAGACAGCGAGAGGGGAGGGCTGCCTGTCTCTCTCTCTCGCCTGAGATTATGACCGGGTGGCCAATATCTTCGTTTTTCACCACCCAAATGCTTTTCCCACTTATTTTAGCACTCTTGAAGGTTCATATATACATCATATATGTAAAATAAAAGCATACCGAAAACAAATAATGGTTTATATTGTAAATATAACGAATTCTGTCAGAATCCAGGGCTAGAAATGCACAAATAACTACCCTAGCACCTACTGTCATATCGCGCTTGTCAGGTTAAGGGCCACCTAAACCCTCTGCCTTAAAGCTATACATGGCAAGGAAGGTTTGTCTAGAGCTACTGACAGGTATCGAGTCAAAAACGTATGATTAGAGGCCCACAATTGCGTGGACGTAATATCTTCCACAGAAAAATTCTTCAGGAAACGTAAAGAGGTTGCCCATTTGCGTAAATCGTGGGCCCTACCCACAACGCCGGGATTACTCTCTTTAATGACTTCGACTAAAAGAGAAGCCAATCTACGTTTGAGCAAGCGCTTACCCGTACTCTCTACCCATAAAGCACCCTGGGGGTTTAGAGGAGCTACCCTCAAATATTTGGTTAGCGCCTGCACTGGACATAAATTATGGTGCACCTTTCCCCTTTTCAACGCCGGCACAGTGAACTCAGAAAACACGTGTGCACTGTGCTCATTCTTGGCTACAAACCCTGGGGAAGGTGCAATGTGAATACATTCATTAAGCCTACCAAACCTGAGGCAATTAGGTGTGTTGCTCATCGCCGCCAGCTCAGACACTCTGTTCCCGGTGGCCAAAGCCAAAAGGAATACCGCCTTTTTTAAGAGTAATGTAAAATCTGCAGTATTTTGGTACAGACGAGAGTGAAGTAATGACAATGTTTTGTCCAGAGACCAAGTAGGCATGAGCTGACGGGGAGGTGGGCGGAGTTTAAAACATGCCCTCATAAAACCTGTCTCTTCCGCCACTGGAATGGAGAGACCGGTAAGGTCCCAAAATGGTATTCTAATCGCTGTTAAGTGATTTTTTAACGTTACTACAGATAAACGTTTTTGTTCAAATAGATAATTTAAGTAATTAAATACTAACGCCACCGATGGCACAGTCTGTTCCGTTCTAAGGATCCAAGAAGTAAAGGCTTGCCAATGTGATTGATACTGACGTTTTGTAGACTGAGTATATTGATTCAATAACTTATTGGTCACATCTCTACCATACGGTGCTAGCCACTTGGCCTCCTGAATGTCCATAATACAAAAGTCAGCGAGGTCGCTAGGTTGCCAATCGTGTCTAAGTGGAAATACCCGACCGGGAGCGACACCGGGTGCGGGCACCACGTTTTCAATTGCTGGTACCACAACTGCGCCGGCCACAGGGGCGCGATCATCGAGACTAAGCCCCGATAATCCCGTAGTTTGTTTACTACATGGCACATGAGAGACGCGTCTGGCGACGGAAACAGATAGATGGAACTCCACCTGTTCCAGTCTGTCATCCTGGCCCCCCTGCCGGCGTTATCGTCCGGCGGGTGAGGTACAGTGGGAGTTTGTGAGTCTCCTCGGACGCGAACAGATCCACTTGTGGATGGTAAAGCTCTGCAATCATTAGGTTGAAAATGGGTTGCTTGTGTTGATATGGGTATATATATCGGGTTCTTAATGAGACACACTGGATAGGGGTTCACATATATTGGGGGGGGGGTCTGGTTACATGCTTATGGTCATCAAGGGAGGTTTAGGAAGCCATGCCTTAATATTGGCTCGCCTGTAGATTATATATTGAGCTTACAATATTATTACCAATATTGTAACATCCTCTCTCTTTTGAGAAGATAGCTACCAGTGAAATTGGTATTATAAGAATAATTATATTTTGACATTTTGAGGTCCCCTAGGATTATTAAGTAATGCTTATTCTATTATGGCACATGAGCTAGAGTAATAATAGTACCAATATGATTTATAAAATTGTACAGTACTATGATTTGTTAAGTTACTGGTACTGTACTGTATACAGTATGTTACCGGTACAGTAATTAGTGTTTTAGTACAGTATGGAATGTGATTAATGTTGTTAGAATATTAATCTATTAGTATGTAAATATGAGATATGAAGTAGATGAGGTATATTAGTAAAATCTATTGATATGGTATTACAAGACTAGGTGAGGTAGGTTAATTATTAGTTGATAATACTGTTCTACAGGAGAATATCCACAAATAGTGAATATATATGATACAAAAATATATTGTATACCCTTGTGCCAACTAAACATAAAGAATCTATTTTATGAGATTATATGGGATTAGTAATTGTTGGTATATTAGTAAAGTTAGTACATTAGAACATTAATATTCAATGTTCTGAAAATTACAAAATGTTTCATGCAAAGTTATTGGTTATATCATGCAGGATTAGTAAATTAGTAACAAAGGTTATATGATTGACTTAAATTTATAGATCCTGATACCCAGTACCGTACTCAAAATCATCCAATCTCTTTCCTTTCGCATTACAATTTCTTTGCATACCGATCTGCATTATAATATCCTTACACTCCCATTCACATTACAAAACCTGTATCATTCAGACTGTAATGTTAGGTTACTCCTCATTCAGTGGCTTCAGTCGTATTCTCACTCACTTACTCCATTTAGATAATCTTTCTCATCCTGTAACATTCTCATCCAGCATTTACATTTCTGCCAGTGCCTCATCTCATACCAGTATTGGACTGTTAGTCAGACATGCAATCAGTCATACCAGTACTGTACTCTTACCTGGTCATGTCAAACTCTCGGTACCTGGTAGGTAATACATTCCTATTCCGTCTCACGCTCGTCCTGCTCTCATGTGTAGTGACAGGTTCATCAAGTCTACCGTGTATGTCTCTCACGTGTCTGTTGTTTGTGTAGACTGGAACACATATGTCTGTATAATTCCTATCTGTAGATCTAATGGTTGTGGTGTTGTCTGTATTAGTGACTTTTCCATTATTTCTTATGTCAGCGTTTTCACTTGTCATCCGTAAATGACCTCTATTTCGTCTTATCGCTCCATTTTCTGTCTCCACTTCATACGATCGCTCGTCTAATCTCCTGGTTACAACTCCTCATTCCCACTTCTTCTTGCCTAGTGATGTTGGCTTGATTCGCACGACGTCTCCTTCAACCAATGGTTCCAAAACTCTCGAACCTTTGTCGTAGTACTTCTTGCTTTTGAGATCTTTCAGCATCTTCTTCCGCTTCACTCGCTCCAACATAATTCCTTTCGGCTCCAACAACTTGCTAGTAGTCGGCAGTAACGTCCTCGTACGTCGACCAAAGTTGAGTTGCGCTGGACTCTCTTCCAAATCTTGCATAGGCGTATTTCTGTAGTCTAGAATCGCCAAAAACGGATCTTCACCACTCTCGACAGCTTTCTTGATTAGTTTCTTCGACGTCTTGACCGCTGATTCTGCTTTACCGTTAGACTGGGGATGATGTGGGCTGCTCGTTCGATGTTCAAAGTCATACTTCTCCGCGAATTCTTGAAATTCTTCACTGCTGAACTGCGGACCATTGTCACTAACTAGTACATTTGGCAGTCCATATCTTGCAAAGTGCGCCTTCAACTTCCTGATAACAGCGCTTGACTTAGTGCTTTCCAGGTAGTCAACTTCCCAGAAATTACTGAAATAGTCCACTGTAACAAGATAGTTGTGACTCTTGATTGTCATAAGGTCTACACCTACTTTCTCCCATGGTCGGCTGGTTTGCTCATGAGTCATCAGAGGTTCTCTTTGTTGAGCTGTAGAGTATGTGTTACAAATTTCACACTCTGAAATGAATTGCTTCATCTCTGCATTCATTCCTGGCCAAAACAAACATTCTCTTGCGCGTCGTAGACAACCTTCAACTCCCATATGTGACGAATGTATAGCGGACTTCATCTTCTGACGTAGACTGGTAGGAATTACAACACGTTCTCCCTTGAAGATCAATCCATCTTGAAATGACAGTTCTACTCGTACATTAAAGTATGGTTTCAGTATGGTCTCTACTTCACTCTTGTCTTCTGGCCATCCTTTGAGAATTATCTCCTTCAATAGTTGCAATGCTTCATCTTCCTCAGTTGCTCGACGGATTTCTTGCAATCGTTCACTTCGGATGGGTACGTAGTCTGTCATGTTGATCTGTTCAAACACCTCTTCCTGCATATCTCTTGTGTTTTGCAGATAAGCTCTTGATAGAGTGTCGGCTAGATACATTTCTTTGCCCTTCTTGTGAACAATCTCGACATCATACTGTAGTATCCTCATCAACATCCCTTGCAGTCGTCTTGGTACACTTGATAACGGCTTATTTTGGATAGCTTCTAGAGGTTTATGGTCGCTCTGGATTGTCGTCTTCCTCCCAAAACAATACTGATGAAACTTTTCAGTGCAAAGACGATTGCCAAAGTCTCCTTCTCTATCTGCGCATATCGTGTCTCCGTGTCAGTCAGTGCTCGACTTGCAAATGCGATTGGTTTACCCTCTTGAAGTAACGCTGCTCCTAAACCTTTTTGAGATGCATCACATTGAATCTCCAACTTTTGCTCTGGGTTGTAGTACTGTAAGATGGGTGTTTGGGTCATCATCTTCTTGGTCCTCTTGAACGCCTCATCGTGTTCTCTTCTCCACTTCCACTCGGTGTCCTTATGGGTCAGCTTCCTCATAGGCTCCATGACATCCGATAGACTGGGTACAAATTTACTCAAGTAGTTCACCATTCCAGACAGTCGTCGTACTGCAGTCACATCCTCTGGTGCTTGCATCTTCACGATTGCTTCAATCTTCTTTGGGTCAGCCATCAGACCATCCCGTGAGATCTTGTGACCTAGAAATGTGATTTCTGTACTACCAAGCTCAGTCTTTGCTCTGTTCAGCCTCAGACCCTTTGCTCGGCATCTGTCCAGTAGGTTTCTCAGCTTTGAGTCATGATCCCTTGCAGCTTCTTCATCAGTGTCACCAACTCCAAAGACCAAAATGTCATCAGCAACACAAATTGCGCCTTGTAGATCATCCAGAACCAGTTGTAGCTTCTTCTGAAAAATTTCGCTGCTTACAGCCAGACCAAAAGGAAGTCTGTTCCACCTGTATCTCCCATACGGTGTTTGAAATGTTGTCAGCTTGCGTGATTCTTCATCCAACACACAGTGCCAGTAGCTATTCTTGAGGTCAAGCTTGGAGAAAACTTTGGCTTTTGCAAGGTCAGGCAGAATGTCGTCGATTACCGGTAGAGGGTGCATCTCTCTTATGAGTGCTTTGTTCAGAGCTTGAGGGTCAATGCAAATTCTCAGATCCCCCGACTTCTTGGTTCCTGCTACCATTTGACTTACCCATTCTGTAGGCTCGTCGACCTTAGTAATGACATTTTCCTGCTCCAACTGCTCCAGTTTTTCTTTAACCTTCGACTTGATGCTCAATGGTACTCTACATGCAGGAATTGCAATAGGTTTCACCGACTCATCCACTGTTAGATGAACATTTCCTGGTATCTTGCCAACTTCATCAGCAAATACGTCTTCGTAGTCTGTTAGGATGTCATTCATTGCACAGATGTTTTCATAGTTAACTGTGATGAATCCCATCTTCTCAGACGCTCGCTTACTAAGAATTGGTGTAACAACCTGTTTTACAACAACAAACTCAACAGAATAGTACCTTTGTGGTTGCTTGCAGTTGCGGACATCAATCCTACACTTTCCCAACGGCTGAATTGTAGTAGAGTTCCACATTTGAAGAGTTGACTCACACGGCTGTAGCTCTGCGTCCGGTACCAGATGACTTGGAATGGCATTCACACTTGCCCCGCTGTCGATCTGGATCCGGTCGATACGTTCATGATGTATTCCCGTCCTCTTGAGTTATCTTCTGAGTCGTCGCTTTCTTCTGTGACTCCATCTTCTACCGCATGGACTCTGCGTGATGTCTTCTTTTTGCCTCCTGTCACTGCGCTTCTTGGTGCTCCGCCGGTCGCTGCATTACTTGGACATTTCTTGGCATAGTGTCCCATTTTCTTGCATTTATGACATTTGGCATCAGTTGCAGGACAGTTCTTCTTACCCCAATAATGTGCTAAACCACACCAGTCACACTGCGTGAGGTTAGGCTTAGTCTTTGTTGTTTGTGGATTACTCTTCTTCTTGGGTTTTGCACTGAGTTTGTGTACAGACTCCTGCTTGTCACTTCGAAATGCTGTCATTGATCTCCTTGAAGTTTCATGGGCAGTACACATCTTAAGTACAACATCTAGAGTTAGGCTATCCTCCCTAAAGAATTTTTCCCGAAGTGTATCCTCTTGGCAACCAAAAACAATTTTATCCCTCAGAAGTTCATCTTGAAGTTCTCCATATCCAGTGTCTTACCAAAGTCTTCAGCCTAGTGATAAAAGATTCCAAGGATTCATCTTTCCTTTGCATGCTATCATGAAAGTTGTACCTCGCCATCAGCTGCTCATCTCTTGGTGAAAAATGCTTGTCAAATTTCCCAATTAATGTTGCATAAGTCAGGGCAGATTCATCTTCTATGCCAAAAGATTCGTAGATATCTAGCAGAGTGTCACCTCCAGTCAACAATTTCGCTATTTTAATATCATCACTCTTACCCTTCAAACCGTTGCCGATGATGTAAAGATCGAGTTTCTTCTTGTAACGCCTCCACGCCACTGCTTGCTCAATCTCAGACTTGCAGACGAATAAAGGCTGTGAAGTGGATGCCATGACGTCACTCATATCTTTCGACTTTTTTAGGTTAAATCCAAGGATAACTCACTATTTCAGCTGTAGAACTTAGTCAGCAGTACTTCATTCACACGTACACTGCTTACCCAGCTGCCACCATGTTGATATGGGTATATATATCGGGTTCTTAATGAGACACACTGGATAGGGGTTCACATATATTGGGGGGGGGGTCTGGTTACATGCTTCTTGTCGTCTAGGGAGGTTTAGGAAGCCATGCCTTAATATCGACTCGCCTGTAGATTATATATTGAGCTTACAATATTATTACCAATATTGTAACAGCTTGAGCGCCCATTCTACTGTTGTGCTCTGTCTCCGAGACAGAGCGTCTGCCCAGACGTTTGCTACGCCTGGGAGATAAGATGCGTGAAGATGAATGTCCAGCCTGTTGGCTAGAATATAAATATCTTCTGACACGCTTAGCAACGTCCGAGACCTCGTTGACCCTTGTTTCTGAATACAGTGAACCGCATTCAGATTGTCCATTCTGAAGGCCACCGACTTGCCCCGTAAAGTAGAGCCATGAGCCTGAAGGAAATATAAGGGGACTAGTAATTCTTTGACATTGATGTGGGAGATTTCTAAATGGGACCAAAGCCCTTGACCCTGGTGCCCTTGGTTTGACTGAAAACCCCAACCTATCGTTCCTGATGCATCCGTGTCTACCCACACCGTCGGTGGAGGAGAGGTCCATGACATTATTGAGTGCAACATTTCCCGCTTCGTCCAGACCGCTAGTAAGGTGTGGATTAATTTCGGTATGGGCCATACTTTTTTCGCCGGTAATAGTGGAAAATATTTGTTGCCCTCCAATATTAAGCGCTTTACTTTCAACCGGCCCAACATTACAGTTAGTTGAATCCAGTTGAGAGAGCCGACCAGAGACTCCCAGATTCTCCGTGTCGTAGTCAGACTGTGAAGGAACATGAACAGTTTCCCGCAAAATCTGTTCCGATTGTCCACACTCTGACTCAGAGTGAGAGCAGCTGTGTCCCAAACCAGCCCTATCCACTGAACTACTCGTGAGGGAACAAGGTTTGACTTTACCAGATTTACCTTGAACCCTAGAGTATTGACATGTTTTAATGTTATGTTGACATGATTTATGCATACCTGCTCTGTTTCTGCCACCACTAGCCAGTCGTCTAGGTACCACAAAATCCTGATCCCTTGTTTTAACAATGGCATCAGTGCTTGCCGGACTAATTTCGTGAATAAGCGAGGTGCCAGGTTCAAACCGAATGGCATCCTTTGAAAAACATAAGTTTGATCCCTGATCCGTAAGGCCAGGAATCTTTGAAATCTTTTGTTTACCGAGACGTGCCAATAAGCGTCTGTCAGGTCTAAGGAACACATCCAACCTCCCGGCGGAAGTGTTAGCCTGATTTGGTGCACCGTTAACATCCTGAAAGACTCGTTGTGAATATGAAGGTTCAGATACGACAGGTCTACGACGGGTCTCATCTGAACACTGTCCCTTTTGGGAACCAAAAATAGCTTGGATGTGAAGACTGGGTAATTTTGAGGGACCGGGATGATGACATTCTTGGCAATCATTTCCTTGACCAGTGACTCCACCTCTAAAGAAACTAGATTCGCCGATGTCGGCTGACGTAAGCGAGGTCACCGGAGCCGCTGCCAAGTGATGCCTTTGCGTGCCACCATCCTTGCCCAAGTGTTTAACGGCCATGCTTGGTGACACGTTCGGAACGACCCAGTTAGCAGACAAGGGTTCGCCGGCTGTACTACCCTCGGATCCACTCGCCTTGAGACCGGCCTCGGGAATGAGAGAGACATTAGTTTTTTGATGGTGGTGGAGGTGGTGGTGGTGGACGCCTCGCCGGCTGGCTGGCGTTGGCAGAAGACGAGCCCTGACCTGGTTTATTATAGCCTCGTCTTTTCTGACCTGTAAACTTACCCTGTCTATACCTGTACTGACCTTGAGGGGAGGAGGACTTAGGTAGATGAAAGGGCTTAGATCCCCCCGGCTGTGCTTTTGCGACTGGCTTGGGTTTGGGGAAGTTAAAGGCAGGTTTCTTAGAAGGGGCGGGACTATGTTTAAAGGTCTGAGCCATATTAAAAACTGTTCTCCACACCTCAGGGGACATTAAAGAGGGAGTGAGCACTGGTGACATAACCACCTGATTCGCAATACGATCAGGAAGCTTCCGAACCAAGGACATCCTGAGATCTTGTCGAGCTCGCACCGCCTCAAGCAAGGCCGTGCGTATGTCACCCAATGACTGAATTGACGACTGAAGGAGCAGTCGCCGAGACAGTTCCACCGATCTTCTGGCATCCGCGTCTGCGATTGCCTGAGTGGACCGGAGCATCGATTTAGCGACCTGTTGCGTCACAATGTACTGTGAGAAAAGTCTAAATGCTTTCCCCCGTTGCCTAAATTCTCGGTCTAGGTGAGTTGGGGTAGGGGTAGTGAAAGGGTCCTTGAGTTCACATAAATTGATTTTGGGGGCAGCTAAGAAATCAAACAAAGCCGAAGGGACTCCGCCGGCAGAACACACTGGCATAGAGAACCACGAATGACTATCCTGAGGGATCTGGTGGGAAGATTTTGAGGTGAAGGTGGTCGCAAAGTTCTGAGCCTCCGTCTCCCATTCTACCCAAGGGCCCGGACCCAACTGCTGGACACTGGATTAGCGGCTGAGTCTGTGACGGTTCGCAAATCGAGTTCTGGTGTGAGAGCTGACAGAGTCTTTATGTCATTAAAACCATCCTGTTTGGACCAGTCAGAAAACAGTCTCGAAGCTGAGGCAGGGGGCAGGGCAGGTTTAGCAGTATAAACAAAATAGTCCTGGTGATAATAGTTAGGAATGGCCTTAACATTAACATCTAGTACATTCCCCAAAGTATCCAAGGCCCGTAATTTTTTAGATTTATTGCCTTGTATTACCCACTCTCGTGGCACTGGAAGTTCCCCTGACAAGGTAGGTTGAGCGACCTCTGGTTTAGTGGGGATCAAGTGAACCCATGACTCATCCGGACCGTACAGTAAGGGCATAGCTACCTTTTTCATAGGTACTTTATCTAAAGGGGGCGGATTGACATCCGTTATAACCCTGACATTAGAAGTAGTCAGTGCCGCCGTAGCAGGCCTAGTGACCACCGATCGCCACAAAGGACCAAAGAGTTAGCCATAACACAACTAACCCCGGGCCCACAAATAGTCCGTGGAATTAGCCAATACACAACTAATCCAGGAAACAAAAATAGTCCATGGAATTAGCCAATACACAACTAAACCAGGACACACATGACACAATAGTACATATTTATTAGTGGCCCCTCCATCATTGACGAACATGCCTATTACATAAGGCATCCTCTTCAAACACTAATCCGCCGTAGTTTGAATCTACCGCGCAGAGCATTTAAAAAACTGAGGAGCCTTCATCATGAGCGCACGCGACCTCACTCATGGCTTCAGTCATTATGAATTGGGTTCTCACTACGAAAAAACTTCGTAAAAAATAAAAACAAAAAGAAAATAAGAATAACTATCTAATAAGCTTTCCATCATATCGTGGATGTACTTGTGTGGATCTTTGACCAGACGCTACTGCAGGCGTCATTCTTCCTTCTCTGCTCTGCGCTCAGCCTGCCCGGACATGTCTCCCCACGCTCCGCGGGTTCCGCATTTGTTGCGTCCCTAGTGAGTTTTTTCTCATTTGTTTACTCCGGGATGTATCGAGTAAGGTTAGGATATGCGTAGCAGGAGTGTCCTGGGCTGGTTGCCCGCAGTGCAGTGTATTTTGGGTCGTGTGTTTGGGGCATCTATTTCGGATGTACCCTCGTGGTCCTGTTGTGGACAGGTGAACTTTTTCACAGTTAGCTAGCTTTGTGATGCAGGCGGCTTTCATTACACGTTATTGCTTCCTTTTATCTTTCTGATGAGGTAGCGTATTTTTGCTGTCGTTCCCAGCGTATTTTTCTTCACTTAGTGAAGTTTTTTCTGGGTCCCGAGTCAGTTCTTCCCTTTGCCGGAAGTGTTTGCTACAGTGGTGTGTTGGCGGTGGTTCCTGTTGTGATATAATTCAGTGCTTTTTGTTTATATTCCGACATGTTACTGTTATCCGTCTGCCTAGGCCTAGCCAGCCTCTCGTAGCTTTATCACATATACAAGTGTTATCGATTTATTTTCTAAATATGTACTACTGTGTCATGTGTATCCTGGTTTAGTTGTGTATTGGCTAATTCCACGGACTATTTATGTGTCCTGGGTTAGTTGTGTATTGGCTAATTCCACGGACTATGTTGGGCCCGGCGTTAGTTGTGTTTTAGCTACGCCTCGGTCCGGTGTTGCGTTCAGATGGTATCTGGACGGGGTGGGTTTTTTCCGGCGGGTTTTTCTCGTATTCACCTTGATAACCCCGGCTGGTTGCCAAGTTTTGGCCACGCGTGGTTTAAAACAGGCTTGTTTCCCCGGCGAGTGGGTGTCTGTGGCTCCCCAGGTCTGCGTCTCTGGGGTGCCTGTTTCAGGCTCCTTCTGATTCCCGGCGGGTTGGCTGTACCCATCTAACAGTGTTCATACGGACACGTGTTGTTTGTAGTTTTTTCGGTTTTGCAAAGCCAATATAAAACTATGCTGTAGTTGTATTTCCTCCCCGGCGATCTGTTTCAAAGAAGTGGGGAGAGGAACAATTGGGGTTAACTTTTAAACTTTAAATCACCCGGTGGGTGCAACCTGGAAGGGTGGGATGACCGAATTTGCAAAATTCAGTTTAGTTGACCAGACAATTGAGGGATGCATTGTGTATCGCCTCCTTCAACATACGGCGCTTTAGGGCACAATTGGGGTTAACGTTTTTTAAACTATTATTCACACCCGGCGGGTGCTTCTTGCACGGATGAGAATAACGAATTTACAATTCAGTTAGTTAACCAGACATTTGAGGGATATGTTTTGTATCGCCGCCTTCAACATACGGCGATCTAAAAAGATACTTCGGCAGAAGTTAGATCTCGTATATTTGTCAGGCTTCCCAGTTTTTGATCTACGAGATAATTCGGGGGCCGGCGTCTTTTTTAGGGGGTTTTTTCCAAAATTTAATCTGGAAACAAACACCACCGGAAAGACTTAATCACTTATAAACGCCATGATGGTCTTTATATATTATGTCAGAGGGTATTCATAAATCTTTTGGACAAATTAAGATATTTTGAAATCCTTTACTTAGGAAACCCCACCGCGTAGCGAGCTGTGGTCGTTGAGTATTACGTCTCGTTACCCGGCGGGTTATTTAACACCTGTGTGCGAACATGAGTGGGTTAACCTTATGAGCATTAATTCCTGGAAATTTTATTTTTCCAGAGCTGGGTCCCGGCGGGTCTATGCAGAACCTGGAGTAAGTTTCCCTCCAGTCTCTGTCATGGCTACCTTTGCCCCGGTTTTTGCTTTATGCATTACGCCCTCCTGTTCAGGTATCCCTAATTTTGCGCACACCCTTTGTATAAAATGTGTTAAAATGTCTCGTTTGGTGGGGGTTACCTTTCCGGCGTTTTTCTCGTTGCTCCGAGAACACCGTTTTTGTTTACCGAGTTTTAGTCAGGATGGCTAAAATAGGTAAGTTACCCCGACGAGTTTGGTCGCTTGAGGGCTCATCAGAAACTGCGTTTTCTGTGGTCGAGCCTGGGATCAGGCTTCCTGTGTTATTCATTGCTTTATGCATTACGCCCTCCTGTTATGTCTCGTTTGGTGTGGGTTACCTTTCCGGCGTTTTTTTCTCGTTGCTCCGAGAACACCGTTTTTGTTTACCGAGTTTTAGTCAGGATGGCTAAAATAGGTAAGTTACCCCGACGAGTTTGGTCGCTTGAGGGCTCATCAGAAACTGCGTTTTCTGTGGTCAAGCCTGGGATCAGGCTTCCTGTGTTATTCCCGGCGAGGGGGGCTCCACACAGTTATTTTGTTTGGTCTTTCCCTCCCGGCGACCTTTTTACAAAGAGGTCTGGGGCAGGTATAATTGGTTTGACATTGCATATAAAACCCGGCGGTTGTACCTTCGGGTGGTTATATTAACGGATTTGCGATTCGCGATAATTTGCCAAACAATTGATTGATACAATAGGGTATCACGGCCTTCAAGACGGCGATCTATGAGGGCTTCTGGCAGAAGCCGGATTAGAGATTAAGATAGGCTTAGACTTTTTATGGGATAAAAAGATGCCTGAATCTTACTAGTGTTTCAAGTGTAAAGGGATACTTGAAGGACTTCATCTTTAATAAAGATATGTTTCATCTTTATGAGGATTCAGAAGTTATGCTTAATTCTTTCGAACAGGTAAAAGATATGCTGAAATCCTTAATAAACAATTGAAACAATGTTGTTTGTTTGTTTAGTCTTTCCCTCCCGGCGACCTTTTTACAAAAAAGGTCTGGGGCAGGTACAATTGGTTTAACATTGCATATAAAACCCGGCGGTTATACCTTCGGGTGTTTATATTAACTGATTAGCAATTCGCGATCATTTGCCAAACAATTGATTGATACAATAGGGTATCACGGCCTTCAAGACGGCGATCTATGAGGGCTTCTGGGAGAAGCCGGATTAGAGATTAGGATAGGCTTAGACTTTTTATGGGATAAAAAGATGCCGGAATCTTACTAATGTTTCAAGTGTAAAGGGATACTTGAAAGACTTCATCTTTAATAAAGATATACTTCATCTTTATGAGGATTCAGAAGATATGCTTAAAATCTTCTGGACAGGTAAATATATCCTGAAATCTTTAATATGAAACTAAAGGAAAACGAAAAGTAGTGGTGGAGTGCTACGGTTCGTTGACCGGCGGTCTTGTGACACATATTTTGTACCATTTTTTGGGTGTAACCCTATGAGCATTAATCCCCGGAAAATTCTCTTTCCAGGGCGGAGTACCGGTGTTGCACCAGGTGACCAGGTAGTTCCCGGGGGCGGGGTAGTTTTCCCCCAGTCTCTGTCATGTCGGCACTTGAACCTCTCATTGCTGTATGTTCAACGCCGTTAAGATCAGGTATCCCTATATTATTTTTATTTGTTAATGAAATAATTTAATCACTGAATAATAATAACCATATATATTTTCTATGATTATATTATGATAATATTGTGTTTATTTATAGTAATTTATTTTAATACAATTAAATATAAATTAAATTATTTAGTATACTTTATGATTTTGCTCACCAGCTCTGCTTTCAATGTGTTAATGAGCTATGGGAGCTTTTAATTATCATAAACCTTTACAGGGCTCTCTTTCAGAGAGTATACCGAGTTCGCAAGCGAGGGACAGCCACAGCCAAGGTGTATGGCGATACTCACAGTCCTGGCAGGACAGAACACATCCCTTTGTGACTCAACTAGTGCTGACGTCCACGGGATGCCGATGTACCATCTTCTACCCCAGTTTTAACATGGCAACATGTGGAGGTCCCGGCTTCGGCGGGATCTTCCCATGATAAGCCAGACTTAAAGGATGAAGAACAACGATCTCTGGTCTCAGAGATGGAGGTTGAAGAGTCTAGTCACCTTCTAGGCGACTCTCAGGGTACTGTCGAATCTCCACGGAGTTCGTCATCGGCTAGGTATGTACCGGCGGAAGAGATTGATGGACTACTATTGAATGCACTTAATAGGTTCTTTGGCCCTACGCCGGAAACTCCTTCTGATACGGGAGATCCCGCGATGTCGACGAATGTGCGACCTCTGGCTACATCCTTTGCTTTAGCTAAAATACCTAGCCATCCGCTTGTGTCAGACCCAATTTCCAATGTGCCAGGCACAGCAGCTCTCACTACTTCCACTGTGCGAGTCATATCAGACATATCTCCCCCTCCTTTAGACAAGGCGCCAGTCAAAAAAACAGGAGCTATGCCTCTTTTTACGGGCCTGATGAGTCAGGGGTAGCAATGTTACGGAAATATTTTGGATGTTCATATTAAGGACATTCCAAGTTATTATAACCATGACTTATTCTTACCACCAAATCCCTCCAGAACGCCATTCTTGGTTCTCTCTTCCGGTTTTTGGTGCCGGCGGAGTCCCCTCTGCTTGGCTGCCATTAGCACGCCTTCCCCAGCTTACCTAGACCGCGAGTTTAGGTTAAGAGGAAAAGCGTTTAAACTGTTTTCGCAATATATGGTTCCCAGCAAGTAACAAAGTCTCTGTTACGCTCTTCTCAGGCAATAGAAGCCGCGGAAGTCAGGAAAGCCATTGAACTTTCCCGGCGCTTGCTTCTCCAGACTTCCATCCAAGTCTTTAGGAGATATTCGGACGGCCTTATTAGAGGCAGTTCGAGCAAGGCAGGATCTGAGGATGTTCTTAGTGAAGAAACTTCTTGACCGTATTGCAAGCCAAGTAGTTCTGTCTCCAGTTCTAATTCCTTCTTTGATTTCACCAGCAGTTTGGAAGACTGTTTTCAATTTGGCACAAGCATTCAAGCAAGGTCCCCGCAAGCCCTGATGCCCTTGTTAGAACAAGGGATCAGGGTCTGGTGGTATCTGGGCGACTAACTGGTGGTGGCAGAAACAGAAAAGTTACGCATCAGTCATGTCTACGTTACGTTAAACCATCTCATATCTCTAGGATTCAAGGTCAACTTAGTAAAAGTCAAACCCTTGTTCCCCCACGAGTATTTCAGGGGATAGGGCTGGTCGAGGACACAGCTTCTCTCACTCTGAGTCAGAGTGTGGACACTCGAAACAGATTTCGCAAAAACTGTTTATGTTTCTCCACAGTCTGAATACGACACAGAAACTTTGGGAATCTCTAGTCGGTTCTCTAAACGGGGTTCAGCTAACTGTGAAGTTGGGCCGGTTGAAAGTCTAACGTTTAATCTTGGAGGGCAACACATTTTTCCCACTATTACCGGCGGGGATAGTATGGCCTATCCCAACGTTATTACACAACTTACTAGCGGTTTGGGCGACGAGAGAAAGGTTGCACGCAGTCATGTCATGAACCTCTCCTCCGCCGTCGGTATGGGTGGACATGGATGCGTCAGGCACGATAGGTTGGGGCTTTTAGTCAAACCTCGGGCATCAGGGTCAAAGGTTTTGGTCCCATTTAGAAATCTTCCACATCAATGTCAAAGACTTACTAGTCCCCTTATCTGTCCTCCAGGCTCACGGCTCTGCTTTACGGGGCTAGTCGGTGGCCTTCAGAATGGACAATCTGAATGTGGTTCACTGTATTCAGAAACAAGGGTCAATAAGATCTCGGAAGTGGCTAAACTTGTCAGAAAAGATTTTTATACTAGCCAACAGGCTGAACATTCATCTTCACGCATCTTATCTCCCAGGCGTTGCAAACGTCTGGGCAGACGCTCTGTCTCAGAGACAAAGCACTTCAGTGGAATGGGCGCTCTTGCGTGTGCGGAGCATTACCATCCACAAGTGGATTTGTTTGCGTCTGAGAAGACTTGCAAACTCCCACTGTACCTCACCCGCCGGACGATAACGCCGGCGGGCGGACCTGACGCTCTGATGACGGACGAGAACAGGTTGAGTTCCATTTATCTATTTTCCGCCGCCAGACGCGTCTCTAATGTGCCACGTAGTCAACAAACTACAGGATTAGCGAGGCGTAGTCTCGCTAATCGCGCCCCTGTGGCCGGTGCAGTTTGGTACCAGCATTTGTACACGTGGTGCCCGCACCCAGTGTCACTCCCGGTCGGGTTGTTCCACTTAGAACACAATTGGCAACCTAGAAACCTCGCGGACTTGTTCATTATGGACATTCAGGAGGCCAAGTGGCTAGCACCATATGGTAGCGACGTGACCAAGATATTCACGAATCAATATACCCAGTCTACAAAGCGACAGTTTCAATCGCATTGGCCAGCTTTTATGTCTTGGATTCTTAGAACAAAACAAACTGTGCCCTCGGTGGCGTTGGTTGTTAATTATTTAATGTATCTGTTCATGCAGAAACATTTATCTGAAATTGATTTATGAGGGCAGGTTTTAAACTCCGCCCACCTCCCCGTCAGCTCCGGCCTACATGGTCTCTGGACAAAGCATCGTAGTTATTCTCGTTCCCGTATGTACCAAAGACTGCAGATTTTACAAAAGGGCAGTATTCCTTATGGCTTTGGCTACCGGGAACAGAGTATCTGAGCTGGCGGCGATGAGCAACACACCTATTTGCCTCAGGTTTGATAGGCTTCATGAGTATATTCACATTGCACCTTCCCCAGGATTCTTAGCCAAGAATGAGCACAGTGAACACGTGTTTTCAGAGTTCACGGTGCCGGCGTTAAAAAGGGGAAAGGTGCACCATCTTTTTTGCCCAGTGCAAGCTCTAACCAAATATTTAAGAGTGGCACCTCTAAATCACCAGGGTGCTTTATGGGTCGCAAGTCCGGGTGAACGCTTGATGGAGCGTACACTGGCTTCTCTCTTGGTCAAGGATTTTAAAGAGAAGAATCCCGGCGTTGTGGGTAAGACCCACGATTTACGCAAGGGGACAGCCTCTTTACGTTTCCTTAATAATCTTTCGGTGGAAGTTATTAAGTCCACACAGTTGTGGGCCTCTAATCAGGAGTTTTTTGACGCGATACCTTTCAGTAGCTCTGGACAAACCTTCCTTGCCATGTATAGCTTTACGGCAGAGGGTCTAGGTGGCCCTTTTAGTCACGTTTTGTTTAATTTCAAGAAAAAGGGGGGGGGGGGAGGGTGCAGTCAGTGTGACATAGGACACCCTAGACCCCTCCGGAGTATGTGTTCGGAACATACGAGCTGGGATACTGTTTGTAGGCATTGTTTTATAAAATTTATCTGTAGTATTCATTGCAGGAAATTGTGCTAAAGGCCAATAGTAGTGTTACAACAATTCTTGTTGTAAGTAGCTTTGGCTGTGAAGCAATAGATTTTTGAGAAATCTCGGTAGTTGCAACTACGACTTTTACTTTTGAAGTAATTACTTCTCCATAAGTACACGAGTTCAGTACTTCTATGAATGTACAAGAATTCATTTATGTTTGGTTATATTTTTAGGAATATATCCACTAGTTAATGGGGTTTATATGTGCACATGTAAACTTATAAGTTTTTAGTTTTCACCACTTACTTTAAGTGGGGTGCCTTCTTAACTAGCAGATCTGTGTTCAGAGTCTCAGAGTTAACCCTTTTTCAAGCAGGCTTCTTTGAAGCACGCTCCTGCTTGTACCCCTTTTTGAAGATTTAGGCTGTATAAAGTTTATGCACCCGAATATCTCTTTTTTACAAGAGTAAGAATACTATGTGGTTGTTTGATTATCTGCTTTTCTAGAGTTATGATATGATTACGAATGTCCCCCTCCAGTCTTAGAAATCAGGCATGTTCGTCAATGATGGAGGGGCCACTAATAAATTATAGGTTTGACTCCTGTAAGGAGATAAAGAAAACCTAATATTTAGTAGTGGCCCCGTAATCATTGACGACTGGGGCCCTCCCGACCATCCCCTTCCCATTCGTTGATGTATTCAGGATTTTGGTTTACTTGATATGTCAGTGAAGGAAGAATGACGCCTGCAGTAGCGTCTGGTCAAAGATCCACACAAGTACATCCACGATATGATGGAAAGCTTATTAGATAGTTATTCTTATTTTCTTTTTTTTTTTTTTTTTTTACGAAGTTTTTTCGTAGTGAGAACCCAATTCATAATGACTGAAGCCATGAGTGAGGTCGCGTGCGCTCATGATGAAGGCTCCTCAGTTTTTTAAATGCTCTGCGCGGTAGATTCAAACTACGGCGGATTAGTGTTTGAAGAGGATGCCTTATGTAATAGGCATGTTCGTCAATGATTACGGGGCCACTACTAAATATTAGGTTTTCTTTATCTCCTTACAGGAGTCAAACCTATAATTTATATCATAAATCAATAACACTTGTACATGTGGCAAAGCTACAAGAGGCTGGCTAGGCCTAGGCAGACAGAAAAGATAACATGTCGGAATATAAACAAAAAGCACTGAATTATATCACAACAGGAACCACCGCCAACACACCACTGTAGCAGAAACTTCCGGCAAAGGGAAGACTGACTCGGGACCCAGAAAAAACTTCACTAAGTGAAGAAAAATACGCTGGGAACGTCAGCAAAACAACACTACCTCATCAGAAAGATAAAAGGCAGCGAAAACGCGTAATGAAAGCCGCCTGCATCACAAGCTAACTAACTGTGAAAAAGTTCACATGTCCACAACAGGACCACGAGGGTACGTCCGAAATAGACGCCCCAAACAAACGACCCAAAATACACTGCACTGCGGGCAACCAGCCCAGGACACTCCTGCTACGCATATCCTAACCTTACTCGATACATCCCGGAGTAAACAAATGAGAAAAAACTCACTAGGGACGCAGCAAATGCGGAACCAGCGGAGCGTGGGGAGACACGTCCGGGCAGGCTGATCGCAGAGCAGAGAAGGAAGAATGACGCCTGAGTCAGCGTCTGGTCAAAGATCCACACAAGTACATCCACGATATTATGGAAAGCTTATTGAATAGTTATTCTTATTTTCTTTTTGTTTTTATTTTTTACGAAGTTTTTTCGTAGTGAGAACCCAATTCATAATGACTCAAGCCATGAGTGAGGTCGCGTGCGCTCATGATGAAGGCTCCTCAAATTTTAAATGCTCTGCGCGGTAGATTCAAACTACGGCGGATGAGTGTTTGAAGAGGGTGCCTTATGTAATAGGCATGTTCGTCAATGATGGAGGGGCCACTAATAAATAGTGTAATGTAGAATCGCCAGCATGTGAGTGAATGGGGCTGGAGGTGCAGTTGAGAAGATCGTTAATGAATAATAGGAAGAGAATTGGAGATAGGACAGAACCCTGAGGAACACCGGAGTTGATAGGTTGAGGGAATGAACGGCGGCTGTCCACAACCGCAGCTATGGAACGGCCGGAAAGGAAATTAGAGACAAAGGCACAGATGGTAATGGTGTAAAGTCAGTAAAAATAGGGTAGCCTAACAGACCTCGGATGCGGAAATACCTTGAGCCGACCAGGCCAAGTGGGATATCTCTATTGGTCTAACTGGTAAAGTGTTTGCCTCACAACCCAAGGGTCCCGAGTTCAGGCCCCCGCCAGGGCTTGATATTTTCGGGAGGCTATTCCCGCATCTAACGAAGTTTAGGTGTGCTGGTAAAATTATTAAGATAGTTGAGAGTAAGATCGGAGCTCCAAAACTCCTCTTTCGGGTATGGTGTAAGAACCTATTCCTACAATGGTAACCAGAATATGATAAAAATGACGTCATCGTGCTGAAGGGATTAATTGAGATAGTTGTATATTCCATTCGATCCTTAGAAGTCTTCTTTAATTAAGGGAAGGCAGACCGTTTTTCTGGACCCCCTTCTCCCTAATGTTTAGCCCCACTAGTTTTGAGATTATAAGATGTTCGGCTCATTTATATACCGGGATATAGTTTGTTTAAATATGACCGAACAAGTAGGAGGGTCGGCGGTATAGCAGTGTTTGTCAGGAGTTCATTAAAAAGCTGTATTAAATCAGGTATTAGAGTAAATAATGAAAATTAAAGTGTTTGGGTAGAGGTTAACGAAGGTAGTGAGACCTTAGTTATTGGAGTTATGTATAGACCGCCAAATATGAGTAGAAATAACGGAACATCATTATGGGAGGAAATTAAAATAGCATCAAGGTTTAGCAATGTGTGCATTATGGGGGATTTTAATTTCCCTAATATAGATTGGCAGCAACAAATAGGCGACTCTGATTCAAAGGAGTTTATTGAAGTAGTACAAGATAGTTTTTTATCTCAATTCATAGATACGCCGACTAGAGGTGATAATATTCTTGATTTAGTTTTCAGTAACAATGAACATATGATAAATAGTGTAGAAATCGGGGACCACCTAGGAAATAGTGATCACAATTCTGTGTATTTTAATATACAATGGAAAGGTAATACCAGAGAGAATAGAACACTAATACCTGACTTCAGAAAAGCCAATGATGGTGGGTTAAGAAGAGCCCTATTAGCGGACCCTATGGTCAAAAAATTAAGTCGATCCAGGTGTCCAAATGAGTGTATCCCTTCTCAGGCACCTGTCATCTTAAGTCAGGAAGAGACGTCAAACTTGGTAGATACATACGATAATTTTATCAAGTCAGTATTCAATGCGCAAAATAAATATATCCCCAAAAGAAAATTTAGATCAACACAGAACCAACCCAAATGGATGAACTATTAGATCTTCTAGGAAAAAAAGAGAGGAATATATAGAAAAATTAAGAAAGGCGAAATTCACCTACTTGCTTACTATCAGAATCTATCGCGACAGGTAAACAAGGATATTAGGAAAGAAAAAAGAAATTATGAAATTAAGGTTGCCAATGACTCAAAAAATAATCCTAAAGCTTTTTAGTTACCCATTAACATTTCTATTTAACAAGTCATTAGAAACAGGACAAACCTGATCTTCTCTTCCTCACCGAAACTCAGGTGTCTGTAGCAACATCCAGCAACCCCTTCTCTGTATCCTCCTACTTTCTCTATCCTAGTTTCAAAGCCAAAGGCGGATGTTGTGCATATGTGCACAACAAACTCACTTGCTCTTGTGTTCCCGATTTCGACTCCTCTGAATTCTCAACTTTATGGCTCAAACTTTCCTGTCATTCTCTTACTAAATATTTCTGTGCTGTCTATCTTTCCCCTAACTCTACCAACTTTCCCAAATTCTTTGACTATCTAAACTCTACAGTGGAACACATTCTATCCATTTCTCCTTTCTCAGAAATCTCCATCTTAGGAGATTTCAACGTTCACCACCACCATTGGCTCTCCTTTCACACTACTGATCCACCTGGTGAACAAGCCTACGTCTTTTCTATCCTAAATGACCTAGAGCAGTTAGTTCAGCAACCCAACCGTATCCCGGATCGCATCGGAGATCGGCCCAACATTCTTGACCTGTTTCTAACTTCTAACCCTTCTTCTTATACTGTCGATCTTTTCTCTCCTTTGGGCTCCTCCGACCATAAACTTATCTCTGTCACCTGTCCTATCTCTCCAGTACAGCCACCCGATCCTCCGGCGGCGCTTGTGGCACTTTGGCGCTGCCGACTGGGAGGCTCTTCGGCAGTACTTCTTTGATTTCCCATGGAATGATTTCTGCTTCCATGGCCGAGGACCCTCGGAGAGTGCTGAACGCATTACCGAGGTAATCCTATCGGGCGTGGAAGCATACATTCCATTCTCTTTCTCTCAGACTAATGCTAAAAAATCTTGGTTTACTTATGCCTGTTCTACTGCTGTCCGCAATAAGGAGGAAGCATTCAAACGGTACCGACGCCTTAAAACTCAAGACTCTCATTCTTAATATGTTTCTGTCCGGAATCAAGCCAAATCTGTTCTTCGACTTGCCAAACACTCTTTCATCAATAATAAATGCACTGAACTATCCAACTCTAGCTCTTCCCAAGCTTTCTGGCATCTAGCCAAAAACCTCTCCAACAATTTATCTTCCTCGTCTTTCCCTCCCCTTTCCCACTCTGATGGCACAACCATCACTTCTTCCTCTGACAAAGCTAAACTCTTCGCTCAAACTTTTGCTAGAAACTCCACATTGGATGATTCCGGTGCTATTCCTCCCTCTCCGCCCTCCTCTCTCTTACTTATGCCTAATATCCTAATCTCTTCTAAAGATGTACTTTCTACCCTCTCTGGGCTTAACACTAATAAGGCGTACGGTCCGGACGGTGTTCCTCCTGTTGTTCTCAAAAACTGTGCTTCCGTGCTGACTCCCTGCCTAGGCAAACTCTTTCGTCTCTGTCTATCCTCTAACGTCTTCCCTTCATGCTGGAAGTTTGCTCACATTCAACCTGTCCCAAAGAAGGGTGACCGCTCTCAACCCTCCAACTATCGTCCAATTGCTCTTATCTCTTGTCTTTCTAAAGTTTTTGAAACTATTCTTGCTTCCAAATTTCTTAAGCATTTCTCTTCTCATAATCTGCTCTCAGATCGCCAGTATGGCTTCCTTAAGGGTCGCTCTACTGGTGATCTTCTTTCATATCTTACTAACTCTTGGTCATCCTCCTTTCGGGACTTCGGTGAGACTTTTTCTATTGCACTAGACATATCGAAAGCCTTCGATAGAGTCTGGCATAAATCTTTAATTTCTAAACTACCCTCCTTCGGTTTCTATCCCTCCATCTGTGCCTTTGTCTCTAATTTCCTTTCCGGCCGTTCCATAGCCGCGGTTGTGGACGGCCATTGTTCACTTCCTCACCCTATAAACTCCGGTGTTCCTCAGGGCTCTGTCCTATCTCCTATTCTCTTTCTAATTTTTATAAATGATCTCCTTAACTGTACCTTAATTCCCATCCATTCATACGCAGACGACTCAACCTTGCACTACTCCATTAGTTTTTCAGAACGCCCCAGCCAGCAATCCCTCAACGACAAACGTAATGAAGCCATAGAACTCTTAAATTCTGATCTAAATACTATTTCCAATTGGGGCAGAGAAAACCTTGTTAACTTTAATGCTTCCAAAACCCAATTTCTCCATCTATCTACCCGTCAGGATCTCCCAGCGGACTATCCCTTATTCTTCAACAATACAAAAATCAACCCTTCATCTTCTCTCAATATTCTTGGTGTCTCTTTTTCTTCTGCTCTCATTTGGAAGGACCATATTACCAGTCTTGCTAAGGCAGCCTCCCAGAAGCTGGGTGTGCTCAACCGCCTTAGGGGGTTCTTTTCCCCTGCACAGCTTCTTGCTCTGTACAGGGGCATAGTGCGCCCTTGTATTGAGTATTGTTCACATGTGTGGGGAGGTTCCTCTCACACCGCTCTCCTAGACAAAGTTGAAAGGAAGGCCTTTCGTATCATTAACTCCCGTCCACTCACCAACTCTCTGCAATCTCTCTCTCTCTCCGCCGCAATGTTGCATCTCTCTCGCTATTCTATCGCTACTATAATAATCAGTGTTCCTCAGAGCTATCCCAGTGCATACCACCTCCTTTACGTAGGGCACGTGGTACCCGTCTTGCAACTCAATCCCACCCCTACTCTGTTCAACTCTCCAACCCACGAGTGAAACGTTACTCTCAAACTTTCTTCTACTCAACAGCTGAGCTCTGGAACTCTCTCCCAGAATCAGTCTTTCCCTCTTCCTATGACTTAAATTGCTTCAAACTCCGTGTGTCCAGGCATTTTGGCTCGAACGTCCCTTGATTTTGGCCCTGTCACTCTTTCAACTATGGGGGAGGCACTCACTATAGGCAGTTATGCCTTTTGCCTCCCTCAATCACATAGAAAAAAAAAAAAAAAAAAAAAAAAGGTATAGTTCCAGAAGCTTGGAAGCTTGCAAATGTAGTTCCGATCTTCAAAAAAGGTGATAAATCAATAGCATCCAATTACCGTCCCATTAGTCTCACTTCAATCATAGGAAAGCTACTAGAGTCAATTATTGCTAGGAAAATGAGAAACCACTTAGAAACATTTAACTTAATCAATTCTTCTCAGCATGGATTCACTCAGGGACGGTCTTGCCTTACTAATTTGCTTAGTTTTTTCTCAGAGGTATATGAAGCAGTAGATAATGACAAGTCATATGATATTATATATTTAGATTTCAGTAAAGCTTTCGACAGAGTCCCTCATGAGAGATTGATGAGAAAGGTTGAGGCACATGGAATAGGTGGGGCGTTGTTAGAATGGATTAGGTCATGGCTAATTGGTAGGAAGCAGAGAGTCAGCATAAATGGTACCAAGTCAGAATGGGGAGCAGTCAAAAGTGGTGTCCCCCAGGGATCTGTATTAGTTCCTCTGTTGTTTATTATATACATAAATGAAGTAAATTGGCAGATGAAGTTTAACATTGACAAATGCAAGGTATTAAAGATAGGGAAGATGCATACAAATGTTAAATATAAACTAGCTAATATGGAATTAGAAAACTCAGACTGTGAGAAAGATCTAGGTGTGTTTGTTAGCAATGATTTGAAGCCTAGAAACCAATGTATAAGCGTTCATAACAAGGCAAACAGGATTCTCGGGTTCATATCTAGGAGTGTGAGTAACAGAACTGCTGATGTTATCTTAAAACTTTACTTGTCATTAGTGAGACCCCATATGGATTATGCTGTTCAATTTTGGTGTCCTTATTACAGAATGGACATAGATTCATTGGAGAGAGTACACGTACGTAGAATGACAAAAATGATCCATAATATTAGAAATTTTCCGTATGAAGAAAGGTTGAAGAAATTAGGCTTACATTCGTTAGAGAGACGCAGAGTTAGAGGGGATATGATAGAGGTATTCAAGTGGGTTAGTGGGCTTAATAAAGGGGAAAAATGTACTAAAGCTCAGTGATAGCGAAAGAACTCGTACAAATGGTTTCAAATTAGATAAATTTCGTTTCAGGAAAGATATAGGCAAATATTGGTTTGGTAACAGAGTTGTAGATGGGTGGAATAGGCTACCAAGTGATATAGTGGGATCAAGAACGATAGGGAGCTTTAAGATAAAATTATATATGGATGGAGTCATGAAAGAAATACTATCAAGAGCAGTGGATGTTGGTGTATCGCTGAAAATGGAGGGAATTAAGTGGAAGCTACCTATACTGCTGTTTGCGGATGATACAGTTCTGATGAGTGATAATGAATGGGAGTTGCAGGGTCTGGTAAATGAGTTTGGAACAGTGTGCGAAACACGGAATTTGAAGGTAAATGCGGGGAAGAGCAAGGTTATGGTCTTCGAAAGGGGTGAAGTCACAGAGTGTGAGGTGAAGCTGAACGGTCAGGCTATGGAGATCGTCAACTCTTTTAAGTATCTGGGCAGTGTGTTGAGTAAAGTATGGATGAAGAAGCGCAGGAGAGGGTACAACAGGGGAAGGGTTGTAGGAACGCTAAAAGCAGTAACAAGAAATAGGGTGGTCAGTATGGAAGTGAAGAAGTCCTTGCATGACAGTGTGGTAATCCCGACACTGACTTACGGAAGCGAAGCATGGACGTTGGTTGAGAGACTCAGACCAAAAGTGAGAGCAGTGGAAATGAATTACTTATGGAGTGCGTGCGGAGTTACATGGAGGGATAGACAGACTAATGAGGAAGTAAGAAGGAGATGTGGTGTGGAGGTAGATGTGCTGGAAAGTGTGAAAAGGAACAACTTGAGATGGTTCGGCCATATGGAACGTATGGAAAGCGAGAGAATGACTAAGAGGGTGTACGAGAGCGAGGTGGAGGGACAGAGAGGGAGAGGTAGACCAAATGAGAGGTGGAAGGATGGAGTGAGGAAGTACATGAACGAAGGCGGTGCTGGTTGAGGGGAGGGGCGTCGACTAACTGGGGACAGAGGTGCATGGGGGCGGTTCGTTCGTGGCCACCCCTTCGGGGATCACGGCGTCAAGCAATAGATAGATAGATAGAAGATAAAATTAGATAGGCATATGGACGAGATGGGTTGGGTGTGAGGGGGATCTACCAGGTGTGGGCCAATCGGCGTTCAGCAGACCCCTGTAATCTTGTGTTAATCACTGACCATTTTGGTGGGGGCAGTACTCAAGGTATTAGTGAGTTGGGCCTATAATTGGGGTTGGGTGTGACAGGGATCTGCCTTGTATGGGCCGATCGGCTTTTTGCAGACTCCCATTTTCTTATGTTCTTATGTTCTTATTAGTTTGGCAATTTTAACACCTTTCGCCCCATTTTGTTGTATATTTTAAGACCTTTCGTGCCATTTAGGTGTCGATTATATCCTGGCAAGCGATAACGAGCCTGCAATTTTAAGAGGACCCGGCCTTAGGCCGGGACATTTTTCTACTGAAAAATGTAAAAAATTTATCTTGAAGGGGGGTCCAAGGGATGTTTTTCTAAGCTTGATGGAGGTCTAGGGAGGAAACAAAACAAAATATATGAATAAATGAATTAATAGACCAAACAAACAGCCAGCCCCCCCCCCCTTAAGTTGAATAAAATTAAAATGCCCCAGAACGAGAAGCCCACCACGGAAGCCACGAGCGAACACCACACAGAAACACCCGAAAGAAAGGCCCACAGAACGAAAGGACCAGGTGACCGAGCCAACCAGTTAAGACAGGCCGAAGCCCGCAGGGCTAAGCAGCTCCAAACCACACCTGCCTACCCCTTCTAAACACTGACCTTTCCCCCACCTCGCGTATACACTACCCCTCGTGTCCTACACCTCTACCTACATGATGATGAACATAAATACACCTTAAGTTAATACACCCATGCCCTGTCCCTAGGTTGAGCCAATGCCAACCAGTTCAGACAGACCTAAATCTATGTATGTTTTTTTCCCATCCAAGAAGTAATATGTTAACCCCCTGTCTTGCCAAACTCAGTTTCTGAAGACCAACCGCCCCCATAAAATCTATATATGTTCTTCCATCCGAGAAGTAGTATGTTAAAACCCCATGTCCTAATTGATAAGAAACTATGATACCCACGGGTACACCAGTGTATATAGAACCATTGTTCCTGTAAGACCAAGCCAGCAATGACTGAAGATGTTAGCCACCATGCAGTAACTTTAATTCTTACCCCAACCAGAGATTGTATATACAACCCTCTTTTACCATTGTCTCGACGCATTTTCACCACGAAACAATACCGAAGCTACCCCTACGAACTGCCGTTTTCTTTGGTGTATATGTCATAGAAAACGCAGTTCCCAGGAACAACTAGATCAGCAAGAAGTAGTGTCAGATTAACAGTGTCCATAACCATCGTATTGACGAGTAATAATACACCATGTTTTCCCTACTTTCATCCACAGTCAAGCACACACCTACAGTTAACCTCCTCTTCCCCACTGCCCCACAGTCCACATGATTCTATCCTTTCCAGACTCATATACCACCCCATATTGCTCATCTCCCGGTAGCGTTTGGCTAACATACTTTCCCTGTCATTAACCCCCAAGCTACAATACCAACTGTAGTCTAATGCCACCCCTACGCCCAGAGACCTTAGGGTCAAACTTCCACGTAGCCCCCCTTAACCCTCTCCCTCTCGTTAACCCCCCACGCTCCTCGACTCCTTTCCGACCTAGCCTCTCCACCATACCTCCTGAATATCCTTGATTTTTCCGTTGCTAACATTCTCAAACCTTTTACATATATACTCCTATCCAGCCTACCTTCCCTTAGTAGGACGGAACAACATTAGAACTTTACTAACCCTTTGCATGCTATCTATTCCCTCATAACCCATTCACAACCCTGTACCAAATGATCGTCAGTGCGAGGCTAGCCGCCTCGCCAGTGACTAACTTCTATTGCCATACTTCCAGATAAATGTGGCAGAGTTAGCAACCCAGTCTCCACCACATCCAGCAAACCATGCAATTAACAACCCAACCGATTAAACCAGCTAGTCAAGGCACCTTCGGTTTTGGTATTACGAACACCCACATCTGTCTCATAAACAGAGGGTGCGTCATTCTTCCTTCTCTGCTCTGCGCTCAGCCTGCCCGGACGTGTCTCCCCACGCTCCGCGGGTTCCGCATTTGTTGCGTCCCTAGTGAGTTTTTTCTCATTTGTTTACTCCGGGATGTATCGAGTAAGGTTAGGATATGCGTAGCAGGAGTGTCCTGGGCTAGTTGCCCGTAGTGCAGTGTATTTTGGGTCGTGTGTTTGGGGCATCTATTTCGGATGTACCCTCGTGGTCCAGTTGTGGACATGTGAACTTTTTCACAGTTAGCTAGCTTTGTGATGCAGGCGGCTTTCTTTACGCGTTATTGCTTCCTTTTATCTTTCTGATGAGGTAGCGTATTTTTGCTGACGTTCCCAGCGTATTTTTCTTCACTTAGTGAAGTTTTTTCTGGGTCCCGAGTCAGTTCTTCCCTTTGCCGGAAGTGTTGCTACAGTGGTGTGTTGGAGGTGGTTCCTGTTGTGATATAATTCAGTGCTTTTTGTTTATATTACGACATGTTACTGTTATCCGTCTGCCTAGGCCTAGCCAGCCTCTTGTAGCTTTACCACATATACAAGTGTTATTGATTTATTTTCTAAATATGTACTACTGTGTCATGTGTGTCCTGGTTTAGTTGTGTATTGGCTAATTCCACGGACTATTTATGTGTCCTGGGTTAGATGTGTATTGGCTAATTCCACGGGCTATGTTGGGCCCGGCGTTTGTTGTGTTTTGGCTACGCCTCGGTCCGGTGTTGCGTTCAGATGGTATCTGGACGGGGTGGGTTTTTTCCGGCGGGTTTTTCTCGGTTTCACCATGATAAACCCGGCTGGTTGCCGAGTTTTGGCCACGCGTGGTTTAAAACAGGCTTGTTTCCCCGGCGAGTGGGTGTCTGTGGCTCCCCAGGACTGCGTCTCTGTGGTGCCTGTTTCAGGCTCCTTATGAATCCCGGCGGGATGGCTGTACCCATCTAACAGTGTTCATACGGACACGTGTTGTTTGTAGTTTTTTCGGTTTTGCAAAGCCAATATAAAACTAAGCTGTTGTTGTATTTCCTCCCCGGCGATCTTTTACAAAGAAGTGGGGATAGGAACAATTGGGGTTAACTTTTAAACTTTAAATAACCCGGCGGGTGCAACCTGGAAGGGTAGGATGACCGAATTTGCAAAAATTCAGTTTAGTTGATCAGACAATTGAGGGATGCATTGTGTATCGCCTCCTTCAACATACGGCGCTTTAGGGCACAATTGGGGTTAACGTTTTTTTTAAACTTATATTCACACCCGGCGGGTGCGCCTTGGAAGGGTGGGAATAACGAATTTACAATTCAGTTAGTTAACCAGACAATTGAGGGATACGTTTTGTATCGCCGCCTTCAACATACGGCGATCTAAAAAGATACTTCGGGAGAAGTTAGATCTCGTATATTTGTCAGGCTTCCCAGTTTTTGATCTACGAGATAATTCGGGGGCCGGCGTCTTTTTTAGTTTTTTTTTTCTCCAAAATTTAATCTTGAAACAAACACCACCGGAAAGACTTAATCAGTTATAAACGCCATGCTGGTCTTTATATTATGTCAGAGGGTATTCATAAATCTTTTGGACAAATTAAGATATTCTGAAGCCTTCAACATACGGCGATCTAAAAAGATACTTCGGGAGAAGTTAGATCTCGTATATTTGTCAGGCTTCACAGTTTTTGATCTACGAGATAATTCGGGGGCCGGCGTCTTTTTTAGTTTTTTTTTTTTCCAAATTGAATCTTGAAACAAACACCACCGGAAAGACTTAATCAGTTATAAACGCCATGCTGGTCTTTATATATTATGTCAGAGGGTATTCATAAATCTTTTGGACAAATTAAGATATTCTGAAATCTTTTACTTAGGAAACCCCACCGCGTAGCGAGCTGTAGTCGTTGAGTATTACGTCTCGTTACCCGGCGGGTTATTTAACACTGTGTGCGAACATGATTGGGTTAACCTTATGAGCATTAATTCCTGGAAATTTTATTTTTTTCCAGAGCTGGGTCCCGGCGGGTCTATACAGAATCTGGAGTAAGTTTCCCTCCAGTCTCTGTCATGGCTACCTTTGCCCCGGTTTTTGCTTTATGCATTACGCCCTCCTGTTCAGGTATCCCGATTTTTGCGCACACCCTTTGTATAAAATGTGTTAAAATGTCTCGTTTGGTGTGGGTTACCTTTCCGGCGTTTTTCTCGTTGCTCCGAGAACACCGATTTTGTTTACCGAGTTTTAGTCAGGATGGCTAAAATAGGTAAGTTACCCCGACGAGTTTGGTCGCTTGAGGGCTCATCAGAAACTGCGTTTTCTGTGGTCGAGCCTGGGATCAGGCTTCCCGTGTTATTCCCGGCGAGGGGGGCTCCACACAGTTATCTAGGTGATCATGCTGACACCTGTTGGATATGGTTTTCTCGGCTTTTCAAAGCCATTGAAACAATGCTGTCTGTTTGTTTGGTCTTTCCCTCCCGGCGACCTTTTTACAAAGAGGTCTGGGGCAGGTATAATTGGTTTGACATTGCATATAAAACCCGGCGGTTGTAACTTCGGGTGGTTATATTAACGGATTTGCGATTCGCGATAATTTGCCAAACAATTAATTGATACAATAGGGTATCACAGCCTTCAAGACGGCGATCTATGAGGGCTTCTGGGAGAAGCCGGATTAGAGATTAAAGATAGGCTTAGACTTTTTATGGGATAAAAAGATGCCTGAATCTTACTAGTGTTTCAAGTGTAAAGGGATACTTGAAAGACCTCATCTTTAATAAAGATATGCTTCATCTTTATGAGGATTCAGAAGATATGCTTAATTCTTTTGGACAGGTAAAGATATGCTGAAATCTTTAATAAACCATTGCAACAATGCTGTTTGTTTGTTTGGTCTTTCCCTCCCGGCGACCTTTTTACAAAGATGTCTGGGGCAGGTACAATTGGTTTGACATTGCATATAAAACCCGGCGGTTGTACCTTCGGGTGGTTATATTAACTGATTTGCAATTCGCGATAATTTGCCAAACAATTGATTGATACAATAGGGTATCACGGCCTTCAAGACGGCGATCTATGAGGGCTTCTGGGAGAAGCCGGATTAGAGATTAAGATAGGCTTAGACTTTTTATGGGATAAAAAGATGCCGGAATCTTACTAGTGTTTCAAGTGTAAAGGGATACTTGAAAGACTTCATCTTTAATAAAGATATGCTTCATCTTTATGAGGATTCAGAAGATATGCTTAAATCTTCTGGACAGGTAAAGATATGCTGAAATCTTTAATATGAAACTAAAGGAAAATGAAAAGTAGTGGTGGAGTGCTACGGTTCGTTGACCGGCGGTTTTGTGGCACATATTTTGTACCATTTTTGGGGTGTAACCCTATGAGCATTAATCCCCGGAAATTTCTCTTTCCAGGGCGGAGTACCGGTGTTGCACCAGGTGACCAGGTAGTTCCCGGGGGCGGGGTAGTTTTCCCCCAGTCTCTGTCATGTCGGCACTTGAACCTCTCATTGCTGTATGTTCAACGCCGTTAAGCTCAGGTATCCCTATATTATTTTTATTTGTTAATGAAATAATTTAATAACTGAATAATAATAAACATACATTTATTAGTGGCCCCTCCATCATTGACGAACATGCCTATTACATTAGGCATCCTCTTCAAACACTAATCCGCCGTAGTTTGAATCTACCGCGCAGAGCATTTAAAATCTGAGGAGCCTTCATCATGAGTGCACGTGACCTCACTCATGGCTTCAGTCATTATGAATTGGGTTCTCATTACGAAAAAACTTCGTAAAAAATAAAAAACAAAAAGAAAATAAGAATAACTATCCAATAAGCTTTCCATCATCTCGTGGATGTACTTGTGTGGATCTTTGACCAGACGCTGATTCAGGCGTCATTCTTCCTTCTCTGCTCTGCGATCAGCCGGCCCGGACGTGTCTCTCCACGCTCCGCTGGTTCCGCATTTGCTGCGTCCCCAGTGAGTTTTTTCTCATTTGTTTACTCCGGGATATATCGAGTAAGGTTAGGATATGCGTAGCAGGAGTGTCCTGGGCTGGTTGCCCGCAGTGCAGTGTATTTTGGGTCGTGTGTTTGGGGCATCTATTTCGGATGTACCCTCGTGGTCCGGTTGTGGACAGGTGAACTTTTTCAAAGTTAGCTAGCTTTGTGATGCAGGCGGCTTTCATTACGCGTTATTGCTTCCTTTTATCTTTCTGATGAGGTAGCGTATTTTTGCTGACGTTCCCAGCGTATTTTTCTTCACTTAGTGAAGTTTTTTCTGGGTCCCGAGTCAGTTCTTCCCTTTGCCGGAAGTATTTACTACAGTGGTGTGTTGGCGGTGGTTCCTGTTGTGATATAATTCATTGCTTTTTGTTTATATTCCGACATGTTAATGTTATCCGTCTGCCTAGGCCTAGCCAGCCTCTCGTAGCTTTACCACATATACAATTGTTATTGATTTATTTTCTAAATATGTACTACTGTGTCATGTGTGTCCTGGTTTAGTTGTGTATTGGCTAATTCCACGGACTATTTATGTGTCCTGGGTTAGTTGTGTATTGGCTAATTCCACGGACTATGTTGGGCCCGGCGTTAGTTGTGTTTTGGCTACGCCTCGGTCCGGTGGTGCGTTCAGATGGTATCTGGACGGGGTGGGATTTTTTCCGGCGGGTTTTTCTCGGTTTCACCTTGATAACCCCGGCTGGTTGCCGAGTTTTGGCCACGCGTGGTTTAAAAACAGGCTTGTTTCCCCGGCGAGTGGATGTCTGTGGCTCCCCAGGACTGCGTCTCTGGGGTGCCTGTTTCAGGCTCCTTATGATTCCCGGCGGGTTGGCTGTACCCATCTAACAGTGTTCATACGGACACGTGTTGTTTGTAGTTTTTTCGGTTTTGCAAAGCCAATATAAAACTATGCTGTTGTTGTATTTCCTCCCCGGCGATCTTTTACAAAGAAGTGGGGTTAGGAACAATTGGGGTTAACTTTTAAACTTTAAATCACCCGGCGGGTGCAACCTGGAAGGGTGGGATGCCCGAATTTGAAAAATTCAGTTTAGTTGACCAGACAATTGAGGGATGCATTGTGTATCGCCTCCTTCAACATACGGCACTTTAGGGCACAATTGGGGTTAACGTTTTTTTTTAAACTAATATTCACACCTGGCGGGTGCTCCTTGGAGGGATGGGAATAACAAATTTACAATTCAGTTAGTTAACCAGACAATTGAGGGATACGTTTTGTATCGCCGCCTTCAACATACGGCGATCTAAAAAGATACTTCGGGAGAAGTTAGATCTCGTATATTTGTCAGGCTTCCCAGTTTTTGATCTACGAGATAATTCGGGGGCCGGCGTCTTTTTTAGTTTTTTTTTCCAAAATTGAATCTTGAAACAAACACCACCGGAAAGACTTAATCAGTTATAAACGCCATGCTGGTCTTTATATATTATGTCAGAGGGTATTCATAAATCTTTTGGACAAATTAAGATATTCTGAAATCTTTTACTTAGGAAACCCCACCGCGTAGCAAGCTGTAGTCGTTGAGTATTACGTCTCGTTACCCGGCGGGTTATTTAACACTTGTGTGCGAACATGTTTGGGTTAACCTTATGAGCATTAATTCCTGGAAATTTTCTTTTTTTCCAGAGCTGGGTCCCGGCGGGTCTATGCAGAACCTGGAGTAAGTATCCCACCAGTCTCTGTCATGGCTACCTTTGCCCCGGTTTTTGCTTTATTCATTACGCCCTCCTGTTCAGGTATCCCTATTTTTGCGCACACCCTTTGTATAAAATGTGTTAAAATGTCTCGTTTGGTGTGGGTTACCTTTCCCGCGTTTTTTCTCGTTGCTCCGAGAACACCGTTTTTGTTTACCGAGTTTTAGTCAGGATGGCTCAACATAGGTAAGTTACCCCGAAGAGTTTGGTCGCTTGAGGGCTCATAAGAAACTGCATTTTCTGTGGTCGAGCCTGGGATCAGGCTTCCTGTGTTATTCATTGCTTTATGCATTACGCCCTCCTGTAATGTATAGTTTAGTGTGGGTTACCTTTCCGGCGTTTTTCTCGTTGCTCCTAGAACACCGTTTTTGTTTACCGAGTTTTAGTCAGGATGGCTAAAATAGGTAAGTTACCCCGACGAGTTTGGTCGCTTGAGGGCTCATCAGAAACTGCGTTTTCTATGGTCGAGCCTGGGATCAGGCTTCCTGGGTTATTCCCGTCGAGGGGGGCTCCACACAGTTTTCTAGGTGATCAGGCTGACACCTGTTGGACTTGGTTTTCTCTGCTTTTCAAAGCCATTGAAACAATGCTGTCTGTTTGTTTGGTCTTTACCTCCCGGCGACCTTTTTACAAAGAGGTCTGGGGCAGGTATAGTTGGTTTAACATTGCATATAAAAGCCGGCGGTTGTACCTTCGGGTGGTTATATTAACGGATTTGCGATTCGAGATAATTTGCCAAACAATTGATTGATACAATAGGGTATCACGGCCTTCAAGACGGCGATCTATGAGGGCTTCTGGGAGAAGCCGGATTAGAGATTAAGATAGGCTTAGACTTTTTATGGGATAAAAAGATGCCTGAATCTTACTAGTGTTTCAAGTGTAAAGGGATACTTAAAAGACTTCATCTTTATTAAAGATATGCTTCATCTTTATGAGGATTAAGAAGTTATGCTTAATTCTTTTGGACAGGTAAAAGATATGCTGAAATCTGTAATAAGCCATTGAAACAATGCCGTTTGTTTGTTTAGTCTTTCCCTCCCGGCGACCTTTTTACAAAGAGGTCTGGGGCAGGTACAATTGGTTTGACATTGCATATAAAACCTGGTGGTTGTACCTTTGGGTGGTTATATTAACTGATTTGCAATTCGCGATATTTGTATTTCCTCCCCGGCGATCTTTTACAAAGAAGTGGGGTTAGGAACTATTGGGGTTAACTTTTAAACTTTAAATCACCCGGCGGGTGCAACCTGGAAGGGTGGAATGCCCGAATTTGCAAAATTCAGTTTAGTTGACCAGACAATTGAGGGATGCATGGTGTATCGCCTCCTTCAACATACGGCGCTTTAGGGCACAATTGGGGTTAACGTTTTTTAAACTAATATTCACACCCGGCGGGTGCTCCTGGAGGGATGGGAATAACGAATTTACAATTCAGTTAGTTAACCAGACAATTGAGGGATACGTTTTGTATCGCCGCCTTCAACATACGGCGATCTAAAAAGATACTTCGGGAGAAGTTAGATCTCGTATATTTGTCAGGCTTCCCAGTTTTTGATCTACGAGATAATTCGGGGGCCGGCGTCTTTTTTAGTTTTTTTGTTTCCAAAATTGAATCTTGAAACAAACACCACCGGAAAGACTTAATCAGTTATAAACGCCATGCTGGTCTTTATATATTATGTCAGAGGGTATTCATAAATCTTTTGGACAAATTAAGATATTCTGAAATCTTTTACTTAGGAAACACCACCGCGTAGCAAGCTGTAGTCGTTGAGTATTACGTCTCGTTACCCGGCGGGTTATTTAACACTTGTGTGCGAACATGTTTGGGTTAACCTTATGAGCATTAATTCCTGGAAATTTTCTTTTTTTCCAGAGCTGGGTCCCGGCGGGTCTATGCAGAACCTGGAGTAAGTATCCCACCAGTCTCTGTCATGGCTACCTTTGCCCCGGTTTTTGCTTTATGCATTACGCCCTCCTGTTCAGGTATCCCTATTTTTGCGCACACCCTTTGTATAAAATGTGTTAAAATGTCTCGTTTGGTGTGGGTTACCTTTCCGGCGTTTTTTCTCGTTGCTCCGAGAACACCGTTTTTGTTTACCGAGTTTTAGTCAGGATGGCTAAAATAGGTAAGTTACCCCGACGAGTTTGGTCGCTTGAGGGCTCATCAGAAACTGCGTTTTCTATGGTCGAGCCTGGGATCAGGCTTCCTGGGTTATTCCCGTCGAGGGGGGCTCCACACAGTTTTCTAGGTGATCAGGCTGACACCTGTTGGACTTGGATTTGTCTGCTTTTCAAAGCCATTGAAACAATGCTGTCTGTTTGTTTGGTCTTTACCTCCCGGCGACCTTCTTACAAAGAGGTCTGGGGCAGGTATAATTGGTTTGACATTGCATATCAAACCCGGCGGTTGTACCTTCGGGTGTTTATATTAACGGATTTGCCATTCGAGATAATTTGCCAAACAATTGATTGATACAATAGGGTATCACGGCCTTCAAGACGGCGATCTATGAGGGCTTCTGGGAGAAGCCAGATTAGAGATTAAGATAGGCTTAGACTTTTTATGGGATAAAAAGATGCCGGAATCTTACTAGTGTTTCAAGTGTAAAGGGATACTTGAAAGACTTCATCTTTAATAAAGATATGCTTCATCTTTATGAGGATTCAGAAGATATGCTTAAATCTTCTGGACAGGTAAAGATATGCTGAAATCTTTAATATGAAACTAAAGGACAACGAAAAGTAGTGGTGGAGTGTTATGGTTCGTTGACCGGCGGTTTTGAAGCACATATTTTGTACCATTTTTTGGGTGTAACCCTATGAGCATTAATCCCCGGAAATTTCTCTTTCCAGGGCGGAGTACCGGTGTTGCACCAGGTAACCAGGTAGTTCTCGGGGGCGGGGTAATTTTCCCCCAGTCTCTGTCGTGTCGGCACTTGAACCCCTCATTGCTGTATGTTCAACGCCGTTAAGCTCAGGTAGCCCTATCTTATTTTTATTTGTTAATGAAATAATTTAATAGCTGAATCATAATAAACATATATATTTTCTATGATTATATTATGATAATATTGTGTTTATTTATAATAATTTACTTTAATACAATTAAATGTAAATTAAATAAATTAGTATACTTTGTGATTTTGCTCACCAGCTCTGCTTTCAATGTGTTAATGAGCTATGGGAGCTTTTAATTATCATAAACCTTTACGGGACTCGGACGAGGGCTCCCATTCAGGGAGTATACCGAGCTCGCAAGCGAGGGACAGCCACAGCCAAGGTGTATGGCGATACTCACAGTCGTACCTCACCCGCCGGACGATAACGCCGGCGGGCGGACCTGACGCTCTGATGACGGACGAGAACAGGTTGATTTCCATTTATCTATTTTCCGCCGCCAGACGCGTCTCTAATGTGCCACGTAGTCAACAAACTACAGGATTAGCGAGGCGTAGTCTCGCTAATCGCGCCCCTGTGGCCGGCGCAGTGTGGTACCAGCATTTGAACACGTGGTGCCCGCACCCAGTGTCACTCCTGGTCGGGTTGTTCCACTTAGAACACAATTGGCAACCTAGAAACCTCGCGGACTTGTTCATTTTGGACATTCAGGAGGCCAAGTGGCTAGCACCATATGGTAGCGACGTGACCAAGATATTCACGAATCAATATACCCAGTCTACAAAGAGCCAGTTTCAATCGCATTGGCAAGCTTTTACGTCTTGGATTCTTAGAACAAAACAAACTGTGCCCTCGGTGGCGTTGGTTGTTAATTATTAAATTTATCTGTTCATGCAGAAACATTTATCTGAAAGTGATTTATGTGGGCAGGTTTCAAACTCCGCCCACCTCCCCGTCAGCTCATGGCTACCTGGTCTCTGGACAGAGCATTGTCGTTATTTTCGTTCCCGTATGTACCAAAGACTGCAGATTTTACAAAAAGGGCAGTATTCCTTATGGCTTTGGCTACCGGGAACAGAGTATCTGAGCAGGCGGCGATGAGCAACACACCTAATTGCCTCAGGTTTGATAGGCTTCATGAGTGTATTCACATTGCACCTTCCCCAGGATTCATAGCCAAGAATGAGCACAGTGAACACGTGTTTTCAGAGTTCACGGTGCCGGCATTAAAAAGGGGAAAGGTGCACCATCTTTTTTGCCCAGTGCAAGCTCTAACCAAATATTTAAGAGTGGCACCTCTAAATCACCAGGGTGCTTTATGGGTCGCAAGTCCGGGTGAACGCTTGATGGAGCGTACACTGGCTTCTCTCTTGGTCGAGGACTTTAAAGAGAAGAATCCCGGCGTTGTGGGTAAGACCCACGATTTACGCAAGGGGGCAGCCTCTTTACGTTTCCTTAATAATCTTTCGGTGGAAGTTATTAAGTCCACACAGTTGTGGGACTCTAATCAGGAGTTTTTGACTCGATACCTTTCAGTAGCTCTGGACAAACCTTCCTTGCCATGTATAGCTTTACAGCAGAGGGTCTAGGTGGCCCTTTTAGTCACGTTTTGTTTAATTTCAAGAAAAAGGGGGGGGGGGGGGGGAGGGTGCAGTCAGTGTGACATAGGACACCCTAGACCCCTCCGGAGTATGTGTTCAGAACATACGAGCTGTGATACTGTTTGTAGGCATTGTATTATAAAATTTATCTGTAGTATTCATTGCAGGAAATTGTGCTAAAGGCCAATAGTAGTGTTACAACAATTCTTGTTGTAAGTAGTTTTGGCTGTGAAGCAATAGATTTTTAAGAAATCTCGGTAGTTGCAACTACGAATTTTACTTTTGAGGTAATTACTTCTGCATAAGTACACGAGTTCAGTACTTCTACGAAAGTACAAGAATTCATTTATGTTTGGTTATATTTTTAGGAATATATCCACTAGTTAATGGGGTTTATATGTGCACATGTAAACTTATAAGTTTTTAGTTTTCACCACTTACTTTAAGTGGGGTGCCTTCTTAACTAGCAGATCAGTGTACAGAGTCTCAGAGTTAACCCTTTTTTCAAGCAGGCTTCTTTGAAGCACGCTCCTGCTTGTACCCCTTTTTGAAGAATTAGGCTGTATAAAGTTTATGCACCCGAATGTATCTTTTTTACAAAAGTAAGAATACTATGTGGTTGTTTGCTTATCTGCTTTTACTAGAGTTATGATATGATGACGAATGTCCCCCTCCAGTCTTAGATATCAGGCATGTTCGTCAATGATGGAGGGGCCACTAATAAATTATAGGTTTGACTACTGCAAGGAGATAAAGAAAACCTAATATTTAGTAGTGGCCCCGTAATCATTGACGACTGGGGCCCTCCCGACCATCCCCTTCCCATTCGTTGATGTATTGAGGATTTTGGTTTACTTGATATCTCAGTGAAGGAAGAATGACGCCTGCAGTAGCGTCTGGTCATAGATCCACACAAGTACATCCACGATATGATGGAAAGCTTATTGAATAGTTATTCTTATTTTCTTTTTGTTTTTATTTTTTACGAAGTTTTTTCGTAGTGAGAACCCAATTCATAATGACTGAAGCCATGAGTGAGGTCGCGTGCGCTCATGATGAAGGCTCCTCAAATTTGAAATGCTCTGCGCGGTAGATTCAAACTACGGTGGATGAGTGTTTGAAGAGGGTGCCTTATGTAATAGGCATGTTCGTCAATGATGGAGGGGCCACTAATAAATATTAGGTTTTCTTTATCTCCTTGTAGGAGTCAAACCTATAATTACAACCACTTGTGATATGGCAAGCCCCTAGCCACAGCCGCCGGACGACCATCACAGAGAGAGGGTGCGCACCTACCCTTTTTACCCACCCGAGGAGGGAGACCCCCACCCCTGCGGAGGTATACCTGACCCCTGTTTTGACTTCCGGGTCATTGCCAGGTAGCACAGGAATTCTTCCTACCAATGAACTAACCATGCATGACTAACCCCTTTACTAACCTCTATTAACCCACAATAACCCATTCACCTTTCTTGCATACTCTGATAAACAAATTAGCACCTCCGCTATACCATAGAATGAAGACTGAGCAATGTAAGAGAGACGCTCCTATCACAGCTGTCCCAGTCCTCCTCGCAAAGTAGATCCAGTCTCCCTCCCCTCAATACTTCCAGTATAGCCAAAATAGTACCTCTTACTAAGGCTCAGTTATATCACATTATGAAGGCCCCCTATAGCCATGTGCCACAACAGTAATCACCACCGTACCTAGTCCCTGTATCTATTGAGAGCTCAAATAATTCCATAAGACTCGAGATCCCTATGGCCTACAGGGTCCAAAAAAAGAGCCTATAAACCCCAGCTCCAGCCCCCAGTAAAATCAGTTGAAAGATAGACACCAACCAGTGGCTGGCCCCCTTAAGTTGACCTCTAGCTCTGCCCTTGTGTTGTTCCTGAGCATTGAGTTCCAGAGCCGGCAGACTCCGTGGCAGATTTGAGATAGAAGCATCTGTCCACGTACAAGAAATCTACGTGCACCTTATAACCTTCACACACCAGTGGGTATATATGCGTGTAGCCAGCAATGATCGCCAAGAGATCCGTCTTGAGAACTTCCTACATATGGACCCCCTGGACGGCCGCGGAACCAGTCGTTAGCCCCCAACATCACGGACGCAAGATAACCAGGACCAGACCAACCAAATACTACCCAAGATTCACTTTATTAGTATTACTGTTATGCCCTGTTTTTCTACAGGTTTAACTTGGGTAATGTGAGTTCTGAATGACTGGGTATAGAAGGTTGCATGCACAATACAAGGTATGAGGAATAGAGAACACAAAATAAACACACAGTAACACGACACAAGTTCACGTTTATTGAAATAAAGAAATAAAGAGCATAGAAAGATAGTTATATTTGCACAAAACAAATGATAGAAGGGAACTGCTAGCATTTGCGGATTTGGATGGAGCCTAGTCTCCCACTTCCAACGTTCAGGTATATTCTTCTGATCACGGGTTTAATTAGCAAGTTTATATTTTACTGGAAGACCTCAATATATTCGTATAATTCACTGTCACTGATTTTACCTCTTGCTGGCTGGTCGCGTGCCCACGTAGCAACTCACAGTTAGGATTAGACGCGTATATTATAGAACACGGAAATCTCTAGCAACCTCATGGGGGTACTGAACTAAGTTTGATATTCTTAAGGCAGAAATATGTAGAACACGAATCAGTGGGCGAACGTTAGATATCACTAGAGTTTTAATATCTGAATAAGGTAATTACGAGAGTCAAGGTCGCCTGTTAATAAAAAACACTGATCGCTTAGTACGTCCCAAATGGAATGGTTAAATATGAATTACACTGGGCAAGGTCTTAGCCACTTTATAGAAAGTTAATAGGTGCGTATCAAGCTAGTACTATAACACTTAGTACTAGTAACATGAATCTTGAATAGTATGGGTAGATCTGGTCCTGGTTATCTTGCTTCCGGTGATGTTGGGGGCTAACGACTGGTTCCTCGGCCGTCCAGATGGTCCAAAATGTAGGAAGTTCTCAAGTCGGATCTCTTGATGATCGTTGCTGGCTACACACTTATATACCCACGAATTTGTGTGAAGGTTATAAGGTGCACGTTAGGACTTGTACATGGACAGATGCTTCTATCAGTCTTCTCTGCCACGGAGTCTGCCGGATCTGGAATCTCTCAACTCCGGAACAACACAAGGGCAGAGCTAGAGGTAAACTGCAGGGTAGTGACCACTGGTTGGTGTCTAGCTTTCAACTGATTTGACTGGGGGCGGGAGGTAGATTTATAGGCTCGGTTCTGGACCCTGCAGACAGTAGGGATCTCGAGTCTTATGGACTTAATTGAGCTCTCAATAGATATGGGGACTAGGTAATATGGTATTTACTGTTGTGGCACAGGGCGATAGGAAGCCTTTATATTTTCATATAACTGAGCCTTAGTAAGAGGTACTATTTTGGCTATACTGGACGTATTTAGGGGAGAGAGACTGGATCTACTTTGCGAGGAGGATGGGGACAGCTGTGATAGGAGTGTCTCTCTAGATTGTTCAATCTTCATTCTATGGTATAGCTGAGGTGCTAATTTAGTGATCAGAGCATGCAAGAAAGGTAAATGGTTTATTGTGAGGTAATAGAGGTTAGTAAAGGTGTTAGTCATTCATGGTTAGTTCATTGATAGGAAGAATTCCTGTGCTACCTGGCAATGACTCGAGAGTCAAAACAGGGGCCAGGTATACCTCCGCGGGGGTGGGGGTCTCCCTCCTCGGGTGGGCAAAAAGGGGGAGCTGGGCGCCCTCTCTGATATAGTCGTCCGGCGGCTGTGGCTAGGGGCTTGCCATATCACCAGTGTTTGTAATAACCCTCTGTGTATGAGACAGATGTGAGTGTCTTTAATACCAAAACCGAAGGTGCCTTAGCTAGCTGGTTTTACTCGGCTGGTTGTTAATTGTAGGGTTTGCTGGATATGGTGGAGACTGGGTTGCTAACTCTGCCACATTTATCTGGAAGTATGACAATAGAAGTTAGTTACTGGCGGGGCGGCTAGCCTCGCACCGACGACCATTGGGTGCAGGGTTGTGAATGTGTTGTAAGAGAATAGATGGCATGCAAGGGGCTAGTAAAGTTCTAATGTTGTTCTGGCCTACTAAGTGAAGGTAGGCTGGATAGGAGTATATATATAAAAGGTTGGAGAGCGTTAGTAACGGACAATTCAAGGATCTTCAAGAGGTATGAGAGAGAGGCTAGGTCGGACAAGAGTCGAGAAGCGCGGGTGTCTTAATGAGAGGGGGGGGAGAGTTCAAGGGCTACAGGGAAATTTTGCCCCTAAGGTCCCTGGGCGTGGGGGTGGCATTAGGCTACAATTGATATGGAAGTTTGAAAAGGCAGTAGAATACGTTAGCCAAATGCTACCGGGGAATGCAACTATGGGGTGGTATATGAGTCTGGAAAAGATAGAGTTATGTGATCAGTCAGAGGGTTATGGATACTATTAGTTGGCCCTGGGAACTGCGTTTTCTATTAAATATAAAATACCAACCACAGTGGCAGTTCGTAGGGGTACTTAGTTATTGTTTCGGGGTACTTATGACAGATACTGATAACCAGGTTATCTTATATAATCTCTGGTTGGGGTAAGAGGTGTAAGACACGAAGTCAATTGGCGTAGTGTGGACTGTGGATACGAAGGAGGCAAGGGGAAGACGTATGACAATTGTGGAAAGTAAATGGAAAAAGGTGAACACAATGGCGGATAAAAATACTTAACCTAAGGGTTGCATACATAGATTTATGGGGCGATGGGTCTTCAGAAGCTTAGTCTGGCAAGACAAGATGTTAGGGAATGTTAATATTAATACTTAGTTACTAGAGGAGCAATGCAAGGGGCGACTGAGCACGGGTTACATATATCTATACTCGTCATGGAAAATGATATAAGAGATCTAGGGACAGCGTGGGTGCTTTAACTTCTAAGATATATAACATCTACTTCTCGGATGCAAGAACATACATAGATATAATTATGGCTGTCTGATGTGTTGGCATTGGCTCAACGTCGGGACAGGCATGGGTGTTTTTAATATGAATGTATATTCCTGTTCATCATCTTTGTAGTTAATAAGTGTAGGACACGAGGGGTTAGTGTACGTGAGGTGTGGAAAATGGTCGGTTTTAGAAAAGGTAAATGGGTGTGTCCTGGAGCTGTTTAGCCCTGCGGGCTTGGGCCTGCCTGGAATGGCGGGCTCGGTCAGCTGGTCCTTTCGTTCTGTGGACCTTTCTTCCGGGTGTTTCTGTGTGGTGTTCGCTCGTGGCTTCTGTGGTGGGCTTCTTGTTCTGGGGCATTTTACTTCCCTCGGTGGGTGGGGTTTGGTTTTGTATGGCTTGAAGTTTCTTTGGGTCTGGCGCAATACCATGTTCAGATATCACGTGTCCGAGAAAATCTACCTTATTCCGGGCAATCACGCACTTTGAGGGTTTTAATTTCAACCCGGCGGCTCGGATTCTTTGCAGGACTTGTCTCAACCTGAGGAGGTGTTCTTCCCAGGTTGGAGAGTACACAATAATATCGTCCAGATAGGCTAGGCAGGTTTCCCAGGTTAGGCCATGCAATACCGTTTCCATCAAACGGGAGAAAGTGGCGGGTCCGTTACAGAGGCCAAAAGGTAGGACGTTAAATTCATAGTGATGGCCACCACTAGTGGAAAATGCTGTTTTCTTTTGGTCCTCGGCCTTGATAGGCACTTGCCAATACCCTGCTTGCAAGTCGAGGGTAGTGAACCATTTGGATCCGTATAGGGAGTCAAGGGAATCGTCTATTCGGGGTAAGGGCGTAGCGTCTTTAATGGTTATGTCATTTAACCTCCTGTAGTCGACGCAAAAACGGGTTGTCCCATCTTTCTTTTTGACTAAGACAACAGGGGAAGACCAGGGGCTAATGGACGGGGTGGCAATCCCGGCCTCTAACATTTCCTGGACTTGGCGTTCCTCTTCCTGACGTTGTATGGGGTTCTTTCTACGGGATGGTTGTCGTATGGGGGGGCCTGTGGTGTTAATGATGTGTTGTTCTACATCCGTCTGTCCGATTTCGGTGGGTTGTTGGGCAAAGACGTCACTGAATTCCATCAGTAGGTCGTACATGCCGTTCTTTTGGTGGTCAGATAGTGTCTCAGGAAGAGGGGGCAATTGGAGGCTGGTAGGGGTGTCGTTACAATGTATGGGGAGGTCATCGAAAGTTTCGAGATCTCCTATAATGAGACCTTTCGGTAATGTCAGGGGTTCCTCTGAGATATTAGCCACGAGAATGTGGTTGATACGAGCGGGAATGATGGCGGGTTGTAAGAGGCAGCGATGGGGGTTGGGGGATGTGTTAGTGGGGGAAAATACCATGTGAGTTTGGGGTATGGGCCGCAGGTTCACCCATTTTTGATGGTGGGGGGGAATTTGGCATTTATCCTGAACTACCGCTGGGCTAATGATGGTGGGGGATTGACTGGCGAGCAGGTGCTTGGTACTTATAAGGGGGGCAAGGTCACTTTGGTGGGGGTCACGCGTGAGGGGGGGATTAACGGCGCGTGTGAGAGGATCAGTGGGGCGCGGTGTGAGGGGGTTAGAAAACGGGATTTGTTGGAGGGACTGCGGAGGGTTGGTGGGGGAAGCGTTGTCGGTGGCAGTAACAGTTTGTTTAGAGGTTATCTGGGGTTGGTGGGTTTGTCTGTCATGAGGGGGTGAGTCAAGTGTGGGGTTTTGAAGTTTATTAGGGGTGTGAATTGTGGGGGGGTGGAAGGGAGCTACTGACGAAAAACTGTCACAAGGGGGATTGGGGGGGTGGTGGAATAGCTGGGCATTTCTGGGGGCATGGTGGGAACATGGTTGTGTCCCTCGGTCGGCACGCGTGAGGGGGGGATTAACGGCGCGTGCGGGCGGTTCAGAAGGGTGCGAGGTGAGCGAGTTAGAAAACGGGATTTGCTGGGGGGACTGCGGAGGGTTGGTGGGGAAAAAGTTAGGTGTAGAACATGGGTTATTGGTGTAGGACTGGTGTATTGATTTGGGGTTGTTAACATTTCTGGGGGCATGGGGGAAACATTGTTGGGTACATTGGTCGGCATTTTCTCTGGAAACATGTGTACATAAACATTGGATAGAATTAGGGTTACATATATCAGAGTCTGTCCTGAAAACATGGGAGGATTTATTCTGGGCAGAGTTACGAGAATTGAGGGGATTACCGAGGGGGAGTTGCTTGGACTTGTCTTCTTTCGTTTGTTGAGGCATTTTTTTTTTACTGAATTGAGTGAGGTTTTGAGAGATCTCGGGGCAAGGGGGGGTTTTAGGAGTAACCTTAGTGCTAGCTGCAACTTGGTAACCCTGAATCAGGTTTTGTTGAGGGGGAGGTTGTTTTTTCTTTTTGGGAATGGGTTTCTGCGTGATTGGTTTGTCAGAGGCTTTGGGCTGGAATTTGTTTTTGAATGAGATCAGCCTTTGGCCGCAGTCAATCTGGGCCTCTAGTTTTTGAAGGAGGTCAAGTCCAAGGAAACCATCATAATGTTTACAGTTGGAGGAAAATACTGTAAATGTGTGATAACAACGAGCATGGGGGCCAGGAGTGGTTACTGATAGGGGTAAAGTGTCTCCTAGGAGATTTAAGTAAGTATCAGCAGCTGAGATGAGTTCTGTTTTGGTGTTTAACAAAGGGCCAAATCGTCGGGGATGTTTTTCATAGTAAGATTTGAACAAACATGACTTGGCAGCTCCCGTGTCGATTAGCAAGCGGACAGGAATGTCCTTGATTTTGGCCATGTAATAAATGGGGGCAGTGCGACTAGTTATGGCGTCCCCCGCCGAGCCCATCGTGGGCGGGGGATACTTTAAAAATCCTGGGGGTCGGTATCTACCTCTTCCAGGGTTTCCTCGGTATCATCTGAGGTCATGGTATGGGGGGCAATTTCTTCCTCTTGTCCCCACTCCTCTTCATTTACAGAAATGCGAGGAGTAGAGGGGCGAGGTTTGGCAGAGTCACGAATTTGGTGGAGGGCACACTGAGCATTACAGGCAGGGAATTCATAGGGGTTGATAATGACTAAGGTAGGATTTTTACTTTGGTAGGTGTTGTAGTTGCTGTTCCGGTTGAAGATTCTGCGTGGCTGGGACGGTTGGAACCGGGGTCTACTGGGTTGGGGCTTGCCGGAAGGGTAGGTGGGTCTGTTGTTGAAAGATGAGGCTGGGTAGGCATTCTTGGGGTTTTGGTGGTTGGTTTGCTGCGGGTGCGTGGGAAACCTCTTGATTGCAGCGATTTGGGTGGGTGCTTCTGTGCGCACGGCCAAAATACGTCGGATCGTGATGAGGTCTTTTTTGTATTCGACGAAATCGTGCACCCGGAAATGGTCTTTTACTGCTGAGGGCAATATTGACACAAGGTTGACCAGAATTTGCTGTTCTTGTTGGATTTTGGTCAACGTGGGGAAAGAATTTTTTATGTGTTGGGCAAGCTTACTGACTGTGGCATCTAGATCGCCTTCGAATTTCGTGTCTAGGATACGGGTGTGGGCCACGAAAACGCCCAACGAAGGTTTAATGGCTTCTATCACTATTGTGCGAAATTCGTTCCAGGTGAGATCAGGGCGCCCTTGATAGGCCACCAGGGAAACGGCTTTTCCCAGGTGTGGTAATGTTACGGCTATTTTATGTGCGTCCGTGGTATAAGTAATGTCAACTAAGGATTTCACTATGTCCATGAATACTTCGATCCCATAATTTGTTTCCTCATAATTTGGGATGAAAACGTAGTTAGGTTGCGCCATGATGTTCTCGTGTTCTAGCTGTTCCAAACTTGCAATGTAATGCAACCTTTTATCCGAATCAAGAACCACCGCTGCCGCCAATGTTATGCCCTGTTTTTCTACAGGTTTAACTTGGGTAATGTGAGTTCTGAATGACTGGGTATAGAAGGTTGCATGCACAATACAAGGTATGAGGAATAGAGAACACAAAATAAACACACAGTAACACGACACAAGTTCACGTTTATTGAAATAAAGAAATAAAGAGCATAGAAAGATAGTTATATTTGCACAAAACAAATGATAGAAGGGAACTGCTAGCATTTGCGGATTTGGATGGAGCCTAGTCTCCCACTTCCAACGTTCAGGTATATTCTTCTGATCACGGGTTTAATTAGCAAGTTTATATTTTACTGGAAGACCTCAATATATTCGTATAATTCACTGTCACTGATTTTACCTCTTGCTGGCTGGTCGCGTGCCCACGTAGCAACTCACAGTTAGGATTAGACGCGTATATTATAGAACACGGAAATCTCTAGCAACCTCATGGGGGTACTGAACTAAGTTTGATATTCTTAAGGCAGAAATATGTAGAACACGAATCAGTGGGCGAACGTTAGATATCACTAGAGTTTTAATATCTGAATAAGGTAATTACGAGAGTCAAGGTCGCCTGTTAATAAAAAACACTGATCGCTTAGTACGTCCCAAATGGAATGGTTAAATATGAATTACACTGGGCAAGGTCTTAGCCACTTTATAGAAAGTTAATAGGTGCGTATAAAGCTAGTACTATAACACTTAGTACTAGTAACATGAATCTTGAATAGTATGGGTAGATCTGGTCCTGGTTATCTTGCTTCCGGTGATGTTGGGGGCTAACGACTGGTTCCTCGGCCGTCCAGATGGTCCAAAATGTAGGAAGTTCTCAAGTCGGATCTCTTGATGATCGTTGCTGGCTACACACTTATATACCCACGAATTTGTGTGAAGGTTATAAGGTGCACGTTAGGACTTGTACATGGACAGATGCTTCTATCAGTCTTCTCTGCCACGGAGTCTGCCGGATCTGGAATCTCTCAACTCCGGAACAACACAAGGGCAGAGCTAGAGGTAAACTGCAGGGTAGTGACCACTGGTTGGTGTCTAGCTTTCAACTGATTTGACTGGGGGCGGGAGGTAGATTTATAGGCTCGGTTCTGGACCCTGCAGACAGTAGGGATCTCGAGTCTTATGGACTTAATTGAGCTCTCAATAGATATGGGGACTAGGTAAGATGGTATTTACTGTTGTGGCACAGGGCGATAGGAAGCCTTTATATTTTCATATAACTGAGCCTTAGTAAGAGGTACTATTTTGGCTATACTGGACGTATTTAGGGGAGAGAGACTGGATCTACTTTGCGAGGAGGATGGGGACAGCTGTGATAGGAGTGTCTCTCTAGATTGTTCAATCTTCATTCTATGGTATAGCTGAGGTGCTAATTTAGTGATCAGAGCATGCAAGAAAGGTAAATGGTTTATTGTGAGGTAATAGAGGTTAGTAAAGGTGTTAGTCATTCATGGTTAGTTCATTGATAGGAAGAATTCCTGTGCTACCTGGCAATGACTCGAGAGTCAAAACAGGGGCCAGGTATACCTCCGCGGGGGTGGGGGTCTCCCTCCTCGGGTGGGCAAAAAGGGGGAGCTGGGCGCCCTCTCTGATATAGTCGTCCGGCGGCTGTGGCTAGGGGCTTGCCATATCACCAGTGTTTGTAATAACCCTCTGTGTATGAGACAGATGTGAGTGTCTTTAATACCAAAACCGAAGGTGCCTTAGCTAGCTGGTTTTACTCGGCTGGTTGTTAATTGTAGGGTTTGCTGGATATGGTGGAGACTGGGTTGCTAACTCTGCCACATTTATCTGGAAGTATGACAATAGAAGTTAGTTACTGGCGGGGCGGCTAGCCTCGCACCGACGACCATTGGGTGCAGGGTTGTGAATGTGTTGTAAGAGAATAGATGGCATGCAAGGGGCTAGTAAAGTTCTAATGTTGTTCTGGCCTACTAAGTGAAGGTAGGCTGGATAGGAGTTTATATATAAAGGTTGGAGAGCGTTAGTAACGGACAATTCAAGGATCTTCAAGAGGTATGAGAGAGGCTAGGTCGGACAAGAGTCGAGAAGCGCGGGTGTCTTAATGAGAGGGGGGGGAGAGTTCAAGGGCTACAGGGAAATTTTGCCCCTAAGGTCCCTGGGCGTGGGGGTGGCATTAGGCTACAATTGATATGGAAGTTTGAAAAGGCAGTAGAATACGTTAGCCAAATGCTACCGGGGAATGCAACTATGGGGTGGTATATGAGTCTGGAAAAGATAGAGTTATGTGATCAGTCAGAGGGTTATGGATACTATTAGTTGGCAGTTGGCCCTGGGAACAGCGTTTTCTATTAAATATAAATACCAACCACAGTGGCAGTTCGTAGGGGTACTTAGTTATTGTTTCGGGGTACTTATGACAGATACTGATAACCAGGTTATCTTATATAATCTCTGGTTGGGGTAAGAGGTGTAAGACACGAAGTCAATTGGCGTAGTGTGGACTGTGGATACGAAGGAGGCAAGGGGAAGACGTATGACAATTGTGGAAAGTAAATGGAAAAAGGTGAACACAATGGCGGATAAAAATACTTAACCTAAGGGTTGCATCCATAGATTTATGGGGCGATGGGTCTTCAGAAGCTTAGTCTGGCAAGACAAGATGTTAGGGAATGTTAATATTAATACTTAGTTACTAGAGGAGCAATGCAAGGGGCGACTGAGCACGGGTTACATATATCTATACTCGTCATGGAAAATGATATAAGAGATCTAGGGACAGCGTGGGTGCTTTAACTTCTAAGATATATAACATCTACTTCTCGGATGCAAGAACATACATAGATATAATTATGGCTGTCTGATGTGTTGGCATTGGCTCAACGTCGGGACAGGCATGGGTGTTTTTAATATGAATGTATATTCCTGTTCATCATCTTTGTAGTTAATAAGTGTAGGACACGAGGGGTTAGTGTACGTGAGGTGTGGAAAATGGTCGGTTTTAGAAAAGGTAAATGGGTGTGTCCTGGAGCTGTTTAGCCCTGCGGGCTTGGGCCTGCCTGGAATGGCGGGCTCGGTCAGCTGGTCCTTTCGTTCTGTGGACCTTTCTTCCGGGTGTTTCTGTGTGGTGTTCGCTCGTGGCTTCTGTGGTGGGCTTCTTGTTCTGGGGCATTTTAATTACAGTGTTACAGTACTATTTAGAGACTCACTTATTATATTTCTATGAAGTGGCTATATCTTTGCCCCAGTATAATTCACATATAACCATTCCATCAGGAAGTGCTAAGCATATCAGTGTTCATTAATTAACAGGCGACATTAACTCTCGTAATTACCCCGATCCAGATATTATTACATAGAAGTAAAACCCTAGTGATATCTAACGTTCGCCCACTGATTTGCGTTCTACGTATTTCTGCTATAAGAATATAAAACTTAGATCAGTACCCCCCTGAGGTTACTAGAATTCTCGTACTCTAAATATACGCGTGTCTAATCTAGTCTGTGAACTACTACTCATGCACCAGAACTGCCAGTAATAAATCTAAATAGTGAAATTGAATCTATAAGTAACATTGATGGCTTCCAGTATATAAACTTGCGAACAAAGCCAGTGATCAGAAGAGTATACCTGAACGTTGGAAGTGGGAGACTAGGCTCCATCCAGATCCACTAATGCTAGTTGTTCAATTCTATCATTTGTCTTGTACGAGTATTCATACCTTCTTATGCTTCCTATTAATCATCCTCAATAAACGTGATCGTGTGTTTTGTTACTGTGTGTTTATTTTGTGTTCTCTATTCCTCATACCTTGTTTTGTGCATGCAGCCTTATATACCCAGTCAGTTAGAACCCACATTACCCAAGTTAATCCTGTAGAAAAACAGGGCATAACAAAAATCGTCTTATGATAGCCGGAATAACAGAAAATATATTACGTCCTCTTCTGTAGTGTTAAGGGGAGATTTCCACTTGAGGGATTTTTTTCTGGACCCCTTTCTCCCTCATGTTTAGCTCCATTGCTGTTGAGATTTTAAGACGTTTCCCCCATTAGTTTGGCTATTTTAAGAACTTTCGCTCCATATCTGTCAATTTTAAGACCTTTCGTGGAATTTCGGTGTCAATTTTTTTCCTGGCAACGATAGGAAGCCTGTAATTTAAGAGGAATCGGCCTTTGGCCGGGACATTTTTCTACCGAAAAATGTACACATATATCTTGAAAGGGGGTCTAGGGGGTGCTATTTTAAGCTTGATGGAAGTCTAGCAAGGAAACTAAAAAATAAATGAACAAATATTTACATAGACAATAAAACAAGCACTACCCCCTTAATCTGTTCTGTACACGTGTCTACCTTATCCCGTCTCATAAGGTTAATCTGTTCCGTACACGTGTCTACCTTATCCCGTCTCATAAGGTTAATCTGTTCCGTACACGTGTCTACCTTATCCCGTCTCATAAGTCAGTCTAGATCACTCAGCCTCACTCATTCAACTTCACTTATTCACTCAATCAACCCTATTCACTCATTTAATCTCGCTCATACAAATTCCCCCACTCACTTACTCAACTTTACTCACACTTCGCTCACCCACTCAACTTCACCCATTTCACCTCATCCACTCAACTTAACCCATTTCACCTCACCCACTCAACTTAACCCATTTCACCTCACCCACTCAACTTCACCCATTTCACCTCACCCACTCAACTTAACCCATTTCACCTCACACACTCAACTTAACCCATTTCACCTCACACCCAACTTAACCCATTTCACCTCACCCACTCAACTTCACCCATTTCACCTCACCCACTCAACTTCACCCATTTCACCTCACACACTCAACTCACCCCCTTTCACCTCACACACTCAACTTAACCCATTTCACCTCACACACACTACTTCACCCATTTCACCTCACCCACCCACCTTCAAACACCCTCAACCTCACACACCCAACTTCACCCATTTCACCTCACACACTCAACTTAACCCATTTCACCTCACACACCCAACTTAACCCATTTCACGTCACACACTCAACTTAACCCCTTTCACCTCACACACCCAACTTCACACATTTCACCTCACCCACTCAACTTAACCCATTTCACCTCACCCACTCAACTTCACCCATTTCACTTCACCCACTCAACTTCACCCTTTTCACCTCGCCCACTCAACTTCACCCATTTCACCTCACACACTCAACTTCACCCATTTCACCTCACACACTCAACTTCACCCATTTCACCCCACCCACTCAACTTCACCCATTTCACCTCACACACTCAACTTCACCCATTTCACCTCACACACCCAACTTCACCCATTTCACCTCACCCACTCAACTTCACCCATTTCACCTCACACACTCAACTTCACCCATTTCACCTCACCCACTCAACTTCACCCATTTCACCTCACCCACTCAACTTAACCCTTTTCACCTCACACACTCAACTTAACCCATTTCACCTCACCCACTTAACTTCACCCATTTCACCTCACACACCCAACTTCACCCATTTCACCTCACACACTCAACTTAACCCATTTCACCTCACCCACTCAACTTAACCCATTTCACCTCACACACCCAACTTCACCCATTTCACCTCACACACTCAACTTAACCCATTTCACCTCACCCACTCAACTTCACCTTTTTCACCTCACCCACTCAACTTAACCCATTTCACTTCAGACACCCAACTTCACCCATTTCACCTCACCCACTCAACTTAACCCATTTCACCTCACCCACTCAACTTCACCCATTTCACCTCACCCACTCAACTTAACCTATTTCACCTCACACACTCAACTTCACCCATTTCACCTCACCCACTCAACTTAACCCATTTCACCTCACCCACTCAACTTCACCCATTTCACCTCACCCACTCAACTTAACCCATTTCACCTCACACACCCAACTTCACCCATTTCACCTCACCAACTCAACTTAACCCATTTCATCACACACCCAACTTCACCCATTTCACCTCACACACTCAACTTAACCCATTTCACCTCACACACCCAACTTAACCCATTTTACCTCACCCATTCAACTTAACCCATTTCACCTCACCCACTCAACTTAACCCATTTCACCTCACCCACTCAACTTAACCCATTTCACCTCACACACCCAACTTCACCCATTTCACCTCACCCACTCAACTTAACCCATTTCACCTAACACACTCAACTTAACCCATTTCACCTCACACACCCAACTTCACCTCACCCACTCAACTTAACCCATTTCCCCTCACACACTCAACTTAACCCATTTCACCTCACACACTCAATGTAATGCCCTCGAAAATATCCCGCAACTCCAATAATTTACTACCCGAGTTGACGTCAGGTATAGTGTAAAATAGTCGTTGATGGGAAGTCCAATAAACTCATCACGTGAAACACCACGAGACTATCACCTGGTTCTTACAAATCGGACTAAGGTTACTATACTTTTGTACGTATGTGGTAGTACAGTGAGTTAGCGCGCGGGCCTGATTGACCTATGGGGGTCATGGTCACTAACCAGGGTTCGAACCCCACCCAAGGCATCTCAAAACCTGTGGGTTTTTAGGAAGGTTAAACTCCATTCAGAGGTTCGAGCCCCGCGCCAGGCCCCAGGAAAGGTTGACCCTAAGTGGGCCTGGGGAGTTGTCAGGACAGAAAAATTCCCTTCACACCCAGCATTTCACTCAACTTAACCCATTTCACCTCACACACCCAACTTAACCCATTTCACCTCACACACTCAACTTAATCCATTTCACCTCACCCATTTCACCTCACACACCCAACTTCTCTTACACACTCAACCTCACCCATTTCACCCCACACACTCACTCACTCAACTTCACCCATTTCACCTCACCCACTCAACTTAACCCATTTCACCTCATCCACTCAACTTAACCCATTTCACCTCACCCACTCAACTTAACCCATTTCACCTCACACACTCAACTTAACCCATTTCACCTCACACACTCAACTTAACCCATTTCACCTCACACGCTCAACTTCACCCATTTCACCTCACACACCCAACTTCTCTTACACACTCAACCTCACCCATTTCACCCCACACACTCACTCACTCATCACCATTTCACCTCACCCACTCAACTTAACCCATTTCACCTCACCCACTCAACTTAACCCATTTCACCTCACACTCAACTTAACCCATTTCACCTCACACACTCAACTTAACTCATTTCACCTCACACGCTCAACTTCACCCATTTCACCTCACACACCCAACTTCTCTTACACACTCAACCTCACCCATTTCACCCCACACACTCACTCACTCAACTTCACCCATTTCACCTCACCCACTCAACTTAACCTATTTCACCTCACCCACTCAACTTAACCCCTTTCACCTCACACACTCAACTTAACCCATTTCACCTCACACTCAACTTAACCCATTTCACCTCACACGCTCAACTTCACCCATTTCACCTCACACACCCAACTTCTCTTACACACTCAACCTCACCCATTTCACGCTACACACTCACTCACTCAACTTCACCCACTTCACTCACCCTTGCTGTTAAATATACTAGTTGGACTTATACCTTAATTAAGACTACATCATCACAGAGCCCCCCCCCCCCCCCCGCGAGCCTCCATGGGGACAGATGTGCTCTGCTATTGACTCGACAATTGTAACACCTGGACCCAAACTAATGAAGCACGGGTGACGCATTTTAACCCTTTCACGCACAGGACGCGATTTGATCTTATTCTGAGATACTTTAAAGCCTTTGTGACTATCAGGGGTGTTATAAACCTTTAGTTTATTTACTTCATCCTCTGCAGTTGTCTTTGAGTTAGTTGTAGGCAGAAAACTAATTTGGGAGAGGTAATTATAATATTGAGAGAACTCTATTTATGATTGCTAATCGGCAACCCTTGTGTTGACATATGCGTGAAAGGGGACAGTGGCTGTTTGTTTAGTCTATTAATTCATGTATTCATATATTTGTTTAGTTTCCTCCCTAGACCTCCATCAAGCTTAGAAAAACACCCCCTAGACCCCCCTTCAAGATAGATTTGTGTATTTTTCGGTAGAAAAATGTCCCGGCCAAAGGCCGATTCCTCCTAAAATTACAGGCTCGCTATCGCTTGCCAAAAAAAATCGACGCCTAAATGGCACGGAGGGTCCTAATATTGACAAAGAAATGGGGTGAAAGGTCATAAAATCCCCGAACTAATGGAACCAACGTCTAAAAAATTCAAAACTAGTGGGGCTAAACATTAGGGAGAAGGGGGTCCAGAAAAACGGTCTGTCTCCCCTTAAATGTTGTGCTTTTTACCTATATCCAGACGATTATATGCAGGATCTGTGTATGTGTATTATATGCAGGATCTGTGTATGTTATAGGATGCAGATTTATTCTACCCCTTTGATTCCTTGAGTTCTGCTATGTCAGAGATCTTTGGGTAGCCCTGTGCCCAAAAAATATCTGAACCACAAAACCACGTCGAGTTGACAACTGAGGAAGTGTAAAATAGTCATGATGGCAAGTATAATAAAGACATACCCCTCCACGAGACTATCACCTGGTTCTTCAAAATAGAACCAAGGTTTCTTCCTTACTGTACGTCCAAGCGTAGTACAGTGGTAGAGCGAGAGGCTGGTATGCCTACTGACCAGGGTTCAAATCCCCGCCAGGCCAATATATTTTCGGGAGGAAAAATTCCCTCCTCACCCGGTATTTCACTGATTCACTAAACGGGGAGAACAAGATGTTAATATGAACCCAATTATGGTAAACAATGCCAATAACACTTGAACGTAAGTATGGAATTATGAACTACTGACTGTTAGATATACCAGGATTTATGCTAGGGTTACTGGCTATAAGGTGGATTATAACTTAACTGGGCAGAGAAGGAATTCACACACAGACACACACACAAACATGCAGAGGTGTAAGGATAACACAGGAGTACATTTATAGTTATTATATTCAGTAAATAACAAATAGGATGGCATACTTGGCTAATTGTTCACACATATACAGTAATGGCATAAATACAATACACAATATCATGGACATTGAAATATATACCCAGGAGCTAATATGAATTGCAAAACTATTAAATACTGGGGTTATTGCTCCTTTGAATTAGCAATAGAAATTACACACAAAATATATATTAATAATGCATTGAGTGTCTCTTGAATATCAGAGTTTATCACGGATATATTGGTATCCTAATAAGCGCACTTAGGAGTCTTTGCGCATAGATTTAGACAAGTCATGGAAGCACATCTCGAACGAATTTATAATTAAATAAAAGCATAAACACAATGAAATAATCACAAGTCACTTGGTCACTGGACGTGGAAAGATAGTGTCACTCGGGTTGAGTTTACGTGTATCACTGTATGGGTGTGTGCGGCTATAAAGTCAAATATTACTATACATGATCTCACAAGGAGTTCATTTACAAAATATTCTACTTTATAATGATAGATATGTGTGGTTTGTGTCCTCATCTATAGAAACCTAACAAGTAAGAAGGGAGGTCTGTTATACAACTTTCAGCGAGCTTAGTCTTCGTTCTGGTGTCGTGGTCCAACATCTATGGATCTTCCTCTGGCTCATCCTTGTAGTGGCTTCAACGTCAGGGTTGGTCGTGGGTGGTCCTCCAGTAGGTCTCGACAGGGTGGTGAGTTGGCTCCTTACCATCCAGGTGTTGAGGGGTAGGGGGGAGGGCTCAGAGAAGTTACTAGGGAGCACAGACCATGGGTGTACTGGGAATCTAGCAATTCCTATACTCAAGCTTCAGGCACCACACGGACCAGTGTACTGGTGACAGCCTTTATTCAAGTCTGGAGGGTTAGAGAACTTACTAGGCAGCGCGGACCAGTGTCTGTCCACCTAGCAATTCCTCTCTTGAGCAAGGGAGATGTCCTTATGGCCTGGACAACTACCGATACCCAAGTTGGGGAGGGCCAGAGAAACTATTAGGCAGCTTGGACCAGTGTTCTGTCCACCTAACAATTTCTCGGTTAGAGTTCGGGTCAATACCCAGGAACTGAGTTATAACAGGCTTCACAGACCAGTGTGTTCTGGTAGCAAGCTAAAGCTCAAGAACCGGGCACAACAGACTACTCGGACCAGTGTTCTGGCAGTGAGTCAATACCCAGGATCTGTACAATAACTAGTCGTACGGACCAATGTTCAGACAACTTGTTGTTATTGTACAATTCTTCCTTTACTATCTATAGGCAAGTGGGACAGTTCAGGAAGCTCCAAGTCTGTAGATCTCTTTGCACTGACGAGTATACAGGCAAATGGATTTAGAGATTGGATAGGGCTAGATGATGTTAGACTGCACTGACCAATGTTCGGGTAGATCACGTTGCACCTTTGAATCGGCAGCTACTCCGACTCGACCCTGTCTGCCCTCTGCTGGTTTCACCTACCAAGTCATACGTTCAGCAATGTAGTCAGAGGCGAGGTATCTGGAAGAAAGAAGGGCATGGGGTTAAGGTGTCAATTTCAAAGATCTCGGGTCAAGCCCCACAGCATGAGCACAGCCTGGGTGGCTGCGCTGAGAGCGAGAAGTGTCCGAGCACTCTCCTTTGAATTTGGCGGGCATCCGGGCTTGCGTTGTGTTTGGCTTGATTCTTCTCCGGGGCTCTTCTGGGTTGCGGCGTCTGTTGGGTGTCTTGTGGTGCTTCTTAGACTTATGGTGTTTATTTATTAGTGGACCTGTGGGGATCGGTTTTTACACCATACCCGAAAGAGGATTTATGGAGCTCCGATCTTACTCTCAACCATCTGAACAATTTTACCAACACACCTAAACTTCGTTAAATACGGAAATACCCTCACAAAAATATCATGCCCTGGTGGGGGCACGAACTCTCGACCCTTGGGTGTGAGGCAGACACCTTACCAGTTAGACCAATAGAGATATCCCACTTGGCCTGTTCGGCTCAGGGTATTTCTGCATCCGAGGTCTGTTTAGGCTAGCCTACTTTCACTGACTTTACACTACTTCACCTTCCGGGAAGCGAAAGCTCTGAACAGAGAGGAACAAGCTTGAGCCGAATCGACCGAGAGTCCGTCAGAGAGATGAACGGGAATGGTGAGTCAACTTCACTGAGCGATGCATACACGCACCTACTAACTGCCCAGTTGGCAACTCGCTTGGGCGGCTGGCAACTCCACAACCCAACCCAAGCGCGTCTCACAACACTCCCTGGTCTCTCCTCTCCCCTTCCTTGTCCTGTGGGGATCGGTTTTTACACCATACCCGAAAGAGGATTTATGGAGCTCCGAACAGTGTAAAGTCAGTGAAAGTAGGCTAGCCTAAACAGACCTCGGATGCGGAAATACCCTGAGCCGAACAGGCCAAGTGGGATATCTTTATTGGTCTAACTGGTAAGGTGTCTGCCTCACACCCAAAGGTCGAGAGTTCGTGCCCCCAGCAGGGCATGATATTTTCGTGAGGCTATTTCCGCATTTAACGAAGTTTAGGTGTGTTGGTAAAATTGTTCAGATGGTTGAGAGTAAGATCGGAGCTCCATTAATCCTCTTTCGGGTATGGTGTAAAAACCTGATCCCCACAGGGCAAGGAAGGGGAGAGGAGAGACCAGGGAGTGTATGTGCGACGCGCTTGGGTTGGGTTGTGGAGTTGCCAGCCGCCCAAGCGAGTTGCCAACTGGGCAGTTAGTAGGTGCGTGTATGCATCGTTAAGTGAAGTTGACTCACCATTCCCGTTCATCTCTCTGACGGACTCTCGATCGATTCGGCTCAATCTTGTTCCTCTCTGTTCGGAGCTTTCGCTTCCCAGAAGGTGAAGTAGTGTAAAGTCAGTGAAAGTAGGCTAGCCTAAACAGACCTCGGATGCGGAAATACCCTGAGCCGAACAGGCCAAGTGGGATATCTCTATTGGTCTAAGTGGTAAGGTGTCTGCCTCACACCCAAGGGTCGAGAGTTCGTGCCCCCACCAGGGCATGATATTTTCGTGAGGCTATTTCCCAGAGCTCGGCACTTTAGCCAACACTTCCGCAAATAGCCAATTCCGCCATGGCGGAAGTGTCATTTTGTTGGCGAATTAGCGTTGGCGCCAAAATGGCTGCCTATTTGCGGGTTTGAAGCTCTGGAAAGTACCTCCATGTTGCAAACCTCGAGTCCGCAAAATAAAAATTCCAGCCGCCAGCCAGCCCTGGGCTGCTCCTGCAGCTCCAGCCAAAAAAAGTCATGTGACCAAGCCAACTACCTGTGTTCTGGAATCTAGGCCTATACATAAGAACATAAGAAAATGGGAGTCTGCAGAAAGCCGATTGGCCTAAGCAAGGCAGATCCCTGTCCCACACAACCCCAAATCAATTACAAAGCCCAATTATAGGCTCAACACTCTAATACCCTGAGGATCATCTTACCAAAACGGTTAGAGATTAACGCAGGATTATGGGGGTCTGCAGAGCGCTGATTGGCCCAACCCGGCTGATCCCCCTTCACACCCAACCCTTCTCGTCCATATGCTTATCCAATTTTATCTTAAAGCTCCCTACAGTTTTAGATCCCACTATAGCACTTGGTAGTCCATTCCACCCATCTACAACTCTGTTACCAAACCAATATTTGCCTATATCTTTTCTGAAACAAAATTTATCTAATTTGAAACCATTGGTACGAGTTCTTTCGCTATCACTGAGCTTTAGTACATTTGTCATGTCCCCTTTGTTAATCCCACTAACCCACTTGAACACCTCTATCATATCCCCTCTAACTCTGCGTCTCTCTAACGAATGTAAACCTAATTTCTTCATATGGAAGATTTCTAATATTATGGATCATTTTTGTCATTCTACGCTGTACTCTCTCCAATGAATCTATGTCCATTCTGTAATAAGGACACCAAAATTGGACAGCATAATCCATATGGGGTCTCACTAATGACAAGTAAAGTTTTAAGATAACATCAGCAGTTCTGTTACTCACACTCCTAGAGATGAACCCGAGAATCCTGTTTGCCTTATTACGAATGCCTATACACTGTTTTCTAGGCTTCAAATCATTGCTAACAAACACACCTAGATCTTTCTCGCAGTCTGAATATTCTAATTCTAAATTAGCTAGTTTATATTTAACATTTGTAAAATGCCCCAGAACGAGAAGCCCAACACAGAAGCCATGAACGAACACCACACAGAAACACCAAAGGAAAGGTCCACAGAACGAAAGGACCAGCTGACCGAGCCCGCCATTCCAGACAGGCCCAAGCCCGCAGGGCTAAACAGCTCCAGGACACACCCCTTTACCTTTTCTAAAACTGACCATTTTCCACACCTCACGTACACTAACCCCCTTGTGTCCTACACTCCTAACTCCAAAGATGATGAACAGGAATATACATTCATATTAAAAACACCTATGCCTGTCCCGACGTTGAGCCAATGCCAACACATCAGACAGCCATAATTATATCTATGTATGTTCTTGCATCCGAGAAGTAGATGTTATATATCTTAGAAGTTAAAACACCCACGCTGTCCCTAGACCTCGTATATCATTTTCCATGACGAGTATAGATATATGTAACCCGTGCTCAGTTGCCCCTTGCATTGCTCCTCTAGTAACTAAGTATTAATATTAACATTCCCTAACATCTTGTCTTGCCAGACTAAGCTTCTGAAGACCCATCGCCCCATAAATCTATGTATGCAATCCTTAGGTTAAGTATTTTTCTCCGCCATTGTGTTCACCTTTTTCCATTTACTTTCCACAATTGTCATACGTCTTCCCCTTGCCTCCTTCGTATCCACAGCCCACACTACGCCAATTTATTTCGTGTCTTACACCTCTTACCCCAACCAGAGATTGTATAAGATAACCTGGTTACCAGTATCTGTCATAAGTACCCCGAAACAATAACTAAGTACCCCTACGAACTGCCGCTGTGGGTGGTATTTTATATTTAATAGAAAACGCAGTTCCCAGGGCCAACTAATAGTATCCATAACCCTCTGACTGATCACATAACTCTATCTTTTCCAGACTCATATACCACCCCATAGTTGCATTCCCCGGTAGCATTTGGCTAACGTATTCTACTGCCTTTTCAAACTTCCATATCAATTGTAGCCTAATGCCACCCCCACGCCCAGGGACCTTAGGGGCAAAATTTCCCTGTAGCCCTTGAACTCCCCCCCCCCCTCTCATTAAGACACCCGCGCTTCTCGACTCTTGTCCGACCTAGCCTCTCTCATACCTCTTGAAGATCCTTGAATTGTCCGTTACTAACGCTCTCCAACCTTTTATATATATACTCCTATCCAGCCTACCTTCACTTAGTAGGCCAGAACAACATTAGAACTTTACTAGCCCCTTGCATGTCATCTATTCTCTTACAACACATTCACAACCCTGCACCCAATGGTCGTCGGTGCGAGGCTAGCTGCCCCGCCAGTAACTAACTTCTATTGCCATACTTCCAGATAAATGTGGCAGAGTTAGCAACCCAGTCTCCACCATATCCAGCAAACCCTACAATTAACAACCAGCCGAGTAAAACCAGCTAGCTAAGGCACCTTCGGTTTTGGTATTAAAGACACTCCCATCTGTCTCATACACAGAGGGTTATTACAAACACTGGTGATATGGCAAGCCCCTAGCCACAGCCGCCGGACGACTAGATCAGAGAGGGGGCGCCCAGCTCCCCCTTTTTGCCCACCCGAGGAGGGAGACCCCCACCCCCGCGGAGGTATACCTGGCCCCTGTTTTGACTTTCGAGTCATTGCCAGGTAGCACAGGAATTCTTCCTATCGATGAACTAACCATGAACACTTAACACTAATAAGGCGTACACTAATAAGGCGTACGGTCCGGACGGTGTTCCTCCTGTTGTTCTCAAAAACTGTGCTTCCGTGCTGACTCCCTGCCTAGGCAAACTCTTTCGTCTCTGTCTATCCTCTAACGTCTTCCCTTCATGCTGGAAGTTTGCTCACATTCAACCTGTCCCAAAGAAGGGTGACCGCTCTCAACCCTCCAACTATCGTCCAATTGCTCTTATCTCTTGTCTTTCTAAAGTTTTTGAAACTATTCTTGCTTCCAAATTTCTTAAGCATTTCTCTTCTCATAATCTGCTCTCAGATCGCCAGTATGGCTTCCTTAACCTCTGAAGTGCGCATGGGGGTAATTGGAAACGTCCCCCTGTGCTGACGTATTTGAGGTGTTTCCGTCACTAAAATATTCATTGTGCCATTAATAGCATTAATACTTATCCATATGCGCCTATTATGGGTTGATTATAAAGGTATTAACCTGAAACAACAATAAAACGAGTGAAAACAGCGTTTGGATGGTCAAAATCGGAGATATAGCCCGCGAGTTGTATAATGTATGGGTGAGGCAATCTGCTTTCCCGCCAATTTCCCCCAAGGCCACTGAGACACAGTCGATCGATACTCTCTCTCTCTCTCTTGCACTCGCTTGCTATCAGTGATGACCACACCCTCCAATCGGATTTCTAATGTTAGCACGAAAATATACCTCAGAATAAGGGAATAACAGGGAAAATAGGTGATAACTGAAGGAGAGGAGGAAAGTGGGGAAGGAGGGGAGGTAGAGGACTGAGATTTTGCATGGCCCAGGGGCCAAAAAAAAAAAAAAAAAAAAAAAAAAAAAAAAAAAAAATTCGATGTCAAAAGTTGATTTTTTTTTCTCTGACTCTTAAGAGTCTCCCCGCAGTGCGCCGGGGGAACTCTTAAGAGTCTCCCCGCAGCTCCCGGGTTAAGGGTCGCTCTACTGGTGATCTTCTTTCATATCTTACTAACTCTTGGTCATCCTCCTTTCGGGACTTCGGTGAGACTTTTTCTATTGCACTAGACATATCGAAAGCCTTCGATAGAGTCTGGCATAAATCTTTAATTTCTAAACTACCCTCCTTCGGTTTCTATCCCTCCATCTGTGCCTTTGTCTCTAATTTCCTTTCCGGCCGTTCCATAGCCGCGGTTGTGGACGGCCATTGTTCACTTCCTCACTCTATAAACTCCGGTGTTCCTCAGGGCTCTGTCCTATCTCCTATTCTCTTTCTAATTTTTATAAATGATCTCCTTAACTGTACCTTAATTCCCATCCATTCATACGCAGACGACTCAACCTTGCACTACTCCATTAGTTTTTCAGAACGCCCCAGCCAGCAATCCCTCAACGACAAACGTAATGAAGCCATAGAACTCTTAAATTCTGATCTAAATACTATTTCCAATTGGGGCAGAGAAAACCTTGTTAACTTTAATGCTTCCAAAACCCAATTTCTCCATCTATCTACCCGTCAGGATCTCCCAGCGGACTATCCCTTATTCTTCAACAATACAAAAATCAACCCTTCATCTTCTCTCAACATTCTTGGTGTCTCTTTTTCTTCTGCTCTCATTTGGAAGGACCATATTACCAGTCTTGCTAAGGCAGCATCCCAGAAGCTGGGTGTGCTCAACCGCCTTAGGGGGTTCTTTTCCCCTGCACAGCTTCTTGCTCTGTACAGGGGCATAGTGCGCCCTTGTATTGAGTATTGTTCACATGTGTGGGGAGGTTCCTCTCACACTGCTCTCCTAGACAAAGTTGAAAGGAAGGCCTTTCGTATCATTAACTCCCGTCCACTCACCAACTCTCTGCAATCTCTCTCTCTCTCCGCCGCAATGTTGCATCTCTCTCGCTATTCTATCGCTACTATAATAATCAGTGTTCCTCAGAGCTATCCCAGTGCATACCACCTCCTTTACGTAGGGCACGTGGTACCCGTCTTGCAACTCAATCCCACCCCTACTCTGTGCAACTCTCCAACCCAAGAGTGAAACGTTACTCTCAAACTTTCTTCTACTCAACAGCTGAGCTCTGGAACTCTCTCCCAGAATCAGTCTTTCCCTCTTCCTATGACTTAAATTGCTTCAAACTCCGTGTGTCCAGGCATTTTGGCTCGAACGTCCCTTGATTTTGGCCCTGTCACTCTTTCAACTATGTGGGAGGCACTCGCTATAGGCAGTTATGCCTTTTGCCTCCCTCAATCACATAGAAAAAAAAAAAAAAGAAAAAAAAGAATGACTAACACCTTTACTAACCTCTATTAACTCACAATAAACCATTTACCTTTCTTGCATGCTCTGATCACTAAATTAGCACCTCAGCTATACCATAGAATGAAGATTGAACAATCTAGAGAGACGCTCCTATCACAGCTGTCCCCATCCTCCTCGCAAAGTAGATCCAGTCTCTCTCCCCTAAATACGTCCAGTATAGCCAAAATAGTACCTCTTACTAAGGCTCAGTTATATGAAAATATAAAGGCTTCCTATCGCCCTGTGCCACAACAGTAAATACCATCTTACCTAGTCCCCATATCTATTGAGAGCTCAATTAAGTCCATAAGACTCGAGATCCCTACTGTCTACAGGGTCCAGAACCGAGCCTATAAATCTAACTCCCGCCCCAAGTCAAATCAGTTGAAAGCTAGACACCAACCAGGGGTCACTACCCTGCAGTTAATTTCTAGCTCTGCCCTTGTGTTGTTCCGGAGTGAGATCCCAGAACCGGCAGACTCCGTGGCAGATTTGGATAGAAGGACCTGCCCACGTATTGAAGAACTTCACACATATGGCCCCCCTGGACGGCCGCGGAACCAGTCGTTAGCCCCCAACATCATGGACGCAAGATAACCAGGACCAGACCCATCAGATACTACCCAAGATTCCCTTTAGCAGTACTACATATTACTGTGCTGTTTTAGATTCACTAATTAATATTTCTACGAAGTGGCTAAGACCTTGCCCAGTGTAATTCATACTTAACCATTCCATTTGGGACGTACTAAGCGATCAGTGCTCTTTAATTAACAGGCGACCTTGACTCTCGTAATTACCTTATTCAGATATTAAAACTCTAGTGATATCTAACGTTCGCCCACTGATTTGCGTTCTATGTATTTCTGAGACAAGGATATAAAACTTAGATCAGTACCCCCTGAGGTTACTAGAATTCCCGTGCTCTAAAAATGCGTGTCTAATCTAGTCTGTGAACTACTACTTGTGCACCAGAGCTACCAGTAATAAATCTAACAGTGAATATGAATCTATAAGTAACATTGATGGTCTTCGGTATATAAACCTGTGAAATCAAAGCCAGTGATCAGAAGATTAATACCTGAACGTTGGAAGTGGGAGACTAGGCTCCATCCAGATCCACTTATGCTAGTGTTGTTCAATTCTATTATTGTCTTACACAAGTATTCTGCAGTGGTATATCAATAAACGTGATCATGTAACTTGCTACCATGTGTTTCTTTGTGTTCTCTATTCCTCATATCTTGTATTGTGCATGCAGCCTTATATACCCAGTCAATTTAGAACTCACATTACCCAAGTTAAACCTGTAGAAAAACAGGGCATAACATTGGCGGCAGCGGTGGTTCTTGATTCGGATAAAAGGTTGCATTACACTGCAAGTTTGGAACAGTAGAAGCATGGCAACATCGCGAAATCTTCAGCCACTCGCACACATTCCCAAGTATGATGTAAACACATATGATATCACCAGTTACTTAGACCTAATAAAGCCAGTGTACGATGTGGTACTTCATAATGACCGCGAAAAAATCGCCATGGCAATTTTGCATATTGTACAGTTGGGAGAAGCCGTTTCCCAACTTGTTGATAAGCCTACCTTTAAAGAATTTATTCACCAAATGGTGACACAGAATACGCCAGAGAGTACCTGGAACCAGTTTCGATCCTTCGTGATCCGGATTTTAGATCCACTTTTGGGTTCCCCCGTCGCCCCCAAAATAATAAAAGTCGACGAGATCAAGTATGAAGGGGATATAAATGTGACCCTCATACAACTCTACAGATACGTGAGGACCACGTATAGCTATGAAGATTACGACCAACAAAATGAACTCTTATTCACCGCATTGTTAAACATCCTCCCACCCCACATCACCGCCCATCTCGACCCGTATGGCTTATTCGAAGAACATATGCTCGCCATCAGAGAAGAATGCCTACGCAGTTCGATGAATCCCCTATCCAACCTTTTAGCCCCTATCCAAGACTCCGTGCACCCTTCCAAAATGACTTCCGGTGAAAGTCCAACCCCAGTGAACTCTTCCCCCACCAACCCTCCGCAGCCCCCCCAACAAGCCCCGTATTCTAGCTATGCCTACCTATGTAGGCCTACCACAACATATTTTCCCCATGACCCCAGAAATGTTCAGCTATCCCCCCACCAACAAAATTTCCCTTGTGACAGTTTTCCGTCGGTAGCTTGTGACAGTTTTCAGTCAGTAGCTCCCTTCCACCCCCACACAATTCACACCCCTAGAAAACTTCGAAACCCCACACTTGACTCGCCCTCTCATGTCAAACAAACTCACCAGTCCCAGAGAACCTCTAACCAGACCGTGACTGCCACCAAGAAAATTCCCAAAATTCGTCCTATTAACAACCCCAAATCAATACATCAGTCCTCTACCAATAACCCCTGTTCTACACCTAACTCTCCCCCCCCCCACCCTCCGCAGCCCCTCCAACAAGCCCCGTATTCTAGCTATGCCTACCTATGTAGGCCTACCACAACATATTTTCCCCATGACCCCAGAAATGTTCAGCTATCCCCCCCCAACAAAAATTCCCTTGTGACAGTTTTCCGTCGGTAGCTTGTGACAGTTTTCAGTCAGTAGCTCCCTTCCACCCCCACACAATTCACACCCCTAGAAAACTTCGAAACCCCACACTTGACTCGCCCTCTCATGTCAAACAAACTCACCAGTCCCAGATAACCTCTAACCAGACCGAGACTGCCACCAAGAAAATTCCCCAAACTCGTCCTGTTAATGTCAAACAAACCCACCAACCCCAGATAACCGCTAACCAGACCGTGACTGCCACCAAGAAGATTCCTAAAATTCGTCCTGTTAACAACCCCAAATCAATAGATCAGTCCTCTACCAATAACCCCTGTTCTACACCTAACTCTTCCCCCACCAACCCGCCGCAGTCCCCCCAACAAATCCCGTTTCCTAACTCGCTCACCTCTCACCACCCTGACCCTCCCACACGCGCCGTTAATCCTCCCCTCACGCGTGACGACCTAAGGACCCAACTATGTTCCCCCCCTTCCCCCAGAAATACTCAGCTATTCCCCCACCAACAAAATCTCCCTTGTGACAGTTTTCCGTCAGTAGCTCCCTTCCACCCCCCCACAATTCACACCCCTAATAAACTTCAAAACCCCACACTTGACTCACCCCCTCATGACAGACAAACCCACCAACCCCAGATAACCTCTAAGCAAACCGTCACTGCCACCGACACACCCCACCACTCTGATCCTCCCACACGCGCCGTTAATCCCCCCCTCACGCGTGACCCCCACCAAAGTGATTCCCCCCCCCTCATGCGTACCGAACACCTGCTCACCAGTCGGTCCCCCACCATCATGAGCCCAGCTAAACTATCAACCTCCCCCTCTTCACCGTTACCCCACCCGCCCCAAATTGACTCACCCCCTCATGACAGACAAACCCACCAACCCCAGATAACCTCTAAGCAAACCGTCACTGCCACCGACACACCCCACCACTCGGATCCTCCCACACGCGCCGTTAATCCCCCCCTCACGCGTGACCCCCACCAAAGTGATTTCCCCCCCCTCATGCGTACCGAACACCTGCTCACCAGTCGGTCCCCCACCATCATGAGCCCAGCTAAACTTTCAACCTCTCCCTCTTCACCGTTACCCCACCCGCCCCAAATTCCCCCCCCAAAGATCCCGCTCGACGAAATACCACTCCCATCCCAATCCAACCACAAAACTTTTTCCACCTTGGCTAAACCCCAAAACACTCTCTCTCTCGCCCCAAACAACATAATCAACCTCTCAACTTCAACCACTCCTCGAAATCCCATCCATGTCTCTCCCGGAAATAAAATCAGTCTAAATTCAACCCCTCTCAAACCACAACCCTGCCTGCCCAGACCCCCCCCCACCATCTCCCTATCAAATCCCCACACCCCAAACCTCCAAACCACCCGATCATAGTAAACTCTCAACCTTCAGCCTTACTCACCCTTCCCCAAACCCCACTCACGACCACAACTCTCTACACAATTCAACCCCTCCCCAGCACCAACCTCTTCCGCAACAACAACCCCGACTCGACCGGCCCATTTCATCTTTAAAACCCCCCTATCACTACCCCCGACCGAAACCACTTAGACCCCCCCTCCAAAACTGGTCCCGGGCCAGCTCGCCCCCAGACCCACATTCCTAACGACAAGAACTAACGGTAGATCCACCCCAATATTCACTTAAAATCAGGATTGGTAGAGGAGGTGGGTCATGCCGGCTCGTCCACAGTCCAGCCTCCCTACCACTCTTGACCTAGATTCCTAGCTTCACTTCTCATTAAAATTTATAATTTTTTCATTCATTCATTCATTCATGATGAGGATATTATTGTACTTGATTTTTTTTTTTTTTTTTTCAATTCCTAGGCGATTGGGCATGATTCTATAAATTTACATGTTTTCCATATACTATATATATTATTTTTTTCCTTAGTCAAACTACTTTTCTTGTTACCTACACTTGTCTGACTATCTTTTAAATTTGCTTTATACATTGTTAAACACTTTACCTCTTCTTAATTTCCTGTGTTCTTAATTATCTGTCCTTTCTTAAATTTACATGTTTTCCATATACTGTATATAGTATTTTTTGTTTTCCCTTGGTCATAATACTTTTCTTGTTAATCTACACTTTTCTGACTATCTTTTAAATTTGCTTTAGTACATTGTTAAACACTTTACCTCTTCTTAATTTCCTGTGTTCTTAATTATCTGCCCTTTCTTAAATTTACATGTTTTCCATATACTGTATATATTTTTTTTTCCCTTAGTCATACTACTTTTCTTGTTAACCTACACTTTTCTGACTATGCTTCTTTTTACTTCACCCTTGAGGCTCGAGGACGAGCCTATAATGAAGGAGAGGGAAGTAAAATGCCCCAGAACGAGAAGCCCAACACAGAAGCCATGAACGAACACCACACAGAAACACCAAAGGAAAGGTCCACAGAACGAAAGGACCAGCTGACCGAGCCCGCCATTCCAGACAGGCCCAAGCCCGCAGGGCTAAACAGCTCCAGGACACACCCCTTTACCTTTTCTAAAACTGACCATTTTCCACACCTCACGTACACTAACCCCCTTGTGTCCTACACTCCTAACTACAAAGATGATGAACAGGAATATACATTCATATTAAAAACACCCATGCCTGTCCCGACGTTGAGCCAATGCCAACACATCAGACAGCCATAATTATATCTATGTATGTTCTTGCATCCGAGAAGTAGATGTTATATATCTTAGAAGTTAAAACACCCACGCTGTCCCTAGACCTCGTATATCATTTTCCATGACGAGTATAGATATATGTAACCCGTGCTCAGTCGCCCCTTGCATTGCTCCTCTAGTAACTAAGTATTAATATTAACATTCCCTAACATCTTGTCTTGCCAGACTAAGCTTCTGAAGACCCATCGCCCCATAAATCTATGTATGCAATCCTTAGGTTAAGTATTTTTCTCCGCCATTGTGTTCACCTTTTTCCATTTACTTTCCACAATTGTCATACGTCTTCCCCTTGCCTCCTTCGTATCCACAGCCCACACTACGCCAATTTATTTCGTGTCTTACACCTCTTACCCCAACCAGAGATAACCTGGTTACCAGTATCTGTCATAAGTACCCCGAAACAATAACTAAGTACCCCTACGAACTGCCGCTGTGGGTGGTATTTTATATTTAATAGAAAACGCAGTTCCCAGGGCCAACTAATAGTATCCATAACCCTCTGACTGATCACATAACTCTATCTTTTCCAGACTCATATACCACCCCATAGTTGCATTCCCCGGTAGCATTTGGCTAACGTATTCTACTGCCTTTTCAAACTTCCATATCAATTGTAGCCTAATGCCACCCCCACGCCCAGGGACCTTAGGGGCAAAATTTCCCTGTAGCCCTTGAACTCCCCCCCCCCCCCTCTCATTAAGACACCCGCGCTTCTCGACTCTTGTCCGACCTAGCCTCTCTCTCATACCTCTTGAAGATCCTTGAATTGTCCGTTACTAACGCTCTCCAACCTTTTATATATATACTCCTATCCAGCCTACCTTCACTTAGTAGGCCAGAACAACATTAGAACTTTACTAGCCCCTTGCATGTCATCTATTCTCTTACAACACATTCACAACCCTGCACCCAATGGTCGTCGGTGCGAGGCTAGCCGCCCCGCCAGTAACTAACTTCTATTGCCATACTTCCAGATAAATGTGGCAGAGTTAGCAACCCAGTCTCCACCATATCCAGCAAACCCTACAATTAACAACCAGCCGAGTAAAACCAGCTAGCTAAGGCACCTTCGGTTTTGGTATTAAAGACACTCCCATCTGTCTCATACACAGAGGGTTATTACAAACACTGGTGATATGGCAAGCCCCTAGCCACAGCCGCCGGACGACTAGATCAGAGAGAGGGCGCCCAGCTCCCCCTTTTTGCCCACCCGAGGAGGGAGACCCCCACCCCCGCGGAGGTATACCTGGCCCCTGTTTTGACTTTCGAGTCATTGCCAGGTAGCACAGGAATTCTTCCTATCGATGAACTAACCATGAATGACTAACACCTTTACTAACCTCTATTAACTCACAATAAACCATTACCTTTCTTGCATGCTCTGATCACTAAATTAGCACCTCAGCTATACCATAGAATGAAGATTGAACAATCTAGAGAGACGCTCCTATCACAGCTGTCCCCATCCTCCTCGCAAAGTAGATCCAGTCTCTCTCCCCTAAATACGTCCAGTATAGCCAAAATAGTACCTCTTACTAAGGCTCAGTTATATGAAAATAATTCCTATCGCCCTGTGCCACAACAGTAAATACCATCTTACCTAGTCCCCATATCTATTGAGAGCTCAATTAAGTCCATAAGACTCGAGATCCCTACTGTCTACAGGGTCCAGAACCGAGCCTATAAATCTAACTCCCGCCCCAAGTCAAATCAGTTGAAAGCTAGACACCAACCAGGGGTCACTACCCTGCAGTTAATTTCTAGCTCTGCCCTTGTGTTGTTCCGGAGTGAGATCCCAGAACCGGCAGACTCCGTGGCAGATTTGGATAGAAGGACCTGCCCACGTATTGAAGAACTTCACACATATGGCCCCCCTGGACGGCCGCGGAACCAGTCGTTAGCCCCCAACATCATGGACGCAAGATAACCAGGACCAGACCCATCAGATACTACCCAAGATTCCCTTTAGCAGTACTACATATTACTGTGCTGTTTTAGATTCACTAATTAATATTTCTACGAAGTGGCTAAGACCTTGCCCAGTGTAATTCATACTTAACCATTCCATTTGGGACGTACTAAGCGATCAGTGCTCTTTAACCCGGGAGCTGCGGGGAGACTCTTAAGAGTTCCCCCGGCGCACTGCGGGGAGACTCTTAAGAGTCAGAGAAAACAAAAATCAACTTTTGACATCGAAAAAAAAATATTTTTTTATATTTTTTTTTTTTTATTTTTATTTTTTTTTTTTGGCCCCTGGGCCATGCAAAATCTCAGTCCTCTACCTCCCCTCCTTCCCCACTTTCCTCCTCTCCTTCAGTTATCACCTATTTTCCCTGTTATTCCCTTATTCTGAGGTATATTTTCGTGCTAACATTAGAAATCCGATTGGAGGGTGTGGTCATCACTGATAGCAAGCGAGTGCAAGAGAGAGAGAGAGAGTATCGATCGACTGTGTCTCAGTGGCCTTGGGGAAAATTGGCGGGAAAGCAGATTGCCTCACCCATACATTATACAACTCGCGGGCTATATCTCCGATTTTGACCATCCAAACGCTGTTTTCACTCGTTTTATTGTTGTTTCAGGTTAATACCTTTATAATCAACCCATAATAGGCGCATATGGATAAGTATTAATGCTATTAATGGCACAATGAATATTTTAGTGACGGAAACACCTCAAATACGTCAGCACAGGGGGACGTTTCCAATTACCCCCATGCGCACTTCAGAGGTTAATTAACAGGCGACCTTGACTCTCGTAATTACCTTATTCAGATATTAAAACTCTAGTGATATCTAACGTTCGCCCACTGATTTGCGTTCTATGTATTTCTGAGACAAGGATATAAAACTTAGATCAGTACCCCCTGAGGTTACTAGAATTCCCGTGCTCTAAAAATGCGTGTCTAATCTAGTCTGTGAACTACTACTTGTGCACCAGAGCTACCAGTAATAAATCTAACAGTGAATATGAATCTATAAGTAACATTGATGGTCTTCGGTATATAAACCTGTGAAATCAAAGCCAGTGATCAGAAGATTAATACCTGAACGTTGGAAGTGGGAGACTAGGCTCCATCCAGATCCACTTATGCTAGTGTTGTTCAATTCTATTATATTGTCTTACACAAGTATTCTGCAGTGGTATATCAATAAACGTGATCATGTAACTTGCTACCATGTGTTTCTTTGTGTTCTCTATTCCTCATATCTTGTATTGTGCATGCAGCCTTATATACCCAGTCAATTTAGAACTCACATTACCCAAGTTAAACCTGTAGAAAAACAGGGCATAACAATTTGTTTGCATCTTCCCTATCTTTAATACCTTGCATTTGTCAATGTTAAACTTCATCTGCCAATTTACTGACCATTCATGTAAGGTATCTAGATCCCTTTGGAGGCACTCTATATCGCTATCTGAATCAATTGATCTCCCCATTTTAGTATCGTCTGCGAATTTACTTATCCTACTAGTTATACCTAAATCTAGGTCATTTATGTATATAAGAAACAACAGGGGACCTAATACCGATCCCTGGGGGACACCACTTTTGACTGCTCCCCACTCTGACTTGGTACCATTTATGCTGACTCTCTGTTTCCTACCAATTAGCCATGACCTAATCCATCCCAACAACGCCCCACCTATTCCATGTGCCTCAACCTTTCTCATCAATCTCTCATGAGGGACTCTGTCGAAAGCTTTACTGAAATCTAAATATATAATATCGTATGCCTTGTCATTATCTACTGCTTCATATACCTCTGAGAAAAAACTAAGCAAATTAGTAAGGCAAGAACGTCCCTGTGTGAATCCATGCTGAGAAGAATTGATTAAGTTAAATGTTTCTAAGTGGTTTCTCATTTTCCTAGCAATAATTGACTCTAGTAGCTTTCCTATGATTGAAGTGAGACTAATGGGACGGTAATTGGATGCTATTGATTTATCACCTTTTTTGAAAATCGGAACTACATTTGCAAGCTTCCAAGCTTCTGGAACTATACCTGTTTCTAATGAATTGTTAAAAAGAAATGTTAATGGGTAACTTAACTCATCTCTGCATTCTTTTAATACTCTGGCATATACCTCATCGGGACCAGGCGATTTCTGAGGTTTCAGTCTGTCAATTTCCTTAAGCACATCATTTCTACTTATAGTAACCGTACTTAACCTATTTTCTATACTATCTCTATATACCTTACGGACTTCTGGAATCTGTGCCAAATTTTCATTAGTGAAAACGGATAGAAACTGACTATTTAATGTACTGCACATTTCTAAATCATTTTCTGTCATTTCTCCTATCGAAGTTTTAAGGGGGCCTATTTTATCTCTAACTTTAGATTTATATAGCTGGTAAAAAGCCTTAGGGTTATTTTTTGAGTCATTGGCTATCCTGATTTCATAATTTCTTTTGTCTGTCCTTATACCTTTTTTAACCTCTCTTGATAGATTCTGATAGTAAGCAAGTAGGTGAATTTCGCCTTTCTTTATTTTTCGATATATTCCTCTCTTTTTTCCTAGAAGGTCGAATAGTCTATTATTCATCCATTTGGGTTGGTTCTGTGTTGATCTAAATTTTCTTTTGGGGATATATTTATTTTGCGCATTGTGGAGTGAAGAAATAAAATTATTATATGTAGCTGTCAAATTATCCTGAGTTAAGACAGGTATCTGAGAGAAAGTATGTTCATTAGCGCACCTGGGTCCACTTAATAGTTTAACCATAGGATCGACTCTTAACCTCTGAAGTGCGCATGGGGGTAATTGGAAACGTCCCCCTGTGCTGACGTATTTGAGGTGTTTCCGTCACTAAAATATTCATTGTGCCATTAATAGCATTAATACTTATCCATATGCGCCTATTATGGGTTGATTATAAAGGTATTAACCTGAAACAACAATAAAACGAGTGAAAACAGCGTTTGGATGGTCAAAATCGGAGATATAGCCCGCGAGTTGTATAATGTATGGGTGAGGCAATCTGCTTTCCCGCCAATTTCCCCCAAGGCCACTGAGACACAGTCGATCGATACTCTCTCTCTCTCTCTTGCACTCGCTTGCTATCAGTGATGACCACACCCTCCAATCGGATTTCTAATGTTAGCACGAAAATATACCTCAGAATAAGGGAATAACAGGGAAAATAGGTGATAACTGAAGGAGAGGAGGAAAGTGGGGAAGGAGGGGAGGTAGAGGACTGAGATTTTGCATGGCCCAGGGGCCAAAATAAAAAAAAAAATATAATTTTTTTTTTTTTTTTCGATGTCAAAAGTTGATTTTTGTTTTCTCTGACTCTTAACCTCTGAAGTGCGCATGGGGGTAATTGGAAACGTCCCCCTGTGCTGACGTATTTGAGGTGTTTCCGCCACTAAAATATTCATTGTGCCATTAATAGCATTAATACTTATCCATATGCGCCTATTATGGGTTGATTATAAAGGTATTAACCTGAAACAACAATAAAACGAGTGAAAACAGCGTTTGGATGGTCAAAATCGGAGATATAGCCCGCGAGTTGTATAATGTATGGGTGAGGCAATCTGCTTTCCCGCCAATTTCCCCCAAGGCCACTGAGACACAGTCGATCGATACTCTCTCTCTCTCTCTTGCACTCGCTTGCTATCAGTGATGACCACACCCTCCAATCGGATTTCTAATGTTAGCACGAAAATATACCTCAGAATAAGGGAATAACAGGGAAAATAGGTGATAACTGAAGGAGAGGAGGAAAGTGGGGAAGGAGGGGAGGTAGAGGACTGAGATTTTGCATGGCCCAGGGGCCAAAAAAAATAAAAAAAATAAAAAAAAAAAATATAATTTTTTTTTTTTTTTTTCGATGTCAAAAGTTGATTTTTGTTTTCTCTGACTCTTAACCTCTGAAGTGCGCATGGGGGTAATTGGAAACGTCCCCCTGTGCTGACGTATTTGAGGTGTTTCCGCCACTAAAATATTCATTGTGCCATTAATAGCATTAATACTTATCCATATGCGCCTATTATGGGTTGATTATAAAGGTATTAACCTGAAACAACAATAAAACGAGTGAAAACAGCGTTTGGATGGTCAAAATCGGAGATATAGCCCGCGAGTTGTATAATGTATGGGTGAGGCAATCTGCTTTCCCGCCAATTTCCCCCAAGGCCACTGAGACACAGTCGATCGATACTCTCTCTCTCTCTCTTGCACTCGCTTGCTATCAGTGATGACCACACCCTCCAATCGGATTTCTAATGTTAGCACGAAAATATACCTCAGAATAAGGGAATAACAGGGAAAATAGGTGATAACTGAAGGAGAGGAGGAAAGTGGGGAAGGAGGGGAGGTAGAGGACTGAGATTTTGCATGGCCCAGGGGCCAAACAAAAAATAAAAAATAAAAAAAAACAAATATAAAAAAAAAAATTTTTTTCGATGTCAAAAGTTGATTTTTATTTTCTCTGACTCTTAAGAGTCTCCCCGCAGTGCGCCGGGGGAACTCTTAAGAGTCTCCCCGCAGCTCCCGGGTTAAGAGTCTCCCCGCAGTGCGCCGGGGGAACTCTTAAGAGTCTCCCCGCAGCTCCCGGGTTAAGGCTCGTCTTAATCCACCATAATTGGCTTTTCTGAAATCTGGGATAAGTGTCGTATTCTCTTTAGCCTTTCCTGTCCATTGTATGTTAAAATAAATTGATTTATGATCACTATTTCCTAGTTGGTCTCCTATCTCTACATTATTTATCGTTTGTTCATTATTACTGAGAACTAAATCGAGGATATTATTACCTCTAGTAGGCGAGTCTATGAATTGAAATAAAAAACTATCCTGTACCGCCTCAATAAACTCTTTTGAATCTGAGTCGCCGATTTGATGCTGCCAATCAATATTCGGAAAATTAAAATCCCCTATAATACACACATTGCTAAACCTTGATGCTATTTTCACTTCCTGCCATAAAGCTGTACCTTCGTTTCTACTCATATTTGGTGGTCTATAAATAACTCCAATAATTATGGTCTCACTACCTTCGCTAACCTCAACCCAAACACTTTCGTTATCAGTATTTAGTCTAATACCTGATTTAATACAGTTTTTTTAAAGAACTCCTGACAAACACTGCTATTCCGCCGCCCCTCCTACTTGTTCGGTCGCGTTTAAACAAACTATATCCTGGTATATGGAATTCTGCTAAAAAATGTCTTGATTCTGTATTAATCCATGTTTCAGTCAGTGCTATAATGTCTATATTTTCGTTGCTAACAAGTGCTCTAAGTTCATCCATTTTGTTACATAAACTCCTACAGTTTGTATAATATAATCGCAATGAATTTATTTTACTGGTATCGGATTTACCTTTATTTCTAACTGAATTCCCATCTTCTGTTACACCTTTAATATTTCTACTAGCAGTACAATTAAAATCCTGAGACTGATATTTTCTATTCCTATCTGATGTACCAGTACGGCAATTTACCCTATCTAGACAATTATTCTTACTCATATTCTCAGGCTTTATTTTCAGCGAAACCCCGCGACAATCCTATCTATTGACCTAGCTAAATTTGCCATACTATGTATACTATGTATACATAGTATACATCGGCTCTTCACGTTTGTTCACTTACTTAGTAGCAAGCGTCGAGCTAGCACCTACAACACACAGCAGTCCAAGAGTTCCAATCTGCTAGCACTTCAACTTAGTTTATATTTTCGGCCTATTGAAGTGAACATGGAGTCTACCATCATGCCTACCGCAGCTGCCAACAGCATGGGGAGCAGTTCACCACCATCATCCGACAGTGATGCTGCAGAGCATGCAGAAATCGAGGACCTAAGCCACCCCTGGCCCCACCTAGAAACCTTCTATGGGCCTGTAATTACCAAGATGTCTCTGGAGAAGGGCTTTATAACTTTATAATCTAGCCTAATTTAAGATTATAAAGTTAGGCTATCGTTAATTTGATTGATAGCCTGTTAATTTTTAACCTAAACTAATGTTATTAGGCTACCCTAATCCCATCAAAATGCCTCAAAGCATGTAGGCCTAGGCTAAGTCTAACTTCTATATAGCCTAGGCCTAGGTCTATAATCACTAATCCCATCAAAATGCCTCAAAGCATGTAGGCTAAATATTGCATGTTCTAACTTCTAAATATAGCCTAGGCCTATAGGCTAATTACTAATATAAGTAATTTTATTAGGTTAGGCCTAGGCTACCCTAATCCTATCAAAATGCCTCAAAGCATGTAGGCTAAATAATATTGCATTTTCTAACTTCTATATATATAGGCTAGCCTAGCTCTAGGCTATAATCAGTCAATCACTAATTCCATCAAAATGCCTCAAAGCATGTAGGCTAAATATTGCATGTTCTAACTTCTATATATATAGCCTAGGTCTAGGCTATAATCACTAATTCCATCAAAATACCTCAAAGCATGTAGGCTAAATATTGCATGTTCTAACTTTAATATATAGCCTAGGCCTAGGTCTAGGCTATAATCAGTCACTAATTCCATCAAAATGCCTCAAAGCATGTAGGCCTAGGCTAAATATTGCATGTTCTAACTTCTATGTATAGGCCTAGGCCTATAATCACACTCATTTTATTAGTGTCAAGTAGAAAGTGTTAATTTTGAAAGTATCATATAGGCCTAGACTAAATTTAGCCTACAATCAAATTTTATTAAATTTTGATCTGAAGCTAGGCCTTTATTCTGAGCATTAAAATTAATAGGCCTAGGCTACTTTCTATTAAATTACTTATTCTATCTAAAGTAGACCTATCTAGGCATATATAGCCTATTGCCATTCCCAAAGGGGGGACCACGAATAAATTGCCTCCTTGCACCTCTGTGATCCGGCGTACCTCCTGAATGGTGCGGAATTGCGAATACTGATTATTACTGAAGCACTCTCCCCATAAACAAGTTGCCCCAACGTTTTACTGCCCATGTGGGCAAACTAAGTGGCCTATGCTATATATATTAACCCTTTCACTGCGGGTGACGTTCTAAAATGTTTTGGCAATTTACAGCAATGTCCAAGCTTTAACCCGGGAACTGCTGGGAGACTCTTAAGAGTTCCCCTGGCGGACTGCTGGGAGACTCTTAACCTCTGAAGTGCGCATGGGGGTAATTGAAAACGTCCCCCTGTGCTGACGTATTTGAGGTGTTTCCGTCACTAAAATATTCATTGTGCCATTAATAGCATTAATATTTATCCATATGCGCCTATTATGGGTTGATTATAAAGGTATTAACCTGAAACAACAATAAAACGAGTGAAAACAGCGTTTGGATGGTCAAAATCGGAGATATAGCCCGCGAGTTGTATAATGTATGGGTGAGGCAATCTGCTTTCCCGCCAATTTCCCCCAAGGCCACTGAGACACAGTCGATCGATACTCTCTCTCTCTCTCTTGCACTCGCTTGCTATCAGTGATGACCACACCCTCCAATCGGATTTCTAATGTTAGCACGAAAATATACCTCAGAATAAGGGAATAACAGGGAAAATAGGTGATAACTGAAGGAGAGGAGGAAAGTGGGGAAGGAGGGGAGGTAGAGGACTGAGATTTTGCATGGCCCAGGGGCCAAAAAAAAAATAAAAAATAAAAAAAAAAAATATAAAAAAATATTTTTTTTTCGATGTCAAAAGTTGATTTTTATTTTCTCTGACTCTTAAGAGTCTTCCCGCAGTGCGCCGGGGGAACTCTTAAGAGTCTCCCCGCAGCTCCCGGGTTAAGAGTGAGTGAAAAAAAAAATCAACTTTTGACATCGAAAAAAATATATTTTGTTTATTTTTATTTTTTTATTTTTTTATTTTTTTTTGGCCCCTGGGCCATGCAAAATCTCAGTCCTCTACCTCCCCTCCTTCCCCAATTTCCTCCTCTCCTTCAGTTATCACCTATTTTCCCTGTTATTCCCTTATTCTGAGGTATATTTTCGTGCTAACATTAGCGAGTTGCAAGCAGGGTGTTGTCATCACTGATGGCAAGCGAGTGCAAGAGAGAGAGAGAGAGTATCGATCGACTGTGTCTCAGTGGCCTTGGGGGAAATTGGCGGGAAAGCAGCTTGCCTCACCCATACATTATACAACTCGCGGGCTATATCTCCGATTTTGACCATCCAAACGCTGTTTTCACTCGTTTTATTGTTGTTTCAGGTTAATACCTTTATAATCAACCCATAATAGGCGCATATGGATAAGTATTAATGCTATTAATGGTACAATGAATATTTTAGTGACGGAAACACCTCAAATACGTCAGCACAGGGGGACGTTTCCAATTACCCCCATGCGCACTTGATAGGTTAAAAGCCTGTATGTATATCCTTCAGGTCCATGGAAGTTGGGCAACATTATATTTAAGTAAATATATATTTATTGACATTAGAGATTGAATTTATTGATTTACCCTCGATTCTGTAGTTTAAATTTAAAATTAATAAAAAACGGTTTGCGTTTGCATATTTGCATTTGAGGACTAGAAATTTCACAAGGTTTGCACATTTGTATTTGCTGAAGTTATGTTCTGGGTTTGCTGATTTGTGTTTGCTGACTTTACTTTTTGTTTGTGGTGCCCAGCTCTGCTATTTCCGCATTTAACGAAGTTTAGGTCTCTATCTATCTATTGCCTGACGCCGTGATCCCCGAAGGGGTGGCCACGAACGAACCGCCCCCATGCACCTCTGTCCCCAGTCAGTCGACGCCCCTCCCCCCAACCAGCACCGCCTTCGTTCATGTAGTTCCTCACTCCATCCTTCCACCTCATATTCGGTCTACCTCTCCCCCTCTGTCCCTCCACCTCGCTCTCGTACACCCTCTTAGTCATTCTCTCGCTTTCCATACGTTCCATATGGCCGAACCATCTCAAGTTGTTCCTTTTCACACTTTCCAGCACATCTACCTCCACACCACACCTCCTTCTTACTTCCTCATTAGTCTGTCTATCCCTCCATGTAACTCTGCACGCACTCCTTAAGTAATTCATTTCCACTGCTCTCACTCTTGGTCTGAGTCTCTCAACCAACGTCCATGCTTCGCTTCCGTAAGTCAGTGTCGGGATTACCACACTGTCATGCAAGGACTTCTTCACTTCCATACTGACCACCCTATTTCTTGTTACTGCTTTTAGCGTTCCTACAACCCTCTTCCCCTGTTGTACCCTCTCCCGCACCTCTTCATCCATAGTCCCATCTTTACTCAACACACTGCCCAGATACTTAAAAGAGTTGACGATCTCCATAGCCTGACCGTTCAGCTTCACCTCACACTCTGTTACTTCACCCCTTTCGAAGACCATAACCTTGCTCTTCCCCGTATTTACCTTCAAATTCCGTTTTTCGCACACTGTTCCAAACTCATTTACCAGACCCTGCAACTCCCATTCATTATCACTCATCAGAACTGTATCATCCGCAAACAGCAGTATAGGTAGCTTCCACTCAATTCCCTCCCTTTTCAGCGATACACCAACATCCACTGCTCTTGATAGTATTTCTTTCATAACTCCATCCATATATACAGTAAACAACCACGGGGACATCACACACCCCTGTTTCAAACCAACATTCAGGTCAAAGAACTCGCTCTGCTCACTCTCCACACGTACTGCCGCCTTTGCACCCTCATACATGCTCTTCACTGCTTTCAGCAACTTGCCCTCTACTCCGTATATTCTAAGTACTTTCCACAAACCTTCTCTATCCACTCTGTCATAGGCCTTCTCCAAGTCCATAAAGGCAACATACACCTTTTGTTTCTTCTCCAGGTGTGTGTTAAAATTGTTCAGATGGTTGAGAGTAAGATCGGAGCTCCATTAATCCTCTTTCGGATATTGGTGTAAAAACCGATCCCCACAGCCCCTTCATCATTGACGATATGCCTTAAACAGTAATGGCCCTAGGCTTCGTGGCCAGCCTCTGCGTAGGTGATGTTTATGGCTAGGATGTAATTTTAAATATTATTATTACATTAAGTTTATGCCATAAAATTTGACCCTCTTCGGCTGGACAAAATATTAGTCTCAGTAGTTGAGGGTGTCAGGAGACGTCCTGACATGATATATACATGTGTGTCTTTGCTAACGTGTTGCAGAAAAGTTAGAAAAACCAAGGTTCGGATCTACTTTTCTGGCGGAGGGCCTGTCTCGCAACCGCGTTTCTACCTAGAACGAACTCCCGGCGAAAGAGGAAGGCTTCCACAGGGATTCTGGCTCAGCTGGAATGACTCACCTATACTATTGATAATTCCTAGCTCAGCAGGGACGACTACTAATCTGTTATCGCGACGGAAGAGTCATTGCTAACCACGTTCCGTCTGCAGGCGGTAGGGTTACTTACTGGACAATTCTGGTTAACATAAGTATAGGTAAGTGATAATTCCTTCATGGAGAAAACCACAGTTGGGTTTTTCCATAAGGATACACAGGAAACTAGAATACTGTTGATTGCTATGTCTATTTTTCTTGGGTATTTAAGGTAACGGTTGTGTAAATGTCTGAAGTTGTCATGAGCATTGATTCTTGGACATTTCTTTTCCAGATACACGTCTCCTCGGCGGGGAGCTCCAGACCGTGACCGATCCCGGCGGGGGGTGGGGGGGGGACTTCATTATGGAGCTCATAACTTTCTGTGCATCATCTTCTTGTAGCAACCTTCCTGTCACCTGCCACAAACATTGTGTTCATTGTGTTACTTGCGTAGACCGGTCTAGAAGCCAGTGGCTCATTAAGAAGTGTAACGTATGTACGAAACTCCGTGATGGACTTATTAATCACAAGGAGTCTGGGTGTCAAGTTGTCCTGGCGGCGATCAAGTTGTGTTATAATAACTACACTAAAGACGTGGCCCATAAGGCGCTCCAATGTGACGATCTAGTTCTTTGGGAGCAGTTAATCATTATATCGCCAAGTGTTAATCCTCTCAAAACGGGCACTCGTTCGGGAACTGTCAAAAAGAAACCATCTAAGATTACTTCGAAGGCAACCATTAGTTCTGAGGAATCCACTGACGATTGTAAAGTCAGTGAAAATAGGCTAGCCTAAACAGATTGGATGCAGAAATACCCCGAGCCGACCAGGCCAAGTGGGATATCTCTATTGGTCTAACTGGTAAGGTGTCTGCCTTACAACTCAAGGGTCGAGAGTTCGTGCCCCCACCAGGGCTTGATATTTTCGGGAGGCTATTCCCGCATCTAACAAAGTTTAGGTGTGCTGGTAAAATTGTTCAGATGGTTGAGAGTAAGATCGGAGCTCCATAAATCCTCTTTCGGGTATGGTGTAAAAACCAATTCCTACAGGGCAAGGAAGGGGATAGGAGAGCATGGGGAGTGTATGTGAGACGCGCTTGGATTGGGTTGTGGAGTTGCCAGCCGCCCAAGCGAGTTGCCAACTGGGCCGTTAGTGTGTCTGTGTAGCACACGGTGCATGTTGTGCACCGCGCAGTGAAGTTGACTCACCATTCCCGTTCATCTCTCTGACGGACTCTCGGTCGATTCGGCTCAGGCGTGTTCCTCTCTGTTCGTTCCTCTCGGTTTGGAGCCTTCGCTTCCCGGAAGGTGAAGTAGTGTAAAGTCAGTGAAAATAGGCTAGCCTAAATAGATCGGATGCGGAAATACCCTGAGCCGACCAGGCCAAGTGGGATATCTCTATTGGTCTAACTGGTAAGGTGTCTGCCTCACAACCCAAGGGTCGAGAGTTCGTGCCCCCACCAGGACTTGATATTTTCGGGAGGCTATTCCCGCATCTAACAAAGTTTAGGTGTGCTGGTAAAATTGTTCAGATGGTTGAGAGTAAGATCGGAGCTCCATAAATCCTCTTTCGGGTATGGTGTATAAACCAATTCCTACACGATGACACCACAACAACACTTAAGAAAGTTAGTCCCCCCCCCCGCCGGTCGGCGAAACGGCTGACGCCAAATTAGTCTCATCATCAGCAACGGGATAGATGTCGGTCGCGATCGAGGTCACCCCTACGCCGATCAATTTCTCATCCGCCGGCCCAGCAGGCGGCGAAGAGAAGGAAAGTTACAGCGTCAGCATCTGGTGTAAGGTCTTCACAATCCCGTACGGCGGTGTCGAGTATCACGCCTAGGCAATCGACTTCGCCAGCGCCCACACCTACTCTGCCTACCTTGACTGGGCCGAACGTCCAATCCGGCCAGTCGAGGACGGTCACCAGGGTAACGGAGACACTGCCTAGGGACATAGTGCCAAGTGAACTATTTAGTCAGCGTATCGGTCACGTTTCCCCGTTTGTGAGGCAACGACCGTACGTGATTCCCCGTAATACCGCACCTCAGTGTCATGTATCCACGCAAGTGTTGGCAGAGCAATATCGGGGTTACTCACATGAAACTAGTGAGGTTCCTGTGCAATCTAGTGAAGTTCCATTGCAATCTTCGATTCCTAACTTAGAGTGGGAGGTTTTTGATCAAGATGTAATGGATCCCACCGTCCGGTCTGGTGAGGTTCAATCCCTCTCAGCCAGGTCACTGGAGGCGGGGTCAGTTGAGTCCATGGAATGTCAATCTATTCGGGACGACGTGTCGTAATATCTTGAGTCAGGGCAGAAAGTTGCGTCCTCTGGTCACTCTGATATTGAATCGACGGTGTCCACAGAAAACACTAAGGAGTTTGTCACTGAAGGGAACCTTCAACATTTATTTGAGAAGTTTATGAGTAGATATGATGAGGCTAGATCTGGTTCGGGTTCGGGATCTCCCACGCCATCACCGGTTGCACGACCTCTGGGTTCTGTTCAGGTATCAACTAAACAATCTTTTACTCCCTCCCTGGTAACTGCTAATGTGTCAAACTTAACGTCAACTTTGACGACTGCCAATGTCTGTGTGGTCACTGATGTAATTCCTCCCCCATTAGAGAAAACTCCTCTTAAGAAAGGTCCGATGCCCGTTTTGTATGGGCCGGATAGGTCCTGGATGGACATTGTAGCTCTGAACCCTCAAGTCGCACAACAGACGGTCTCTGGGGAACCTCCGGTGCCTAAGGACCCCAATGGAAATACGCCTAACGGCCTTATTGGGCTATCCTTAGTTGGAATTATGCAAGGCTGGTACTTGTCATATTTGTAACATATTATGTGGTACCAACATTGTAATATGCTAACTGAATAAATATTATTATTATTATTATTATTAACCATTATGTGGTACCAACATTGTAATATGCTAACTGAATAAATATTATTATTATTATTATTATTAACCATTGGTGTATACAGGTGAGTGAGGGTAAGAAATTAAGAGCAAAGAACTTGGCAAGTGAGGTGTTGGATGTTACTGTTAGAGCAATTCCTAATTTGTATACTCCCGACTATTTCGTTTATGCACCTTCACCCGCATTGCCACCGGCTTCGTCAGTAAAACTGTATGCGGACTGGTCTAAGCTGGACGGATTTAATGACATTAAATAACTTTTTGCCTGAGTTAGACGCCCGGCCAATTAGGGACCAGTCCGGTAATCCAGTTTTACGGATTGGAACGGTAGGCCTTGGCTGGACTGGGAAGCTGAAGCGCAAAATTTTGCATCAACTATTACCAGTAAATCAACGCATCAGATTCCCCAGGAACAGCATACAGTAAACCCTCGCCATCTCGGACCTCTAGAAGTCGGAAACCCGTACTAGTCGGACTGGCTACGGCCTCTCGGACATGCACTTCGGTATTTCGGACATTTCCGTCATCGTTCCGACAGTCTCTGACGTTGTGGGACTTTTTATAAGTATTCGGAAAATGTCCGATATTATATTTTTCAATCCCATTGCATTAGAAATGATTCAAAGATTACAAGAAGTCCAAATAAGACATAGTTATGTTAATGTATAAGGGAGTTACGTAGATGCATTAGAGAGATAGATAGATAGAAAGAGAGAGTTACAGAGGGGGAGTGAGCGATAAACACGAACTATTGTTGCAGAAGGGGAAGTGAGCGATAAACACAAACTATTATGAGACGGACTTAATTGGTTCTGAAAAGACAAAGGAGACTTTTATATTGACTTTTTCATGTTATTATTTGTGTGCTAGAAGGATAATATTGTTTTCAATTCCATTGCATTAGAAATGATTCAAAGATTACAAAAAGTCCAAATAAGACATAGTTATGTTAATGTATAAGGGAGTTACGTAGATGCATTAGAGAGATAGATAGATAGAAAGAGAGAGTTACAGAAGGGAGTGAGCGATAAACACGAACTATTATGAGACGGACTTAATTGGTTCTGAAAAGACAAGATAGATAGATAGACAGAGAGTTGCAGAAGGGGAAGTGAGCGATAAACACGAACTATTATGAGACGGACTTAATTGGTTCTGAAAAGACAAAGGAGACATTTTTATTGACTCTTTTTCATGTTATTATTTGTGTGCTAGAATAATAATATTGTTTTCAATTCCATCGCATTAGAAATTATTTATAGATTACAAAAAGTCCAAATAAGACATAGTTATGTTAATGTATAAGGGAGTTAGTTAGATGAATTAGAGAGATAGATAGAGAGAGAGTGGCTAGGGGCGAGCGAGCGATAAAATACTAACATATACGAGACAGACTTATGTTTCTGAAAGACAAAGGAGACATTTTTATTTACTCTCTTTTTCATTTTATTATTTGTGTGTTAGAAGGGTAATATTGTTTTCAATTCCATCGTATTAGAATTGATTCATAGATTAAAAAAAGACCAAATAAGACATAGTTATATATATGTATAAGGGAGATAGATGCATTAAATAGATATATAAAAAAAAACAAAAAACAAATCTCAATTTCTCTGGTGACGCGGACTTTCCTTTTCTAATTCGGAATTTTCCCTCTCTTAAGTCGGACATAAGTCGGACTTTGGACATCTCGGATTTTCGGTCATCTCGGACTGGGTAGTCTGAGATAGCGAGGGTTTACTGTAGTTGTTTTTCTCTGCCGGTAGCCATCGCCGGGGGTATACCTATGGCTGTGTTAGATTTCCACCAAAATTATCCCTGTGTGAAATTCATGACCCCTTCTCTAGTCCGACTCCAGCGCAGCTAGATACAGATATTAAGTTAAGGCAGAAGGCTTGGAGGCTTTTGTCTCAGTTTCTGCTCAGTCGTCAGCTGCCGGAGTCCCTTATGCGAACGACTGAAGCAGTGACTGATACACAGGCAACTAAGGCTCTAACTCTTACACGTAGACTCTTGTTGCAAATCTCTGTCCAAACTCTTGGCAACATTCGGGTTGCTTTCTTGGAAGCAGTCCGGGCAAGGCAAAATTTGAGAGTGTTCTTGGTCAAGAAGCTGCCTGAGGATATAGGGCATAGAGTAGTTCTTTCACCTGTTCTTACCACAACTCTAGTGTCACCTGATACTTGGAGAACAGTGTTTAGCCTCCTAGACTCGACGAGAAAGACTGCCTCCACGACTAGGAAGGAGTCAACTAAGTTTCATAAGCCAAAATTTAGTTCTCAGAGTCACTCCAGTGGTGCAAAGTTTTTTCCGTCCTTTAAGACTCCTTCCAAGCCGGGAAGTAGTGGCTCCAACAGAGGTAAGCCCCAAGGTAAAGAACCAGGGAAGTGGTATAAGGGTCAGCCAAGGGGTAAGTCAGGTCAGGAGTCACGGCCTTCTACCTCCAGCCAGCCTTCTCAGCCATCCACATCCCAGTCAAAAAACTAGTTCATCACAAAGCTCTCTCACCCCCGGGGCCCCTGAAGGGCGAGTTGGATATGAGTGTTGCTCTGCCGGACAAGTCCAGTTGCATGACTGAAGAATTCCGGACGTGTTACCGGGCTTGGCCCCGGCAAACTTGGGCACGGACAGTGGTACGCAAGGGCATCACTTGGCAGTGGCTCCGTCAACCTTTAGAATTCAACCCTGTTTCTTTAGAGGTGGAGTCACTAGTCCAAGAAATTATAACCAAGCGCATCAGAGTCCCGGTCATTCCAACTCGCCCTGTTTACACGTCCAGACTTTTTCTCGTGCCAAAAAGGGACAGCGATCAGATGAGGCCAGTCGTAGACTTGTCTCAACTGAATCGCCATATTCACAACCCATCGTTCAGGATGCTCACTGTGAATCAGATCAGGCTACCTCTTCCGCCTCAAGATTGGATGTGCTCGTTAGACCTGACAGAAGCCTATTGGCATGTCCCAGTAAACAAAAGGTTCCAACAATTCCTCGCACTGAGGATCAGGCATCAGAATTATGTGTTTCAAAGAATGCCTTTCGGTCTGAACCTGGCACCGAGAGTATTCACCAAATTAGTCCAACAGGCTTTGTTACCACTCTTACAGCAAGGGATCACGATCATGTGGTACTTAGACGACTGGCTGGTGGTAACAGAATCCGAGATAAAATGACTCAAACATATCAATACCATTCTACGCCATGTCAAATCCCTGGGGTTCAATATCAACTTGGCAAAGTCGAATCTTGTCCCGACGAGGGTAATTCAGTGGGTAGGGCTGCTGTGGGACACAGCGCACCTAACTCTCAGTCAGAGTGTGGACAATCACAACAGATTTCGCAGGAAACTGTTTCGTTTTCTCCACAGTCTGACTACCACAGGAAGGTGTGAGAGTCCCTTGTCGGCTCTCTCAACTGGATTCAACTAACAGTGAAGTTGGGCCGGTTGAAAGTAAAGAGGTTAATCTTGGAGGGAAACAGACATTTTCCGCTTTTGCCGGCGGACAAGTCATGGCATATCCCGAAATTAATCCACAACTTACTAGCGGCCTGGGCAAAGCCAGAAACATTGCATTCAATTATGACATGGACATCTCCTCCGCCTACCGTGTGGGTCGACACCGGCGCTTCGGGAACACTGAGTTGGGGGTATCAATCAAACCTCGGTCACCAAGGTCAGGGTCTTTGGTCCCGGTTCAAGGAGTTTCATATCAATGCAAAAGAGTTACTAGTTCCCCTATTTTTCCTTCAGGCTCACGGTTCAACTCTAGTGGGAAAATCAATAGCCTTTCGAATGGACAATCTGAATGCAGTCACATGCATTCAGAAGCAGGGGTCAACGAGGTCTCGATTGTTGCTAGAGTTGTCGGAAAAGATCTTTGTGTTGGCGGAAAAGCTAAACATTTATCTTCACGCATCATATCTGCCGGGCATAGCCAATGTGTGGGCAGACGATCTGTCACAGAGACAGAACACACAAGTAGAATGGGCGTTCAAGCAAACTGTCTTTCAATGGATGATTGCAGAGCCATACCGTCCACAAGTGGACTTATTCGCGTCCGAGGAGAACCACAGACTTCCTCTCTTCTTCACACGCCGGGCACAAGCCCCGGCGGGAGGACCAGACGCATTGCTGACGGACTGGAACAAATGGAATTCCATTTATCTATTTCTGCCACCAGAGACGCTTCACTCATGTGTCAAGTAGTTCACAAACTACGGGATTATCGTGGCTTAGTCTCGATGATCGCGCCCCTGTGGCCGGCTCAGGTCTGGTACTCCCAGTTGAAGACATGGTGCGAGAACCCGGTGTCGCTCCCAATCTCGTCTTTCCACTTAGAGACAATTGGCAACCTAAAGACCTCGCTGACTTTTGCCTTGTGGATATTCAAAAGGCCAAATGGTTAGCCCACTATGGTGATAGTGTAACCAATAAATTGATTAATCAATATACTCTCTCTACTCAACGTCAGTACCAATCACACTGGAAAGCTTTTACTACTTGGATCGTAGAAACTGACCAGACAGTGGCCTCGGTGTCCTTAATTTTCAAATACCTAGATTACTTATTTGAACGTAAAGGTTTGCCAGTCATTACGCTAAAGAATCACATGACGGCCATCAGAGTTCCATTTTTTTTATCTAACAGGAATCTCAGTGCCACAGGCAGAGGAGAAGGCATTCATGCATGCATGCTTCAAGCTACGCAAATATAATAAAAAAGCACTAGACCTTCAGACCCGTTGTCTCAATGTGACACAGGTCATTCGTGTTTAATCTAGAGTAACAGACAGGTAACATGTTAAGGTGTGATTTGACGCCCATAAATGCGTTTGCTGAATATCAGTGACTGAGTAATTCTTTAAGAATCTAAGTGATACTGCCCACTTTCTTATATCATGAGCTCGGGCAACGGCTCCTGGATTACTTTCCCGGGTCACATCGACTAACAAAGCTGCCAATTGCCGCTTCGTAAGACGTTTACCTGTCTGATTCACCCAAAGAGCTCCCGGTTGGTTTGGCCAGGACACTCCCATATAGGTTATTAAAGATTTCACCGGACATAGCTTGTGGTGAGCATCTCCTCTTCTGAGAACTGGAACCTCAAATTCAGTAAACACATGTTCATTGTGCTCGATTTTGGCAATGAAAGTAGGCGACGGCGCAATTTGAACATTGACATTGCGCCTGAACAGCCTCCTTTAAAGTGCTAGTAGCGTCGAGCCTATTTTGTCTAGCTTCAAGCCTACCTCTGGTAGCGTCGAGCCTTTTTTGCTAGCCTCAAGCCTAGTTGGTGTTTTGGCAGCGTCAAGCCTACTTAGACCAAATATATGATTTCTCCTAAAGTGTTTGATACCTTGGTCTGGGCAGCTTGGTTTGTGTCTCTTTTTGATACTATCCCTGGGTTGGTAGTGTTGAAGGTTAGAAGGGCTCGCATGCTGTGAGGTCTTTCTGGGGTATTGGTTGTAGCCGTCTCGCTGGTGGTGATGCCGGGGTGGGTGATGCTCCGGGTCAGAAGGGCATGTTGAGGCTGGCGTTGTTGACGTCTAATGCCCTTGTTGCCCTGGAACTCGGACCATGGCTATCCTGGCTAATTCAAGTTCATGTACATTAGTCACCCTTCATGTTTAAAAGTCACGTCCCTGTGGCTGGAGGTCATAATTCTCTTCAGATGCAGTGAATGGGACTGGCTTGAGGTTTCTTAGGAGGTAATACCAATCCGTCAATCTTTGGTCTGGCTGTCTTGTGGGATCTCTAACAAGTACCAGGGATGATGGTTGAGCCACGTGGTGTAGTACTTTACGGAGATGGTTGTAGGTTCTAGGGCCAAGATCTGACGAGTTGGAGCTCCTGGATGTGGCTGGTGTGTTTGTTGAGAGGAAATTGTTGCTTGATTCAGCTGGGGTGGTGGTCGAAGTAGTTCCAATGGATGATCTTTCGTGTAGCCAGGTAGTTGGATGCTTCTTATTTTTTTCTATGTGAATGAAGAAGACAAAAGACAAAGCTGCCTGTAGCAAGTGTCTCCCCAATGTTGAAATAGTATATGTATGTATGTATATACTCAGGCACATACCCCATAGCTGGGGGTGGCCGACTCCAAACAGAGCACGAATATATACTCAGGCACATACCCCATAGCTGGGGGTGGCCGACTCCAAACAGAGCACGAATAGAAACAACATTTAAAGTTCCAGTTCTTAGGGTCCGGGACCACTTTTGAGTTTCATCGCCCCTCACTCTATCTCCTCTAGTAGGTGAATTTTACAAGGGAAGGAGGATTCCTACCCCATGCCCCCAGCAGAAATAAGTAGGACAGTAAATGAGACAGACAGAAATGGCTAAAGTTGGGTAGAGGATTCCAAACCTCTGGATAGGACCAGCCCTCACGCAGTATGACAAGAGACTAATCATAAGTTTGAGTCCCGAAGGAAAGAATGAGAACCTAACATTTAGTAGTAGCTCCGGAATCAATATCGCACTGCAAATAATCATATTTGTCGCCATTTGCTGACAAGCAAGCCCTTCATAGGGACACTGCACTGTTCCAACAATGGTCTACCAACTTCATAGGCAACGCCGTTAAAATACCTACGGAACGTCATTTTAATCGGATACCTTTTTGAAGAATAAAAAATAAAATATTATTCAAGATTGTTAAGCACTGCGCTTCCCATTCCACAATTGAGACGCTCCATCAACCAGGCCTGAACACGCTTCGTTCTCCCTTCTATGCTATACCACGATATAACAGTAGGAATGGGAAGGGGTAGATGGAAGGGAATATTGCATCATTGATTCCGGATTCACTACTAAAATTAGGTTTTCATTCTTCACTTCTGGACTCAAACCTATAATTTAATAGTGGCACCTCCATTAATGACACACCACCTGGATAACCAAGACTGGAGGAGGGATATTACTCTGTCAATAGCCATCAGCTCCTAAATGAAATAGAAACACACGATAAATACAATACTTTTTATTTTAGAAAAATAATGAAAGAGACAGGACGGTGTCTTTTAAATAAGCCTGTCGTGACTTTTCATTATTTTACCTGAGAAGGGGGATAAAAACATAATAGGAGATGGAAGCACCAGAACCAAAACAACTATTCAACTGCTGAACTCTGGAACTCTCTCCCAGAATCAGTCTTTCCCTCTTCCTATGACTTAAATTGCTTCAAACTCCGTGTGTCCAGGCATTTTAGCTCGAACGTCCCTTGATTTCGGCCTTGTCACTCTTTGAAATGGGGGAGGCACTCGCTGCAGGCAGTTTTGCCTTTTGTCTCCCTCATTCACATAGAAAAAAAAAAAAATCCTGTCACCACGCCGCCAAGGAAAGAGGATTTAAGAGTCTCCTCACCACGTCAGGCCGGGGTCGCCACCATCACCTCGCCACTTCCCCCGACACCAGGAAAGGACATAACCGTGAGGTTAACAACCAACACCACCAGGGAAACCAGAGAAGTCCACTACCAACGTCAAGGAAGGGAAACATTCCATAAGATCCAAACCACCATGCGCCCATCTTGCCCGGAGACGCACAACCGCCGTGGCGCGAATTCCGAAAAGGGCTACCGCCGTCGACACAGACCCACCTCCGAGCAGAACCGCCCTTCTAGACACGAGATGCGCAGCCGGAAGGAACGACGGAACTGGTAAGACTTCTCCAACCAAATCCATAATCCATAATTGGTCATCCTCCTTTCGTGACTTCGGTGAGACTTTTTCTATTGCACTAGACATATCGAAAGCGTTCGATAGAGTCTGGCATAAATCTTTAATTTCTAAACTACCCTCCTTCGGTTTCTATCCCTCCATCTGTGCCTTTGTCTCTAATTTCCTTTCCGGCCGTTCCATAGCTGCGGTTGTGGACGGCCATTGTTCACTTCCTCACCCTATAAACTCCGGTGTTCCTCAGGGCTCTGTCCTATCTCCTATTCTCTTTCTAATTTTTATAAATGATCTCCTTAACCTCTGAAGTGCGCATGGGGGTAATTGGAAACGTCCCCCTGTGCTGACGTATTTGAGGTGTTTCCGTCACTAAAATATTCATTGTGCCATTAATAGCATTAATACTTATCCATATGCGCCTATTATGGGTTGATTATAAAGGTATTAACCTGAAACAACAATAAAACGAGTGAAAACAGCATTTGGATGGTCAAAATCGGAGATATAGCCCGCGAGTTGTATAATGTATGGGTGAGGCAACCTGCTTTCCCGCCAATTTCCCCCAAGGCCACTGAGACACAGTCGATCGATACTCTCTCTCTCTCTCTTGCCATCAGTGATGACAACACCCTGCTTGCAACTCGCTAATGTTAGCACGAAAATATACCTCAGAATAAGGGAATAACAGGGAAAATAGGTGATAACTGGAGGAAAGTGGGGAAGGAGGGGAGGTAGAGGACTGAGATTTTGCATGGCCCAGGGGCCAAAAAAAAATAAAAAAATAAAAATAAACAAAATATTTTTTTTTCGATGTCAAAAGTTGATTTTTTTTTTTCACTCACTCATAAGAGTCTCCCCGCAGTCCGCCGGGGGAACTCTTAAGAGTCTCCCTGCAGTTCCCGGGTTAACTGTACCTTAATCCATTCATACGCAGACGACTCAACCTTACACTACTCCATTAGTTTTTCAGAACGCCCCAGCCAGCAATCCCTCAACGACAAACGTAATGAAGCCATAGAACTCTTAACACTAGATTAGCGGGCTAGCGGTTTATTTATATGTACCGCCCAGCGGGGTGTTTTTAGCCAAAATAGGGCTGTTTACGTGATCATTTTCATGCCTAAATAAGACCCAGAGCGTAAAACAAGTATCTATCCCTGAAAGGGCATAAACAGAGCTTTCCAATGACACCATAACGATCCTTTTATGATGGCTAGTTTTCTTGCAACAACCGCGCAACGCGAGTGCAAAAAGCATGTAATTCGGTACTTTCCCCATACAATTCAGTATGGAGCGAGTGAGAGAGGGAGGGAGGAGGTGGGATTCGTGTCAGTAGGTTCGCCGCGGTGGTCTGGAGCAGTCATACGCTCGCTACTCTCCTGCCACCACTTGTCTCTCTCTCTCAGCAACATTACGTGCTGAAATTGCCACACGACCTATGTCGAGCGCCGCCAGATAGTCCAGATTTATTATACTCGACTTATGTTGCGCGCCGCTAGTTAGGGGTTAAATTCTGATCTAAATACTATTTCCAATTGGGGCAGAGAAAACCTTGTTAACTTTAATGCTTCCAAAACCCAATTTCTCCATCTATCTACCCGTCAGGATCTCCCAGCGGACTATCCCTTATTCTTCAACAATACAAAAATCAACCCTTCATCTTCTCCCAATATTCTTGGTGTCTATTTTTCTTCTGCTCTCATTTGGAAGGACCATATTACCAGTCTTGCTAAGGCAGCCTCCCAGAAGCTGGGTGTGCTCAACCGCCTTAGGGGGTTCTTTTCCCCTGCACAGCTTCTTGCTCTGTACAGGGGCATAGTGCGCCCTTGTATTGAGTATTGTTCACATGTGTGGGGAGGTTCCTCTCACACCGCTCTCCTAGACAAAGTTGAAAGGAAGGCCTTTCGTATCATTAACTCCCGTCCACTCATCAACTCTCTGCAATCTCTCTCTCTCCGCCGCAATGTTGCATCTCTCTCGCTATTCTATCGCTACTATAATAATCAGTGTTCCTCAGAGCTATCCCAGTGCATACCACCTCCATTACGTAGGGCACGTGGTACCCGTCTTGCAACTCAATCCCACCCCTACTCTGTGCAACTCTCCAACCCAAGAGTGAAAAGTTACTCTCAAACTTTCTTCTACTCAACATCTGAGCTCTGGAACTCTCTCCCAGAATCAGTCTTTCCCTCTTCCTATGACTTAAATTGCTTCAAACTCCGTGTGTCCAGGCATTTTGGTTCGAACGTCCCTTGATTTTGGCCCGGTCACTCTTTCAACTATGGGGGAGGCACTCGCTATAGGCAGTTATGCATTTTGCCTCCCTCAATCACATAGAAAAAAAAAACAGTTGGAACGATGCTCTAGATCACACTGGTAGACTAGATATCTGGAAGACTGTGGATAATATCCGAGAAAGTGCCTTGAGGGAGTAAAACACTGGTGGAACTAATCGACGCCATTTTCGAAGATAGCAAGGATTTTCTGTATCCTTTTTGGGCCACACTGGTGCAACCCAACATCGAGCACTTTGCCTTGCTATAGGAATGACTATAACCTGAGTATGCAGCACTGGCCACATGCTTTGGTTTTAGTAAACCTACCCCATCAGTAAGACTTGGTTGGAAGAGCGTAAGACACTGGTGAAACGGCTTCCCTCTAAGTCAGGACTTTATTAGTGGAGGGTGTAAGACACTGGTGTAACAACTCCCTACTTAGTCTTTACGATACGAGAGCGTAAGACACTGGTGTAACGTCTCGTATTCGTAAATATCCCAAAACTCCAACATATAAATTCCTCCAGAGACTCCCATAGAAATCTAGGTCTGGATTGTAAGAGAGAGTGTAAGACACTGGTGAAACGGCTCCTTACTTAAATCCCATGGTACGAGAGCATAAGACACTGGTGTAACGGCTCGTTTTCCTGTAAGACCCTAACATTTACAGTCTTCAGAAGATCTACAAGGAAGTCTTCCGCTACCTTCGGTCACTGTCACACGACAGGACCACCCCCACGGACCAGGACGTCGTAGGGAATACCAGACAGCCACGTCTTCAGAGATCGTCGGAACCTGCCTATATCTTCCCCTTGAGACACCTAGAGGATCCTCGATCATGCTGCTATTTATAACCCATCCCTGTCTTATGTAACATTGCACCCCTATCCATATGACTTGTGTGAATAAGAATAACCTATGTTTGTACTCTGTGTTATATTATCCTCTATTGCCTTCGTGCTTGTGTTCTGGTGTGTTCTCATCTTCTCCAGTCAAGTAAGAACGTACCTATAAAGTTAATTATACAACCCCAGTAAAAACCTGGTATAACATCAGCGGCAGACGGTGGTTCTTGATTCGGGAGGAAGAGGCCGTTAGGCACAAAATCAAAGAAAATAGAGCATTTTTTAACATAAAGTCATCATGGTTAATCGTTCTCACATTCCCATACTTAAGTATGAGGCAGACATGTATGACATCAGTAAATATTTGGATATGGTCAACCCAGTGCTCAGCCTGGCGTATCAAACAGACAGAGACAAAATTGCTGTTCTGTTAACTCACCTGGGAAAGGCTGTGTCCCTGGTAGCCAGACATATTGCCCCTGATCTCACATGGGTACAATTCCGGCAGATTGTGAATGATGCCATTCAACCCCCCTTGGGCTCTGTCGTCGCCCTGAGCAAAATAGATGCCATAATCTATGAAGGAGATTTGGACACCACCCTCGGACTCCTGGCACAACGTCAGGTCTGCATATCCTCTCCAAAAAAACATGCAGCAGTAACAGCACATATTTAACACCCTGCTACGAGTGCTCCCCAACTTCATCAGAGATCACTTCACCATCCATGACCCTGTAGGCTATGACCGAGACATCATCACCATCAGGAAGCTCCTGGCCACCAAGCCCAAGACCTCAACAGTGGGGGCGATAAAAAGGTTCCCGACCCACCCTCAAGGAGGACAAAGGCCAGGACCCTCCCACAGCTACGGATCCAGACAACCACCACTCCATAACCGCCCACACTCCTATAACAGGGCGTATCCACTCAGCCACGCCCCGAACAGGGTTCCTCCGCCAACTAATCCCATCAATCGAGGCCGACCCACGAGCACCACCACACCCAGATTCTGTAACGGGCACCTGATACTGATCAACCCGTTCGACTTCAGTGCTTGTAACACCACCTGCCCCTTACACTACATAAGGGATCATGCAAAACAGCATCAACGGCAGGCTTCCAGAGTACTTTCCGCAGATGAAGAATCTCGGATACTGGAAATCAAGGACAACAATCCAGAACGAGAAGACCCCCTGGAAGCCCCCACCTCTATCCAGGCTGCTGAAGAGAATCCAGAAGAGTAAGATCTCCCTCATGTTTTTTTAAGCCTACCCCGCCCATCATGGCTTCGGCGGGGATTCCACGGTAATCAAACCACCTCCCATCTACCACCTGGCAAAACTTGAAGGGGTACCAGTAGCCTACGTCTCCTAATAGATACTAGAGCTGCTAGATCCTGCCTGTTCAACCGTTTTTACGACCAACACCGCCGCAGATTCGGAATGTTGAACGCCACCACCACTAACCTCATCAGTGCCGGGGACACACCCCTGCCCATCAGGGGAGAGACCACGCCCTTGCGCATCACCACCCCAGATCCAGAAGCCTCCTGCCACCACCCTTTCGTAATATTCTACTCAGAATGCACACAACATGATGGCTGCATGGGATTGGACGTGTTGCAGCGCCTGTAAGCACAATTATTGGATTGCGGTTAATGACGCCTCACATTCTCCAAGAAACAAAAACTCTAACTTCCTAAAAACACCCCAAGGAACAAAGTTCAATGAAAGTACACAAAAGATAAGCCGAGCTCGAAAGATCCCCTCACTACCACCTCCACGATGCCAAACCACTGCTCACCTACCATCACCTGTGCCAACCACAGAGACCACACACACCTGCCTCCATCAACATAGTGGCCCCAGCAGTCACATGCATATTCCGGCTCATCAACAATGGGTACCATTCCGTCACACATCCGACGTTCCCATGATCTTCACACCACAAATGGATCAACCCAGAGTAGATAGATGCCGAATCCAACCGGCCCTCATATCTCGCCACCACCACGGCGCCCTGATTGCTAACATCATTGACGAGCCCCTCACCTTACACAAGGGTCTCATTATCGGCGACCTAGAGACCTTCGACGACGAGCTCCCTCCTACATCTACCAGTACGCCCAAGCCTATACTTCCCACCATTCCTGAGGAGTTGACCAGCAGCCAACGTCAACAGCTCCTGGAAATCCTCTACGAGTTCATGGACGTCGTCGCCCAAAGTTCCACTGAGATCGGGCAGACTAGAGCCTTGGAGTACCCGATCCACACCACGGGACCCCCCATCCGTCAACCCTCCAGAAGGAAGAACCCCTTGCAACGGCAAGAGGAGGAACGACAGGTGCAGGAAATGCTGGACTCGGGAATAGCCTTACCTTCAGTCATTCCCCCGTCGCGTTGGTGAAGAAAAAGGACGGGTCCACAAGATTCTGCATGGACTAATGTCGCCATAACGACGCCACGATCAAGGACGCCATGATGCCCCTACCCAGAATAGATGACTCCCTAGACTCCTTACATGGCTCCAGATGGTTCACCACTCTGGACCTGCAGGCTGGATACTGGCAGGTGCCCATCCAAAAAGAACACCAGCAGAACACTGCATTCTCGACCAATGGGGGAAACCTGTACAAATTTAACGTACTCCCCTTCGGTCTCTGCAACGGGCCTGCCATCTTCTTACACCTGATGGAGTCCGTCCTCAAAGGCCTCACCTGGGAGATCTGCCTGGCATACCTGGACTACGTGATCGTGAATGGCAGGACCTGGGAAGAACACCTGCAAAGACTACAGCAGGTGCTGGAGTGAATACGAGCAGCCGGACTCAAGTTAAAGCCCGCAAAATGTTCGGTGGCTCATACCTCCGTCGTGTTCTTCGGCCACGTCATCTCGGCTGAGGGCATCTCACCCTACCCTCACAAACTCTCTGCCATCGCAGCACAAGAACCCCCTTGCACTGTCAAGGGCGTCCGTTCGTTCCTGGGACTCGTCACATACTACCGGAGATTCGTGAAGAATTTTGCAGCCATTGCACGCCCTCTTCATGAACTCACCAAGAAGGACGAGCCTTTCGAATGGACCAAGGAAAGGGACATACCAAGCTTTCAACTCACTCCAACAGCAGCATCTCATACAAGCCCCTACAGTAGCCTTTCCGAACTACACTCAACCGTTCCGCCTGTATACGGACGTGTCCCTCTACGCGATAGGAGCTGTTCTCGCTCAGGTACAGGACGGACAGGAGCATATAATCGCCTGCGCCAGTGCCACTCTGAACGCTGCCCAACGCAACTATGCTGCCACCAAAAGAGATTGCCTAGGTGTCATCTGGGCCCTGAATCACTTCCGGTCTTTCCTCATGGGGACAAAAGTCAACGTAATCACTGACCACCAATCCCTTCAGTAGTTACGACGATCAGACTACCTGTGCCCTCCTCGTTCGCTGGCGGGAAACCATGGAGGAATTCAACTTCGAAATCCACTACAGGCCCGGGAAATTGCATACCAACGCCGATGCCCTCTATCGCCTACCAGTCACCGGAACAGAAATAAACAGCATAGTGACCCCATCAACTAAATTACAGAAAACTTGACAAGACCAGCCCAAAGAAAACGACGCCCGGGCCCCTATCTCCTAACATCATGGCTGACTAAAATAAAACAAAAGTGGATCTCAAAAGACATCTTCTACCACTTACATTGAATAGGCGATCAACTCTACACTGATTCAGGCCACATAGCTGTCGACCCTCACACTGTCCAAGATATTTTCCTAATCATCCACAAGGTAAATGGAATCCACCTGGGACAAAGCAATATGTTGCAGGTGTTTCAACGAGTGTATTGGACCACCAGCCCTTCCACCATAGCCAAGAGAGTCGCTGAAGCCTGCATTCCCTGCTGCATGGGCAAGGATAGGACAAGAAGGCAAACTAACTGCCATCCAGCCATGGCAAATCCTGTCCCTGGATGTGATGGGCCCCTTTCCCCCCAAACAGGGCAAGAGATTCGTTGTGACTTTTGTCGACGTTTACTCCCGCTTCGTGGTCGCCTGCCCTGTGAAAAAACACAGCGCCTCTACAGTAGCAGAAGTCCTCGCCAGCGAAGTATTTGCCAACTTCAGACTCCCTGCAGCACTACTCTCTGACAACGCTCTTGATTTATCTGGCCAAGTTTGGGAACAATTTTCACAACTCTGTGGCATCAAGGTGTCACACTCGTCCCCCTACTGGCTACAAGGGAACTTGGTTTGTGAGAGGAGCCACAAAACCATAAATAACCAGATCCGGATACGCCTCATCACCCTATAAACCCAAGACTGGCTGGCTCAACTCAAAATGATACAGTGGGGGATGAACACTTGCTCCCGAGAAGACGGGATCAACCCCCACGAAAGGTTGTATGGTGTAGCACCCCTACTGCTACCCTTCAGGAAATTGGCAAAAACACCAATCTCTTCCACCATCTCCATGCACCGACCCTCTACAACACCTCAAAAATGTCCTCCACACTGCCCAAGTCTGCCAGGACGTAGCTCAGGACGCCACACCACCCCAGAGCCCTTACGCCGTGGACGACCAAGTGATGGTGGCCAAACTACCCATCTCCAACAAGCTGGGCTCCAGGTGCAGCCGAGATTCCCACAACTAATTCCGGCAGCCAGAAGGCAAGAAGAACAACCAGCTAGAATTGCTAGCATAAGCACCTGCAATCCTGTTCATCCGTAATCCAGCACGGGGACTGAGGCAAGACATTGCATCAAAGAAAATGTATCTACGAGGGAGAACTATTTCAAACTTCCGAGAGATCTTCCAACCAATGCACCAGTAGCAATCAACCAGCATTCGCTCTGCAACCTGCAACACGACCAAAAGTGCGAAAGAATAGCAAGCACGTAGAGTTGCCCAATACAAGGAGCCACCCACTTCGCAAGGAAAGCCAGCATGTAATATTAACACCAATATTGATCCAAACCAGTGCACCACAGAAAATTACTTAAGACTAATTCCAATCACTCATGCATCAAAATAGCCAAGTGAAATTAACAGGCCAAAAGTGGAGAAATCACCTCTAAGTTCGAACATTAATATCAACCCCAGTTCCACCAATTCAAATGTCAAATCAATATCTCCGAATGCACAACTGATAAGTGCACCTAACATACAAGTTACCACCAGTGCTCCTGGCTCCCTGATTGAAAACAAAGCCGAAATGTCTAGCATGCCCTTGTTGCCCTGGAATCACCTACTGTATCCAAGACAACGCAGACTAAAGAAACACTATCCACACTGACCGAACTAGAGTTAAGCATTCAGCCTCTTGGCTTGAACTTATTTTTTTAATCTGTTCTCAATAACCCTAGGTTAGAAAGGAGGACTACTGATTCTAGACTTAGTGAGAAAACTTACATCTCGGCATCTGTACCCAACAAATTACTTAGTTGCAGCGGGCATCGGACAGTCAGTGGCGACACTTCCTTATGTGGGCCCGAGATTGAGTCACTAGTCAAGTTGAAAGTACAGTAGTTGACAAGTTCCGGAATTGTCGTGGCGCTAACAGACCTCGATCTACCAGTCCATTGGCCACTCTTAGTAAACTTATTGCCTTGCACACAAGTCTGCCCAAAACTTCAAAGCACGACTTTGCATTAAACACCTCTGTTGAGACTAAAGATATTTTGTATATTAATTGTCCTCCTTCGCCTGGAAAGAATTTATTCCAACCAAGTGCAGGGGATACTTTAGATTTATCCCATAGGTCTCGGAGGTGTGGCGGAGTGGTCTTGCCACTGGACTGGTAATCCAATGGACCCGGGTTCGAATCCCAATATGTCGATGGGAAGATATTATTGGGATGGAATTTGTGCTGTACCTAGTATCAGTGCATTACCACAGCACACCGAAATGCCAAATAAATACCCTCATTGTTCCCTGATTAAATAGCATTGTATGAATATTCCCATATTAAAAAATATGCTAAAGGGGGGCAATGCCTAGTGAGTTAATTGCTCAATAGGTGGCATTCTGAGAGCCTGGGGGATGAGACTGTGAAGCACAGAGATGGAGTTGCTTCGAGCCGTGAAGCTTCGCATGTCTCACTCCCTAGGCTGGAACAAGACCTCACGGGCCTCACCGTGTTCAGCGGTAGAGTGTAAAGGCTATCAGCCTATGCCCTTGAGGGAGTAGATGGAATATAGAAGAAAAAAAAAAAGTGTGAATACGTGTATCCAAAGTCGCTCTAAGTCGAAGCAGCGTAGAAACCTTGCCAAGCGGTTGTTGGAATTGTTTGGGCCAGAACAGGGGAACTATTGCCTGATTTCCAGTCTTCTGGCATTTATTTTGCAAATTTGACATTATAATTATTCCCTGCTCTCATGCTGGTCTACGAATAATATGAGGTGTATAAATACACAATGAAATTATCAGAATGACTTTATTACTATCAAAAAGGAAGGCGCACAGGGTGATATGAATTTAAATGTCGCAGTGTCTGACATTGAAGCTGAGGAAGAACAACTGACCTCCTGTTCATTCACTACTACAGTATTAACCTCTTCTGTAATGGCGACGTCTGTTGTATTGGATTTCCGCTACATTTAGACTATTTTATGAAGCTTAGCAAGGATATACTGTATGGTAGGTAAAAGGACTAATTGAGATATTCTGTAGCCTTCAAGTGGGTAAACGTCTTTCCTAAGCTCAACAAAATTGTCTAATAGTTGCCAGAATATAATGAAAAGTACATCACCGTAGAAGGGGTTAAAAAATGCAAAACCATTTGTGTATACAGATTTCCAGCACACATCAAAGAAGGCATGGTAACAAAATTATACAAGTAATATCTGAATTACTTTTTGTTTATTACAAGAAAATTATTAGCACTTTGTTAATTTAATACATCCCCGTAAACACAAAAGTAATCCTTGCATGGTCAATTTCCAAGGCAGGAGTCTACCTTCAAAGTTAAGGGAGCCCACCTCGCTTTTTTTCTCTTTCTCTCCCTCTCTCTTTGGCTTGTATCCATTCGGCCCCATTCAGCCTACTGTTTTAAGACGTTTACCCCCATCCAGGTGTCAATATTTTCCTGGCAAACAGTAGCGAGCCAGCATATATATATTTTTGTTTTGACAGCAAGCTAAATTTGTAAATTTTTCGATAGAAAAATGACTCCGACGAAGCCGGATTTCTCCATACAATGCTGGCTTGCTATCGCTCGCCAGGAAGAAATCGACACCTGGATGGGGATAAACGTCTTAAAACAGTTGGCTGAATGGATACAAGCCAGGGAAAGAGAGAAAAGGAGAGAAAGATAAAAAAAAAGCCAGTGACCCCCCTTAATCAAGTGAAGAACACATGTTAGTAAAGGATCGTCTCAAAGTACACAAAATATCACTAAATTCCTCTTAACCCCTTCTGTACCGGTGACGTCATTTTAACTTTATTAAGGCTACTATTAGATTTCACTCAGTTTCAAAAGGGCCTCCAGCAATGAACAGGCTTGGGACTACCTCACTTAACCCTTTTTACTACCACAGATCCTGCTTAAACTGAACAAAATCCTCGAAATACAGCTAGAAGAAAGATACAAAGAGGTCGGCGGTACAGAAGGGGTTAAAAAGCTTGGATGCCCACAAGCGTAACAGACCTTAACCATTTCACTACCGGGGATGTATGTTGTTTTTTATCAGCTATATTTAGACAATTTTAGGCAGCTTAGGAAGGATCTGTGGTAGTACAAGGGGTTAATTCCGATAGTTTGTAGCCTCATATTTGCCACACTACCATCCTAAGCCGAATAAAATAGTCTTAAAACAGCTAAAATCAAATAAATAAGACGTCACCGGTAATGAAGGGGTTAAGGGGAGATGGGCGTACTTATTTGATCATTTATGTATTGGTTGTATTATTTGATCATTTATGTATTGGTTGTATTATTTTATTAGTTTCCTCCCTAGACCTCCATCAAGCTTAAAAAAAACATCCATTAGATCCCCCTTCTAGATTAATTTGTACATTTTTCGCTAGAAAAATGTCCCAAAATTACAAGCTCACAATTTCGTTCGCCAGGAGAAAAAAAAAAACACCTAAACAGCACAAAGAAATGGGGCAAAAGGTCTTAAAATCGACAAACTCATGAGCCGAATGTCATAAAATCTGATAACTAATGGGGCTAAACACGAGGAAGAAGAGGGACCAGAAAACCGACCCATCTCCCCTTAATTGGTGAGCCTGGGCCAATCAAAGGAGGCACTGTAAATATAAACCAACCTATAAAAAAAAGACATGGTAGTAAAATTATGCAAGTAGTATCTGAATTATCCGCCAACTATACAAATCTAGTTCCTATGTAGATATAAGTTATAAATGCCTTACTGTCATCCTTACCTTTGGAAACAGATTAACCCTTCCAGCCCGGCTGTCCTGTTATAAGGACACCGCGGCAGTTGGGCAGGGCCCCGGGTGTCCTTATACCAGGCAGTAAGCTCGAAAGCCTATTCAGCTTGGTCTGAACGCCGTGCGTCCGACACATGTAAACAAAGCCGGTCATTGCGTCACCGCACCTCCGAAAACAAGAAGGAGACGTCGGATCAATGTTGTTGTTGTATGGTATGATGAAATTAGTGTCTGAAAAGCTCCGATATTGTCAATATCGCGGAAAAATTCGCTCCACGGAAATCGTCATCACAACTGAACCAGTTGACTTAGAGAGCTCTACTCAATGCCAGTCTACAGATTGGAAACCGCACTACGTTTAGAGATGTGTGGGAAATTTCTAGCAGTTAAAATAACAAAGATACGGTAGCCTAGGCCTAGACGTTTTTCGGCCAAATCGCCCGGGTACCTGACACTGTCCTCAGGACAGGCAGGCCGGGGGGGGGAAGGGTTAACTTGCTCATGTAGTAATGTACACCCTATGTACTGTACATACATACATACAATAGTTTAACGTAATTTTTCCATTACAAAATTGTAACGGCTCAGACGGGATTGCCTTTCAGTAGTTGGAATTAACTGTAGTACAATAAAGTCCCGCCACAGCACTGCCCCACCAAGTCATCACTGTGGCTGATGTTGGTATAGTGCTAACCGTGCCTCAGCAAGACTCAATAGAGTCCCCCTGCAACACCTGCAGTATCTGCAACCACACCAGCCTTAACAGTTCCAAAAAGACAGCACCATAACAAGACTCTACTGTATATTAGGCAATTTGGACTATAGAACAATAAAGTCCTGCCCCAACACTGCTCCAAACATGCAAACACTATTGCCGACACAGGTGTGGTGCCAAACAACGCCCAGGTAAGACTCAGTCCCCTGTGGCACCTATCCGCACCCCACCAGCCTCGGCAGTGCCATACCAAGACAGTGCTAAAATAAAGACTTTATTGCATAGTAATGGCTGTTGGTCCACAACTCTATTGCCATCCCCCCTATTAGTCGCCTTGTACGACACACAGTAAGATGCGCGAGACATATTCTTTTTTCCTCCAGTATTAGATGAAGGCCCCCTTACCCCCTGGGGGTGGATTGTGTTCTTTTATTTCATCTATTTTATTTTAGTAAGCGTTATTTCCACATAGCGATTTTGATAAGTTATTTTACCTTTATCTTGTATCGTCCCAGTTTTGGCTTGTTTAATTTGCAAGTTTTAAATTTTAATAATCAATGATACTGTACTGGGAAAATTGTCTGTTTTGAACATTTTTATTTCATTAGTTGTTGTTGTTGTTCCCCAGGCTGTCTGACCGAACAGCCCCAAGGTCCCGAGCAAGGCCAAGGCCATAACCAAGCGCCCCCACAGTACCCTCCCAGTTTTACCACTAAGAAAGCCCAGGTGACCGAAGCCGCTCCCAGGCGAGGGGCTGAGGAAACGCCCGGAACACTAAAAGCCCCACCCAAGGCCCTGTGCCCCTTAACCCTTTGAGTACCAGCGATGTGCATTATATTTTATTCTTGCTATATTTAGGCAGCTTGGTAAGGATGTGTGGTAGTTAAAAGGGTTCGTCGAGATAGTTTTGAAGCCTTATTATCACTCGAGGTCCTTCCTAAGCTGAATAAAATTGTCTAATAGTTGCCAGAATACGATGAAACGGACGTCCCTGGTATTGAACGGGTTAACAATTATGAAGGGAAAGTTAAGGGACAAGTTTTCAGTAATTATTTGATGTGATCCTTCTCAAATATAATATAGCTATCAGTCAGCTCCAATATAATATAGCTATCAGTCAGCTCCAATATAATATAGCTATCAGTCAGCTCCAATATAATATAGCTATCAGTCAGCTCCAATAAAATAGCTATCAGTCAGCTCCAATAAAATAGATATATATTTCAATCATCACGAAAAAAAAAAAAAAAAATCTGCATACACCTGGCTCCAAAGTGGCCTCATATAACAGTACAGTATTTGTATTTGGCTGACACCAAGAGATTTTATGCATCTCTTAAGAGTTACAGGGGTATAAATCATGTTCACCCTTTGATTACACCAGATCTTGATAATCTGAATAAAATTGTCCAAAGATAGCCAAAATGAACTGACGGAAGATGTCATCGTACTGAAAAGGTAAAGCAACACACTGAAGCCGGTATCACACAAGCGCTTTTTCACTCAACATTTATACTTAACACTGATATGGCAGCTTATGAGGTGGACATCTAAAATATATTGGTTGGCTAAATTCATCTATCAACAGTCTAGTTTCCGATACCAGTGCAAAATAGTCCAGAAATGTTGTCAGAAAAATTTTGATCATCGAATGTTGACTATAAAAGCTCTCGTGTGATACCGGCCTTAACAAAGATCATTATACATAAGAATTATTCACAAACATAACACAGCTACAAGTGGTGACAAGTTAACCAATTAAGCACTACTCTTGCTACCTCAATATAGTTTTGTGCAAATTTAGCATATGACTACATTTCAATTTTAAATTAGCTATAGCCATAGACTACAGTAGATCTGTACTGGACACGAAAATGGAACTTTGCAGTAAGGGACCCAAACTCGGAACCTCAAAACCGCAAAAATATTACATTTTCGTGGTTTCGAGGTTCGAACTTGGGCGTTTGTTTTTCGATTTTGGGTCCCTTACTGCAAAGTTCCATTTTCGTTGTCAAGTCCAGATCTACTGTAGTCTATGCTATAGCATAAAATCAATACTTGATTGCTTGAGGTCAGCTGACTGGGTGTGCTTGTTCTTGTACAATCCACGGACTGACCGCCAAGACAATAAAACTTTCTCTAGGGCGGTTTTAAGGTTTTAAGCCATGTAACAGCCCCTTAGGCTTCACAAAAGCCATCAGGGCCCCACAGGGATAGATCAATATGACCTGCACGAAGGCCATCCGGGCTATAAGGGTTAAAAAGAAAATGTTAATAAATATATCAAAACTTGACATTCAATTTCTACAAGCATAAAATCCAAAGTACATAAAACATTGAAAAAACTAAATACAGTATTGGAAGACAAATCCACACTTCAATAAACAATTGCCATAGAAAAAAAGGAATATGCAAACAAATTAATCCTACAATTTGTAATGCCATAAACTCCAGTGTTAGCGGAAGGTTTGATCTATTACTTCAGTACGGTAATGAATATTCTTTCCTCTCACTTCAACATTAGGCTACCATAGCGCGGTGGGAATATGAACATGATTAGATTAATATCCAGTATTCCAGAATGAATAATAAGTCGTAGGCGTGTGCATAAACCTTTAACCGTCTTGGTGGTGTAATGGTTAAGGTGTCTAAAAATCTGTGTGTGATAACCCGGGTTCGAATCCCGGTGGATCACATATATGCTTTCATTAATTTCACTGGAGGTGTTTGGTGGTGTGGTGAAATTAATTAAATTACAGAAAGGCAGTGGTATTGTATTTTGAGGAAGCATAGGTCTTCAAAAACATACCAGGTAAAATACAGGCCGCCTCCTTCACTATCCCATGCCCAGATTTACCATATGTTTTGTTTTTTCCATTAGTTTAACCAGACCACTGAGTTTCAAAGAATTACCATATTATTATAGGATTTTAGGTGTTTGGACACCGAAGCCCCACCCAAGGCCCTTTGTCCCTTAACCTCTTCTGTACCAAGAAGTCTTTTTAATTATATTCTGGCTACTATTAGACAATTTTATTCAGTTTAAAAAGGGTCTCCAGCAATTAACAGGTATCGATCTAACTCCCTTAGCCAATTTTACCACCACAGATCCTTCTTAAACTGCAAGAAATCGTCTAAATAAATATAGCTAGAATAGAACTAGAACATCACCGGTACAGAAGGGGTTAACAATTATGAAGGGAAAGTTGAGGGGCAAAGGAAAAATGTAACGTTTTGGCTCCCAGTCTGCCAATATCTTATATGGATTAGTTTGCTATTTAACCCTTTGAGTACCAGCGACGTGTGTGATCTTTTATTCTATCTATATTTAGACCATATTGTGCAGCTTTGGAAGGATTTGCGGTAGTTAAAAGGAGCTGGTCGAGATAACTTGAAGCCATATATTTGCTAGCGATCCTTTCTAAGCTGAAAAAATTGCCTAATAGTTACCACCATAGAACAAAAAGGACGTCACTGGTACTGTATGGGTTAACCCCTTCCGTACCGCAATGTTTTTTTCCTTTTATGCTAGCTATATTTAGACGATGTTGTGCAGTTTAAGAAGGATCTGTGGTAGTAAAAAGGGTTAAGTGAAATAGTTCGATGTCTGTTAATTGCTGGAGGCCCTTTTGAATCTGAATAAAATCGTCTAATATTAGCCGAAATCAAATAAAAAATACGTAGTCGGTAAAGAAGGGGTTAAGGGTAAACATTATAACAAAACAAAGCACATGTACATTATTTGTCAAAGTAACATGTTTTGAAGAGTGACTAAAACAGGAAATGATTTTGGGTAGGCTAAGCTACGTTCTTTATTCTTTTATGAATCAGACCATTATTATTATTATTATTATTATTATTATTATTATTAGTGGTATATCCTTGTTATCGTTGTTGTTGTTCCCTAAGCTGCCTAATCGAACAGCCCCGAGTCCCTAAGGAAGGCCGTGGCCGCGGTCGGGCTTTCCCACAGAGCTCTCAAGGAGCGTTGTTGGCGTAAGTGGTATATCCTTGTTTTATATATTAGTGCACAGTATATAAATATAAAAAAATTGCAGGTACACTTATTAAACAAGTAAAAAATGACACCTCTTTCAATTATAATAAAATATGAATGAAGTTTTTTCTTGGACCTACAGATTTTCACATTCAGTATATAATTCAATTATATTTTATTTATTTGTTGATATAAAAACTACTTTTAAAAATTCACATTTATCTTAACCCCTTATATATATTCTAGCAATGATTATATGATTTTATTCAGCTTAAGAAGGACGTCCACCAGTTAAAAGGCTACAGACTACCACTTATCCTTCCTAGGCTTCATAAAGTCGTCTAAATGCCACTGATTACAAAAACTTCCCCGGTGCTAAATGGGTTACTGTTCAAGGATAAATAATGCCAATTAAAATATACCCTGTAAAAATAATGCCACTTCCAATATACTTGTACAGTATAGGGAAGTGGTGAGACAAACTCCAATATACTTGTACAGTATAGGGAAGTGGTGAGACAAACTCCAATATACTTGTACAGTATAGGGAAGTGGTGAGACAAACTCCAATATACTTGTACAGTATAGGGAAGTGGTGAGACAAACTCCAATATACTTGTACGGTATAGGGAAGTGGTGAGACAAACTCCCAAGAGAACCAATTACCGGACTTTGTTGTGTTAAGGGCAGATGCTCGGTTTTTATGACCTCTCTTCTCCCTCGTGCTTAGCCCCATTAGTTTTCAAATTCTAAGACCTTTCGCCCCTTTTCTGTGTCAATATCAAGACTTTTTGTGCCATTTAGGTGTCGATGTTTTCCTGGCGAGCGATAGCAAGCCTGTAATTTAGGAGGAATCGGCCTTTGGCCGGACCATTTTCTACCAAAAAATGTACAAATACTGTATATCTTGAAGGGTGATCCTGGGGTTATTATTTTAAGTTTGATGGAGGTCTAGGGAGGAAACAATCTCAAAACAAATGTGGCTTAACACGAGGGAGAAAGGCGACCAGAAAAACGACCCATTTCCCCAGTTAGACCATCCACCTAGCTACTCTTGGAAATGGAAGCAGTGTGATTGGGGATTACAATATTTTGTGATACTATACAGTATTGCATTTAGGTGTAGCAATATCTGCTACAGTAAACTCTCTTTTATCCAAAAATCATGAGCCTTTTGAAATTTTGGCTAAGCAATTTTTACGGATATACAAAGAGTCCCTTTATATAGAGCTAAATATTTGTACAAATGGCAAAATACAGTATACTGTTTTCAATGCATTTAAAAACATTTTTAGACTCTAACTTCAAATTATATCTAATTCAAGCTATGTCTACTTCAGAGGGGTTAAATTGATGCAATTAAGCACCAAGAGAGGCTTAAATAAGTGAACACTTGTGAAAAATGTGAATAGCAAAAACTTTGGTTAACTGAAATTTTTGGGATATTTGAATAATGGATAAAAGGGAGTTCCTATTATCACATCCACCTGATTCATTCATATAGTTGGAAGCTTTGATAAAGATGAGTTAATAATATAAATACTGCTTCATTTGCACAAACAACCACTATCCTGCAGTAACCAGTCCACTATTAACTTAAAAGTAAACACTTTTATTTGTTCTCTATATAATTCAGTATTTGGTTAAAACAAAAATGGGGTATGTGCCAGAGTATATAGATATGTAGATAAATTTGTTAATATTCCTTAAAATAGCAATAAATACTGGTACTGTATAAATTAGTCCCAAAAATTAGACTTCAAAGTTGTACTGGTAATGACAACTTAACCCCTACTGTACCATAGGGTACAGTAATTAACCCCTACTGTACCATAGGGTACAGTAATTAACCCCTACTGTACCATAGGGTACAGTAATTAACCCCTACTGTACCATACGGTACAGTAATTAACCCCTACTGTACCATAGGGTACAGTAATTAACCCCTACTGTACCATAGGGTACAGTAATTAACCCCTACTGTACCATAGGGTACAGTAATTAACCCCTACTGTACCATACGGTACAGTACAGTAATTAACCCCTACTGTACCATACGGTACAGTAATTAACCCCTACTGTACCATAGGGTACAGTAATTAACCCCTACTGTACCATACGGTACAGTAATTAACCCCTACTGTACCATAGGGTACAGTAATAAAAGTCCCCCCTAGTCCCAACCAATGTGGCCAAAATGGCAAGATAGAACAACCTCCCACCTCAAAAGATGGAGGAATACTGGCTCTACCAGCCTGTAGAGGCTTGGATATAAGCTGAGAAGTGTTGCCAACTCTAGAGCAGTGCTCAAACAGTCGTGGTACCAGGCATTGCCTGATATTGGCAGTTACAAGGAAAGTACATTACTGACGGCTCTCTGCCATCGCTGGTAATGAACGGGTTAAGTAAGGAAGTTTTACCTCGCTTTAAACTACCCAATCAACAGATTCTCATCCCTAAAAGGAGGTATCTTCAGGATATTTATATATATATACAGTAAAAGTCCTTTAATCCGACGACCGATGATTCGAATCTCCCAATAGTCCAAATTTTTCAATTTGAGGCCAAATCCGAATTCACCCGATGGTCCGAATTTCAAGAAGTCCCAAAGTCCCCTTTTTGAGGCATTAGTCCACTCAAATGACACATAATGGAGCACACACATATCATATGTTCATGAATTAACTTTAAAAGTTTACCATTGTCATTGTAGCCTATTACCTACTTCAAAACATTCAGATTAATGGTCAAAGGAAGCTACTGATATAAACGTAAACACCCGGGCGGGTGCCCGACCCCAAAAGGGGTTGAAATAGGGGAGCTATCCCCCCGCCAAAGGCGGCTTTCTAGGGCCTTTCCTAGCTGATGCTGAGAGGATTGGGTTCTAGTCATGTGGTGATGGGCTGGTCTATCAGAGTGAGAGCTGAGCAATCTCTGCCTTACCCATAGCTTACTCTGACTGTTCCTTTAACTTCTATATTTTCTAGATCTCAAGTGACGGCGTCTTTTCCGTGGATTGACCTCCCAATCTACCAAGATTGGAAGCCAAAGCATCACATTTTTCCCTTGCCCCTCAACTTTCTCTTCATAATTGCTGAGGGGTACAGGGCCCTGGGTGGGGCTTTGGTTTCCCGGGCGTTTCCGCACCCTCCTCAGCTCCCCGCCATGGAGTGGCTTCAGTCACCCAGGCTTTATTGTGGTCGGCAGGGAGGGTTCTGTGGGGGCGCTCGGTTATGGCCTTGGAATTGCTCGGGGCCTTGGGGCTGTTCGGCCAGGCAGCTTGGGGAACAACAACGTAAACACCACATCGTCTGCTAGAGAGTTTGTTTTGCTCTTGAACGCATCCTTGGGACGCTCCGATGTGCTACTGGCTTGCACCGCATTTTCTGCAAGCGCATTCAGTCTTGAGCTTGAAAACGCACCTTTGGACGTTCCGATACGCTACTATTTATAGTTCAGTGATCGGAGCGTCCCAAGGGTGCTTTCAAGACAACAAGACAAGGGTGCTTTCAATACAATATAATATAACAGAGCACGTCACAAAAGGAAAATCACAAAAGGAAAATTACAAGAACCTCTCAGGGAAGTGCCGTTGTTAAGGCATTACTTCCCGAACCACATCTGATCCGATCTTCAAGAGCAAGACAAACTCGCTAGTAGACGATGCGGACATATGGTGTTTACGTTTATATCAGCAGATTCCTTTGACCATTAATCTGAATGTTTTGAAGTAGGTAATAGTCTACAATGACAATGGTAAACTTTTGAAGTGATTTCATGAACATATGATATCCTATGTGTGCACCATTGTGTCATTTGGGTGGCCTAATGCCTCAATGTTTTCGTCAGGCCATTAATACACAGGTTAATAGGGGTAAAGTCCGATAATCCGAAAAATCCACTAATCCGAACAAGGGCCGGTCCGCTGCCCTTCGGATTAACGGAAGTTTACTGTATATATAAACTAATTAAGAGGTCCTTCATAATCTGAATAAAATGATGTGGATATAGCTGGACTGTAAAGAGAAGTATTTCAAAGTAAAAGGCTTAAAAATTAAGGGAACTTCTTAAAATCTGAAAACTAATTGGGCTAAACATGAGGAAGAAGGAAGCATCTCCCCTTAATGGTCAATGATAATGAAGTAATATAGCCAGTAAAGGATTTAATTTTAATTTGCTTTTATTTCATAAATTTTATTTTAGTAAGCGTTGTTTCCACATAGCAATTTTGAGAAGTTCTTTTGCCTTTATATTGTGTCGTCCCTGTTTTGGTTTTTATGTTTTGCAAGTTATATATTATAATATATAAAAATTTGCTAATTGAATGAACGGAAATGATTAACTGCATCAACCAATACTAAAGAGACGAATAACATGGCCAATAAAAACAAAAACAAAACAACCAATCAACTTGTCAATAAAGGCCGATAAAATGGACAGTAAAGAAGATGTCCCGAGCGGTGGCATAGTCAGTAGAGCGTCGGCTGCTAATCAAAAGGTCGGCGGATCGAGCCCTCAGTCAAAATGTTATGGGTAGATGTCAAGTCCGGGCAACTTGACCTAGCGATTCGTGACAAACGCCTAATGTTCTCAGAAATTATGGCGTCTGGCAAAAAAATAAATAAATAAATAAAAATAAAAATTATAAATAAAAATTATAAATAAAAAATAAAAATAAAAATAAAAATCATCATCTAATGGTAACCAGAATATGATTAAAGTAACGTATTGGTGATGAAGGAATTAAGTTGTGAATGGAGGATGGTTTTGGCTGCATGGATTTAGTTGGTATTGCAGTGGTTTTTCCTTCATTCATTCTTGCATGTAAAAAATAAAAAGAGAGAGAGAGAGTGAGAGACAGAACACATTTCTCCCGCCTGACCCTCGGAGATGCAGAGGTGTAGCGCCGCGTACTGTCTAGATGCTCTCACACCACTCAGAAATCGATGCTCCAAATCTTGACCAAACCATCGTGCCCGGCCGACATCAGCTTCTGCTCGTCCAACCACACTAAACCGGTCACCTGGGACTGAGGGTGGGAATCTGGAAGCAGGTTACAAATAGATTATAAGTTTGAGTCCCGAAGGGAAGAAGAAAACCCTAATATTTATTAGTGGCCCCTCCATCATTGACGAGATGCCTTAAACAGTAATGGCACTCTTTGAACCCCAGAGTCAGCTGTTCAAATCACCCGCCCCGGAGCGTAAGAGACCAAACATCGTAAGCGTACGTTTATAATTACTTACGGACTCGTCTTTATGATGAGGATGCCAACTACGAAAAAACTAAAATAAAAAATAGTAAAAGAAAATAGATTAGCACTCTTAATCCTTTTAGACATGGGGGTTGCCACTTAGTATTAGAAATAGAATTATCTTAATCTCATAATTACCTTTCCAAAATTAGTGTTCTGCCCACAACTCGCTCAAAGACAACTGCAGAGGTTGAAGCAATTAAACTAAAGGTATATAAACATCCCTGATGGTCACAAAGATTTAAAGTATCCCTGATACACGCAATCGCGTCCAAACTGCGTGAAAGGGTTGTTGTTGTTCCCCAGGCTGTCTGGCCGAACAGCCCCAAGGTCTCGAGCAAGGCCAAGGCCATAAACGAGTGCCCCCACAAAACCCTCCCTGCTTACCACTAACAAAGCCCGGGTGACCGAAGCCACTACAAGGCTGAGGAGGGTGCGGAAACGCCCGGGAAACCAAAGCCCCACCCAAGGCCCTTAGCAATTATGAAGGGAAAGTTGAGGGGCAAGGGAAAAATGCTATGCTTCCCATCGTGTGGATGTTGATAGCGTGGGTTTTCCCCAAGATGCTGAAGCGCCATTCTTCCTTCACTGATATATCAAGATAACCTAGAAACATCAGAACGAATGGGAAGGGGATGGAAGGGAGGGCCGGAATCGTCAATGATTCCGGGGCCACTACTTAATATTAGGTTTCCTTCTTCCCTTCCTTCGGGACTCAAACCTATAATTTATAATCATTGACGATATGCCTGATATCACAAGTCTGGAGGGGGACATTCGTGATAAATATTAACACCACTAACAAAATAAATAGGATGAAAATAAACCCATTGTTAACAGCTCTATTTTTCTTTATTTTTGTGACAAAAATAGAGTAAAAAACGTATAAAAGAGGTACAGTTAGCGTACTTAACCCTTGTCTAGCGGGGTGTTTTGGGCATATTCAGGCCCTCCTCAATGATCAATCATCTATCTGCATGAAAAGAAATGTATTCAGCAAAAAACTAGGCGCTAAAAGCTTCAAAATGAGACCAGAACGAGCTACGTAGCACTCGTGGTTCTCTTGCAGTGGTGCCACGAACATGGGAGTTTAGCATATAGCGGTATATTTTTCTCAGCTATGCTCACTACTGGCTACACTGCCGGCCTCTCGAGAACACAGGGAACATGAGTTAATGGGCGGCGGTAAGCCCTGGGAGTCGGCTGTCTGGCCCGCTGCGCTCCCAGCCATTTGCACTCGATTTTAACCCTTTAAAAGCCTTAATAATGCTCCTAACTTGCTGCAAATTGGTGCACGACTTAAGTCGAGCGCCGTCAATAAGGGGTTAAAAATACACCTGTGTACAACATATTCTTAAATCTAGGATAGATTGTAGAAAAATTGCACTTTCATATAAACTTATTGAGTATACTGTATGTACATTCATATAAACTTATTGAGTATACTGTATGTACATTCATATAAACTTATTGAGTATACTGTATGTACATTCATATAAACTTATTGAGTATACTGTATGTACATTCATATAAACTTATTGCTTATATGTCCAACAAATTACTTACATGCATACAACATATGTAACAGTTATACAAAATAAATATTTTTCAATTTATACAAAATATTTTTCAACCCTTGACTTTCCATCAAGTCCTTGAGTAATCTTAGGATAATGAATATCACAGTGCATACGCACTAACCACGTCCGGCGAACCTTCAGACCCGCTATCTCAATGTGACACAGGTCATTCGTGGTGTATCTAGAGTAACAGACAGGTAACGTGTCAGGTGTGATTAGACGACCACAAATGAGTTTGTTGAATATCATTAACCGAGTAATTCTTAAAAAATCTAAGTGATACTGCCCACTTCCTTATATCCAACTCGCCCTTCAGGGGCCCTGGGAGTGAGAGAGCTTCGTGATGAACTAGTTTTTTTATTGGGATGTGGATGGGGTAGACGGCTGGCTGGAGGTAGGGGGCCGTGACTCCTGTCCTGACTTACCCTTGGACTGACCTTTGTACCACTTCCCTGGTCCTTTACCTTGGGGCTTACCTCTGGTAGAGCTACTGCTTCCCGGCGCGGAAGGAGTCTTAAAGGACGGAAAAGGCTTAGCACCACTTGGATGACTCCGAGGACTAAATTTGGGCTTATGAAATTTAGTTGACTCCTTCCTAGGCATGGAGGCAGTCGGTCGTGTCGAGTTCAAGAGGCTGAATACAGTTCTCCAATTATCCTGACAAACAAGGGTTGTAGTGAGAACAGGTTAAAGGACTACCCAACGCCCTATATCCTACGGCAACTTTTTAACCCAAAACACTCGCAAGTCTTGCCTTGCTCAGACTGCTTCCAAAAAAGCAACCTGAATGTCGCCAAGAGTCTGGGCTGAATTTTGCAAAATATGTCAGCGGGTAAGGGCCTTAGTAGCTTGTGTGTCAATCACTGCTTCAGTCGTCCGAATTAGCGATTCTGCAATTTGGCGACTGACCAGAAATTGAGACATGAGCCTCCAAGCTTTCTGCCTTAAGTTATAATCCTTATCTAGCTGCGCAGAAGTAGGACTAGAGAAAGGGTCATGAATTTCACATAGGGACAATTTAGGCGCACTTAGGAAATCTAACACAGCCTTAGGTATACCCCCGGCGATAGCTACGGGCAGGGAAAACCATTTATGTTGCTCTTGGGTAATCTGATGCGTTGACTTACTAGTGATCGTACTTGCAAAGTTCTGTGCCTCTGCCTCCCAATCAAGCCACGGCCCCGTGCCCACCATTCCAGTCAGTAATACCGGATTGCCGGACTGGTCTCTAGTAGGCTAGGTGTCTAACTCAGGTGTCAAACTCACAAGTGACTTGATTTCATTAAAGTCGTCTAGTTTTGACCAGTCAGAATACGTCTTACTGATGAAGCCGGCGGCAACACGGGTGAGGATGCAAATATGAAATAATCTGGATTATATAAATTAGGGATAGCCTTAATTGTTACATCCAATACCTCCCCTGACATATTCTTTGCGCTCAACTTCTTACTCTCACTCGCCTGTATACACCAGTGATCAGGTGCCGGAGTTTCCCCTAGCTCTGAACCCTTAGGTCGCTGCGCGACCTAAGGGTTCAGAGCTACTATGTCTACCCAGGACCTATCCGGGACATACAACAGCGGCATAGGGCCTTTCTTTAGAGGGGTCTGCTCTAAGGGTGGGGGGATTACATCTGTGACTACGCGTACGTTAGCAGTCGTCAAAGTTGATAAATTAGTCGTAACAGGGGAGGGAGTAAAAGGTTGGTTAGTTAAAACCTGAAGAGAACCCAGGGGTCGAGCAACCGGCGATGGTGTGGGAGATCCCGACACCGATCTATCCTCATTAAATTTACTCATAATCCTATCGAATAGGTTTTGCAAATCTCCTTTAGTTACATACAGTATTCCCTAGTACTGTATTATTCATAGACACTGTTGACTCAATATCCGAATTACCAGAGGAAGCCACCTTCTGTCCAGATTCCAGATGTTCTGAAACGTCATCTCGAATAGAACCGACATGCCATTGACTCTACTGCCCTCGCCTCCAGCGACTGGGCTGAGGGGAATCGAACCTCCTCAGGCCGGACGGCGGGTTCCAGCACATCATGCGCAAAATCTTCCCATTCCAAATTAGGGATCGTAGATGACACCTGAGCCTCACTAGTTTCCTGCACATAGTCTCGCTCTTGTTCTACCAAGAGAGCGGACACTCGGTTTAGAGGCGCGTTCTGAACCTCACTAGTTGCATATGGGTAGCCTCGATATTGTTCTGCCAACACTTGAGATGACAATCGACACTGAGGCGCACTGGGACCTTGAGGCGCATTTATATTTCTGGGAATCACATATGATCTGTGCCTTATTGACGGCGAAACATGACTGATAGGTTGGCTAAACAAGTAATTTTGTATAATGTCCCTGGGCGGTGTCTCTGCAACCCTGGTGACCGTCCCTGACCGGCCGGATTGGACTTTCGGCTCTGTCAAGGCTGGTCGAGGAGGAGCAGGTGCCGGCGAAGGCGATTGCCTAGGCTTAGCACTCGATACCGCCGTACGGGATGATGAAACCCTTTTAACACTAGAAGCCGGCACAGTTCCTTTTTCTGGTATAACCTTTATCCTCTTTGCTGCCTGCTGGACTGGCTGATAAGAGGATTGGCGAGAGGTTAATTGGCGTAAGGGGGACCGCGATCTAGATCGGGTCCTCTATTGTTGATGGTAGGACGAATCCGGCGCAGGCTGTTTCGACTGCCAGCGGGGGGGACTAACTTTCTTGGTTGTGGTGTCTTAGTCAGTGGACTCCTCGGAACTGATTGTTTCTTGCAAAATCACTTTAGTTGCTGTCTTTTTATTAGTTCCAGAACGACTGCTCGTTTTCTGAGGTTTCACACTTGGGAGATTTTATAATAAGCAGTTCCCAAAGTGCCTGATCATCGCATTGAAGCACTTTATGGGCCACGTCTTTGGTATAGTTATTGTAACAGGACTTAATCTCTGCAACACCACTTGACACCCAGACTCCTTATGTGTGATTAACCCATTACAGAGTTTTGTTCAAACACTACACTTCCTCGTTAGCCACTGGCCTCGAGAACGGTCTAAACATGTAACACACCGGACGCAGTTTGTGTCCAGCGACAGGAAGGTTATTACATAGAGGTGTAGCACAGAAAGTAACTAAATCCATGATGAAAGTCCACCCCCCGCCGGGTATCGGTTCCGGTCCGGGGCTCCCCACCGAGCAGACGTGTGCTATCTGGAAAAGAAATTTCCAAGAATCAATGCTCATAAGGACATTTACACAAACGGTTACCTTTAATACTCAAGAAAAATAGAGATAGCGATCACCACCATTGTAAGTTCCCTGTGTATCCTTCTGGAAAAACTCCAACCGTGGTTCTTTCCATGAAGGAATTAAGGCTACTTATCCATGATACGATTATCACCGGCCTATACTTGGGTTACCCTTCCGCCGGGACGGACAATGGTGAGCAATGACAGATTAGTAGTCTTCCCGCTGAGCTAGGAATGATTTGATAGTACAGTATAGGCGAGTCATTCCTGCTGAGCCGGAATCCCTGTGGAAGCCTTCCTCTTCCGCCGGGAGTTCGTTCTAGTTCAAGACAACGAACGGGTTAATTGGATCTTATCTTATGTTATACTAGACCGCCGCTAGTGGGGCGTCCAACGGGGCAGTTCGAGACAGTCCTTCCGCCAGAAAATAGATCCTAACCTTTGTTTTTTCCAACTCGTCTGCAACGAGTTAGCAAAAAACACACATACATACCGGTACATACATATATATAGATATATATATATATATATATATATATATATATATATACTGTATATATATATATATATATATATATATACTGTACTGTATATATACTGTCTCCTGACACCCTCAACTCCGGAGACAATTTATCATCTTGAAGAAGAGTCACATATTATGGCTTAAAATTATTATAAGAATAATAATAAATTAACATCCTAGCCATAAACATCACCTACACAGAGGCTGGCCTCGTGGCCTAGGGCAAGATTTACGACGACTCGGCGAAAACTCTTACCTCCAGGAAGAACCAGCACCAGCCATCATCACGCCGACAGAAACGTAGGGGAAGGAGACGACACAGAAACCTAAAGAAGGCTCTCAACTGAGTAAAGCCACACTTAAACTTCAGGTTCTGCAGACGCAGAAACAAAAACACGCCTAAATCACCAGAAAGGTGGCCGAAAAGCGTTACACTGGTAATAAAAGCCTCTAACAATACTAGCTAGGCTACAATGAGAGCAACATGAAATATAAAACTAATGGCGGCCTCGTTCATAGGGGACCCGAGGGGACGCCAATACCTAAGCACCCTTAAAAACCACACTCCTGGGGGTCACGGTAATCAGCACGCCTGACCTATCTAGTCAAAACCTATTCTAAAACATCTCGGATAGTACAAATGAGCAAAAGACTCACTATCCAGACAGAAGAACGAAGAATGAAGAGCGGTCGGGACCACACGTCTGTCGGCGGTGACCCCTGGAGCGAGAAGAAAGAATGGCGCTTCAGCGTCTTAGGGCAAACCCACGCTATCAACATCCACACGATGGGAAGCATAGCAGATTAAGAGTACTAATCTATTTTCTTTTACCATTTTTTATTTTAGTTTTTTCGTAGTTGGCATCCTTATCATAAAGACGAGTCCGTAAGTAATTATGAGCGTATGCTTACGATGTTTGGTCTCTTACGCTCCGGGGCGGCTGATTTGAACAGCTGACTGTGGTGTTCAAAGAGTGCCATTACTGTTTAAGGCATATCGTCAATGATGGAGGGGCCACTAATAAATATAAGGAACTCTTCTATATATCTGGTTTACAAGCCAAACTAAATCTCTTGTACTGTATGTAGTTTGAAAGTCTAAGTTATATTTCTTTGTACAGTATATGGATTAAAGCCTAAGTGACTATTCTTCCAATGTGTTCTTATGGCCTGTAAGTACATTAATTCGGCTGACAGTCTATATAACTCTTTTATGTAATTAAAAGGTCTACGCAACTTATTTATATATGAATTAAAAGGTCTACGCAACTTATTTATATATGAATTAAAAGGTCTACGCAACTTATTTATATATGAATTTAGAGCCTAAATAGCTAACTCCTCTCCACATGTACAGTATGTTAAGGGAGCCCACCTTGCATTTTTTCTCTTTCTCTCCCTCTCTCTTTGGCTTGAATCCATTCGGCCCCATTCAGCCTACTGTTTTAAGATGTTTACCCCCATCCAGGTGTCAATATTTATCTGGCGAGCGGTAGCGAGCCAGCATATATATATTTTTATTTTTACAGTAAGCTAAATTTGTACATTTTTCGATAGAAAAATGTCTCCGGAGAAGCCGGGTCTCCATACAATGCTGGCTCGCTATCACTCGCCAGGAAGAAATCAACACCTGGATAGGGATAAACATCTTCAAACAGTTGGCCAAATGGATACAAGCCAGAGAAAGAGAGAAAAGGAGAGAAAGAGAGAAAAGGAGAGAAAGAGAGAAAAGGAGAGAAATATAAAACAAAAAAGCAGGTGGGCTCCCATTACAAGCAAAGGTTAAGAGTTGGGTTATTATCCAGCCACCACGAGTTCCCCAGTTAGTAACAAAAACACGGCTCACTATCAAAAATATCATCTCAGCATATCTAAAAGCTAGTATTATTTTATAATTACAGTGGGGCCGCACGTTTGGCATTTGTTTAGTTTGGCGACAGGATACAAAAATTCCACAGCATCCAGTTTGGTAAAAAAGCCCTCACTCTGGCGGAAAATCATGTGCGCATTAGGTCTCCCTCGATTTACGATTGGATTGGCGTAGGGATGCGGCAACCCCACCGCCTGCCACTTTGGTGGTGCAATCAGCTTCTGGAGCAGTGGAGCACTGGTTCCTATCTTCAGAAAATTCCTGTGCTTGGTATGCTTCCAGCCAGGGCCCCACTGGGGTAAATATAATAGCAAAACAGTGCTGGAACTGCCATCTGGGTGAGGGACTGCTCTGGGTCTGCTCCTTCAGTGTTAAGGGCTATATAGGTTAATCCACTTAGTGGAAATAGTACTGTGGAGTGGGTCAGTGGGGGCATGTCTGGAAGCCTAGAGGCAGTTTCTGCCATGGCCATCCCTTTTGGGTCGCTTCCCTATGGAAGCGAGGCGTCAGATTGATGATGATTATGTTCCTGAAAACCTGATCTTAAATAGAAAAATCATATAGCAAACCCTAAAATTAATGGGGTAAATGGGGATGTGTTCTGGGACCAGCCAAAACCCAAACCCAAACACCTAAAAACCTATAATAATATTATAAATCAGGGCATTGGATAGTGAGGGAGACCTGTATCTCAGCACTTGGAGGATATCTGGTGACGACAGCACTGTGTATGCCTGCCCTACCGCGACCTTGACCGACTTTATGTGGCTCTGTCGGAGTCTATGCGTATTTACACTGTTATTTTGTATCATTGTCTTTAGTATCCTTGACAATGTGTTAACAAAAATCATGGGCTATAAGTCTATAAGTACAAAATGGTTATAAAAAGTTAACTTCCACGTGAACAAATACTACTTTGAATTTTTCCAATTTGAAGTTTGCCCCCAGTTTAGCAGTCTCGGGTTTGGCAGCGTTTCATCAGACAACTGGATACCTCAAACGAAGGGGTGGCCCCACTGTGAGAATATCATGTTACAAGCAATATAAACCATGCAGCAAGCTCTTTAACCCTTTCCCTTGAGTGGTGATAGGCTGGTCTATCAGAGTGAAAGTTGAGCGTTCTCTGCCATACCCGTAGCTTACTCTGACTGTCCCATTTACTCATATATTTTCTAGATCTCAAGTGGCGGCGTCTCTTCCGTGGAGTGACCTCCCTACTGCCAACCTAGAGGTTGGCAGACTGGAAGCCAAAGCGTCACACTTTTCCTTTGCCCCTCAACTTTCCCTTCATAATTGCTGAGGGGCACAGGGCCTTGGGTGGGGCTTTGGTGTCCCGGGCGTTTCCGCACCCTCCTCAGCTTCTCGCCTGGGAGTGGCTTCGGTTACCTGGGCTTTCTTAGTGGTAAGCAGGGAGGGTTTTGTGGGGGTGCTCAGTTATGGCCTTGGCCTTGCTCGGGACCGTTCAGCCAGACAGCCTGGGGAACAACAACAACGACCCTTGGCTGACGTATAAATATGTCCTATGTAAAAGTGGGCTACAATGCGGCCGACATACTGTACATATAAAATACGTTTTGGTAGTACCGGCTGAGTTGGTAGCACACACCCACCCTGCTTGTTGCCAGACACTTCCAGGAGGTTCTAAGCTTGCTACCTAAACTTAGATCAGTGTGCTTATTGCATTGGTTGAGGGAGGGTGTGTACTGTACAATGAAAAGGTGTTTTAGTTTAGAAGCTGAAAATCAACAAAAACAGGGCCACTTTTCCATGTAATTGTGACAGCTATATAGCAGGTACTAATATCAGGTTAATTTCATATTCACTTAAACAATACTATCTTTTAAAACAAAACATGAACAAATAACTTTAAATACATATCGAGTTATTGCGAGTGGAAGTGAAGGTGAAAATCTAATATTATCGCTTGCGAGTGTAAAGTGGGGTGTGGACTTTCAGCGACTAACAAGTACAGTACTGTATTGACTACTTGAGAGTTTCAGGCTACAAGGAAGTTGGAGCTGTAGACATCGATATTTGGCAGAATAACCAGCTATAATACGGTTTTAGTACATATATAAATACATGCAACCATATTCAACATACTATTTATCCATCAGAAACTTACACTATTACTGTATTTGTGTTTAATGTCTATGTTTACAGGCTGAACTTCCTTATAGCCTTAAACTCGCAAGTGGTCAATTGATTGATTTTCCTGGGTGGTGTTAGAGGGGTAGGAAGGGGTTCGACGCAATCTTTTCATTGGAGTTCGTTCCAATTCGCTCAAGGCTACGGTAATGGCGTGGGGGCGACGTATATTGAGCGGAAATAGTGGGGAAATAGCCGCCAGGGCGTGAGAGTTAAACGTTACTCTCAGTCTTTCTTCTATTCAACTGCTGAGCTCTGGAACTCTCTCCTAGAATCAGCCTTTCCCTCTTCTTATGACTTAAATTGCTTCAAACTCTGTGTGTCCAGGCATTTTAGCTCTAACGTCCCTTGATTTGGCCCTGTCACTCTTTCAACTCTGGGGGAGGCACTCGATACCTTACCTTTTGATGTGTTCGCCACTCTTCTAGCGGCACCAAGGAGCGCGACGCCCCTCGTTATGGGTGGTGATTTGGTGCAGTAGACTGTTTGAAGCGACAGCTCGCTCCCTTGCGAGGATGGGCTCGTCTGGCACTTTTTGCAGTTCGACATCTAGGGCTCTCTTGAAGTTGTCTAACGAGATGTCCCTTATGTCTCTTACTCGCCGTGGGAGTTTGTTGAAGAGACGTGGGCCTCTGTGTGATAACCAGCCCTCTCGCAGAGAGCCCATAGCACCCCTGTTATTCATCCGGGGGATTTCGCATTCCCAGCCTCTCCTATCACTGAATTTCATGACTATCGGAGTATGTAGGTTTGGTACTAAACCCTCTGCGATTTTCCACGTGTATATTATTAGGTAACGTTCTCTTCTACGTTCCAGTGAGTACAGATTCAGTGCTCTTAAACGCTCCCAATAGTGTAGATGTTTTATCGAACTTATATGCGAAGTGAAATTTCTTTGTACACTCTCTACGTCATTTATTTCACCTGCTTTGTATAGGATATTAATACGCTACAGTATTCAAGCCGCGATAACACTAGAGATTTGAAGAGCGTTATCATAGGCAATTCACCGCGTGTTTTGAAAGTACGCAGAATCCAACCCGTTAGACGTTTTGCAGCCGCCACTTTGACCTGGTTATGTACTTTGAAACCCATATTTTCAGACATTAATACCCCAAGGTCTTTCACACTGTCTTTCCGTTCTATTATGTGGTTAGATTCTGTTAAGTAATTTGTAATTTCTTTAACACCATTATTATCTCCGTACCGTATTAATTGGAATTTTTCCTCATTGAATTGCATGTAGTTTTCCCTGGTCCACTGGAACACTACATTCATGTCTTCCTGCAGTCGGCCCGTGTCCTCTTGTGTGTTTACTATCTTGCTTAATTTTGTGTCATCAGCAAAAGACGACACCGTACTGTGTCTGGTGTTGGTATCTATGTCGCAAATTAGTATGAGGAACAGAAGGGGCGCTAGCACTGTTCCTTGGGGCACTGAGCTTTTGACATCCGAAGGCTCAGATGTGACTTGGTTTACTGCTACTGATTGTTTTCGGTTTATGAGGATACAGGCAGTTCTGCCATTTTTCTCCCTCACTCACATAGAAAAACAAAACAAAAACTACTTCCCTATAGAAAAAACAAAAACAAAACTTCCCTATAGAAGCCACCACACCGAAAGAGTTTATTAATTATGAATGCCATTTGAGAAGGAGCACTTTATTGACAACATTTTGCTCGTAGCTTTGTCAATAAAGTGCTCCTTCTCAAATGGTGTTTATATCCATGCCCTTAACTTCTAGGAGTTTATTTTAACATGCTTTCTAATTGCTACAACTTTCACTACGGTCAAACTCGTCTACAAAAAAGCAGAAAGCCAAGCCAAACAACACACGAAAGCACGAGCGAGCAAATGTAAAAATATATATACCAGTTCAATAGAAACAAGCAATGCCAAACATCAAACACCGAAGCAGGCGCAAACGTAAACAAACAATACCGAATAATAATAACCCTAGCTTAGAACTTGACACTCCAAGTTTTAACAATGCCGTCATGGCCGGTAGACACGACGCGGGAGTTGTCCAGCCAGGCCAGACCCGTAACTTGTGCCTGGGGGTGTGAGTCTGGGCCACAACAAGAAGAATATCACTTACAAACATGCACGTACAACAATAAAGGTAGCCCCAACCAACTTGACAATAAAGGTAGCGCCAACCAACTTGACAATAAAGGTAGCGCCAACCAACTTGACAATAAAGGTAGCGCCAACCAACTTGACAATAAAGGTAGCCCCAACCAACTTGACAATAATCTGGACACCTTAAGGGGGGGCTACCTGCTCTTTTTTCTCATTTTCTCTCTTTCTCTGGCTTGTATCCATTCGGCCCTATTTAGCCTACTGTTTTATGACGTTTATCCCCATCCAGGTGTCAATATTTTCCTGGCGAGCAGTAGCGAGCCAGCATATATATATATAATTTTTAACAGCAAGCTAAATTTGTACATTTTTCGATAGAAAAATTTCTCCAGCGAAGCCGGATTCCTCCAAACAATGCTGGCTCGCTATTGCTCGCCAGGAAGAAATAGACACCTGGATGGGGTTAAACGTCTTAAAACAGTTGGCTGAATGGGGCCGAATGGATACAAGTCAGGGAAAGAGAGAAAAGGAGCGAAAAGATAAAAAAAAAGTCGGTGACCCCCTTAAGGGTTTCTAGGAACATATATTATACAGTACAACAATACATATATTATACAGTACAACAATACATATATTATACAGTACAACAATACATATATTATACAGTACAACAATACATATATTATACAGTACAAACAACAATACATATATACAGTACAACAATACATATATTATACAGTACAACAATACATATTTATACAGTACAACATACAACAATACATATATTATACAGTACAACAATACATATATTATACAGTACAACAATACATATATTATACAGTACAACAATACATATATTTTCACCAACCAACTTTACTTCTAAACTAAATAAATAAATCAAATCATATCAGTATATAATAATGGTTACAATCACATCAGTATATAATAATGGATACAATCATAATAACACATATTAACACAACAAAGTCAGTACATCATTAAGGGCAGACGGTGGTTTTTATGGTCCCCTTTCTCCCTCATGTTTAGTCACATTAGTTTTGGGACTGGTAAATGAGTTTGGAACAGTGTGCCAAAAACAGAATTTGAAGGTAAATGTGGGGAAGAGCAAGGTTATGGTCTTCGAAAGGGGTGAAGGCCCAGTGTGAGGTGAAGCTGAACGGTCAGGCTATGGAGATTGTCAACTCTTTTAAGTGTCTGGGCAGTGTGTTGAGTAAAGATGGGACTATGGATGAAGAAGTGCGGGAGAGGGTACAACAGGGGAAGAGGGTTGTAGGAACGCTGAAAGCAGTAACAAGAAATAGGGTGGTCAGTATGGAAGTGAAGAAGTCCTTGCATGACAGTGTGGTAATCCCGACACTGACCTACGGAAGCGAAGCATGGACGTTGGTTGAGAGACTCAGACCAAGAGTGAGGGCAGTGGAAATTAATTACTTAACAGACTAATGAGGAAGTAAGAAGGAGGTGTGGTGTGAAGGTAGATGTGCTGGAAAGTGTGAAAAGGAACAACTTGAGATGGTTCGGCCATATGGAACGTATGAAAAGCGAGAGAATGACTAAGAGGGTGTACGAGAGCGAGGTGGAGGGACAGAGAGGGAGAGGTAGACCGAATGAGAGGTGGAAGGATGGAGTGAGGAAGTACATGAACGAAGGCGGTGCTGGTTGGGGGGAGGGGTGTCGACTGACTGGGGACAGAGGTGCATGGGGGCGGTTCGTTCGTGGCCACCCCTTCGGGGATCACGGCGTCAGGCAATAGATAGATAGTTTTGACATTTTTAGAAGTTCGGCCCATTTGTTTGGCGATTTTAAGACCTTTCGTCCCATTACGTTATAAATTTTAAGACCTATCGTGCCATTTAGGTGTCAATTTTTTCCTGGCGAGCGATAGGGAGCCTGTAATTGTAAGAGGAACCGGCCTTTGGCCGAACATTTTTCTACAGAAAAATTTACAAATTTATCTTGAGAGGGGGTCTAGGGGATGTTTTTCTAAGTTTGAGGGATGTCTAGCGAGAAAACTAAGAAATAAAGGAATAAATTAATTAGCCTAATACAAAACACACACCAGTCCATCTCCCCTTAATTAATCTGGTTATCAATGAGCAGCGGAGTAAAACATTATATATTCAATCTGCAAGAAAAATAATCATGTTACCAGAAATGTAAAGCATAAACTATTGTTCCTCCTTCCCCCTATTAAATGTAAAGCATAAACTATTGTTCCTCCTTCCCCCTATTAAATGTAAAGCATAAACTATTGTTCCTCCTTCCCCCTATTAAATGAAAAGCATAAACTATTGTTCCTCCTTCCCCCTATTAAATGAAAAGCATAAACTATTGTTCCTCCTTCCCCCTATTAAATGTAAAGCATAAACTATTGTTCCTCCTTCCCCCTATTAAATGTAAAGCATAAACTATTGTTCCTCCTTACCCCTATTAAATGTAAAGCATAAACTATTGTTCCTCCTTCCCCCTATTAAATGAAAAGCATAAACTATTGTTCCTCCTTCCCCCTATTAAATGTAAAGCATAAACTATTTTCCCTCCTTCCCCCTATTAAATGTAAAGCATAAACTATTGTTCCTCCTTCCCCCTATTAAATGTAAAGCATAAACTATTTTCCCTCCTTCCCCCTATTAAATGTAAAGCATAAACTATTTTCCCTCCTTCCCCCTATTAAATGTAAAGCATAAACTATTTTCCCTCCTTCCCCCTATTAAATGTAAAGCATAAACTATTCTCCCTCCTTCCCCCTATTAAATGTAAAGCATAAACTATTTTCCCTCCTTCCCCCTATTAAATGTAAAGCATAAACTATTGTTCCTCCTTCCCCCTATTAAATGTAAAGCATAAACTATTTTCCCTCCTTCCCCCTATTAAATGTAAAGCATAAACTATTTTCCCTCCTTCCCCCTATTAAATGTAAAGCATAAACTATTATCCCTCCTTCTCCCTATTAAATGTAAAGCATAAACTATTCTCCCTCCTTCCCCCTATTAAATGTAAAGCATAAACTATTTTCCCTCCTTCCCCCTATTAAATGTAAAGCATAAACTATTGTTCCTCCTTCCCCCTATTAAATGTAAAGCATAAACTATTTTCCCTCCTTCCCCTTATTAACCTGACAAGCGCGATATAGACGTAGGTGCTAGGGTAGTTATTTGTGCATTTCTAGCCCTGGATTCTGACAGAATTAGTTATATTTACAATATAAACCATTATTTGTTTTCGGTATGCTTTTATTTTACATATATGATGTATATATGAACCTTCAAGAGTGCTAAAATAAGTGGGAAAAGCATTTGGGTGGTGAAAAACGAAGATATTGGCCACCCGGTCATAATCTCAGGCGAGAGAGAGAGACAGGCAGCCCTCCCCTCTCGCTGTCTGGGAGTCAACTGAGACGAGCGGGGCGGTGTGTGCCGGTGTCTGGGTGTTGCATAACGATCTTTTATGCAACCCACTTGTGCTACATTATCGCGGGAGAGAAAAATAACCGATAAATGATGATAATAAGAGGAAAAATAGGTGATAATTGAGGAGGGGAGGGAGGGGGGAATAAGGTGGGGAAGGAGGGGAGGGGGGTGGGTGAGATTTACATGGATGAGTACTGGAAGGGAATTATCTCACCTAGAGACAAATTCCTTTGTTTTGATAGGCCCTTTTTTTTTATGGAAGGCTTTTTTTATGGTCCTGCTTCCGTGAGGCCTATCGCGTTCCCTATAGGAAGCCTTCCGTGAGGCCTATCGCGCTTGCCGGGTTAAATGTAAAGCATAAACTATTTTCCCTCCTTCCCCCTATTAAATGTAAAGCATAAACTATTTTCCCTCCTTCCCCCTATTAAATGAAAAGCATAAACTATTCTCCCTCCTTCCCCCTATTAAATGTAAAGCATAAACTATTTTCCCTCCTTCCCCCTATTAAATGAAAAGCATAAACTATTCTCCCTCCTTACCCCTATTAAATGTAAAGCATAAACTATTCTCCCTCCTTCCCCCTATTAAATGTAAAGCATAAACTATTCCTCCTCCTTCCCCCTATTAAATGTAAAGCATAAACTATTCTCCCTCCTTCCCCCTATTAAATGTAAAGCATAAACTATTCTCCCTCCTTCCCCCTATTAAATGTAAAGCATAAACTATTCTCCCTCCTTCCCCCTATTAAATGTAAAGCATAAACTATTTTCCCTCCTTCCCCCTATTAAATGTAAAGCATAAACTATTCTCCCTCCTTCCCCCTATTAAATGTAAAGCATAAACTATTCTCCCTCCTTCCCCCTATTAAATGTAAAGCATAAACTATTCTCCCTCCTTCCCCCTATTAAATGTAAAGCATAAACTATTCTCCCTCCTTCCCCCTATTAAATGTAAAGCATAAACTATTTTCCCTCCTTCCCCCTATTAAATGTAAAGCATAAACTATTCTCCCTCCTTCCCCCTATTAAATGTAAAGCATAAACTATTTTCCCTCCTTCCCCCTATTAAATGTAAAGCATAAACTATTCTCCTCCTTCCCCCTATTAAATGTAAAGCATAAACTATTTTCCCTCCTTCCCCCTATTAAATGTAAAGCATAAACTATTCTCCCTCCTTCCCCCTATTAAATGTAAAGCATAAACTATTTTCCCTCCTTCCCCCTATTAAATGTAAAGCATAAACTATTCTCCCTCCTTCCCCCTATTAAATGTAAAGCATAAACGATTCTCCCTCCTTCCCCCTATTAAATGTAAAGCATAAACTATTCTCCCTCCTTCCCCCTATTAAATGTAAAGCATAAACTATTTTCCCTCCTTCCCCCTATTAAATGTAAAGCATAAACTATTCTCCCTCCTTCCCCCTATTAAATGTAAAGCATAAACTATTTTCCCTCCTTCCCCCTATTAAATGTAAAGCATAAACTATTCTCCCTCCTTCCCCCTATTAAATGTAAAGCATAAACTATTTTCCCTCCTTCCCCCTATTAAATGTAAAGCATAAACTATTCTCCCTCCTTCCCCCTATTAAATGTAAAGCATAAACTATTCTCCCTCCTTCCCCCTATTAAATGTAAAGCATAAACTATTCTCCCTCCTTCCCCCTATTAAATGTAAAGCATAAACTATTTTCCCTCCTTCCCCCTATTAAATGTAAAGCATAAACTATTCTCCCTCCTTCCCCCTATTAAATGTAAAGCATAAACTATTCTCCCTCCTTCCCCCTATTAAATGTAAAGCATAAACTATTCTCCCTCCTTCCCCCTATTAAATGTAAAGCATAAACTATTCTCCCTCCTTCCCCCTATTAAATGTAAAGCATAAACTATTCTCCCTCCTTCCCCCTATTAAATGTAAAGCATAAACTATTTTCCCTCCTTCCCCCTATTAAATGTAAAGCATAAACTATTCTCCCTCCTTCCCCCTATTAAATGTAAAGCATAAACTATTTTCCCTCCTTCCCCCTATTAAATGTAAAGCATAAACTATTCTCCCTCCTTCCCCCTATTAAATGTAAAGCATAAACTATTTTCCCTCCTTCCCCCTATTAAATGTAAAGCATAAACTATTCTCCCTCCTTCCCCCTATTAAATGTAAAGCATAAACTATTTTCCCTCCTTCCCCCTATTAAATGTAAAGCATAAACTATTCTCCCTCCTTCCCCCTATTAAATGTAAAGCATAAACTATTTTCCCTCCTTCCCCCTATTAAATGTAAAGCATAAACTATTCTCCCTCCTTCCCCCTATTAAATGTAAAGCATAAACTATTTTCCCTCCTTCCCCCTATTAAATGTAAAACATAAACTATTCTCCCTCCTTCCCCTATTAAATGTAAAGCATAAACTATTCTCCCTCCTTCCCCCTATTAAATGTAAAGCATAAACTATTCTCCCTCCTTCCCCCTATTAAATGTAAAGCATAAACTATTTTCCCTCCTTCCCCCTATTAAATGTAAAGCATAAACTATTCTCCCTCCTTCCCCCTATTAAATGTAAAGCATAAACTATTCTCCCTCCTTCCCCCTATTAAATGTAAAGCATAAACTATTCTCCCTCCTTCCCCCTATTAAATGTAAAGCATAAACTATTCTCCCTCCTTCCCCCTATTAAATGTAAAGCATAAACTATTCTCCCTCCTTCCCCCTATTAAATGTAAAGCATAAACTATTCTCCCTCCTTCCCCCTATTAAATGTAAAGCATAAACTATTCTCCCTCCTTACCCCTATTAAATGTAAAGCATAAACTATTCTCCCTCCTTCCCCCTATTAAATGTAAAGCATAAACTATTCTCCCTCCTTCCCCCTATTAAATGTAAAGCATAAACTATTCTCCCTCCTTCCCCCTATTAAATGTAAAGCATAAACTATTCTCCCTCCTTCCCCCTATTAAATGTAAAGCATAAACTATTCTCCCTCCTTCCCCCTATTAAATGTTCAAAATGTGGAAGCTATTGACTGACATGAAAACAAAATAATAATAATGGAATAAAAGGATATTCACGAGCCTATAACTTAGTTGTATAAAACATTCAGAAATATATAGCTTCAACATAGCGTAAGAGATGCATGATACTGTATATCAAATTATATAAAAAATTTTAAGACGGAGTGCTCCACACATACGTGAAGTTTCAGTCTCTTGTCCTAATGGCGGTGTTCCAGGCAACCCTGTTAAGGGCTGCTTCACTTGTCAAGTTTTTAAATTCGAGATCGGCACGTATAGTCCGATCCCAGGTCTTCCTCGGTCCACCCCTTGGTGCAGCTCCCTCCACAATCACAGACTTGCATTTCTTCACCCAATTTTGTTCATCCATTCTCTCCACATGTCCATACCATCCCAGTCTACTTGTACGCATCTCCTCGCTAATACTCTTTATACCTAAGCGTCTCCTCAGCTCAACATTTGTTATTCTATCCTGCAGCCAGGCCCCACACATACATCTCACCATTCTCATCTCATTACGTTCCATTCTGTTGACATTCTCTACTTTAACGACCCATGTTTCTGAGGCATACGTCATTGCACTTCTAACACATGAGGCATACACCTTTCCCTTCAGGGGAAGAGGTATTCTTTTCATGGTCAGAATTGGCAGCAGTTCTCTGAACTTCCCCCAGCCACATCTAATTCTAGCGACAGTGGCAGCCTCGGCCCCACCACCGGCAGAGATGGTATCTCCTAGGTAACAAAACTTATCCAACAGCTCCAATGACTCATTTCCAAAATTCACAGCCACAGGATCATCATTGAACACAAGCTCGCCTTTGCACACTACGCACTCAAATTTCTCTATTTCTGACTTATCCTTCGGCAGGGGTCCTTTTATTCTACTACAGCGCTTACTCCCATGGTGCACCCAACATCGACAGAAGCTACATCGAATCTAGTTAGCACCCACATCCTTTCCACACACTGCACATGGGTATGCACCTCTCTTTTCCACATTGCCTCGTCTCAATCTACAATGCATAACCTTGGTTTTGTTAATATTGACTCTTAAACCCTTGCTCGCCATGTCATCTCTCCATCTTCTGAAGTTGGCCTCCGCATCTTGCACATTGTCAGCTATTAGGACTAAATCGTCTGCATAAAACAGTTCCCACGGGAGTCCGGATCTAAAAACTCTAGACAGTGCCTCCAGGACCATAATAAAGAGGAGGGGGCTTGACACTGAACCCTGATGAACTCCAACACGGACTGTGAACTCCTCACTCCGTACACCTTTCACCCTCACCGCAGTTCGTGAATCCTTATAAATCTTCATTATCACACGCACCAGCCACCCTTCCACACCAAGTTTCCTCATAGCCCACTGGAAAACATCTCTAGGCACCCTATCAAAGGCCTTCTCCAGGTCTACAAACACTTATTAAAGATCCTGCCTTTTAGTAAGTATCTTTCCTGTATCTGCCTGAATATGAAGACAGCATCGGTTGTACCACGTCCTGGCACAAAACCAAACTGCATATCATCAATGGAGATGCTTTGCCTGATCAAACCCTCAAAGACTCTCTCACAGACCTTCATGATTTGGTCAAGCATTTTCAGGCTCCTATAATTACCTCTATCTAGCGCATCCCCTTTTCCTTTGTATATATTTACTATTACACTTTTGTGCCAATCCTCGGGGATTTTCTTATCTTTAATAATAGTCACTGAGTTGATAAAGACCAAGTTGACACCAGTCTCCCCGGAGGCTTTTATCATCTCAGCGACAATGTCAGAACACCCTGGAGCTTTACCGTCCTTCATTTTATTGATTGCGTCGCTCACTACAGCTGGTGCTATCAAAGGAGGGGGTCCAGTTATTGGTTTTTCGATACTAAGCTGTTCCTTATCCCATTCAAACTCTACATTTAGCAATCGTTCATAGTGTGCCTTCCATACTTCTCTGATTTCATTTTCTGCATACACAATCTTCCCATTATCGTTTCTAACACACTGTTCACCTATAATATCCCTACTGTAATTTTTAACTCGCCTAGCTAGGTTGAAGATCCCATTGGGATTGTCAGTGTTACACACTTGTTTGAGGACCAGGTCCTTAATGCCTTTTTTAGCATTGTAAATAACTCTTTTGGCAGTTCGTTTAGCTGCCTGGTATTCCTCCCTGCTGCCTCCTTTCTTCCATGCTTTGAAGCATCTCTTTTTCTCTTTCACAGCATGTTCTACCTCATTGTTTCACCACCAGGAGGTCTTATTCCTGGGGTGACCCTTCGTTTTCCCACAGACTTTGTCAGTGGCAGCGAGAAGGCTATGTTTAAGGAAATTCCATTGACTATTTACATCGTTAGGCCTGGCTTCCTTATTTCTATTAATTTCCTCCAGTTCACTATGAAACCTATCCCCAACTTCCTTGTTCTTCAGCAGCCACACTTTCCTTTTGGGCATGTATACCTTCTTGCACTTAGGATCTCTGTATAAGCTCATGTCGCACACAAGTAGCTTATGCTGGGGGATACATTCTTCGCTCGGGATGACCTTTACATCCCGAACCAGTTTCCAGTCTTTCCTGTTAACCAATAAGTAATCTATCTGGCTACTGGAGACCCCAGAGTTAAATGTGACTCTGTCTTTTCTTGAACTTTGCGTTACACACAACCATGTTGAGTGCAACGCAGGACTCCAATATATATTCGCCTTCCAGATTCCTCCTTCCGTAACCATTTCCTCCATGTACTCCCTCGTATCCATCTGCAGATGCTCCCACGTGACCATTCAGGTCCCCTCCCAGGATTGTTATTTCATTCTCAGAGAGGCCTGAAATGACACTGACGGTGTCATTCCAGAAGTCCTCTTTTATCTCTTTCTGTAGGCCAGCCTGTGGAGCAGATATCACATTCAGAATTCTTTCACCAACTTTCAACTTCAAAACCATCAGCCTTTCACTAACTCTCGTAATCTGAAGCACACTTTCCGCCAGCTCTTTAGCCACCAGAACACCCACTCCTCTTTCACTTTATCAGTCCCAACCCCCTCCGAGTAGATCCTATATCTTTTCTTTCTTCCAACAATCCACTGTACCCCATACCCTTTCCAGAGTGTTTCCTGGGCACAGCAGACGTCCACTCGCCTCCTCTCACACATCTAAGCCACTTCATTTGCAAGCAGATTCAAACTGCCAACATTCACACTAGCAAGTCTGAGACATATCTATTGTACAATGATAGGTGGAAGTTAAACCATAAAAAACAGCTGGAAAACACTGCAAAACTTAAAATAATCAAGTAAATCAGAATATGATGCATAAATTAACACTACTAACTGTTACTGTACATTAGATTAACCCCTTCTGTACCGGCTACGTTCTTTTAAATTTATTCTGGCTATTAGGCAAATATATTCAGTTTAAAAAGGGCCTCCAGCAATTAACAGGCTTCAAACTATATCACTTAACCATTTTTACTTTTGTTATTGCTATTCCCCAGGCTGTCTGGCCGAGCAGCCCCAAGGTCCCGAGCAAGGCCAAGGCCATAACAACAATTTTTACTACTGTACCACAGATCCTTCTTAAACTGCACAAAATGGTCTAAATATAACTAAGATGACATTCAAAGGACGTCACCGGTACAGAAAGGGTTAAACCATAAAACACCGATGGAAAACACTGCAAAATTTAAATTAATCAAGTCAATCAGAATATGATGCATAAATGAATGCTACTTATTAACATTATGGTACGGTAGCGTTAATAAGTCATGTCCCAGCTGTCATTACGTTTGGCTTGCTCTGTGCTGTATTAATGTCTGTCTGATGTTGAAGGGTGGGTAAGTGTAGGAACGTGTTTGTATATTTCACTCGATATGAAGAAATGAAGCTTAGATATTGCTGATACCAATTATTGATCGAAATATACTTGGTGCCGAGACATCACTTATTAGCGCGACAGTACATGCATACAGTTATCTACTCTGATATTCTACAAAGATCAAGTTGATATAAAAGTGTTGGGGCTTACATATCTTGATCTTGGGTACATCGTTGGAATACCGTTACTCTACATTACATTAAGGGAGCCCACCTCGCTTTTTTTCTCATTCTCTCCCTCTCTCTTTGGCTTGTATCCATTTGACCCCATTCAGCCTACTGTTTTAAGACATTTACCCCCACCCAGGTGTCAATATTTTCCTGGCAAGTGGTAGCGAGCCAGCATATATATATGTTTTTGTTTTGACAGCAAGCTAAATTTGTACATTTTTCGATAGAAAAATTTCTCCGGCGAAGCCGGGTTTCTCCATATAATGCTGGCTATTGCTCGCCAGGAAAAAATAGACACCTGGATGGGGATAAACATCTTAAAACAGTTGGCTGAATGGGGCCGAATGGATACAAACCAGGGAAAGAGAGAAAAGGAGAGAAAGATCAAAAACAAAAACGGTGACCCCCTCAACATTGTGGTACTGTACATGCATACATGATCATGCCCAGTTATCTACTCTGATATTCTACAAAGATAAAGTTCACATAAAAGTGTTGGGGCTTACATATTGATCTTGGACTACCTATTTGGACAATGTGGAACTGGTGATATCATTCATATTTTTTTCACCAACCAACTTTACTTCTAAACTCAATTAATGAAATTGACTAATACATGTGGCACTCCAAGGACTCGAACCTAGGATACTCACACCGAAATTCCGCGCATTTATGCATTACGCTATCAAGAGAGGGATAATACAACATAAAACACATCTCGGGTGGATGTGACTTGTCAGCCTTGGTCGGCAACCTGTCTAGGGGAATAAACCTTATACAAATTACCGAAGGGCGACACGCTCATCGGTGCCACTTGCTGGTGGCAAACTCTACAATAGATACAATAGATAGAAACTTACTTTTGATGATGATGTGCTTGTTGGGCTGGTCAATACTCCAGATGATGATCATGGTGTCTAGTGATCCACTGGCCACCATCTTACTGTCTGGACTCCAAGCCACACAGTTGACTCGGGCGTTGTGGAAGCCCCATTCTATTTGGTTGTACTTCTCATACCCGGGCAGCGTATACACCACAACCTAGTAATTATAAAACTTGATAAATAAACAAACCAAAACTGGGACAACACAAGATAAATGCAAAAGAACTAATAAAAATCGCTACCACCACCTATCAATTCCTAGCAGGCAGATGTCCACACGTATCTTTTGCCGGTCAGTCATCTAGCATCAGAAATTTCCCAAACGGAGTCCCGCAAGAATCCGTCCTATCGCCCGCACTCTTTAATCTGTACATGCATGATATAAATACACCAAATACAACCCAAATAAACATAGCCTCCTACACAGACGACATAACACTCACATGCACACACCAAGACCCAGCCACAGCAACAAGTCTCCTTCAACCCTATCTCGCACATTACATGACTGGTGCACTACAAACAGACTTAATTTAGCCCCAGCCAAATCCACTGCAACCCTCCTCACAAGCTGGACAGGAGATCACGAATACTCCCCGCAACTCACCATAAACAACATACCCCTAACACACACACAATCACCCAAAATCCTAGGAGTAACATATGATACTCAAATGACATTCAAACAGCATACCACAAACATGAAAAAGAAACTGACACCCAGACTTAATGCCCTCAGGTCACTTGCCCACACAAAATTTGGACACAACAAAGAAACTACCACCACAGTTTACAAACAATACACAAGATCAGTGATGGAATACGCAAGCCCGGCCTGGGCTTCTAACCTAGCTGAAACACATCATAATACCTTACAGACTATTCAAAATAAAGTTGTTGCAAGTAAATTGTTGCATAAATTTAATCTTTTTAAGGTCAATTATTGTGACTGTATTTTAAAATTTTATATCTCTAATTTTAATCAAGCATTATTAACTTGAAGTTTCTCTTATAACCTCTGCTTACTTTTTGTCTGTATGGATTAATGTTTATCTTTTTCTATTGTTATTATTAATTTTTATAATTAATTGTTCTTGTTAAAAGAGTACTCTTTTGTTTAAATCTATTGTGCCTTCTTCATATTTTCAAATAATTGTATTTATTATATTGTATCTATTCATTGTCGATAGGATCAATTGCTTGCTTTTGCGATTTCCTTAGTTTATTTGTACAATAAATGTAGGTTATTGGTAGGGTAGTAATTGTTAGGGGTCACTTGAAGCATGCTATGCTTACAGGTACCTACCCAATAGCACTATCATTAGTCAGTGATATTTGTATTTTGTACTATTGTTATTATCTTGTCAAGTTGCAAATTTGATTTTAATAGAACATTTTGACACTTAATGTAGTTTCTTTATTCATGCAGAGTTTAGTCAAATTTACCAGAACGTCCCCGACTTCCCAAATTGACTAATTCCTTGAATGTGACTACAGTGCGTTGTTATGTGTGCGATTAGTTTGTTTGGGAACCAGATTAACTTGCTCATGTAGTAATGTACACCCTATGTGGTGGATTGTTTTCTTTTATTTATAAATTATTATTTTACTTAAGCGTTGTTTCCACATAGCAATTTTGATCAGTTATTTTGTCTTTTTACTGTGTTCGTATAAGTTTTGGTTTGTATATTTTGCAAGTTTTACATTATAAACATCACAGGCTGGACAGCTACTTCACCTACATCAAGAAACCAAAGTCCTCAAAGTCAAAGACCATCTGGACATGAGAGGCACTCAATTCCAGGCTGCAGCCTCCACTAACCAACACCACCCACTACACTAGATGGCAGCACACCCACAGACACCAAGAAATATCAAAACAACACCCAGCAAAAGATATCACACACAAATACTATCTTCTCTTCCTCCCTGCCCACCCCAAACCAGCTTCCAGAAGCACATCCATACTCATATCTCTCGCCGTTCCATCCACTCACTCATAGACAACACGCAGCTGCAGGCACGACCTCCCGAAATCCACCCTTCCTCGCGAGGAAAGAGTCCACCTGGCCAGGCTGAGATGCGGACACCATCCAGCCCTTCCGAGCTATCAGAAGAGACTGGATGGCTCCGTCGTCGACTCCTGCCCAGGTTGTAACACAGCACCCCATACTATTAAACAGATCATAGAAGACTGCATTTCACACAACCACTTACGCCAACAACACAATCTACACTCCTTGAGAGCTCTGTGGGAAAGTCCGACCGTGGCCATGGCCTTCCTTAGGGACTCGGGGCTGTTCGGCCAGGCAGCTTAGGAAACGACAACAACAATAAAATTAATTTTAAAACTTGATAAATAACAAACCAAAACTGGGACGACACAAGATAAATGCAAAAGAACTAATAAAAATCGCTATGTGGAAATAACGCTAAATAAAATAAAACTTAGAAATATAAGAACACAATCAACCACATAGGGTGTACATCACTACTTCAGCAAGTTAATCTGGTTCCAATGCAAACTAATCGCACATATAATACCACACACGTAATTGCATTATTAAGGGGAGGCAGTTCAGTTTTCGAGTCCTCCTCCTCCCTCATGTTTAGCCCTATTAGTTATGAGATTTCAAGATATTTGGCCCATTAGTTTGGCGATATTCAGACCTTATGCCCCATTTCTTTGACAATATTAAGACCTTTCATGCCATTTAGGTGTCGATTTTTTTCTTGGCAAGCGATAGCGAGCCTGTATTTGAAGAGGAATCGGCCTTGGCCGGGACATTTTTCTACAGAAAAATGTACAAATTTATATCGAAGGGGGGTCTTGTGCGTGTTTTTTTAAGTTTGATAGAGGTTTAGAGAGCAAACTAAACCCCCTCCTTAAACCATTGAGCCGAACCAGTAAATTATGCTGCACAATACCGTCTGAGCTCCCTTAAGGGGACCAGACGCTTTGTACTCGGAAAAGTATCCAAAACGGCAATATTGCGCAACCCGATATATGGCATCATCACCTATCCCTCTACCATCAGTGAAAATCTTGAGCCAATATTCCGTCTGGAAGCATATTATTTCTGGGCTAGTTTCAAACTTTCGCGGGTCGCGCAGACGCGTAGAAAATGCATTATGGGTTTCGGATCTGGAAAAAAAAAAAACGAAAACCATGAATTTTTGGTGAAAATATGACTTTCTTAGATATTTTTCCTAGCAGTGTCTGATACTCAACCCTGGTAACAACGAAGGGTGTGGTGGTGGTGGAGGAGAAAGAGCAGTGTGGTCCAAGCCGCGAGAGAGGTAGGGTGCGGCTGGCCGGCTGGCTTGCAACAGCTCTCGTGCCTTAGTACCTCACGTAAGAAAGTTCACTTGTCGGCGTTACTCTGACGCAACCAAACATGCTACAACAATGATTCTGGTGTCATTGGAAAGGGCATGAAATTCTCTACAACTTACCAAAGCCATTTTGTTTTGTTCTTAACCACTTCGACACAGCAACCCGAGACATTTTCACCCAATTTGTACCTAATTTCAAAATGACCTAATTCCATGATTAGATACAAAATGGAAAAAGTAAGCTGGTAGATTGTAACTACACCTATTGTTAGTACCCCCAATGCATTGAAACAATCAAGCAACAACATTTAACGAAGCCTTTGATTTTACCCCAAAGTCAAAATTTACACACTAATTCTCACCTAACTCAAAAAATAATTGTCCTAGAGAATTAAAACTTTGGAAATTTCTTAGTTGTTAGGTCCCCTATACGTGTTCCAAATCTTATGAAATACAGACGAAATCCACTGACACGTTTTAGGGTAAAAGCGTCTGGTCCCCTTAACCCTCCAGACCCGGTTGGGCTCTGAGGCATCCATAAAAACTTAATATTTAGTTGTGACTCTGAAGTCAAATGATGTAGTGCCATTAATATATACATGACCCTATTTAGCCTATAGGCTAGGCTGGAAGACACCATACTACTGTATCTACTATTTTTCTATTCTATATATTTACTCAGGCCCAATCCCCACTTTTCCTATTTTTTTCCCTCTTCTCCTTTCTTTTCTTCTTTTTTTGTTTTAAATTTCCCTCTTTTCCTTTTTTTTCTTCTTTTTTTAGGGGGTGGCCGACTCAAGACAGAGCAAGAACAGGGAAAACACAACAGAAAACAATGAACACACAAAGACAAAATACAAATTATATTGTAAAACTTGCAAAATAAACAAACCATAACAGGGACGATACAAGATAAATGCAAAAGAACCAATCAAAATCGCTATGTGGAAACAACACTTAACCCGTACAGCCCCAGCGACGCGTCTGACGCGTCGGCGATGTATGTAACGCACAGCCCCAGCGACGCGTCTGACGAGTCACCCTATTGCTCCGACCGTAACCTCAGGTGTAGCCACTCGAGAGGGCTCAGATTTGTATGGGAACTGTGTACGTATCCCACGCAACCGTGCCGATGGTTGAAAACTCTCAAAGTCCACGTGCGTGCGCGTGAGCGCGCAATTACCTGTTTTTGGGGGGTAATTGCCTTCAATTTTTTACTCTTGTAAAATACGCTTTCGGGAGCTCAAAAAGCTTAAAGAATGGTCCATTCTTTAAGCTTTTTGAGCGGTTTTTCGTGGTTTTTCCTTCATTCCTAACCCATTCGCTATTGTTTCTGGAATAAAACCATTTTTTGGAAACCGGCCGGGTTCTGGTGAACAAACATTACAAAACTAGCCGGGGCTCCACAGGTTAATAAAATATAATGTTGAAATAAAAGAACACAATCCACCACATAGGGTGTACACAACTACAGTACATGAGCAAGTCAATTTATTTCCCAAGCAAACTGATCGCACATTATAGGTTTGATTCCCGGAGGGAAGTAAAGAAAACCTATTTAGTAGGGGCCCCGGAATCATTGACGATGTTGCCTATTAGTATAATAGTCTCCATTCAACACCCATGTTGGCCGTTTGAATCAGCCGCCGCGGGGAAGAAACAAGAGTCATTTTCATAAGTGCAACGCTACTTCTCTTATGGTGTCGTCATAGATCGGGTACCCACTACGAAAACACTTTCGTAAAAAATAAAAGAAAAAAGAAAAACTTTAATACTTAAATACTGTTATAAACACGCTTCCCATATTCGGTGGATTTCTTGCGTTGTGGCTTCTTGCCGCTTCTTGCCGCTTCTCGCCAAGCGCATCATTCTCCCTTCACTGATATATCAAGATAAAACTCCAGATATCAAGCGAATGGGAAGGGGATGGTTGGGAGGGCCCTCATCGTCAATGATTCCAGGGCCCCTACTAAATATTTGGTTTTCTTTACTTCCCTCCGGGAATCAAACCTATAATTTAATAGTGGCCCCTCCATCATTGACGATGTTGCCTGAATTCCCAAGACTGGAGGGGGACATTCGCAACAATATATGAACCTCCGTTACCGCAAGGTAAAGTCCAGAATTCGTTTCACAGAATATGTAATTTTATTGTTTACATACAATATAGAAAAATACAAAATTGAAAGAGTGTGAACAGCTTCAAAGAAGTCCTGCTTCATACTTAGGGCCTCTACATGAGGTACCTGTTGTACAATGTGATAATAACAGCTAATACAAAACTTTTATCACTCTCCTCAGATTCTAAACTGTGAATAGTTTATCCTATGTGACAATCACGATGTCACTTTACTAGGTGATCACTCACCAACTATCTAGTTGCAAGGTAGAAAACTTTTGCATACATAAAAACAAATTTGACTAGCTTTAAAAAGCTTGGTTCTTAATTTTAATTGATCTTGGACCAAATATTCTAAAATAATGATAGATTCACTTAAACCTAAAAATTATAAACACTTGACCTTCTAGCTCGTAAAGCATGTCTGGGCTCTGCCCCGGCGGGAGCCGCACCTGGCTTGCCCTGCTTGATCATGTATTCCGGCGGAGGGAGCTACATCCCGATGTACTTGGATACCCGTGTCTTCTGGCAGAGGGGGTTATACCTTTCGGTGTACTGTACTGGGATACACATATCCTCCCCCCCCCTTTTCTTCGCCCAGAATGGGTGTCACTTATCTCAGTACAAAAACTCTAAAGCAGTGAATACTTGAAGCAACTATTAGTGAAGAGAGAGAGATCGGGACCGGTGTGCAAGTATACCGGGAAATGACACTTTACTTGAAGATCTAAAATGAAAAAACTCAAAAACATTTCAGGGATCGAAGTAACTCTCTTTTCATGTACTGTATAAAACAAACAGCTCGTAGAAAAAACAAGAGCTGGCCTATATCTAAGGTTAATTAACTTATCTTCTGAGTCCTCCTTTTGCATCGGAGGACCAGAATGCTATGCTGGGTAATACGCCGGGGGAGCTTTGAAAGTTACTAGTTTAACTCGAGCAAGCTCGATTCTAAGGACCAACTCGTCGGCAGATTTGGCCGGCGCGGAGTGTGCTCCCTCGGCGTAATACCACGAACTTAACTTTTATGCATAAAACAGTTGGAGGTGAATAACCAAAAGTACTTTGTGCTTTGAAATTAAGAAAGGAAAAACTCGGTAAGCCGACACGGCATAGGCAAGCGTAGCTCAGGAATTGTCTAACCTTTGTGTAGCAAGTCCTATCGTAGAGAACACTTTAGATGGTGCCTCTCAACAAGTCTCATCGTAGAGAAAACCTGAGGTGGTTCTACCCTACTCTGATGGAGTTAATCTGATGGTGATTAGGCTTACAAGTCCCTACCCGTCCCGGCGGGATCAGTTTCCGCCGAGGCCCGAACTGGGATTGATTGGCAAGGAAGGGCAGCCGCTTAGGTCAAGTTTATTCAACCCCGATCTGTTTCCGCCGAGGACCTTACTTGACTTTACCGGTAACAAAGAAAGGCTGCTTAGGACCAGTCTAATAATCCCGTCGGACCGAGGGTGCGCCGAGAGTGGGGCTACGTGTTAAGAGCCCTACTTTGGCAGCAGGGGAGACTAGGCATGTCTAGCCTAGTCCGGACGAGTGGAATTAGGACTCCCTTCTGTCCCGAGGTAACTGATCAGCAATGTGAGCGAGGAGGTAACTGAAGCTTTTTACTCATGGGAATCGGAACTGAGGCGGAACAACTAGCCGCCGCCAGTTAAGGGGTTTCTTACGCCCCCGCCTTCCCAAGGAGAGGAATTAACAATCTTACTCGCACCTGTCCCAAGGAGAGGGGGAGTCCTAAAACCTCTTTTATCAAACAATACGACTTGGCCGAATTTTGATATAATGACAAACTGAGACCGCTATGAAATCACAATCCTGGGAGTGAGCTACGCCTGCCTTTGTCGGTCAGAAGAATACACATATATATATGGAGACCACACCACCTGGCAGGTATTGGGAGCACACGAGGGAATGGGTTCCGAAATCCACTTTCCAGTCGGCTCCCTGTCTCGCCGGACCTTACTCATTAATGTAACTCTACCTTACAAGGTCCTCATTCCGCCGTGGGTCGGAAGATGTCAGGGAAATAAGTAAAATGTGGTACAGTACTTAAGACGATGAGATTCTCGTTACAATAGGACAATCATCTGGTTGTACTTGTTTGTTGAGTAACAAAGGGGACTAAACACCCATTACCTAGTGGGAAAACTTAATCGCCTAGGGGGAAAAACTACGTCCCGGCGCACAGAGCGGGGTAGGCATTACCTACTAGCTTAAAAAACTCAACCAATAATCCCCCTAGTGGAGTAAAAAAGTTAGGATGGCCAAAAATTCTGCCGATTACTCTACGACTACTGGCAAAACATAGAGGATGGCCGGCCACCGGCGGACCTCTACCTGGCCCGTGGCCATGAGGTATCTGCCTCTGAAGGAAGTCGGTTTAGTTAGAACGGCCGCGGCGTGTATATACGCCGAGAACAGTTGACAACCTTCTCATTAGTGTTCCGCCTTTACTTTGTCCGGTCATCAGGGAGAGCGCTCACCTTAATTCTGGGTGCCGGATAGTACATTGCATAGCCTCCCGTATCCCAACCGTTATGCACTCGAGGACGCAGCCCAAATGTGCAGCAGAAAAATACTTTGGCGTAGCCAAGGCGCGGTAACACAATCTCCTATCTCGAACCCCTGTGCCCAGCTTGGCTTAGAGGGGGAGGCAAGATTACGTGAAGCAGCTTTCTTAGGACAGAAATGTTGGGTCTAAAAGATAACTTCTGGTGAGGCTCTGGTAACCGTCCACCGATCGCCGGCCATCCAGGGTATGCTGAACTTAGGGATAATTATTGGGGTGTACCTTTGTTAGCCTGAATCATCACCCGAACATCTCTCAGTGTTTGTTCATTAACCCTCCAGCCCCGGCTATGTATTCCATATATATTCCCCGAAACCCGGTGGTTTTGGCCGAAAAACGTCTACGCCTAGGCTACCGCATCTTTGTTATTTTGCTTGCTTCTGCAATCCCGCGCATCCCCAAGCGTAGATGTGTTTCGTACCTGTAGAATGGCATTAAGTAGAGCTCTCTAAGTCAACTGGTTCAGTTGTGATGACGATTTCATTGGAGATAACTTTATGGCAAAAACAGCCACTTTACACTACTTTTCGATACTTAACAACAACATACAGGCACACACGAACAAGCGACGCTCTCCTTCTTGTGGTCGGAGATGCGCGGCGTCAGTCCAGCCGTTTTTTGTTTACATGCGTCGGACGGACGCCTCGCACACCAAGCTTACAGGCTTTCAAGCTGCCGGAGCCTCAGCACCCTTCCGGGTTGCGCGGGGGGTGTTTTTTATGGAGGCCTCAGAGCCCAACCGGGTCTGAAGGGTTAATTGGAGTCGCTGTTAATACAGTATAGGAGAGTACACTTAGAGAACCCTATAATAAGCGTTACTAAGTAGCGCTTGCGCCATACTGAGTCTGAGTAGCTGCCTCGCCCTGACTGCCTCAAATAAGGCGGTTCTTATGTCTGTCAATGATTGAGCCGGAAAAGGGAGGAGGTATTGTTGAAAAGCTTTGACCATGTCCGTCCTCTGACGAGGAGGATACGGCCTGGGCTGTATCCCTGGTTAGGAGAAAGCTGACAAATTTTCTATGGGCATTGTCTCTGACCAGGAACTCTCTCTGGAGGTCAATGGGGACAGGAAGTCGAAAAGGAGCCGGAAAATCTGTCGCTACTAATTGAGGGACTATGAGAAAATAAAAAATGGCTCTGGGCACTCCGCCGGGTTCCTGCTTCAGCCAGTCAAATTCAGTATTTGGCGGCGGGAGAACTGGTAACGAGGTATTAGAAGTAACATCAATAGAAAATTGTTGGAGCTCCTGATCCCACGTCACCCAAGGGCCATGTCCCACCTCCCCCAGATTCAATTCCCTCTGGTCCTGATGAGGATTGCATCTATGAAACTTTTGACCATACTGAATGGAATGGCAACCATTAATGTCGCAACGTTGAGAGCAAACCTGTAGGGCAAATAAGCACCTCTGGATCCGGGGGGGGTCTGACTATGGGTGTCCGTAGGGAGAGGAGTCATCTGGCCAGGATTATACACGAAGTACTGAAAATTAGTAGGGTCTGGTACTGCCTGAATTAGAACATCTTACACTCTCCCTTACACATCCTTTGCCCTAAAAGACTTGCGCCAGTTTACTTCTATTGACCACTCTCGTGGCACCGGGACCTCCCCCTGAGTTGATCTGTGCCCTTCCCCTCTAGTCATAGCGGTAACCGGGAGCCAAAGCCTCCCCGGTACTTTCTGGATCAGGGAACGATCATTGATTGGTGGCTGAGGCCTTGGAGGTAGATTTTGAGAGTTAGAAGCTGTGCTTTCGTCGAGAATCGGCGGACCAGCCGCCGGCTGTCGACGAGGCTGAAAGGGAAACTGAAATGGAGGATGTAGGTAAGAACTCCTTCTGTCCTCCTTTCCACCGCCGTGAGGTAGTGAGCCAGAATCAGTGTCCATTTTACCCCCGGAAGACACCGAAGTGCCAGAGCCAAACATAGGTGATTGAAAAGAGGTACTAGACATTGCCGACAGTGATTCATTCCCTTGTCGGGATTGCAACTGACCGTCCGACGGTAAGCCTTGTCCCGGCTTACCAGCGGCGGAGAAAGCTACGTTAGAGGAAGTCGGAAGCCAGGAAACGTTAGTTTCTTGTACCACATTAATTTTGGCCGGAGACAAAGGGCGGATGGACACTTGTTCTGGCCGTGACCCAGGTGTGGAAACAGAGTTACTAGGCACCCCTCCTTTATCTCTAGGGAGAGTGGTCACAGGGTTACCCGGAGGAGGTCCCGTTGCCGGCGGAGGGACTACGTGGCGTCTGATGGCACATTGTTGCATGACCTTATGTAGTAATTCATCCAATTGTTTGAACATAAAACATGGAGGTTTAGGTCGTTTGAGAGGCTTTGGCCTGTTCCCTTTTGTCGGTTGTTCTTCGACTTGTACCGTCGAACTTGTGTTTAGTATCTTATTACCACTAGGTTGAGATGCTAAGTTTGAACTATGTGTCGGAGAATCCCGGTCTCGGGACCCCGGCGGGATAAGTGGTACTTGAGGCGGGTGAAGAACTGTGCCGCTTGGTACTGTGTTCCTAATGGGCGGCCTTATGGGCTGCCCTTGTGTAACTTGGTCTAAAGCAGTGTCAGACTCTACTGTCGTGACTGCGTCTAGTGTGGGAAAAATTGAGGATTACCTGCCTGTATCACCTTTGCCTGAGGGTGAACACTGTCTTTGTTGTTCGAGCTCGGAGCCTCCGGCGTTGGAGACAACTCCTGGCCCTGAAAGTCACTGGTATCTAACACAAGTCTAGAACCCTGGAGCCTAACCGTAACAGACTTTCTAACCCTCATCGCAGACCGCGGTCGCTCGGCGTCCGTCGCGATGAGACCGGGGAAAACCACCGGCGGACGTCGATGCTACCGGCTGCTGCTCCGTTTGACAAACTGGTGAGCTAGAGTTAAAGCTGTCTAAAGTTACCCTCTCCCTGCCCCGAGGGCTAGATAGTTTTCGTATCTTGTCTGGCAGGAACTCCACGCTTGAAGACCTCTGACCCAGGCTTTCAGGAGGTAATGGTTGGGATGGAGAGACATTCCGGCGACTCCGAGCGACTCCTCTTGTAGTGGGGAGGGGAGCTCTGTATGGAGGTCGTAGAAGAATGGGGGGAGGCCATGTTCATGCATGTTACCAGGGGGTTCTGTGTTTGAGAAACTGGGGCGGTTTCAAAAGAATATAGTTTGACTATTCTTAACAATTCAGCATTATCGCAGCATAATTCAACGCTTGCTACCCTAGACACGTAAGCTGCAAATTTGTTCTTGATCTCTAAGAGTGTTAATAGACATGACACATCCTGGCTTGCTAGCCATTCCTCAAATAATTCTGAACACACTGGGCATTTACGAGATGACCATAAGAAAAAGGATCTGTCTAGACACCTTACACACCGTATACATAGCCTGTGTGCTGCAACAGGTACTAGGAGGCACGTCGGCGTTGAACAAATGGAAAAGAGAGGCATGATAACAGAGTCTCCCCTCCCCGGCGGGAACCACTCATCCGTAGTTGGCCGGACTGTAGAAGGGATCTGGAAATAGAACATTTCCAGGAATCAATGCTCATAAGGATAACCTGAGAGGTTTTAATATCCTATACTCCCGGTGCCAGAACAAGGGTAAGCCACAGCCTCAATCCCTGTTCTGATCCCTAAGAGATTCTTTAGAGTCTCCCTCCTCACGCCCTTTTCAATCATAAGGAGGGGCTCCAAATCGGGTTGCCGACCTGTGACATGGGTCATAGATTCGAAAGCCACACCAACTCAGCGGTTAACTGCGTGCCATTACATACAATTGCTAGCAGCCGCTGGCAAGTTTACTCACTGAGCCGCCACATGATGGGGTTGTTGTTGTTGTTCCCTAAGCTGCCTGGCCGAACAGCCCCGAGTCCCTGAGAAAGGCCATGGCCACGATCGGGCTTTCCCACAGAGCTCTCATTGAGTGTAGATTGTGTTGTTGTTGTTGTTGTTGTTCCCTAAGCTGCCTGGCCGAACAGCCCCGAGTCCCTGAGGAAGGCCATGGCCATGATCGGGCTTTCCCACAGAGCTCTCATTGAGTGTAGATTGTGTTGTTGGCGTAAGTGGTTGTGTGAAATGCAGTCTTCTATGATGTGTTTAATGGTATGGGGTGCTGTGTTACATCCCGGGCAGGAGTCGACAACGGAGTCATCCAGTCTCTTCTGATAGCTCAGGAGAGCTGGATGGTGTCCGCATCTCAGCCTGGCCAGGTGGACTCTGTCCTCGCGAGGAAGGGAGGATTCGGAAGGATGGATTTCGGGAGATCGTGCATGCAACTGCGTGTTGTCTGTGAGTGAGTGGATGGATCGGTGAGAGATATGAGTATGGATGTGCTTCTGGAAGTTGGTTCGGGGTGGGCAGGGAGGGAGAGAGGACAATAATTGTGTGTGATACCGTGTGCTGGGTGTTGTTTTGATATTTCTTGGTGTCTGTGGGTGTGTTGCCATGTAGTTTAGTGGGTGGTCTTGGTTCGTGGAGGCTGCTGCCAGGAATTGAGTGCCTCTCATGTCCAGATGGTCTTTGACTTTGAGGATTTTGGTTTCTTGATGTAGGTGATCTGTGGGTGCAGTAGCTGTGCAGCCTGTAATGATCTTCAGGGTTTTGTTTTGAATAGTCTGTAAGGTCTTATGATGTGTTTCAGCTAGGTTAGAAGCCCAGGCTGGGCTTGCGTATTCCATCACTGATCTTGTGTATTGTTTATATACTGTGGTGGTAGTTTCTTTGTTGTGTCCAAATTTTGTGTGAGCAAGTGACCTGAGGGCGTTAAGTCTGGGTGTCAGTTTCTTTTTAATGTTTGTGGTGTGCTGTTTGAATGTCATATGAGTATCATATGTTACTCCTAGGATTTTGGGTGTGTGTTATGTGTTAGGGGTGTGTTGTTTATGGTGAGTTGAGGGATGTATTCGTGTTCTCCTGTCCAACTTGTGAGCAGGGTTGCGGTGGATTTGGCTGGGGCTAGATTAAGTCTGTTTGTAGTGCACCAACCATGTAGTGTGTTGAGATAGGGTTGAAGGAGATCTGTTGCTCTTTTTGGGTCATGGTGTGTGCATGTGAGTGTTATGTCATCTGCATAGGAGGCTAAGTTTATTTGGGGCGTATTGGGTGTAGTTATATCGTGCATGTACAGATTGAAGAGTGCGGGCGATAGGACGGATCCTTGTGGGACTCCGTTTGGAAAGTTTCTGATATTAGATGACTGACCGGCAAAAGATACGTGTGCACATCTGCCTGCTAGGAAGTTGGCCAGCCACCTTTTTGTGTTGTTGTGCATGTTTGTGTTGTAGATTTTGTTTGTTAGGTTGTGGCAGGGGATGGCATCGAAGGCTTTACTAATGTCGAGTGTGGCTAATAGTGATCTGTGTGGTGGTCTAGCTGAGTTGATGCCGTCGAAACCTCTTTGTGTAAGGTCTGTGAGAAGAGTGTTTGTGGAGTGCAGTGGCCTAAAGCCATGTTGTGTTGGAGCTAGGGGTAGGTCAGGTGTAATTAGTTGTAATACTAGGCATTCCATGACTTTGGAGGGGGAGCAAAGGAGTGTGATGGGGCGGTGCGAGGAGGGTAGCGTGGGGTCTTTGTTGGGTTTGGGGAATGTGATGATGATACCATGCTTCCAAATGTCTGGTATTGTGTTGTGTGAATAGCTGTAGTTTGATATGTTAGTGAGTGCTTGTATGCCTTGTGGTCCCAGGTGTCTGAGGTGTATGTTGCTTATGTTGTCTAGGCCACAGGCAGGTGAGTGCTTGAGATTGTTGATGATATGCTTTGTCTGGTGATTGGTCAGGGTCTGTGGGGAATTGTCTCTTATGTCGGATGACACGTCGGTCGTCTTTGTGAGGTTTTAGGTGGCTGACATGTGAGAAGTGATTGATGAGAGTGTTTGCTTGTTGTTTACATGAAGGAGTAGAGTCTGTTGTTGTGATTGTGTTGTGTTGGAAAGTGTGATGCTGTTTAGTGTTTTGTAGAGTTTTTTGGGGTTTGTTTTGTGATCAAGTGTTTATAGAAAGTTATTCCAATTTAGTTTTTGTTGTTCTTGTATTTTGTTGTTAGTTTGGGTGTTGAGTGCTTGAATTTGTTGTGTGATGTCTTGTGTGTGGGGTGCTGGGGAGTGTTTCAGTATGTCGCGTTGTCTGATGAGGTTTTGAATTTCTGGTGTGAAGTTGGGGTTGTGTCTTTTTCTGTTACCTCTTGGAATGTGTTTCGTGTCAGCGTTTTGGATAGTTTTATTGAGTATGTGTACAGCATTGTTGATGTTAGTGATGGGTGTACTGTTTAGAGTTGTGAAGTGTTGTTCTGTCTCATTTGTGAATGCTTCCCAGTTAGCTCTTTTATAATTGGTGTATGTGTGTTTGTGGCTAGCTGGGGTGAGTCTGGTTTTGGTGGTGATAATGATCGGGAGTTGGTCAGAGCCTAAGGTTCTGACCACCCTCCAGGATGTTGTGGGGGCGAGTTCTGGGGAGCAAAAGGTGATGTCTGGAGATGATGGGTTAACTGCGTGCCATTACATACAATTGCTAGCAGCCGCTGGCAAGTTTACTCACTGAGCCGCCGCATGATGGGGTAAACTGGTATGGTTAAACGGGTCGCCGACACTCGTATCATAGATACGTATCCTTCCGCCGGATATGCAGGACCGGCGTCAGGATAGGTAGTGGCACACTACCACATATACAAAATATAACAGGGGGGAAAAGACAAGAGGACCAGACCACACGCCGGCACGGCGGCCACAGACCTCGGGCCTCAGACAGAAGGACCGGCGGGTCAAAAACAAGGACAACGCTCGGCTACGAGCACCAGCCTGAGAGAAAACCTTCCTTTAAATGCAAAACACCCCTGCAACAAGGATGTCTCCCTGAGCTCCCTGAAAGTGGGCAACACTAACGCATGGGAGCACAAGAAAAGGGGCACAGAATATATCACATACAGATAAAAAACATACACCCCTAACGAAAAAGAGGCTTTATCACGAGGCAAAGAATCTTCACGCAGGATAACACTTACTCTGAAGACAACCTCGAGCAGTACGAAGCAGATGAAGCTCCCGCACGGGGCCTCTAAGCAGGCTCGAACGCCAGAAGATCCCACACCACGTGTGGCAATCCTTGCACTGGCGCGTCTGCACAATGAAAAAAGACAAGGCCCCTAGGCCGAAAACACTGGACTGTATAACAGCTCGTGAAAATAAAAAGCCTCCAAACTAAGGAGAAGCAAAAACTAAGGAGCAAAATAAGAGCCACGAATAAACACCCAAGTGGCGTCAGTCTTGAACACAACATGTTAGCGCCTGAAATGTACCCTAATTTTAACACTTCCTGCGGGCAAACCATAACACAATCCGTGCTAGCTAATCTAAACCTTGTTCACTACAACTCAGATATATACAAATGAGCAAAGACTCACTAGAAGAGAGCGAACGTCGAATGAAGCAGAGCTCGGGGCACACGTGTTGACAAGTTGCCCGCGGGGAAGAGAAGGGAGATTGATGCGCTTGGTGAGAAGCGGCAAGAAGCCACAACGCAAGAAATCCACCGAATGTGGGAAGCGTGTTTATAACAGTACTGTATTTAAGTACCGGTATTAAAGTTTTTCTTTTTGCTTCTCTTATTTTTTACGAAAGTTTTTTCGTAGTGGGTAACAGATCTATGACGACACCATGAGAGAAGTAGCGTTGCACTTATGAAGATGACTCTTGTTTCTTCCCCGCGGCGGCTGATTCAAACGGCCAACATGGGTGTTGAATGGAGACTATTATACTAATAGGCAACATCGTCAATGATGGAGGGGCCACTATTAAATATAACCATGCACCATCATCATGTTCAAGGAATTAGTCAATTTGGGAAGTCCGGGACGTTCTATTAAATTTGACTAAATTCTGTATGAATAAAGAAACTACAATTTATATCAAGCTAAATTTGCAATTTGACAAGATATCAACAAAAGTACAAAAAACATATATCACTCACTAACGATAGTGCTATCGGGTAGGTACAGTCCATCCTCCTATAACGCGAGTTTAGGGGCGGCACTGCGCCTCGTGTTGTAGGTACTGTATTTCGCGTTGTAGGAATAACACTTTAAATGGAGATCATTCTATATGGGACTGGGCCCCCCAATTTTGCGCCACTTTTCCGTATTTTTTTAGCTTAATAAATATATAGGCTAGGCTATACAACTTCCATTTCATCGGAATAACATTCACCGCCAAGCATAGTCACAGCTGGGGTTTGTTGTCGTTTCGTGGACAAAATCTAACCAAACGTACTGTCCGACATTAATTTATTATCAACAATTGGATATTCGTTACTGTGGGCTCTTATTACTCTACTTCCTAATAATAGGCAAGTAAATTATAAGATCATGTTTGGATAAACAAATATACCGATTTAAATTAGAATGAAGAAACAGTAAGTTGAGTGAGATGTTTCAGCTTGCCGTCAACCCAGCTCCGAAGCTCTCTTGCCGTCGCGCTGTAGGTGGGGGGGGGGGTCGTGCAGTAAGAGGAGGCGCCGGATTTGAAGCACTCGGCAAGGCCATTTCGCGTTATATGTTTTCGGCTCGGGTTATAAGAGGTTTAGGTAATTCGGGACCCCCCCCTCGTGTTGAAGGAGGATCGCGTTGTAGGAGCTCGTGTTATAGGAGGATGGACTGTACCTGTAAGCATAGCATGCTTAAAGTGACCCCTAACAATTACTACCCTACCAATAACCTACATTTATTGTACAAATAAACTAAGGAAATCGCATAAGCAAGCAATTGATCCTATCGACAATGAATAGATACAATATAATAAATATAAATTTTTGAAAATATGAAGGCATAATAGATTTAAACAAAAGAGTAATCTTTCAACAAGAACAATTAATTATAAAAATTAATAATAACAATAGAAAAAGATAAATAATTAATCCATACAGACAAAAAGTAAGCAGAGGTTATAATAGAAACTTCAAGTTAATAATGCTTGATTAAAATTATTTATATCAAATTTTAAAATAGTCACAATAATTGACCTTAAAAAGATTAAATTTATCTAACAATTTACTTGCAACAAATTCACACACATCTAGGTCATCCAGGAGAAGACCCAGAGACCAGGGTCATAGGCGACACTGAAAATACCTACTGTACGAGACGTCATTTGTCACGGATACTACTATGAAACTACTGTATAGTAAAAATGAGTAAAGTGATATATAGAATAATAAAAAAGGAAGACAATTTACTTTAAATGTTATAATAAATAAAATCAATTGATCAGTTAGAGTGCACTTCCGTTGTGTCTGTTGTGTCCTACCGATTCTCTCACTTTCCGAGCTTCTTTTAAGCGTTGTTTCCACATAGCGATTTTGATTAGTTATTTTGCCTTTATACGTTGTTTCCACATAGCGATTTTGATTAGTTATTTTGCCTTTATACAGTATTGTCTTTGTCCGAATTTTGGTTTGTTTAGTTTGCAAGTTTTACATTTTAATTCGCATATCAAGATGACATGAATGGGAAGAAGGGAGGGATACCCTTATGGGACTGTGTTGAAAGGCAAGGGAGGGGATATGCACGGAGAGAGCTCTGAAGAACACTGATTGTTGTAATAACAATAGAAGAGTGAAAGAGATGCAACATTGTATTGTGTAGAAAGAGATTGCAGGGAACTACAGTAGTAAGAGGAAGTGAGTTGATGAGGCGAAATATTTTTGGCACTACTCTTTAGAGAAGTGCGGTATAGGTGGAGCCTCCCCACACATGCGAACAATACTTGATACATGGGCATACTGTGCCCCTATACAGAGCAAGAAGCTGTGCAGGGATGAAAAACCCACAGAGACAGTTGATCATACCTAACTTCTAGGAAGCTGTTTTTAGCAAGGTGGTAATATGATCTTTTCCAAGTAAGGTTGGAAGAAAAAGATACACCAAGAATATTGAGAGAAGATGAAGGGTTGATTTGTATATTGTTGAAGAATAATTGATAGTCTTGTGGAGGATTGCGGGTAGATAGAGAAATTGGGTCTTGGAGGCATTGAATGAACAAGATTTTATCTGCTCCAATCAGGAATAATTGGTAGATCAGAAGATAGGCGTGCTATGGCCTCGTCACATGACTTTTAGTTATTACATGCTAGGTTGTTGTGAAACACTAGTTGAATAGTGTAAGGTAGATTAATCAGCATATGAGTGGATTGGACCAGAGGTACAGAAGATAGGCGTGCTATGGCCTCGTCACATGACTTTTAGTTATTACATGCTAGGTTGTTGTGAAACACTAGTTGAATAGTGTAAGGTAGATTAATCAGCATATGAGTGGATTGGACCAGAGGTACAGAAGATAGGCGTGCTATGGCCTCGTCACATGACTTTTAGTTATTACATGCTACGTGTCATCCGACGTAAGAGACAATTCCCCACAGACCCTGACTATACACCCTTCACCAATCACCAGACAAAGCATATCATCAACAATTTCAAGCACTCACCCGCCTGTGGCCTAGACAACATAAGCAACATACACCTCAGACACCTGGGACCACAAGGCATACAAGCACTCACTAACATATCAAACTACAGCTATTCACACAACACAATACCAGACATTTGGAAGCATGGTATCATCATCACATTCCCCAAACCCAACAAAGACCCCACGCTACCCTCCTCGCACCGCCCCATCACACTTCTTTGCTCCCCCTCCAAAGTCATGGAACGCCTAGTATTACAACTAATTACACCTGACCTACCCCTAGCTCCAACACAACATGGCTTTAGGCCACTGCACTCCACAAACACTCTTCTCACAGACCTTACACAAAGAGCTTTCGACGGCATCAACTCAGCTAGACCACCACACAGATCACTATTAGCCACACTCGACATTAGTAAAGCCTTCGATGCCATCCCCCGCCACAACCTAACAAACAAAATCTACAACACAAACATGCACAACAACACAAAAAGGTGGCTGGCCAACTTCCTAGCAGGCAGATGTGCACACGTATCTTTTGCCGGTCAGTCATCTAAAATCAGAAACTTTCCAAACGGAGTCCCACAAGGATCCGTCCTATCGCCCGCACTCTTCAATCTGTACATGCACAATATAACTACACCCAATACGCCCCAAATAAACTTAGCCTCCTATGCAGATGACATAACACTCACATGCACACACCATGACCCAAAAAGAGCAACAGATCTCCTTCAACCCTATCTCAACACACTACATGGTTGGTGCACTACAAACAGACTTAATCTAGCCCCAGCCAAATCCACCGCAACCCTGCTCACAAGTTGGACAGGAGAACACGAATACATCCCTCAACTCACCATAAACAACACACCCCTAACACATACACACACACCCAAAATCCTAGGAGTAACATATGATACTCATATGACATTCAAACAGCACACCACAAACATTAAAAAGAAACTGACACCCAGACTTAATGCCCTCAGGTCACTTGCTCACACAAAATTTGGACACAACAAAGAAACTACCACCACAGTATATAAACAATACATAAGATCGGTGATGGAATACGCAAGCCCAGCCTGGGCTTCTAACCTAGCTGAAACACATCATAAGACCTTACAGACTATTCAAAACAAAGCCCTGAAGATCAGGGCTTACAGGAGACAGGAGTACAGGAGAGCAGTGGAAAGACGACTAGGTGGGTTCGACCTGGAAGTTATGGAGGAAGTGGAGGAGATGAGCAAGGTGTTTAAGGATGAGATCTGTGCAGCATGTGAGGAGGTGTGTGGAGTGAGGAGAAGAGGGAGGGGAGTGAAAGGTACAGCATGGTGGACAGAAGAGGTAAGAATAGCTGTGGAAGAAAAGAAGAAAGCATATAGAGAGTGGTTGGGTAGTAGAGGGAATGAAGATTCCGAGAGACAGAAACGAGCGAGGTACGTGGAGAGTAAGAGGGTGGTGAAGAGAGTAGTGAAGGAAAGTAAGAGAAGAGTAGATGAGGAATTTGGAAGGAATCTGAGTGTAAAATGGAGGGAGAGTAAGAAACTGTTCTGGAAAGAAGTCAAGAAAGTTAGGGAAGGTAGCAAGGGAAACAGTAAGGGTGTGAAAGATAAGAATGGGAGAATGCTAGCCGAGAAGCAAGAGAGAGTCGAAAGATGGAGGGAGTACTTCAGTGAGTTGCTAAATGAAAGGAATGAAGAGCCAGCAAACATAGCTGGATATGGTATGGGAGGGAGAAGAAGAGAAGTAGTGGAGGAGGAGGTGGGGATCAGGAGGTCAGAAGTGTGGGAAGCCATGAAAAGAGTGAAGTTGGGGAAAGCACCAGGAACAGATGGAGTGTGTGGGGAAATGTTGAGGTATGGTGGTGAGATAGTGATAGAATGGGTATGGAAAATGTGCAAACTAGCATGGGAGAAGGGGAGTGCACCCGATGACTGGAAGACTGGCATAATAGTCCCCCTATATAAGGGCAAAGGGGAAAGAGGAGTGTGTGGTAACCACCGAGGAATATGTCTTCTAAGCGTAGTAGGGAAGGTATACAGTAGGGTAGTGATTGAGAGAGTGAGAGTGAGAACGGAGAAATGGATAGGCGACGAGCAGGGAGGTTTTAGGAAGGGAAGAGGATGTGTAGATCAGATTTTTACCCTGAATTGTGTTGTGGAGAAGAAACAAAAGGTGTATGTTGCCTTTATGGACTTGGAGAAGGCCTATGACAGAGTGGATAGAGAAGGTTTGTGGAAAGTACTTAGAATATACGGAGTAGAGGGCAAGTTGCTGAAAGCAGTGAAGAGCATGTATGAGGGTGCAAAGGCGGCAGTACGTGTGGAGAGTGAGCAGAGCGAGTTCTTTGACCTGAATGTTGGTTTGAAACAGGGGTGTGTGATGTCCCCGTGGTTGTTTACTGTATATATGGATGGAGTTATGAAAGAAATACTATCAAGAGCAGTGGATGTTGGTGTATCGCTGAAAAGGGAGGGAATTGAGTGGAAGCTACCTATACTGCTGTTTGCGGATGATACAGTTCTGATGAGTGATAATGAATGGGAGTTGCAGGGTCTGGTAAATGAGTTTGGAACAGTGTGCGAAAAACGGAATTTGAAGGTAAATACGGGGAAGAGCAAGGTTATGGTCTTCGAAAGGGGTGAAGTCACAGAGTGTGAGGTGAAGCTGAACGGTCAGGCTATGGAGATCGTCAACTCTTTTAAGTATCTGGGCAGTGTGTTGAGTAAAGATGGGACTATGGATGAAGAGGTGCGGGAGAGGGTACAACAGGGGAAGAGGGTTGTAGGAACGCTAAAAGCAGTAACAAGAAATAGGGTGGTCAGTATGGAAGTGAAGAAGTCCTTGCATGACAGTGTGGTAATCCCGACACTGACTTACGGAAGCGAAGCATGGACGTTGGTTGAGAGACTCAGACCAAGAGTGAGAGCAGTGGAAATGAATTACTTAAGGAGTGCGTGCGGACTTACATGGAGGGATAGACAGACTAATGAGGAAGTAAGAAGGAGGTGTGGTGTGGAGGTAGATGTGCTGGAAAGTGTGAAAAGGAACAACTTGAGATGGTTCGGCCATATGGAACGTATGGAAAGCGAGAGAATGACTAAGAGGGTGTACGAGAGCGAGGTGGAGGGACAGAGGGGGAGAGGTAGACCGAATATGAGGTGGAAGGATGGAGTGAGGAACTACATGAACGAAGGCGGTGCTGGTTGGGGGGAGGGGCGTCGACTGACTGGGGACAGAGGTGCATGGGGGCGGTTCGTTCGTGGCCACCCCTTCGGGGATCACGGCGTCAGGCAATAGATAGATAGATAGATAGATCATTACAGGCTGCACAGCTACTGCACCCACAGATCACCTACATCAAGAAACCAAAATCCTCAAAGTCAAAGACCATCTGGACATGAGAGGCACTCAATTCCTGGCAGCAGCCTCCACGAACCAAGACCACCCACTAAACTACATGGCAACACACCCACAGACACCAAGAAATATCAAAACAACACCCAGCACACGGTATCACACACAATTATTGTCCTCTCTCCCTCCCTGCCCACCCCGAACCAACTTCCAGAAGCACATCCATACTCATATCTCTCACCAATCCATCCACTCACTCACAGACAACATGCAGCTGCATGCACGACCTCCCGAAATCCATCCTTCCGAATCCTCCCTCGCGAGGACAGAGTCCACCTGGCCAGGCTGAGATGCGGACACCATCCAGCTCTCCTGAGCTATCAGAAGACTGGATGACTCCATTGTCGACGCCTGCCCGGGATGTAACACAGCACCCCATACCATTAAACACATCATAGAAGACTGCATTTCACACAACCACTTACGCAAACAACACAATCTACACTCAATGAGAGCTCTGTGGGAAAGCCCGATCGTGGCCATGGCCTTTCTCAGGGACTCGGGGCTGTTCGGCCAGGCAGCTTAGGGAACAACAACAACAACATGCTAGGTTGTTGTGAAACACTAGTTGAATAGTGTAAGGTAGATTAATCAGCATATGAGTGGATTGGACCAGAGGTACAGAAGATAGGCGTGCTATGGCCTCGTCACATGACTTTTAGTTATTACATGCTAGGTTGTTGTGAAACACTAGTTGAATAGTGTAAGGTAGATTCATCAGCATATGAGTGGATTGGACCAGAGGTACAGAAGATAGGCGTGCTATGGCCTCGTCACATGACTTTTAGTTATTACATGCTAGGTTGTTGTGAAACACTAGTTGAATAGTGTAAGGTAGATTCATCAGCATATGAGTGGATTGGACCAGAGGTACAGAAGATAGGCGTGCTATGGCCTCGTCACATGACTTTTAGTTATTACATGCTAAGTTGTTGTGAAACACTAGTTGAATAGTGTAAGGTAGATTCATCAGCATATGAGTGGATTGGACCAGAGGTACAGAAGATAGGCGTGCTATGGCCTCGTCACATGACTTTTAGTTATTACATGCTAGGTTGTTGTGAAACACTAGTTGAATAGTGTAAGGTAGATTCATCAGCATATGAGTGGATTGGACCAGAGGTACAGTTAACCCCTCAAATCCCAGCGACGACTATAGTCGTCAGTAGATAAGTAACTCCCCAGTCCCAGCGACGGATATAGTCGTCAGTAATGTACTTTCCTTGTAACTGCCTGTACAAGGCTGTACCAGTTACCACGACTGTTTAAGCACTGCTCCCGTTATGGCAACACTTCTCAGCTTATATGAGGCCCACTGAAGGGTGACAGAGCCAGTGTTGCCTCATCTCTGGAGGTGGAAAGGTGGTCTCTCCTGCCATTTTGGCCACATTGCTTGGGACTGCTGGGGCCTTTTATTACTGTATCCTACAGTACAGTACGGGTTAAGGAGATTATTAATGAATATTAGGTCCATATCGGAGAACGAACTCCCAAGTTCGAATCTCGAAACAGCGATAATATCACATTTTCGCGTTGTCGAGGTTCGAACTTGGGGGTTTGTTTTCCGATTTTGGGTCCCTTACTGCAAAGTTACATTTTCGTGTCAAGTCCAGATCTACATTAGTCTATGAAAGGAGAAAAGAGAAACGAAAGATAATACATTTTGGTAAATACGACCTAGATGTGTGTGAATTTGTGTTTTGTTTTAGTGTGTTCATTGTTTTCTGCTGTGTTTTGTATTGGCCCTATTCTTGCTTTGTCTTAAGTTGGCCACCCCTTCAAAAAAAAAAAAAATGGGATTGGGCCTGAGCGAATAGATAGATAGATAGATAGAAATACAACAATATCTGACCTTCCTATTAGAATCACAGGCCACAAGGTACTGACTGTCTGGAGAGTACGCCAAGTCCGTCACCGCACCAAGATGATTCAGCATCTTTTTCTGTAATAGACAAACAAGGTTCATTTACTCTTCAAAAAAGTCTATAACATAAAATATCTTATGATATTGAGTAACAATATCTCACTCTTAGTTTCATGCTATGTAACCCTATGTCCTACTCAATGTCTCAATCTTTATCTCGACATGTCGCCTACCACTAACGGCCATATTCTTAAACCTTCCCACTGTGAAACCCTAATCCTTAAATGAACGAAGTAAGAGGAGAGAAATTGCTATCTTTTAATGCTTGGGAGATTTCTAGTTCTTTTACATTAATTAACAATCAGTTCCAATATCTTCGTTCATTGTGGGCTGGACGACACCCACCCCACACGTTTAAGAATACGGCTGTAAGCCTTACAATGTTCCACTCTATATAGGTAACACCCCGTTTTTAACATTAAATAATCAATTACAAACTTCAATATACTGTACTTGTATAAACTAATGAAAGCATATGGTCCTCCCGGGATTCCAACTCGGGAAACCACACCCAGAAAATAAGCACCTAAACCATTACACCACTAACACAGTTTATATGTCACTTTAAGTAACAATAGCTTTACTAACCTCTGTAAGAGTGTTGCCAGCGTAGGTATAGATGTGTATTTTGTTGTCCCCTCCCCCCACAGCCACTTCCTGACCGTCAACATTACAGGCGGACACACTCAGACCGTCCCACTCTATGTCCAGGCTGCACACCTTGCTCTCGTTTTCTACCACACAGATCTGGAAGGTAAGGCACAATTCAAATGTTTGCTGGCACTCTAAAAAGATATATACAGTATTATAATGTGAAATTTGCAAAATAAACAAACCAAAACGTAGATGACCACAGTAAAAAGACAAAACAACTTATCAAAATCGCTATGTGGAAACAACGCTTTAAAAGAACACAAGCTCAAGTAACATAATTCAACAGTTCCAATCACTCATAGGCAACACACAGCTGCAGGCACAACCTCCCAAAATCCATCCTTCTGAATCCTCCCGAGTCCACCTGGCCAGGCTGAGATGTGGGTGCCATCCAGCTCTTCTGAGCTACCAGAAACACATACAATAGCACTGGATATATCAAAGGCATTTGATAGAGTCTGGCATCAATCCTTATTGTCGAAGATGTCACACTACGGCCTTGCATCATTAGTTCCACTAATTTCTTCTTATCTTCATAACAGAAAAATATGTGTAATGGTAGATGGCCTTTATTCTCAATTTCACTCAATAAATGCTGGTGTTCCCCAGGGATCAGTTTTGGCCCCAACTCTGTTCCTCATTCATATCAATGATCTCATATCTACCACTCATAATCCATACATTCCTACGCAGATGACTCAACACTCCACAGTTCCTTCACATTTACCAATTCTTTCACCCAACCCGATCTTATAAATTCAAAAATAAACACTGCAATTTCTCTGAACCAGGACCTTTCTAGAATTAATGAATGGGGACAAGAGAATCTAGTTTCCTTTAATGCACAGAAAACCAAGTACATTCAATTTTCTAACCGACAGAATCTCACTGACTCCCATATATTTGTTAATGATGTAAATATTCCCACTTCCCCTAGTATTGACATTCTCGGTGTAACATTAACTACTAACTTGAGCTGGACACATTATGTTAGAAGCATTGCTAAGAATGCCTCTAAAAAACTGGGACTCCTGTACAGAGTTCGAGAATTCTTCACTGACGAGCAGTTGGCCGTAATATATAAAAGTCATGTGCGTTCTCAGATGGATTACTGTTCACCTCTGTGGGGTGGAAGTGGAGTGGTTGCATTGAGGCAGTTGGACAAAATTCAAAATAAAGCTATTAGATTAATCAATAATCCTGCAATCACACAGGACCTTCCTACATTATCCATACGAAGAAACGTTGCATCCCTTGCATTATTCTACAGATATTTTCACAGCAATTGTTCCGAGGAACTTGCTTCAATTGTGCCGCCTCTCCACATCTTTCCCCGTAGAACTAGGGCAGCTGAGAGCGCCCATGAATTTACACTTTCTCCTCCACAATGCAGAACTTCTGCTTATCAGAATTCATTTATCCCCAGAGCTACTACTCTTTGGAATTCACTTCCCTCGAATTGCTTTCCACAAACTTACAATCTACAAATGTTTAAGTCCAGTTGTTACAAACATTTTATGAATGGAGGATGCCTTTAGGCATATGGACCTTTTTGTTTTATCTGTGTTTTTCCTTCCTCCGTTCATTGTCTCTTTTAAAAAAAAAAAAAAAAAAAAAAAAATGACTGGATATCTCCGTCATCGACACTTGCCCAGGATGCAACACAGCACCCCATACAAGTAAACAAATCATAGAATACACAATCACTTACACCAAAAACATAATCTACACTCCTCAAAAGCCCTGAGGGAAAGCCCAATCGTGGCCATGGCCTTCCTTAGGGACTCCGAGTTGTTCGGCCAGGCAGCTTAGGGAACGACAAAAACAACAGTTCCAATTGTTGTAAAAACTCACGGTTTTTATATATATATATATATATATATATATATATATATATATATATATATATATATATACAGTATATATTTATATATATATATATATACAGAATACACACATACCTGTAAATGTACTGTATACTGTATATATACAGTATATATATATATATCTATCTATTTATTGCCTGACGCCGTGATCCCCGAAGGGATGGCAACGAACGAACCGCCCCCATGCACCTCTGTCCCCAGTCCGTCGACGCCCCTCCCCCCCAACCAGCACCGCCTTCGTTCATATACTTCCTCACTCCATCCTTCCACCTCTCTATCAGTCTACCTCTCCCTCTCTGTCCCTCCACCTCGCTCTCGTACACCCTCTTAGTCTTTCTCTCGCTTTCCATACGTTCCATATGGCCGAACCATCTCAAGTTGTTCCTTTTCACACTTTCCAGCACATCTACCTCCACACCACACCTCCTTCTTACTTCCTCATTAGTCTGTCTATCCCTCCATGTGACTCCACACGCACTTTTTAAGTAATTCATTTCCACTGCTCTCACTCTTGGTCCGAGTCTCTCAACCAACGTCCATGCTTCGCTTCCGTAAGCCAGTGCCGGGATTACCACACTGTCATGCAAGGACTTCTTCACTTCCATACTGACCACCCTTTTTCTTGTTACTGCTTTCAGCGTTCCTACAACCCTCTTCCCCTGTTGTACCCTCTCCCGCACTTCTTCATCCATAGTCCCATCTTTACTCAACACACTGCCCAGATACGTAAAAGAGTTGACGATATCCATAGCCTGACTGTTCAGCTTCACCTCACACTCTGTGACTTCACCCCTTTCGAAGACCATAACCTTGCTCTTCCCCGCATTTACCTTCAAATTCCATTTTTTGCACACTATTCCAAACTCATTTACCAGACCCTGCAACTCCCATTCATTATCACTCATCAGAACTGTATCATCCGCAAACAGCAGTACAGGTAGCTTCCACTCAATTCCCTCCCTTTTCAGCGATACACCAACATCCACTGCTCTTGATAGTATTTCTTTCATGACTCCATCCGTATATACAGTAAACAACCACGGGGACATCACACACCCGTTTCAAACCAACATTCAGGTCAAAGAACTCACTCTGCTCACTCTCCACACGTACTGCCGCCTTTGCACCCTCATACATGCTCTTCACTGCTTTCAGCAACTTGCCATCTACTCCGTATATTCTAAGTACTTTCCACAAACCTTCTCTATCGACTCTGTCATAGGCCTTCTCCAAGTCCATAAAGGCAACATACACCTTTTGTTTCTTCTCCAGATATTTCTCCACAACACAATTCAGGGTGAAAATCTGATCTACACATCCTCTTCCCTTCCTAAAACCTCCCTGCTCATCGCCTATCCATTTCTCCGTTCTCACTCTCACTCTCTCAATCACTACCCTACTGTATACCTTCCCTACTACACTTAGAAGACATATTCCTCGGTGGTTACCACACACTCCTCTTTCCCCTTTCCCCTTATATAGGGGGACTATTATGCCAGTCTTCCAGTCATCGGGTGTACTCCCCTTCTCCCATGCTAGTTTGCACATTTTCCATACCCATTCGATCACTATCTCACCACCATACCTATATATATATATATATATATTCATATTATGTACTTAATAAATAATGTATTTGACTTGAACATCAATGTAAAGGGGTATGCCTGTATTTGCATCAAGATACTCACAAGAGCTCAAGAACATTTGTCAGTAGCTGTGCATCATACACGATACCTGCAAAGTCTCAGGAACAATGAAATACTCTATTATAATTTATGCATACATATATGTTAACCCATTGCCTACGGGAGACGTTCTGGAACGGCTTGGCAATTTACAGGATTTTAACCATCAACCGACGGTGAAGATCATATGACGGGCGAGAGAATATTGGCCACTCCTGCGGTGCCCATTATATGACGGTGGCATTTTGTGGACGTTATGAGCTCTGAGAGAGAGTCCGCACATTGGGAGGACGATAGCTGGGCTTGAACCGCTCGGCACCACCGCTGGGCCGTCTCTTGACACGTAGTACTGTATGCCTCATCCCTACCGCCGTACCTCGCGAGACAAGGAAAAAAACTGCGGAAACTACCTTATTTTAGGGTATTTTCACCTCCGGTTACGCGATCGCTACAAGATAACCCGTGGTGGTACATGGATGATTCAGGCGTCATTGGAAATGGCGCCCTTTCACGGATATATAATTATGTTACGCTCTGACTCTTGTTTATGAATGAAAAAGAGCATGGAATGAAGCTAGTTTTCGGTAAATATACCCACCCAGCAGCACAGTCATGTCAACAATCATGCCCACTTTTAGAGAGTTAAAGCCTCTTAAAGCCTGTAGCATCGAGTGCGAGGCCCCTTCAGTAAATTTAACTTCAATAACAAAAACATTAGGTGGGAAGAGGTAAATCAAGAAATGGAGGAAATAGACTGGGAAGATTTAATGGATAACCTGACACCAGCAGAATGTCTAGTCTTAATAACAGAAACCATGACCCAAATCTGTAGCCACCATATACCTGCAAGACAAACAAAACGAAGAAGCAAACAAGATCGGGAAAGGAGGAGGCTGTACAGAAGAAAAAAATTACTCACACAAAGACGCACACATCAAAATCTACAGGATAGGCAAAAGGTCGAAATAGATAGAGAAATTGTGGAAATTGAACAAAGGCTAAGAATATCATATGAACTACAACATATGGAAGAGGAGAGGAAAGCTATTGCAGGTATAAAGGAAAATTCCAAATACTTCTTTTCATACGCCAAACAAGAGGCTAAAACAACATCAAACATCGGCCCACTGAGCAAAGGGGACGGCTCTTTCACAGGGGACAAAAAGGAAATGAGCGAACTCTTAAGCAGGCAGTATGAAATGGCATTCAGTGAGCCTGATGAAACAAAAGTCATCAGAGACCAAAATATATTTTTCATGGAAACCTCCCCCACGGAAACCCCTCAGATGCTGGATATTGATTTCGGTCCAAAAGACATAGAAGAGGCCATTTCCAACATGCCATCCCACTCGGCACCAGGCCCGGACTCATGGAATTCAATCCTAATGAAGAAATGTAAGGAAAACCTCTCAAAACCCCTGGCTATAATGTGGAGAAGGAGTCTAGACACTGGTGATATACCAGATAGCTTGAAAAACGCAATAATTGCCCCACTGCATAAAGGAGGGAGTAAAGCACTACCAAAAAACTACCACCCGGTAGCTCTAACCTCTCACACCATTAAAGTTTTCGAGCGAGTCCTGCGAAGCAAAATTTCAACATTCATGGAGACAAATGAACTACACAACACCGGTCAACATGGGTTCAGAGCGGGAAGATCATGTCTCTCACAACTTTTGGAACACTATGACAAAATTCTTAAAGCGCTAGAAGAAAAGAAAAACGTGGATGTCATTTACACCGATTTTGCTAAGGCATTTGATAAATGTGACCATGGTATAATAGCCCACAAACTGAAAGCAAAAGGTATAACTGGGAAAATCGGACGGTGGATATACAATTTCCTCGTAAACCGAAAACAATCAGTAGCAGTAAACCAAGTCACATCTGAGCCTTCGGATGTCAAAAGCTCAGTGCCCCAAGGAACAGTGCTAGCGCCCCTTCTGTTCCTCATACTAATTTGCGACATAGATACCAACACCAGACACAGTACGGTGTCGTCTTTTGCTGATGACACAAAATTAAGCAAGATAGTAAACACACAAGAGGACACGGGCCGACTGCAGGAAGACATGAATGTAGTGTTCCAGTGGAGCAGGGAAAACAACATGCAATTCAATGAGGAAAAATTCCAATTAATACGGTACGGAGATAATAATGGTGTTAAAGAAATTACAAATTACTTAACAGAATCTAACCACATAATAGAACCGAAAGACAGTGTGAAAGACCTTGGGGTATTAATGTCTGAAAATATGGGTTTCAAAGTACATAACCAGGTCAAAGTGGCGGCTGCGAAACGTCTAACGGGTTGGATTCTGCGTACTTTTAAAACATGCGGTGAATTGCCTATGATAACGCTCTTCAAATCTCTAGTGCTACCGCGGCTTGAATACTGTGGCGTATTAACATCCCCATACAAAGCAGGTGAAATAAATGACGTAGAGAGTGTACAAAGAAATTTCACTTCGCATATAAGTTCGATAAAACATCTACACTATTGGGAGCATTTAAGAGCACTGAATCTGTACTCACTGGAACGTAGAAGAGAACGTTACCTAATAATATACACGTGGAAAATCGCAGAGGGTTTAGTACCAAACCTACATACTCCGATAGTCATGAAATTCAGTGATAGGAGAGGCTGGGAATGCAAAATCCCCTGGATGAATAACAGGGGTGCTATGGGCTCTCTGCGAGAGGGCTGGTTATCACACAGAGGCCCACGTCTCTTCAACAAACTCCCACGGCGAGTAAGAGACATGAGGGACATCTCGTTAGACAACTTCAAGAGAGCCCTAGATGTCGAACTGCAAAAAGTGCCAGACGAGCCCATCCTCGCAAGGGAGCGAGCTGTCGCTTCAAACAGTCTACTGCACCAAATCACCACCCATAACGAGGGGCGTCGCGCTCCTTGGTGCCGCTAGAAGAGTGGCGAACACATCAAAAGGTAAGGAGGGAGCGGGAGCGCGGCAGACCACACGTCCTTCACCCAGCCAGCCGGCCGTGGCACTAAAGACTATGAGTCAGAGTCTTGCGAGATATACAGCGCTGCCAAAGGCAAATGTAGCGCGACATTAGCGATAATTACTCATTTTAGAGAAGGTCTATGGTAGCGCTACGGGTGAAGCCCGTGATCTACGAAGATCGTTTTGGTATCATTTTGAAGCTATTTTCTTCTAGTTTCGGCTGAATACATTAAATTTCATTCAGACACTTGCCTAACCCTTCCTCCCCGGGCTCGCCTTCTAAATGACAGCACTGAAAGCCCGGGGGATATGGCCGAAAAACGTCGCAATAGGCTAGCCCTATCTTTGTTATTTTAACTGCTAAAGAATTCACACACATCTCAAAACGTAGCCCTGTTTTGTATCTGTAAACTGACATTGAGTAGAGCTCTCTAGGTCAACTGGTTCAGTTGTTATGACTATTTCCGTGGAGAGAGATTCGATGCGATGTTAGCAATATCAGACGATAACAAAGACTTGTTCTTGTTCTCCAAAACAATAACAACAAAAGTCGGACTTCTCCTTCTTGCTTTGGAAGGTGCGCGTCGCTCCGACCGGCTTGTAGACCGGCTTGTATACAGTTCGGCGCACGGCTTTCAAACCACGCTTAACCCACCAGACCCGGTTGGGCTCTGAGGCACCCATAACAAACGCAGCCCGCGGACCCTGGAAGGGCTCTGAGGCTCCGGCAGCATGAAAGCCTGTAAGCTTGTTTTGAAAGCCGTCCGTCCGACGCATATAAACACAGCCGGTTGGACCGACGCCCCGCACCTCCGAACACAAGAAGGAGAGGCGTAGTTTGTTCTTGTGTGGTTGTATGTTGACGTTTTAGTAGTGAAAAGTGGCTAATATGGCTGACATCGCCACAAAGTTCTGTCCACGGAAATTGTCATCACAACTGAACCAGTTGACTTAGAGAGCTCTACTCAATGCCATTCTACAGGTACGAAACACATCTACGCTTGGGGATGCGCGGGAATGCGGAAGCAGTCAAAATAACAAAGATACGGTAGCCTAGGCGAGACGTTTTTCGGCCAAATCCCCCGGGTTTCGGGGAATATTTATAGAATACATAGCCGAGGCTGGAGGGTTAATAGGCTTTCAAGCTTACGGATTTTAAAATGACACCCGGGCTCCTGCCCATCTGCCGCGATGTCATTTTAAAATGACAACCGGGCAGGAGGGGTTAATCAATCAGGAGTGCCTGAATGAGCCCTAATATGGCGGAAATATGCCCGCAGCGTAAGTGTTAAAGATGGAGTGGTCCACATGAGGTGCGGTTTAAGCTTAACCCTCCTGGCCCGGGCAGCATGTTAAAATAACACCGCGGCAGATGGGCAGGAACCCGGGTGTCCTGTTAAAATCTGTAAGCTTGAAAGCCTATTCAGCTTGGTCTGAACGCAGTGCGTCCGACGCATGTAGACAAAGCCGATCGTTGCGTCACCGCACCTCCGAAAACAATAAGGAGACGTCGGATCAATGTTATTGTTGTGACGTCAGACGAAATTAGTGTTTGAAAAGCTCCGATATTGTCAACATCGCGGCAAAATTCGCTCCACTGAAATCGTCATCACAACTGAACCAGTTGACTAACACAGTCTACAGATTGAAAACCGCACTACGTTTCTAGATGCGTGGGAAATTTGTAGCAGTTATAATAACAAAGATACGGTAGCCTAGGCCTAGACGTTTTTCGGCCAGATCGCCGATACGACCTCCGTCCTTTGGAAAGGCAGCCCGGGTCACGAGGGTTAAGGGGGGTGACCTGCTTTTTTTATCTTTCTTGGTTGTATCCATTCGGCCCCATTCAGCCTACTGTTTTAAGACATTTATCCCCATCCAGGTGTTTATTTTTTCCTGGCGAGCCATAGCGAGCCAGCATTTTATGGAGAAATCCGTCTTCGCCGGATATATTTTTCTATCGAAAAATGTAGAAATATAGCAACCTGTCTAACTCATTATCCAAAATATGGTGGCGATCGATTGACCCTCCCTCGATTGACCCTTAACCCTCCAGCCCCGGCTATTGTATTCTATAATTTCCCCGAAAACCGGGGATTTTGGCCGAAAAACGTCTACGCCTAGGCTACCGTATCTTTGTTATTTTGACTGCTTCCGCATTCCCGCGCATCCCCAAGTGTAGATGTGTTTCGTACCTGTAGAATGGCGTTGAGTAGAGCTCTCTAAGTCAACTGGTTCAGTTGTGATGACTACTTCCGTGGAAAGAACTTTGTGGCGATATCAGCCACTTTTCACTACTTAACAATAACACCCACCCACACACGAACAAGCGACGCCTCTCCATCTTGTGGTCGGAGATGCGCGGTGTCGGTCCAACCGGCTGTTGTTTACATGCGTCGGACGGACGCCTCGCACACCAAGCTTACAGGCTTTCAAGCTGCCGGTGCCTCAGAGCCCTACCGGGTTCCGCGGGCGCATTTGTTATTTCTTACAGTAGATCCTCTGGAAAAAGGCAAACTAGGCCTGCATATCCAGCTCAGTGCCAGTACTTGCACTACTGCGGTCGTTCACCGTGTTGGCGGCGGGGGCAGCAGACGCAACATTTTTTCTATTCTGTATTTTTGCTTTATAATCAAACTTCAAATCTTGTCTTCTCCATGCTTTATCAAGATTACTTTCAAACTTCCTTATTGATTCGGAATCGACTACATACTGGGGCAGTGCGTTCCACTCATTTACCACTCTATCACAAAATGAGTTCTTTGCCTTTTCAAGCCTTTTCTTTCTTTGTACATTTTTTTAGAGTGTCCTCTCGTTCTTGTTCCCTCCCACATCAAGAAGATACTTTCACACACATCCTCATCATACTTTCCTGACACTATCTTAAAAGTCTCTATCATATCCCCTCTCTTTCTCCTATATGCCAGTGTCGGAAGTCCCACTGTCCTCAACCTCTGCTCATAGCCCGCGTTCTTCAACGTTGGTACTAGCTTGCTAGCTCTCCTCTGCACTTTCTCTGCTGCTTCTATATCCTATCCTTACCAAATATGGAGCCCACACCTGGTTCGCATATTCCAGGTGCGGCCTAACCAGCGCTGTATAGAGATTCCTGAAGATTTCTTCGTCAAGTGACACAAATGTCCTCCTTATCAGCCCTACAATTCTATTGGCTTTATTTATCTTTTCTGCTAAATGTTCTGAGAAATGTAACTTATTGTCTATCACTACTCCAATTTTCTTTTCTGCATTCACTTCCTCCATCGCTTCCTCCATACTGTATCCTACCTTGTCTATCTTGCTAGTCCCAATCCGCATGTACTGTACTTGCATTTTTTTGGATGAAAAGGCATTAACCAATGTTCAGACCATCCCTTCATGCCCTCCAAATATCCTTGAAGAAAACCTACATCTTCCTTACTCCTCACTCTTCTATACAGCTTAGTGTCATCCGCATACAGGCATATCTCACTTCCATTGGTTATAACTTCAGGTAAGTTATAACCAATATAACCAGTAATGAAGCCATAGAACTCTTAAATTCTGATCTAAATACTATTTCCAATTGGGGCAGAGAAAACCTTGTTAACTTTAATGCTTCCAAAACCCAATTTCTCCATCTATCTACCCGTCAGGATCTCCCAGCGGACTATCCCTTATTCTTCAACAATACAAAAATCAACCCTTCATCTTCTCTCAATATTCTTGGTGTCTCTTTTTCTTCTGCTCTCATTTGGAAGGACCATATTACCAGTCTTGCTAAGGCAGCCTCCCAGAAGCTGGGTGTGCTCAACCGCCTTAGGGGGTTCTTTTCCCCTGCACAGCTTCTTGCTCTGTACAGGGGCATAGTGCGCCCTTGTATTGAGTATTGTTCACATGTGTGGGGAGGTTCCTCTCACACCGCTCTCCTAGACAAAGTTGAAAGGAAGGCCTTTCGTATCATTAACTCCCGTCCACTCACCAACTCTCTGCAATCTCTCTCTCTCCGCCGCAATGTTGCATCTCTCTCGCTATTCTATCGCTACTATAATAATCAGTGTTCCTCAGAGCTATCCCAGTGCATACCACCTCCTTTACGTAGGGCCCGTGGTACCCGTCTTGCAACTCAATCCCACCCCTACTCTGTGCAACTCTCCAACCCAAGAGTGAAACGTTACTCTCAAACTTTCTTCTACTCAACATCTGAGCTCTGGAACTCTCTCCCAGAATCAGTCTTTCCCTCTTCCTATGACTTAAATTGCTTCAAACTCCGTGTGTCCAGGCATTTTGGCTCGAACGTCCCTTGATTTTGGCCCTGTCACTCTTTCAACTATGGGGGAGGCACTCGCTATAGGCAGTTATGCCTTTTGCCTCCCTCAATCACATAGAAAAAAAAAAAAAAAAAAAAAAAAGTCGTTGATAAATATAACGAACAGTAGTGGTCCCAACACAGATCCCTGGGTTTCTCAGAGCCCAACCGGGTCTGGTGGGTTAACCCTTCCTGCCCGGGTGTCATTTTAAAATGACACCCCTTGCGAAGGGTAGGAGCCCGGGTGTCCTTTTAAAATCCGTAAGCTTGAAAGCCTATTAACCCTCCGGGGCCGGCTACGCATTCTATAAATATTCCCCAAAACCCGGGGGTTTTGGCCGAAAAACCTCTACGCCTAGGCTACCGTATCTTTGTTATTTTGACTGCTTCCGCATTCCCGCGCATCCCCAAGCATAGATATGTTTCGTACCTGTAGAATGGCGTTGAGTAGAGCTCTCTAAGTCAACTGGTTCAGTTGTGATGACGATTTCCATGGAGAGAACTTTGTGGCGATGTCAGCCATATCAGCCACTTTTCAATACTAAACAATAACACACTGCCACACAAAAACAAGCGACGCCTCTCCTTCTTGTGGTCGGAGATGCGCGGCTTCGGTCCAACCGGCTGTTGTTTACATGCGTCGGACGGACAGCTTTCAAAACAAGCTTACAGGCTTTCAAGCTGCCGGAGCCTCAGGAGCCCTACCGGGTTCTGCGGGCCGCGTTTGTTATGGGTGCCTCAGAGCCCTACCGGGTCTGAGGGGTTAAGCGTGGTTTGAAAGCCGTGCGCCGAAACGTTTGTAAACAAAGCTGGTCGGAGCGACGCGCACCTTCAAAAACAAGAAGCCGGATCATTGTTGTTATTTTCTGCTAGAACCAAAATTAGTGTCTGTACGTGTCCAATATGGCTAACATTGCATCAAAACTCTCTCCACAGAAATTGTCATCACAACTAAACCAGTTAACCTAGAGAGCTCTACTCAACGCCAGTCTACAGATACAAAACAGGGCTACGTTTTGAGATGGGTGTGAATTCTCTAGCAGTTAAAATAACAAAGATAGGGCTAGGCCTATTACTGTACAACGTTTTTGGCCAGATCGCCGAGATCTCAGTGCTGTCCTTTGGAAGGCGAGCCCGGGCAAGAAGGGTTAATGTCCTAATGGCGGCATTCCATGCAGCCCTGTTATGGACTGCCTAGGTCCATTGCTAGAGTCAGAAGTGGCTGCGGAAAGTTTAGAGAGCTGTTGCCACTAGTGATCATGAGAGGGCTCCCACCCCACCTTAACCCTTTCTGCCCGGCCAGCATTTTAAAAGGACGCACCTTGCGAAGGCCCGGAGCCCGGGCGTCCTTTTAAAATCTGTAAGCTTGAAAGTGTATTAAGCGTGCTTTGAAAGCCATGCGGCGAAACGTTTGTAAACAAAGCCGATCGGAGCGACGCCAAGCCTCAACAAGAAGAAGTCCGACCTAGTCCGCCATTGCCAGTTAGAGTGAAAATTAGTGTTCCAAAGTGTCTGATATGGCTAAATCCGCAGTAAAACTCTGCACAGAAATCGTCATCACTCCTGAACTAGTTGACCTAGATAGCTCTACTCAATGCCAGTCTACAGATACAAGTAAGGGCTACATTTTGAGATGTGTGTGAATTATCTAGCAGTTAAAATAACATAAATAGGCGTATGTTTACATAAGATGTTTTTTTGGCCAGATCGCCCGGATAGGACTATCGTCATCTATAAATGCTGCCCGGGGAGGAAGGGTTAAAAGGAAGGTGTATGCCTCGTGTGTTAGGAGCACGATGACCTATGCCTTGGAGACATGGCCGGTTAAAGCGGAGGATATCAATAAAATGGAACGGAATGAAAATATAATAGTGAGATGGATACATACATACATACATGTATACATTTTAAGACTGAGTGTTCAACACATACGTGCAGTTTCAGTCTCTTGATTCATCACCGTTGATTCATTTAAACTTCGCCTAGACAAATATCTCGCATCAAACCCGCGACTGACTGCATTTGTAAATGAAAAACTTTATTTTATCCCCCCCTCAGTTACTAACCCATCTGTCCTCTACTAACTTCCTATTCCTGCCACGGACATTAGTTCCAGGGCAGTAATTCCCTTTCCAATGTTCCCTTACCCACTCTAAACCACTGTTTGGACACTTGATCCTCAGTGTTTTGGAGGACAAGCAACCTAGAAGGGTCACTAGATCTGTTGTTGCTTGATTTACTTTGTACTCCTTTGTACTCCTTTGTACTCTTGTCCTAATGGCGGCGTTCCAGGCAACCCTGTTAAGGGCTGCTTCACTTGTCAAGTTCTTGGATTTGAGATCGGCGCATATAGTCCGATCCCAGGTCTTCCTCGATCCACCCCTTGGTGCAGCTCCCTCCACAATCACAGACCTGCATTTTTTCATCCAATTTTGTTCATCCATTCTCTCCACATGTCTATACCATCCCAGTCTACTTGTACGCATCACCTCGCTAATACTCTTTATACCTACAAGTCTCCTCAGCTCAACATTTGTTATTCTATCCTGTAGCCTGGCCCCACACATCCATCTCACCATTCTCATCTCATTACGCTCCATTCTGTTGACATCCTCTACTTTAACGGCCCATGTTTCTGAGGCATACGTTATTGCACTTCTAACAGGCTGGGAAATTAGGTATAGCCCGGCAGCCCGGCTAGCCCGGATATGTTGCCGGGCAAGTGCTTTTTAATGTTGGTCTGCCCGGCAGTTGCCCGGGGGACAAGTCAAATGTTTTGCCTTTTAACCCTTGAAAAATGCTAAAATAAATAAAAAAACAAACCTACACACTTTCCATAAATATAAATAAAGTATAAGAGACAGGCAGATGTATCTACTATTTCCACTTTCAACGACCATTAGTTACTGGTAACGTAACGGCTGGTTTTGGTTTCACGTTAATTTCACGTCACTATTCTCTCTATCTCCTCTCCTCCTCTCTCTCTCTCCCCCCCCCGTAGGCCTTGATATAACCGTTGGACGACAGTTGGATACAGAGGAGGTACTTCCGAATAGGCAGCTCGCTCGCCGCTCTTTATCAATAACATTAGTGTTTCAATTGTCGCCGGAGAAGCACGTGTTTAGTGAGAAAATCTACTATAATGAGTGTGTCTAAGAAACAACAGGCTACCTTGACAAGATTCTTGACACTAAAACAACCACCATCAACAAGTACAACTAGGTCAAACTGTTGTTTTAAAATAGTTTGTTAACTTTTTTGTATCTAGCCTAGTCAGTCTGTCAGACGATAGACTTCTCTTATTGACTCGCCTCTTAAGTGAAAATTGTTGGTAAGCTACTCCACCTATGTTTTCTACCGAAGATATTTAGTTAATGTTACAAAAAAAAATTGTTTAAACAATCTTAAGGATTTAGTTACACAATGTTTAATACAAAAATATATACTGTACATGATACTCTGCCGTCTCTGTTCTCCTACTGTACAATGTAAAGTAGGCCTAGGCCTAAATAAAACTATATTTATTGCCAGACAACTTGATCCCTGAGGGGATGGCCACAAACTAAGCTCCAGCATCGAGGCAACGTTCAGTTCGTTCAATTTTGTATCTTGTTTCGTGGGAGGGTTGGTAATTGATAATGTCTAACCGCGAATTATTATTTGTGTATGGGGATGCAAGTGAAATGTGTGTTATCATACTGTTGGAATGGCTGTGGTGGTGAATTTAGTTTGTAACCAGTGTAATCAATTCGCTCATGCTGATCAGGGTCTTGTATTCACGTTGTAAATACAATACTGGTCTACTTCACCCCTAATGTCTGCCATTGCAGATATTGGTTGGGAGGCCATGGGCTTAAGTAATAAGTACCGCATGTTGATTAAAGATGACTTTATCACTCACTTTCTGGACATATTTATATTTTCTATATAAAACAAAAATAAAAAAATAAAAAAAATAATAATCAGCAATATTTATTATCATAAACTAAAGCTAGTCCTTCGCATTCATTAGAGATGTGAACCATGAATTTTGCAATATAATATCTATACACACACACACACACACACACACACACACACACACACACACACACACACACACACACACACACACACACACACACACACACACACACACACACACACACACACACACACACAAAGTGCTAAATAGTAAATCTGATCTGAAAAGTAAAAGATTTCCTACCAACTCGATTAGTGGGTGGAACAAATTGCCAGCCGAAGTAGTGTCTGCACCATCAGTGCATAGTTTCAAAGCACGGTATGACAAACATATCTTAGGAGGCGGGAATTAACGAGCATGCTCACTCCCGCAAATACAACTAGTGTAAGTACAACTAGTGTAAGTACAGGGATAGTAACTACAGAATGGAAAAGAGCAAACATTATTCCTATATTTAAGGGAGGAAGCAGAGATAAACCACTGAACTATAGACCTGTATCACTATTGAGCATCCTCATGAAGATTCTGGAAGGATTAATAAGGGACAAATGGGTGAACTACCTGGAATCCAAAAGATTAATTACTGACCGACAATTTGGATTCAGAGGAGGCAGATCATGTGTAAGCAACTTGTTGAGTTTTTACTCTAGAGTAATAGACACAGTGGACAAGAGGGAAGGATGGGTAGACTGTGCCTACCTAGACTTTAAAAAGGCATTTGACAAAGTTCCACACAAGAGATTGCTGTGGAAATTAAAACATGAGGGAAAAGTAGGAGACAAACTGCTGAAATGGATGGAGAGTTACCTTAGCGGAAGAGATGAGAACAACAGTAAGGGGGAAATCGTCAAACTGGACTCAAATTACGAGTGGAGTACCACAAGGATCTGTCCTAGCCCCAATCATGTTTCTAATATTTGTAGATGACTTACCTGAGGGACTAACAAGCTACATGAGCATGTTTGCGGACGATGCTAAGCTGCTTAAAACGATCAGAACCCAGGATTGCCTTGAGCTCCAAGCAGATTTGCAAAAGATCCATGAATGGAGCATCAAATGGAATATGGAGTTCAATGCAGGGAAATGTAAGACTCTAGAAATGGGTAAAAGCAAGTACAGACCTAGAAAAGATTATAAACTAGGAAACGATGTGATTCCCAAAGCAGAAAAAGAAAAAGACTTGGGGATAGAATTTAAGGATAACATGTCTCCAGAAAGCCACGTAAATAAGATAGTGAGAGAATCACTAGCACTATTGGCAAATATCAGGATGTCTTTCAATTATCTTAATGAAAACACCATGAAACAAATAATAACGGCAATAATAAGACCCAGGATGGAATATGCATCTGTAGTGTGGTCCCCTCACATGAAGAAACATATACACAAAATTGAGAGGGTACAGAGAGCAGCTACGAGGATGATCCCAGGTTTGGAAAATTTGGAGTACCAAGAGAGGCTCGAGAGATTGAATCTACCTACACTGGAACAGAGAAGGAAACGAGGACAGCAAATTCAGGTATACAAATGTGTTAGAGGTATTGACAAAATCGACCAAGAAAACTTCATAGAGAGGGATGGAGGTGAGAGAACAAGAGGACACAGCCACAAACTAAAAGTGCTTAACCCTCTCAGACTCATATGACGCAGATGTTTCCAGATTAGCAATAAGAAATAGAGTTCTCTCACTCTTATAATTACCTCTCCAAAATTAGTTTTCTGCCCACAGCTAACTCAAAGATAACTGCAGAGGTTGAAGTAACTAAAGGTTTCTAAATACCCCTGATGGTAACAAAGGCTTTAAAGTATCCCTAATAGACTCAAAATCGCGTCATATGTCGGAAGGATTAATAGTAAATCTGATCTGAAAAGTAAAAGATTTCCTACCAACTCGATTAGTGGGTGGAACAAATTGCCAGCCGAAGTAGTGTCTGCACCATCAGTGCATAGTTTCAAAGCACGGTATGACAAACATATCTTAGGAGGCGGGAATTAACGAGCATGCTCACTCCCGCAAATACAACTAGTGTAAGTACAACTAGTGTAAGTACACACATATATACATACATACATACATACATACATACATACATGTAAACAAAGGCCAGCTGGCAGTATGGCCAGCGGTGGGAGGAACCGGCTCAGCCTGCCCCCAAGCAGGGTAACCAGAGACCCTTATGATCGTGATCATGAGGGATTTGATATTTCAGGGTTCTCAGAGGAGGGAGTAGCAATATCTGCATTTGCGGTGAGGTTGAATAAACTGGAGCGGAAGCTAGAGGAACAGGAGACAAAAAGCTTAGATTATGAACGAAGAGAAAAACGGATGGCAAACCAAATTGGTATTCTGAAGGATGAGAATTACGTGTTAAGGGTTTGTATTAGCGAAATGCAGGAAGAAATGGACAGGATGAAGAAAGATATGAAGGATGTTGAATTAAAGAAGGATGAATTTCAAAAGAACGAGGAGGTAAGGAATTTGAAATTTTCGGAGATAGTAAAGGAGCAACAGATACATAGGCAGGGAGGTAACTTTGAAAAGGATGTAGTTAAGGTAATTAGACAGAAGGAAAATCTAGTGAGGGAGACTGCTGGAAGAAAGAAATGAATTGTGATTAGAGGAGATAAGGAGAAACACAATGTAAAGAGAGAAGAGAGAAGTAGGATAGAGAGAGACCGAGTGAGGGAGATTCTATAGGTAGTGGACGAGGGTGTGAGAGAGTGGGAGAATGAAATTGAAGACATGCATAGAATTGGAAAATATAAACAAGAGTCTAGCCTGTCTAGGCCAATGAAAGTGCAGTTTCGCACAGTAGGAATAGTAGAGGAAATCATGAATAATAAATGGAGGTTGAAAGATAAGGATTGTCTGAAGCATATTTACATCGAAAAAGGCTTGGACTTAGATGAAAGAAACAAAATGAAAAGTTTGAGGGATGAGGTGAAGGAATTGAATGCCAAAAGAACAGAACAAGAAGTGGATTTTTGTTATTGGAGACTGGTAGGAACGAAGAAGAGGAAATGGTTCATCAAAAGCCCACAGAGGAAGACGGAGGGGCAAACAGAGAACTTAGGGATGACACGGTCGGACAGGGGAAGCAAGTACCAGTACCGAAGGACAGGAGGGAGAGACTGGTGTAAACCAGGAACAAGTGAGAGGAACAGGGCAGGTGGAGAGCACGGGGGAGCAAGGGAGAGAAGGTGGAGTGGAAGCAGGGGGGGGGGGGGGGGGGGGGGGGGGGGCGAGTAGAGTCTGGGAATATTAGGGAAAGAGAAAAAAAGAAAGGTGTAAGAAGGGGGGAGATGAAGCTGATGTATAGTAATGTGGATGGCTTGCTGTCTAAGAAATTAGAATTGAATGACTATACTGAGAAATATAAACCACATATGTGATTAGCAGAAACAAAGTTGAGAGGTGGTACTGAATTGGGAGTGTTGGGATGGGAAGGGTACAATGTGTGGATAAAAGATAGAGAAGGAAAAGTGGGCGGTGGAGTGTTAATAATGACTGACAAAAATATAGAAGCAAGTGAGATTAACCTAGGCAATAATAGATCAGAAATTATAGCAGTGACAATAAAAGACAAGGACAACAAAGCAACTGATATAGCAGTGGCTTATATACCACCACAAACTAGAGTATGGAAGCGGGATAAATATGATCAACTAATCACGGTCTATCAGAGTGAGAACTGAGCAATCTCTGCCATACCCATAGCTTACTCTGACTGTTCCTTTTACTAATATATTTTCTAGCTCTCAAGTGACGGCGTCTCTAACGTGGATTGACCTCCCAATCTACCAAGATTGGAAGCCAAAGCGTCACATTTTTCCCTTGCCCCTCAACTTTCTCTTCATAATTGCTGAGGGACACAGGGCCCTGGGTGGGGCTTTGGTTTCCCGGGCATTTCCGCACCCTCCTCAGCTCCCCGCCATGGAGTGGCTTCGGTCACCCAGGCTTTATTGTGGTCGGTGGGGAGGGTTCTGTGGGGGCGCTCGGTTATGGCCTTGGCCTTGCTCGGGGCCTTGGGGCTGTTCAGCCAGGCAGCTTGGGGAACAACAACTAATCACGGAATCTCTAGATGCACTAAAAATACTTTTTAATAGGAGAAATAAATTATTATTAACAGGTGATTTCAATTGTAAGGAAGTCAATTGGGAAGGGTTAGATGCGGGAAATAATAATGAATCTTGGGGCAGTAAATTACTGAATCTAGTAACAGAAAACATGTTAACACAACATGTTAGAGAAAACACACGAATCAGAGGGATGGATGAACCATCCAGGCTAGACCTAGTCTTCACCAGTGATCCACATGATGTTAGAAAGATAAATTATCGTTATCCCTTGGGAAAAAGTGATCACAAGATTTTAGAAATGGAGATGGATTTGGGAAAAAATGAGGAGAGAAATGAAGGACATAAAATAAAGAGATACAATTATGCTAAAACTGATTTTAAATCATTGAAACATTATTTCCAAAGTATAAATTGGAAGGAACTAGAAAGCCTGGAAATGGTTCAAGACAAATATAGACTTTTCCTGAAAGTATATGAAGAAGGGATACATAAATATGTCCCAAGGTTCCAATCAGGGGTAAAGAAGGAAAAAGAATGGTTCAATATAAGATGTAGTAAGGCACAGGATAGAAGAAACCGAGCCTGGAATATAGAACGGAAGAGATATAGTGAAAATAACTGGAATAAGTACAAGGAGAAAAGAAATGAATACGTAAAGATACGACGCGAGGAACAATATAAATATGAAAGGAATATTGTAGAGAAGTGCAAAAATGAGCCAAAACTATTTTATAGATTTGTAAATGAAAAAATAAAAACAAAAGAAGGTATTGTCAGACTAAGAGTTGGAACAAACAGCTATGAGAAAGATAAAGAATTGTGTGAAGTTATGAATGAAAAGCTTCAGTCAGTGTTTGTAAAAGAGGAGGAGTTTGTAGAACCTGATAGAGAAATGAGAACACCACAGATGCCTGAAATGAAAGTGACAAAAAGTGAAGTGCTGAAATTGATGCAGGATTTGGACGTGAGGAAGAGTTAGTGGAACCAATCTATGAAATCATCAAATCTTCACTGAATGAGGGAGACCTGCCAGTGGAATGGAAGACAGCTAACATAGTACCAATTTACAAAGGAGGAGACAGAGAAAATCCGCTTAACTACAGACCGGTGTCCCTCACCAGCATTGTTTGTAAAATTTGTGAGAAAATTATAAGGAAAAAGTGGACACACTTCATTGAGGGACAGGGGGTGCTTAGCGAGAAACAGTTTGGATTCAGGGAAGGGAGATCTTGTGTATCTAATTTATTAAGCTTTTATAGCAGAGTTGTAGATGTTACACAGGAGAGAGAGGGATGGGTTGACTGTGTTTACCTGGACCTGAAAAAGGCCTTTGACAGGGTGCCTCACAAAAGGTTATTGTGGAAATTGCAGGTTGTTGGACGTGTACATGGTAGGATGTTAAAATGGATGGAAAACTTTTTAATAGGAAGAGAAATGAGGACCACGATACGAGACGAATATTCACAGTGGAGGAGTGTGACGAGCGGAGTACCACAGGGATCAGTGTTGGGTCCGATAATGTTCCTACTTTATGTAAACGAAATGCCAGAAAACTTGAATAGTCATATGAATATGTTTGCGGATGACGCTAAGATCATGAAGAATGTCACCTGTATAGAAAGTTGTCAGGATCTTCAAAAGGACCTAGATGAGTTGCACAGATGGAGCCAAACCTGGAAAATGAGTTTCAATGCAGAAAAGTGTCATGTTTTGGAAGTGGGAACAAGTGAGATAAGGCCAAGCTGGGAGTACAAATTAGGAATTGAAATAATCGGCAAAACACGGCATGAGAAGGACCTTGGAGTGATAATACAAGATGATCTATCCCCGGAGAAGCATATTAACATGATCATTGAAGGAGCATATGGAATAATAACCAATGAGAGTGGCATTTAACTATTTGGATGAAGAAATGTTAAGAAAACTGATAATGACTATGATAAGACCAAGATTAGAATATGCAGCAGTGATATGGTCACCACATTTGAAAAAACATATAAACAAATTAGAGAAAGTCCAAAGGATAGCAACGAAGATGATCCCAAGATTGAAGGAGGTGACATATGAGGAAAGACTTAAGACACTACAACTGCCTACCTTGAAAAAGAGAAGGGAACGAGGCGACTTAATAACGATGTTCAAGGGAGTAAAAAGTTTGGAACGAGTAGATAGGGAAGATCTATTCGTGAGGGATAATGGAAGGACAAGAGGGCACGAGTTTAAGCTGAGGAAGGGCAGATGTCGTAAGGACACAAAGAAATTCAGCTTCCCATATAGGAGTATAGAGACTTGGAACAACTTGGAGGAGGAGGTGGTGAGAGCGAGGAACATTAACATGTTCAAATCTAGGTTGGATAAAAGTAAATATGGAAATAGGGCAACATAAGTTATGATATGTTAGTCCAAAATACTGGGAACTGGGAATATCCATTACGATACTTGTCTAAGTAAAATGGATTGATTATAAAGTAACTAAGACAGGACAAAACGAGCGCTGCTCAATTCCTGTAAACTACAAATAGGTAAATACAGACAGACAGACAGATAGATAGATATTAGATAGATAGATACAGTAGATAGATAGTTATTTATTTAGTTCAGATTTCAGAATGAGTTTTCTGCAGAGGTTTACCTTACTTAATATTCAACATGAGTATGATTTCATAAGTTTTCTATAATATAACTGTACACTGACATCTTATTACTTACTGGTACCGTATTAGTTATTTTTGACATATTAATTAGATAACTAATCATCTGATGGTATTGCATTGTTTGTAACTTTGTCACTGTCTTTATATGCTAACTTGTGAAAGCTATTTTTTTGCTATGTGCAACCTTTGTATTCCCCTAAGAAAAAAAAATCTATTGAATAAAACAAAATAACTAAAAAACATTATATACTGTATATACAGTATATAGCATAATTTGTATTAATTCAACAAATTCCATATTCAGGGCAAGTACAAAAATATCAGGTCAAGTAAGGAAAATATAAGGGCAAGTAAATTTCTGAATTCACTAGCCCGGGGCAACTAGATCTGGAACACTAATTTCCCAGCCTGACTTCTAACACATGAGGGATACACCTTTCCCTTCAGGGGGAGAGGCATTCTTTTCATGGTCAGGATTGGCATCAGTTCTCTGAACTTCCCCCAGCCACATCTATTTCTAGCAACAGTGGCAGCCTCAGCCCCACCACCGGTAGAGATGGTATCTCCTAGGTAACAAAACTTGGTCACCAGCTCCAAAGACTCATTTCCAAAATTCACAGCCACAGGATCATCACTTAACACAAGCTCGCCTTTGCACACTCAAATTTCTCTATTTCTGACTTATCCTTCGGCAGGGGTCCCTTTATTCTACTACAGCGCTTACTCCCATGGTGTACCCAACATCGACAGATGCTACATTGAATTGAGTTAACGCCCACTACCTTTCCACACACTGCACATGGGTATGCACTGCTCTTTTCCACATTGCCTCATCTCAATCTACAATGCATAACCTTGGTTTTGTTAATATTGACTCTTAAACCCTTGCTCGCCATGCCCTCTCTCCACTCTCTGAATTTGGCCTCAGCATCTTGCATACTGTCAGCTATTAGGACTAAATCGTCTGCATAAAACAGTTCCAACGGGAGTCCGCCTCTAAAATATCTAGAGAGTGCCTCCAAGACCATAATAAAGAGGAGGGGGCTTAACACTGAACCCTGATGGACTCCAACACGGACTGCGAACTCATCACTCAGTACACCCTTCACCCTCACCGCACTTCGCGAATCCTCATACATTGTGGTAAACTATCAATGGAAGTTAAATATCTATAAGCTATAATCCAAATAAAATCAATCTAAATCGAATTACTCCATATCTAAATTGAATTGGATCTGTAACAAGCTAATTTATATCCAAAGGTCTCACATAATAAATGATATATATAGGGTAAGGTTATAAGGGTTAATACTAGCCAAGAATTAACTCGCCAATAGTTCCACGTGGCAATGAAGCAAGGGAGAACATTTTACCCAATATGGCAGTGGACAATGGGGAACGAGACTTCGGTCCTGAGACACGAGTCAAGTTAAAGAAAGAATAAATGATTACATGGGAATGGACATGAATATTATGCTTATCTGTCAGTCAGTCATGGCGTCGATGAGAGCGTCGTGATGGTGTAGCTGTTTGTATTGCTGACAGTGTATTGTGATTAGAGGCTCAAAAGCGCGATCAACTGAGGGCGGAAAATAGATGTTAACTGGTTGGTGTTCGTGAAGGCTCTGGTGTTCCTCAAAGGCACACCTGGCTGCCTTGGCAAACGCCAGGAGCCCAAATTATCGTACCGCATCTAGGTTGCTCTATACGATAAATTATATTAATATATACGATAAATTCATATATACTACATAAGACCATGGCAATATTGCTTAATAGCATATTAGGCCTTTTATAACTTAACTTATTTACAATCTTATAATATACGATCTACTCGTCCTACGTCGTGCTGTAGGAGCGATCGTGACATCACAGAGACGTACGGGATCACAAAAGAGTCATAGCCTATCGTATTTACGATACAATCCCCCCACAAAAAAAGACCTGAACCCCACCTTAAACTTAAAGTTGCCCAGAGGCTATCTTCTGATGCCACAAGTCAACGGCACCAGCAGCAGCGCGTCTGGGACGCGTCCCGGTCCGAGAATGATCACCATCAGTAAGAGGCGAGTCGTTCCTTTGAGAATCCTCGGACCCAGCAATAACAGGTGGAGCATCAGATTGCAATGCGGAATCGAGCTCCAAAGCGTACAAACGTGCGATAGGACGAACAGTAGTTCCAGTGGCTGTCTTCAATAGTGCCACCCGCTCTACAGAGTCTGCCCCCTTGTATACCTCCAACACGCGGCCCAATTTCCAGTATAAACGAGGACTATCTTCTTTAATTAAAACAACTTCACCAACTGTAGGTGCCGTTGGTCTACCAGAGGGAGTAACACTCCTCTCCCTCAATGCTAGCAGATATTCACTAATCCACCATTTCCTAAAATCCTCGATTATCCTGGATATATACTGGTATCTCTTAGACACCGCTACCTCAGAGTACAACGAGGGATCCTCTAACTCTACTATAGATTGGAAATCAGATGGAAACGCAGTCAATGGTTTTCCATATAGCAAGTGAGCTGGCGTTAATGGTAGTAGTTCTTGCAGGTCGGTGTACACATATGTAAGCGGGCGATCATTCACGACTGCCTCTATCTCTGTGAGGACTGTCGTCAACTCACTCTTCTTTAATAGAGCACGTCCTACTACCGCTCGGAGTCCTGACTTTACTATGCCGACACATCGTTCCCACATTCCACCAAACCAAGGTGCCTTAACTGGAATGAACCTCCATTCGCACTTCTTCTCTCCCAAAAAAGTGATGATAGTAGGATCACTACTCATATTCTTTAGATATTTTGATGCTTGGACATAAGTGGGAGCATTGTCGCAAAGAATGAGTTGAGGGAATGAACGACGGGCACAAAACTGTCTAAACGCCAGCATAAATTCTTCGCTAGACATATTATCACATAGTTCTAGATGTACCGCTCGAGACGTTGCACAGGTAAACAATAATATATAAACCTTCTCATGCTCCCTCGTCTTCAATGCCCCTGTGTAATCTAATCCTACCGCTTGGAAAGGTTCTACGTGCTTTACACGGCATTCAGGTAGAGGTGGAGCTGGTCCAGTTGCATATGGTTTACCCTTTAGTCTCTGGCAGATTACACACTTTCTTACTACGCGTCGAGCTACTTGTCGAACTCTGGGTATCCACCATGTGAGACGTAAATTTGATATAATATGACATACCCCGTAGTGTTTTACTTCCCTATGTGCACGTATGATCAATAGATCAGTAACGTGATGTCTTGTTGGCATAAGTATAGGGCGGTTTGTGCCGTCTGGTACACCCGACCACTTCAGGCGACCCTCACACCTGATGAGGCCATTGTCTAGGTGCAACCTTAATTGACGCACTATATTAGGCATTAATGTCTTATTCGAGCTTTTCAAGGATTCTAATTCATTGAAAAAGGTTTCTACTTGAACCCATTTGATCAAAGTTACTTCAGCTGCTTTAAATTCACGAGCATCAATGTTGTGACCCCTGTTGCAGAGTTGGCCCGTTACTTTAAGCTTGAGATTGGATACATATCGCAATACCCAAGCTACAACTCTGACTAGTTTATTATAGTCACCGAATCTTGCCCACTCTATGATTGGACCCGGTGGCTCATTTGGTTGGGCTGTAACTGCCACTGTTTCCAGTGGCAGAAGTCTCTCACCAACAGCATGCCAAATCGTCCATTCACTTTCATGGAGCAGCCACTTTGGACCATGCCACCACAATTCGGACTTCACTAACTGGCTAGCCGTTATACCCCTAGTTATGAGATCACTAGGGTTTTCTTTTGTATTTACATAATGATAAGTAACGTCTGGCAAAAGGGCTCTAATCTCATCTACCCTATTCCGCACATAAACTGGCAGAGACTTCTTGCTATGTATCCAGTTGAGTGCGACCTGACTATCGCACCAAACGTGAACGATTTCAATATTCAATTCGCTCTCGTATGCTGCGCGTACATGTTGCACCAGATGTGCTAATAGCAGCATGGCAGTCCATTCCATTTTAGGGATAGTTACCTTTTCAACCGGGGCTACCTTGGCCCGGGCTATAACTAAATGTGCCCCAAATGAAGTAACGACATATATGGCTACCCCGTATGCCGTGGCGCTAGCATCGCAAAACGTGTGTAACGTAACGTCACCGTACGCCGCTACTTTACGAGGTATAGGTTTAGTACATAGGATGGCATACTCATTCAACAACAATGTCCCTTGGTCATTCAGGTTCTCGGGCAAACTGTCATCCCATCCTATTTTACGTCTCCAAACTTCCTGCATTAGAATACTAGCTCTTATGGTAACGGGTAATGCTAGACCCAAAGGATAAAAAAATTGCGCAACTTTGCTCAACAGACTTCTTTTTGTATGCGCTCCTGTCTGCTGAGCAAAAGACCTTGTTTGAAAAGTTAGTATGTCATGTTTAGGTTGCCAGATCATCCCCAAATTTCTGGACTTTTCCTGGTTAAGAGATGCCGTACCGTCCACCTGTATCAAACTCTGAAGATCTTCACTATTAGTAACCCACTCGCGGAGAAATAGATGTGCATCCGCAAACAATCTGCGTGCTTGCCAGTATGTATATAACAAATCATCCTGACTATCGCTAGAACCCTGCAAATTGTCTATATATAATCCGCGAGATAGTTTAATTGTGTCCTCATGAGTGTCAGCTAGATGTTTTTTGATTGTGGCATTTAACAAAAACTGTGAACACGTAGCCCCAAAGAGTACAACCCGGAAACGGTATATTATGACCGGACTTTCAGAGTCGCTAATGTCGCTGAACCAAAGAAAGCGGGTAACATCTCTATCTTCCTCCTTTAGCTTGACCATCAAGAATGCTTTCTCGATGTCACTGGTAAAGGCGTACTTCCCCAGCCTAAACCGCAATAGATGTTGGGACAGGTCCGACACCATGGACGGACCTGTCAACAGGCAGTCATTTAGACTGGGTTGTTGACCTTGATGGGCAGAGCAGTCATACACCACCCGTATTGGTGTGGTGACGCTGTCGTTCCTTACCCCTTGATGGGCCAGATAGTGAACCCTACCCTTCTTAATCGGTTCCTTGACATCGACTCTCTCGATAAAGCCCCTATCTTCACAACTCCGAAATACATCGTCATACGCCTGGCGCGTGCTCGGTTCGTTAGACAATTTCCGCTGCAATGCGCGCAAGCGACCTAATGCCAAACCATAGTTGGTAGGCAGGCTTATCTCACTGTTCTTCCAGGGTAAACTAACTTTATATTGCTTGTCTGAGGCACAGTAGCTCACAGACTCGTCAAACCTTTGCAGCGCAACTTCCGAGTCATAATCAGTCTCCATAGGATTAATGCCTATGTGATCCAATCTCCACAGTCGTTCCAGGTCGAACTCGGCAGCCATCTTAGGGTCACTAGGTTGGGAATCCTCCCTTCCCAACTCCTCTGCCGCGGTTACATTGACTCTATATATCGAGACCGTGTCGACCAGGACCTCTGACTGTGTAGTATGCACCTTTCCGCTCATGCAATATCCAAATTTAGTGGGGATTAAAATTACACCACACATCTTTTTAAATCCAGGGTATGCTACTTCATAATAATGATCCACACCAAGTAGAACATGAACCTCACTCTGATTTCCCATGGGATCTGACAAGTTAACCCCCTTGCTATGTAATACGTGTTCCACCTTCTTCACTCCTTTGCGCAGTAGCAGTATCGTAACCAATGAGGTTTAGTTTTCCGAGTGACTTATCTGCTACTGCTGAAGGCCCAAAACACGGTTAAAGTTTTTAATTTCATCTTTGCCTAGTACTTGCGACACCTCGGTTGGGTTACCTTCTTAGGAAGGTAATCAAGTCGTACCCCACCTGCTCGTGGTGACCTCGCAAACACCCATTTCTATTTATTTTTTCCATTTATTCTTTTTTCAAGATAGGGTGACACAAACGGGGACGGCGCTACCTGGGTTTATCCCAGGTAGTAGTTTAATTTACTGTAATTTTATTAAGTGTTTTGTATATTTTTAATTGTAGGCTACATAAATATAAACAATGGCCGGCCAAGGTAAACGGAGGCAGAGTTTATTGGGAGATGAAGAGAGCTATGAATTTGAGGGATTTCTGGCAGAGGGTAATGAAGTGGAGGATCAATTGACTGTGGTGAAGAGACAGATGATGAGTCTGTTAAGATGGAAGGGAGTTATGGAGAATTGGAGGAGAGATATAGGTGTGAAGGTGGAGTCACCGACAGAAATATGTGGAGCCAGTTCAGTAGCAACTGCAGATGGGCCATTAATTGCTAACCTAGATGCTGTGATAAGGAAAGTAAATGAGCTGGAGGCAGAGAACATGGCACTCAAGGAGCAGCTAAAGGAGTATGAGGGCCATTTAAGTGAGAAAGTAAAGGGAGTAATAAGTGAGGAGAAAAATGAGTGGACAAGGGTGGGGAATGCTAAGGTGGATGCATTGGAAGAAATTATGAAGGAGCAGGTGGAAGAGAGAGAAAAAGAGAAAAGAGAGTTTGAGAAGAATGTAGTGCAGGTTTTGAAGAGCAAGGAGAAGGTAGTGAGGGAAACAGTAGATAGAGGTGAAAGCATAATAATTTTTGGAGACATTGAAGAACATTTAGCAGATATGAGGGAAAGAAGGGGAAGGGATGAGGACAAAGTAAAGAAAATATTGGAGTGTCTAGACGAAGGCTGTGATTGGGGGAAAGAACTAGACGAAGTAAGACGGCTAGGAAGATATAAAAAGGGTGAGATGAGACCGATAAAAGAAGAGTTTAAATCTAGGTCAGTGGTTGAAGCATTAACCATTGTAAGCTGGAGGCTAAATAGTTGTACTGGAATGAAACATTAGGGTGAAAAAGGACTTCAGCATAGAGGAAAGGGAAAAGTTGAGAGAAGTTCAAGTGAGGGCTGACTATGAAAATCGAAAATTGTCAGATGAGAAAAGGATTTTTTTTTGGAGAGTAAAGGAAGGGAAACTAAAGAAGTGGTACACTCAGAGTCAGAAAGAACGGAAAATACGAGGAGAAATGAACAAGGAGACAGTGAGTCAGGTAGTGAATCAAATCGGGGACAAGGAGATAGTGAGGGAAGAGCAGGAGATAGAGACAGTGAGTCAAGTAGTGGATCAAACCGAAGACAGAGAGATGGTGAGGGAGGAGCAGGGGATGGAGACGGTGAGTCAGGTAGTGGATCAGACCGAGGACGGAGAGATGGTGAGGGAGGGGCGGGAGATTGTGGAGGGGGGGGGGGGGGGGGAGGAGAATAGAACTAGCAGGGAATGTGGAGGTAGGTCAGGGAAGGGATGGAGGAGGTGAACCTAATAGGAGGCAGGGAGGGAAGAGAAACAAGGAGGAGGATTCCAATATACTGTGCTACTACACTAATATAGATGGAATAAACAGTAAAAAGGTAGAATTGGATGATATATTAAGAAAGGATCAACCACAGATAGTCTGTTTGACGGAGACAAAGCTGAACCAGGACTTTGACAGCAATATAGTGTTTAGTGAAGGATATAATATATGGAGATATGATAGAAAGGGAAAAAGGGGAGGTGGAGTGGCAGTATTAGTTAAGAACCCTATTACAGCAAAGCAAGTCGAGTTAAATAATGACAAGGCAGAAATAATGGCAATTGAACTAAATGATATAGAAGGAAAAAAGCTAGCCATAGCAGTAGCTTACATGCCACCAAAGACCAGAACATGGAGGGAGTTAGAGTTTGAGGAGATGGTCGAGGATATGATTCAGTCGTTGAGAAGATTGCTTTTAAGAAAGAATAGATTGATCTTGGTGGGAGATTTCAACTGTGGTGAAGTTAATTGGGAATCGGGAGATGCAGGGCCAAATCAGAGATCTTGGGGAAGTCGGCTATTAGAGTTGGTTACGGATAATGTACTTGCACAACATGTGAAGGAGAATACTAGAATGAGGGGTAATAACGACCTTCTAAACTCGATCTGATTTTTACAAAAGATCCTCACGAAATTAGTGATATAAACTATCTATGTCCTGTAGGCAAAAGTGATCACCTATTACTGAAATGGAAGTTGATCTCGAGTAATGCCAATAGATTAGACAATAGTTATATAAATAACAGACTAAATTATAGTAAAGCTGATTATGTATCCTTGAAAAGATATTTAGAGGAAGTAGATTGGGATCTTATTTTGAAGGAACAAGACGTACAAGGTAAATATAGTAGGTTCCTCGAAATTTATAGAGAAGGAACCAATCTGTTTGTCCCAAGGTACAAAACTGGAAATTTTACTAAGCAGAAAGAATGGTTTAATTTGAAATGTAAAATAGCTCTGGATAGGCGTGATGTAGCTTGGGCTAGATTAAGAAGAAGGAACACTGAGAGTAATCGGAATAAATATAAACAGGAGAGGAATAGATATGTTAACATAATTAGGCAAGTTAAAATGAACTATGAGAAGAACATAGTAAATAAATGTGAAAGTGACCCTAAATTGTTTTATAAATATATAAACAGTAAGTTGAAGGTAAAGAAACAAATTACTAAATTAAGAGTATATGCTAGGACGTATGAAAATGTATCGGACATGTGCGAGGTAATGAATAACAAATTGGGGTCGGTTTTTACTAGAGAGGAAAGTTTTGACGAACCACAGGCGGGAGTACTGGAGAGTGGTCTTAGCAAGATTGAAATAACTAGAGATGAGCTGTTATCTGCAATGAGAGGACTTGAAGTAAGGAAAGCTATGGGACCGGATGAAGTGTCTGCCTGGGTTTTAAAGGAGTGTGCAGAGCAATTAGTGGAGCCAGTGAGGAACATAATTCGAGCTTCCTTAGATAAAGGACAGGTTCCTGTTGAATGGAAAAGAGCTAATATCATTCCGATATACAAGAATGGAAACCCTGAGGACCCTTTAAACTATAGACCAGTTTCACTTACTAGTATTGTATGCAAGATTTGTGAAAAGCTAATTAGGAAGAGATGGATGAAAATGTTGGAGAGAAAGAAGATAATAACGCCAAAGCAATTTGGATTCAGAGAAGGGACATCTTGTGTTACCAGTTTGCTATATTATTACAGTAGGGTGATAGATGTATTCCAAGAAAGAAGCAGATGGCTGGACTGCGTCTACTTAGACCTTTCCAAAGCATTCGATAAGGTACCACATAAGAGATTGTTATCTAAGCTTGAGACGATAGGATGTGTCAGGGGGAGTTTGCTGAAATGGATGGAGAGCTATTTAACAGATAGAGAAATGAGGACCAACATTAGAGGAACTTACTCATCGTGGCGGAAAGTTGAGAGTGGTGTACCACAGGGATCTGTGTTGGCACCTCTTATGTTCCTTATGTACTGTACGTGAATGACCTGCCGATAGACATAAACTCCTACATGTCAATGTTTGCAGATGACGTAAAAATTATGAGACAAATAACAAATATAAGTTGTTGTTGTTGTTGTTGTTGTTGTTCCCCAAGCTGCCTGGCCGAACAGCCCCAAGGCCCTGAGCAATTCCAAGGCCATAACCGAGCGCCCCCACAGAACCCTCCCTGCCGACCACAATAAAGCCTGGGTGACCGAAGCCACTCCATGGCGGGGATCTGAGGAGGGTGCGGAAACGCCCGGGAAACCAAAGCCCCACCCAGGGCCCTGTGCCCCTCAGCAATTACGAAGAGAAAGTTGAGGGGCAAGGGAAAAATGTGACGCTTTGGCTTCCAATCTTGGTAGATTGGGAGGTCATTCCACGGAAGAGACGCCGTCACTTGAGATCTAGAAAATATGTAAGTAAAAGGAACAGTCAGAGTAAGCTATGGGTATACATACATAACATTTTAAGACTGAGTGTTCCACACATAAGTGCAGTTTCAGTCTCTTGTCCTAATGGCGGCGTTCCAGGCAACCCTGTTAAGGGCTGCTTCACTTGTCAAGTTCTTGGATTTGAGATCGGCGCGTATAGTCCGATCCCAGGTCTTCCTCGGTCCACCCCTTGGTGCAGCTCCCTCCACAATCACAGACCTGCATTTTGTCACCCAATTTTGTTCATCCATTCTCTCCACATGTCCATACCATCCCAGTCTACCTGTACGCATCACCTCGCTAATACTCTTTATACCTAAACGTCTCCTCAGCTCAACATTTGTTATTCTATCCTGTAGCCTGGCCCCACACATCCATCTCACCATTCTCATCTCATTACGCTCCATTCTGTTGACATCCTCTACTTTAACGGCCCATGTTTCTGAGGCATACGTCATTGCACTTCTAACACATGAGGCATACACCTTTCCCTTCAGGGGGAGAGGCATTCTTTTCATGGTCAGGATTGGCATCAATTCTCTGAACTTCCCCAGCCACACCTAATTCTAGCAACAGTGGCAGCCTCGGCCCCACCACCGGCAGAGATGGTATCTCCTAGGTAACAAAACTTGTTCACCAGCTCCAAAGACTCATTTCCAAAATTCACAGCCACAGGATCATCACTTAACACAAGCTCGCCTTTGCACACTACGCACTCAAATTTCTCTATTTCTGACTTATCCTTCGGCAGGGGCCCCTTTATTCTACTACAGCGCTTACTCCCATGGTGTACCCAACATCGACAGATGCTACATTGAATTGAGTTAACGCCCACTCCCTTTCCACACACTGCACATGGGTATGCACCGCTCTTTTCCACATTGCCTCGTCTCAAACTACAATGCATAACCTTGGTTTTGTTAATATTGACTCTTAAACCCTTGCTCGTCATGCCCTCTCTCCACTTTCTGAATTTGGCCTCAGCATCCTGCATACTGTCAGCTATTAGGACTAAATCGTCTGCAAAAAACAGTTCCAACGGGAGTCCGCCTCTAAAAACTCTAGACAGCGCCTCCAAGACCATAATAAAGAGGAGGGGGCTTAACACTGAACCCTGATGGACTCCAACACGGACTGCGAATTCATCACTCAGTACACCTTTCACCCTCACCGAACTTCGCGAATCCTCATACATCTTCATTATCACACGCACCAGCCACTCTTCCACACCAAGTTTCCTCATAGCCCACTGTACAACATCTCTAGGTACCCTATCAAAGGCCTTCTCCAGGTCCACAAACACAAAGTAAAGATCCCTGCCTTTTAGTAGGTATCTTTCCTGTATCTGCCTGACTATGAAGATAGCATCGGTTGTACCACGTCCTGGCATAAAACCAAACTGCATATCATCAATAGAGATGCTTTGCCTGATCAAACCCAGAGATTGCTCAGCTCTCACTCTGATAGACCAGCCCATTACCACACAAATATAAGTAGTTGTGAGGAGCTGCAAGGGGATTTAGATAAAATATACGAATGGAGCATCAAGTGGAAAATGAAATTTAATATAAGTAAATGTCATGTGTTAAATATGGGAAGAAGTGTGAATAGACCAAATTGGGAGTACAGGATGGGAGATAATATAATTAGCAAGGCCGAAAAAGAAAAGGATTTAGGGTTGATTATACAAGATAACTTGTCGCCAGAGAAACATATTAACAAGCTCTTTAGCGGAATGTATGCAATGGCCGGGAATATGAAAGTTGCTCTGAACTACTTGGATGAGAACATGTTAGCGAAGATTATAAAAGTATGATTAGACCAAGATTGGAGTATGCAGCAGTGGTGTGGTCCCCGCATCTTAAGAAGCATATTCACAAGTTAGAAAGAATCCAGAGAGCAGTTACTAGATTGGTTCCAAGTCTTAGAGAACTGCCATATGAAAGGAGGCTAGACAAATTAAATTTACCGAGTCTAAAAGAGAGGAGAGAGAGGGGAGACATGATAATGATGTACAAATGTACCCGAGGGCTGGAGAGGCTGGATAGGGAGGATATATTAATTATGGATACAGGAATAACTAGAGGCCACAGCTACAAAGTAAAAAGACCTACCTGCAAGAACGACATCAGGAAGTTTAGCTTCCCCTATAGATGTATTGACAAATGGAATGGGCTGGAGGAGGAGGTGGTAGGGGCAGGGAACATCCATATTTTCAAGAAAAAATTGGATAAAAGTAGACTGAGAGACGGGACAACACAAGCTTAGCTCAACTCCTGTAAACTACAATTAGGTAAATACAGATACATATTCTGGTAGGGTGTCTACTACGATACAAGTCATAAAGTACCGGTTTTTACGGTAGAAATATGAAATCTCCGTTATCTCGTAGTCTTGCTTATCAGTAACCCCTGTGAAGCCCTGTAATCGAAGAGTCTCAGCCCCTACGATTCGGCACTTCAGTCCCACTAGTACGGGCCTCTTTATAAAGGAACGTTGAGACCCTTGATCTAGAAGTACCCGACAAACTTTGTTACTGTCATTGCCTTCCATGGGAATCTGTATTGTGGGCAATATAGTGGTGTCTTGCGTGCTACCTAGTGTCACAGTTGTAGTACCCTCTGGTTTGACGTCTTTGACTTTATCTGCTGTAGGACACAACTAATCAAAGTGATGTCCTTTGCAGTGGCGACAGGGCCTTAACCCTTGTCTAGTGGGGTGTTTTGGGCTCATTTGGGCATATTCAGGCCCTCCTGCATGATAAATCAAGCATCTGCATGAAAACAAAATATTTAGCAAAAAACTAGGCACTATAAGCTTCAAAATGAGACCAGAACGAGCTACGTAGCACTCGTCGTTCTCTTGCAGTGGTGCCACGAACATGGAAGTTTAGCATATATAGGTATATTTTTCCCAGCTATGCTCACTACTGGCTACACTGCCGGCCTCTCGAGAACACAGGGAACAGGAGTTAATGGGCGGCGGTAAGCCCTGGGAGTCGGCTGTCTGCCCCGCTGCTCTCCCGGCCATTTGCACTCGATTTTAACCCTTTAAAAGCCTTAATAATGCTCCTAAGTTGCTGCAAATTGGTGCACGACTTAAGTCGAGCGCCGCTCTTTAAGGGTTATATATATAGCAGTACATTGTCCCTGCTTACCATGTTCCTTACTTAGACAACCTACACATAGCTTCAATCTTTTCGCCTGTGCTAGTTTTGTCTCATTTGTTGGGTATTTTACACAGAAACTCCATTTATGTTTGTTATTACATAGCTTACATAGAATCTGAGCAGGTTTCTTATACGTACCCTCTTTCTTTTCTTTAGTCCCCACCGTCATGCTTACAGTTCCCCTCATCTCTACATTCTCACTCCCTCCCGACACATACATTCTCCCTTTGTTCAACTGTAGATTGCTAATTTCCTTACTGAACTGAGTTTTGAACTCCCCCAGATCAAATGATCTAACCTTGTCAAGTATTGCCATAGGAAGCTTCTGACGTAAGATAATGACTATGATTTCCTGTGTGGTAAGCCCTAGGGTGTCTAGCAATCGAGTATGGCACTCCATATTTGCCCTAAAATTTGCTAACTCCTCAACCTTATACTGTGGTTCTGCGAGCTTTAACAAGGCAACGACATGGGCCATCTTCAACTGCTCTTGATCCCCGTATGTGGACTTTAATAATTGTACTGCCTAAAGATAACTATCACCCACTACCGCTAAACCCTCTATCAAATGTAAGGCCTCTCCTTCCATTTGTCCCTTCAGATAGTGAAACTTGCGGACATTATCCAAAGAGGATTCATGAACTGTAGACCGAAATACTGTTAGAATCTTGATGTGCTGGCTACAAATTGACCTGCAAACGACTAGTATGGTTGGCCTGCAAACGACCGGTATGGTTGTTTACCCTTGGCAAGTTAGATCAAGAGTTGGGTGGTAATTAAGTAAATGTATATGTTATGTATAATATCATTATACGTACTACCTATAGTATAATCGCATGTAGAGTATCTATAATTTGTAGGGTAGATTACCCTGATGATTAAATTATCGAGGATGCGATGACGTCATCAGCTGATGACGGGAGTGGGGGCGTGTATGCGATGTGGGGAGGAGAAGGGAGTCGGAAAGTGTGGAGAGAGGTTGTGCTAGCGATAGTGGGGAGCGATTGTCCGGCGTGTTTCATGTAATGGTGGTTTAAGGCATGACTAGCAGATGGTGTAAATAGTGAGTTGGATATGGTATGTGGTTTGTTTGGTATTACATGGCGTTGTAGTTGTTTGGGCTGTGGTTTTTGTGTGTCGGCGTTTGTGCTTCTTGGTTATGATGGTGGTTTGTTGTTTCGCTGAGTAGCTGGTTCATCTTGGAGGGTTCAACGTTCTTAAGGGCGAGCTACGCATCAGAAAGGTAATTATTGTAAACGTGTATAAAATATATATGAAGTATTTGGGAAGATATCACATATGCAGATTAGCTTAACTATATTTAACAAATACGTCCCAAAAAGCTAACCACTCAGTCAACTTGCCCCCAAATGTAGGAAGATTGAGCTTTGGGAGGTGTACAGTATGTTTTGGGTCAGCCCTTCTATGGGCCTCATTCTCGCCTCCCTTCTTACTTGCGACAGCACGCTGTAATATGTACTTCGCTCTAAAGACAGGTTCATCATAGAGGGCACGATTATCACACTCACCTCACTCAGAGCCATAATACGACTGTGGGTAGCCTGGACGTTTTCTAATCTAGCTTCCAATTCCTCTAGGTCAGCAGTAGTGATGAAAGTGTTGACGTCCACAATAGCCTATTTAATACTCCCCGAAGTCCCGCCCTTTGATATTTAGGGGCCTTGATCAGCACCCCACTAGACGGTGTCTCTTCCTGTTTATTTATTTTGCATGTAAGCCTATAGGCTATGTACAGTAGGGTCTCACATAAAACGAGTTTATGGTCGATAAACGAGGGCGTTTTATGCGATTTCGTTTTATGTGAACACAGCATTTTGGTGGCGCAATATCGTCAATGTTCGCTGTAAGCGAAAATGTTCGTACAAAGCGAACGATATTTCATACAAAGCGAACGATATTTCATACAAAGCGAACGATATTTCGTACAAAGCGACGATATTTCGTACAAAGCGAACGATATTTCGTACAAAGCGACATTCGTTCTGATCGAAAATTAAATATTAATATTTTAGGTCGGTCGTTTTAATCGAGACTCGTTTTATGCGAACACGTTTTATGCGGGACCCTACTGTATCTAAATGTTACAAAAACAACGGCAAAATAGTAGTCTAGTTAAGAGACGCCGACCGGCGGACTTTATGGTATGGAGAAAAAATAGTACACAAAATAGCAATACCTACTAAAGGGTCATATTGAACAAGAAAAAATGTTAGGTCAGGTCATATGTCACAGGAAGTCTGAAATGGAAAAGAAAAATTATTGGGGAAAGATGATGGGTGGGATGCAGGACTTAGGCAGGTGCAACAATGTGACACTGTATATATGGATGGAGTTATGAAAGAAATACTATCAAGAGCAGTGGATGTTGGTGTATCGCTGAAAAGGGAGGGAATTGAGTGGAAGCTACCTATACTGCTGTTTGCGGATGATACAGTTCTGATGAGTGATAATGAATGGGAGTTGCAGGGTCTGGTAAATGAGTTTGGAACAGTGTGCGAAAAACGGAATTTGAAGGTAAATACGGGGAAGAGCAAGGTTATGGTCTTCGAAAGGGGTGAAGTCACAGAGTGTGAGGTGAAGCTGAACGGTCAGGCTATGGAGATCGTCAACTCTTTTAAGTATCTGGGCAGTGTGTTGAGTAAAGATGGGACTATGGATGAAGAGGTGCGGGAGAGGGTACAACAGGGGAAGAGGGTTGTAGGAACGCTAAAAGCAGTAACAAGAAATAGGGTGGTCAGTATGGAAGTGAAGAAGTCCTTGCATGACAGTGTGGTAATCCCGACACTGACTTACGGAAGCGAAGCATGGACGTTGGTTGAGAGACTCAGACCAAGAGTGAGAGCAGTGGAAATGAATTACTTAAGGAGTGCGTGCGGAGTTACATGGAGGGATAGACAGACTAATGAGGAAGTAAGAAGGAGGTGTGGTGTGGAGGTAGATGTGCTGGAATGTGTGAAAAGGAACAACTTGAGATGGTTCGGCCATATGGAACGTATGGAAAGCGAGAGAATGACTAAGAGGGTGTACGAGAGCGAGGTGGAGGGACAGAGGGGGAGAGGTAGACCGAATATGAGGTGGAAGGATGGAGTGAGGAACTACATGAACGAAGGCGGTGCTGGTTGGGGGGAGGGGCGTCGACTGACTGGGGACAGAGGTGCATGGGGGCGGTTCGTTCGTGGCCACCCCTTCGGGGATCACGGCGTCAGGCAATAGATAGATAGAACAATGTGACCCTGCATTCCGGCTCTAATCACCGCTTGGCTAGCCTTGCCAGTTTATCATAGAGTTGTTCCTGCATCCTGTTATATGTCCCCTTGTTCATTGCCTTAAAATCCCTTACTGGTAGCTAATTCCCGGGTCTGGGCACCAATGTGGTAAACTATCAATGGAAGTTAAATATTACTAAGCTATAATCCAAATAAAATCAATCTAAATCGAATTACTCCATATCTAAATTGAATTGGATCTGAAACAAGCTAATTTATATCCAAAGGTCTCCCATAATAAATGATATATATAGGGTAAGGTTATAAGGGTTAATACTAGCCAAGAATTAACTCACCAATAGTTCCACGTGGCAATGAAGCAAGGGAGAACGTTTTACCCAATATGGCAGTGGACAATGGGGAACGAGACTTCGGTCCCGAGACACGAGTCAAGTTAAAGAAAGAATAAATGATTACATGGGAATGGACATGAATATTATGCTTATCTGTCAGTCAGTCATGGCGTCGATGAGAGCGTCGTGATGGTGTAGCTATTTGTATTGCTGACAGTGTATTGTGATTAGAGGCTCAAAAGCGTGATCAACTGAGGGCGGAAAATAGATGTTAACTGGTTGGTGTTCGTGAAGGCTCTGGTGTTCCTCAAAGGCACACCTTGCTGCCTTGGCAAACGCCAGGAGCCCAAATTATCGTACCGCATCTAGGTTGGTTTATACGATAAATTCATATACAGGTATATACTACATAAGACCATGGCAATATTGCTTAATAGCATATTAGGACTTTTATAACTAAACTTATTTACAATCTTATAATATACGATCTACTCGTCCTACGTCGTGCTGTAGGAGCGATCGTGACGTCACAGACGTACGGGATCACAAAAGAGTCATAGCCTATCGTATTTACGATATACATCTTCATTATCACACGCACCAGCCACTCTTCCACACCAAGTTTCCTCATAGCCCACTGCACAACACCTCTAGGCACCCTATCAAAGGCCTTCTCCATGTCTACAAACACAAAGTAAAGATCCCTGCCTTTTAGTAAGTATCTTTCCTGTATCTGCCTGACTATGAAGATAGCATCGGTTGTACCCCGTCCTGGTATAAAACCAAACTGCATATCATCAATGGAGATGCTTTGCCTGATCAAACCCTCAAAGACTCTCTCACAGACCTTCATGATTTAGTCAAGCATTTTCAGGCCCCTATAATTTCCTCTATCTAGCGCATCCCCTTTTCCTTTGTATATATTTACTACAGTATTACACTTTTGAGCCAATCCTCTGGGATTTTCTCATCTTTAACCCGGGAACTGCGGGGAGACTCTTAACCCTTGTCTAGCAGGCTCATTTGGGCATATTCAGGCCCTCCTGCATGATAAATCAAGCATCTGCATGAAAAACAAATTATTTAGCAAAATACTAGGCACTAAAAGCTTCAAAATGAGACCAGAATGAGCTACAGTGGAATCTCCAATCTCGATCATAATTGGTTCCCACAAATACCGATCGAGATTCGAAATATCGAGATGCGAAGTTAACTTCTTATGGGAAAAAATACAATCGGTTCCAGCCACTTGCCGACTAACCTACATCAAATCTGTCAATTTTCACATTTGCCCCCCACAATCACATGCAATATATATAATATGTTAAAATAGATAAAATTAATAATGAAAGAGTTTTATTTTTACCTTATATTTATTGATAAAGAGGTTTGTGTGGTTGATTGTTGGTTCCGAGGCGAACGCAGTTAGGTTACTGCGTCTCCGCACCCGGCGCACAGTCACCGTCATCAATTCTTGCAATTGCTTCCCTCACCCTGTCACCACTAGTACCGGCATTTTATGAATGCGATAAAAAAAGGTCCAGGTAGACGACTTCACAATACAAGTTTTCAAGCGAATGGCGGATGTGTGACTGGTACACCAAGTGGCCGCTAGATCTACCGACTTCAATACATTTTCCATGGTGTAAAGTTTAATCAAGTTTTCTTTTGTCTTTACTATTATTATATATTAGATTTTCCTCATACAAATAATAATGTATATTAAAACATGGTAAAGTCATTTTTATTACTACGTAAATGAAAGCGGCAGAGACAGGTTAGACTACCGCTTGAGACGATCGATACTAGCGGTACATTAGTATACAGGTGAACAAAACACAATGACTGTGAGGTTCACACATCGATTTGGTCAAGATTAATCTGTTTATATTAGTATATAAGCATCTAGCATCGATATTTAGCTATTAGCTATCGAGATTAACGTTTTTTCATCGAGATTTGTGATTGGGGAGAGCTTGAAGGTGGCATCGAGATGCGAAATATCGAGATGAGATTGATCGAGATATGTGAGCCTACTATACGTAGCACTCGTGGTTCTCTTGCAGTGATGCCACGAACATGGGAGTTTAGCATATATCGGTATATTTTTCCCAGCTATGCTCACTACTGGCTACACTGCCGGCCTCTCGAGAACACAGGGAACATGAGTTAATGGGCGGCGGTAAGCCCTGGGAGTCGGCTGTCTGGCCCGCTGTGCTCCCGGCCATTTGCACTCGATTTTAACCCTTTAAAAGCCTTAATAATGCTCCCAAATTGGTGCACGACTTAAGTCGAGCGCCGCCAATAAGGGGTTAAGAGTTCCCCGGGCGGACTGCGGGAAGACTCTTAAGAGTAAGGCTTTTAAAAGATCCATTTAAAATACCCCCCCAAATTTTTTTTTTTTTTTTTTTGCCCCTGGGCCATGCCAAATATCACTCCTCCACCTCCCCTCCTTCCCCACTTTCCTCCCCTCCTTCAGTTATCACCTATTTTCTCTGTTATTCCCTTATTCTGTGGTCTATTTTCGTGCTAACATTAGCGAGTTGGTAGCAGGGCGTTGTCATCACTGTTACCAAGCGTGGGAAAGAGCGAGAGAGAGACTATTGCGTAACAGTGTCTCTCCAGACAAGGGGAGGGGAGGAGGGCAGGGAGGTTGCCTCAGCCATACATTATGTAACTCCCGGCCTGTATTGCCGATTTTGACCATCCAAACGCTGTTTCCACTTGTTTTATTGTTGTAACAACCTTTATAATCAACCTATAATAGGTGCATATGGATAAGTATTAATGCTATTTATGGTAAAATAACGATGTTAGTGATGGGAACAGCTCAAATACGTCAGCACAGGAGTGTGGTGTCTCATACCCCCCATGCGCACTTCTTAGGTTAATAATAATGGTGTTTATCAACTCAGTGACTAAGTTTACACAAGTGTCCCCTGAGGCTTTTATCATCTCAGTGACAATGTCAGAGCAACCTGGAGCTTTACTGTCTTTCATTTTATTGATTGCGTCGCTCACTACAGCTGGTGCTATCAAAGGAGGGGGCCCAAATATTGGTTTTTCGATACGAAGCTGTTCCTTATCCCATTCAAACTCTACATTTAGCAATCGTTCATAGTGTGCCTTCCATGCTTCTCTGATTTCATTGTGGGGTTAATCTCAGAGACAGGGTATCGAGGAATTGAGAAAGCGTCTGGGCATTAGGAGTGTCCGTGAAGTGATGCGCACAAGCCGACTTGGTTGGTTTGGACAATAGGCGAGAATGGATGAGGGGTGGACCTAGAATGACGTGGGCTCGGGTACTCCGGTCCAATCTCAAAATAAAAAACTTGACAACAGGTGCAGCCCTGACAGGGCCCTGACAGGGCCGTCTGGAAACCGCCGTTTAGGACGTGAGACTGTAACCACATTCTCTGTGGACAAAATGGTCTTTAAACTCTTCAAGCTGTATTGGTAAATTTTTTGGTAGAGGCCACACCAACCAAAGGCTGGCATATCTTAACCCTTCCTACCCGGGCTGTCTTACCCAATGACGGTCGCCCCTACCCGGGCAAAATGGCTGAAAAACGTCTAGGCCTAGGCTACCGTATTTATGTTTATTTTCACTGCTAGAACTTTCCCACTCATCTATAATCGTAGTGCGGTTTTCAATCTGTATTTTGGCGTTGAGTAGAGCTCTGTAAGTCAACTGGTTCAGTTGTGATGACGATTTCAGTGGAGCCAATATTGCAGAGATGTTGCCAATATGGGGGCTTTTCAGACACTAATTTCGTCTGACGTCAGAACAATAACATTGAAGAGTCTTCTCCTTCTTGTTTTCGGAGGTGCGGTGACGCAACGCTTGGGTTTGTTGACATACGTCGTACGCACGGCATTCAGACCAAGCTTAATTAGGCTATTAAGCTGCTGCCTTAGGTAAGGCATACCGGGTAGCGGCCCTTCTTTCGAGCTGTCCTTACCTAAGGCAGACCGGGTAGGAAGGGTTAAATTAACCCTCCCTCCCAGGGATAGTCTTCTAAATGACAGCACTCCTATCCGGGCGATCTGGCTAAAAAAACTTTGTAATACTAGGCCTATCTTTGTTATTTTAACTGCTAGAGAATTCACACACATCTCAAAACGTAGCCCTGTTTTGGATCTGTAGACTGGCATTAAGTAGAGCTCTCTAGATCAACTGGTTCACTTGTGATAACCATTTCCGTGGAGAGAGTTTTGATGCAATGTTAGCCATATCGGACACTTACAGACACTAATTTTGGTTGTAGCAGAAAATAACAACAATGATCCGGCTTCTTCTTGTTTTTGAAGCTGCGCGTCGCTCCGACCGGCTTTGTTTACAAACGTTTCAGCGCACAGCTTTCAAACCACGCTTGATAGGCTTTCAAGCTTACGGATTTTAAAAGGACACCCGGGCTCCTTCCCTTCGCAAGGGGTGTCATTTTAAAATGACACCCAGGCAGAAAGGGTTAAAGGATCGCTGTCACGTAATATGATAAAAATTTACACCTGCATGGGGCGATAGATCTTATAATTGCCAAACTAATGGGCGAAACGAGGGGTCCCTCAAGAACATCACCCTTTGATATGGTAAGATAAAATATTATGACCATATTAAGAACAATAACTGTGTACTAACCTCCTTGGTGGTGACTGCCACAACCGCATCATCCATGGCGGCAATCATCTTGGGCTGGGACCCCAAGGAGATGGACTTGCCGGTGTACGTCTTCTCCACTGGGTCTACAAATAAAGGGAAAACCCAACTACAATATGTAACACTAAATCACATATTCATCAAACAAGACTATCCCTTAACCTAAGAAGTGCGCATGGGGATAATTAGAAACGTCTGCCTGTGCTGACGTATTTGAGCTGTTTCCCTCACTAAAATATTCATTTTACCATATATAGCATTAATACTTATCCATACGCGCCTATTAGGAGTTGATTATAAAGGTATTAACCTGAAACAACAATAAAACGAGTGAAAACAGCGTTTGGATGGTCAAAATCGGAGATACAGGCCGCGAGTTATATAATGTATGGGTGAGGCAACCTGTTTTCCTGTCAATTTCTCCCAAGGCCACTGAGACACAGTCGATCGATACTCTCTCTCTCTCTCTTGCACTCGCTTGCTAACAGTGATGACAAGGCCCTGCTTGCAACTTGCTAATGTTAGCACGAAAATATACCTCAGAATAAGGGAATAACAGGGAAAATAGGTGATAACTGAAGGAGGGGACGAAAGTGGGGAAGGAGGGGAGGTAGAGGAGTGATATTTTGAATGGCCCAGGGGCAAAAAAAAAAAAAAAAATTTTTTTTTTTTCGATGTTTAACCCTCTCACCACGGAAGGCCTCTTGAACGCCCAGTGGTTGAAAGCCTGTGAGCTTCGTGTGCGAGGCGTCGGTCCGACGCATGTAAACAACAGCCGGCTGGACCGACGCCCCGCATCTCCGGCCACAAGAAGGAGAGCGTCGCTTGTTCGTGTGTGCCTGTATGTTGTTGTTAAGTATCGAAAAGTGGTGTAAAGTGGCTGTTTTGGCCATAAAGTTATATCCAATGAAATCATCATCACAGCTTAACCAGTTGACTTAGAGAGCTCTACTTAATGCCATTCTACAGGTAAATAACACAGCTATGCTTGGGGATGCGCGGGAATGCGGGAAGCAGTCTGATTAACGAATATACGGTAGCCTAGCCTAGACGTTTTTCGGCCAAAACACCCGGGTTTCGAGGAATATATATATAATACATAGCCGGGGCTGGAGGGTTAAAGTTGATTTTTTTTTTTCTCTGACTCTTAAGAGTCTTCCCGCAGTCCGCCGGGGGAACCCTTAAGAGTCTTCCCGCAGTTCCCGGGTTAAGGGGAGATGGTTCACTTTTGGGGAGATTTTTGCAAGTACTGTACAGTATTCACTATTTTTCTAGTTTCCTCCCTAGACCTCCATAATTTTTGCATGTACAGTATTCATTATTTGTCTAGTTTCCTCCCTAGACCTCCATCAAATTTAAAAAAACATCCATTAGATCCCCCTTCTAGATTAAATTGTATATTTTTCGGTAGAAAAACTTTGGCTGGTTCTTCCAACATTACAGGCTCACTATCGTTCGCCAGGGAAAAAATTGACACGTAAATAGCACGAAGGGTCTAATTATTGACAAAGAAATGGGGCGAAAGGTTTTAAAAACGACTAACTAATGGGGCAAACATCTAAACATCTGAAAACTAATGGGGCTAAACATGAGGGAGAAAGTGGTCCAGAAAACCGGCCCATCTGCTAAACCCTAACTAACTGACGGACCCTTGGAGATTTACTCCCGTGCCCATTCCCTCCCCCTCCCCCTGATACCTCCAAGGCATAGAGGTGGTGTGACAACGAAGGGGCTCTCTGATTGGATTGAAATTCAAATACCAGTGTAGGCCAGTCAATGATTGGCTCATTCTTCCAACACCCCCCTCGCTCCTCATCCATTACTTCCTCCTCCCTTCGTTCACCTTCCTTAAGCCGGTATCACACGAGTGCTTTTTCACTCAACATTTATCCTCAACACTGGCCTGGCAGCTTATGAGGTCAATATTTAATATATTTCGGTTACCTAAATTCATCTATCATCAGTCTAGTTTCCAATACCATTGCAAAATATTCCAGAAATGTTGCCAGAAAAATGTTGATTATCGAATGTTGACTATAAAAGCGCTCGTGTGATACCGGCTTTTAGGCATCACCTTCCCCTCTTCTTACCACCTCCCTAAGAGCACTAAATGATAGTTGCATTCCGGAAATTCCCACATAAAATTACTTTAGCTCCATGCGTGTGGCTGGTTAATTCACCACTTCAGAGTTTCAGGCTATAAGGAAGTTGGAGCTGCAGATCTCGATATTCAGCAGAATTACCTGTTAGAATACGGTTGTAGTAAATTTACAAATATATAAAACCCAATTCAACATACTCTTTAGCCATTAGAAACCTAAATAATTATTGCATTTCTATTTTTCCATCGATGTCTACAGCTCCAACTTCCTTATAGCCAGAAACTCGCAAGTAGTCAATTCAACCCAGTCAACTCAACATGATAATAGTGATGATGTACATGAAAATGGTGATGGTGTAGCGGTATGCTGACCAGGATTCAAACCCACTCACTCCAAGTATATTTGTGAGAGTTGGGTGTTCATGATAGTGATAAATTTAGCCTCTTTTGTACCGGGGAGGTCTTTTTTATCATTTTATATCATTATTCAGACTATTTTATTCAGTTTAACCCACTGAGCCCCAGCGACGCAAACAGTGCATCGGCAATGAATGTAACGCTAAACCCCAGCGTCACATACGTTGTGTCAGTGTTAATTTGACTTTATATTGTCCTTGTCCCAATTTTGGTGTGTTTAGTTTGCAAGTTTTACATATTAATTAATTACTCCGGTCCTATGGCACCTAGAGGGCTCAGATTTGTATGGGAACTGTGTAAGTATCCCACGCAACCATGCCGATGGTTGAAATATCTCAAAGTCCAACCGCGTGCGCATGAGCGCAAAAACATGGTTTTTGGGGGTTATTGCCTTCAATTTTTTACTCTTGTAAAATCGACTTTCGGGGGCTCCGTAGGACCCTTTCTGATATTTTTTTGGGGTTTTTCCTTCATTCCTAACCCCTTCGCTATGGTTTCTGGGAAAAAAAAAAAAATCAAAACCTGCTGGTCCCAGATGGTACATTTATTTATAACTAACTGGGGCTCAGTGGGTTAACAAGGGCCTCAAGCATGTAACAGGCTTAAAACTATCTCACTTAACCCTTTTTACTGCCACAGATCCTTCTTAAACTATCTCACTTAACCCTTTTTACTGCCACAGATCCTATTAAATCTATCTCACTTAACCCTTTTTACTGCCACAGATCCTTCTTAAACTATCTCACTTAACCCTTTTTACTGCCACAGATCCTTCTTAAACTATCTCACTTAACCCTTTTTACTGCCACAGATCCTTCTTAAACTATCTCACTTAACCCTTTTTACTGCCACAGATCTTCTTAAACTATCTCACTTAACCCTTTTTACTGCCACAGATCCTTCTTAAACTATCTCACTTAACCCTTTTTACTGCCACAGATCCTTCTTAAACTATCTCACTTAACCCTTTTTACTGCCACAGATCCTTCTTAAACTCCACAAAATCATCACAATATAGCTAGATTACAATTTTAACCCTATTAGGTGCAGGGCGGGCCAATTTAGATCCTCTCAGTTTTACTCCATTAGCTTGGAGATTTTAAGACGTTTCATGTCATTAGTTTGGCGATTACCGGTATATGATGCTTCAACCCAATAAGGTGTCCATTTTTTCTGGGCGAGCGATAGCGAACCTGCAATTTGGGAGAAATCGGCCTTTGGCCGGGACATTTTTCTACTGAAAAATGTAAGGTTTTTTTAGCTTAAAGGGGAATTGGAGAGGCGTTTTACAAAGTCTCGGGGTAAACTAAAAAACACATTGTTTGAAAAAGTCAAAAATAATTAAAACCCTCTATAATAATTAAAACCCTCTATAATAATTAAAACCCTCTATAATAATTAAAACCCTCTATAATAATTAAAACCCTCTATAATAATTAAAACCCTCTATAATAATTTAAATAATTAAAACCTCAATAATAATTAAAACCTCTAATAATTAAAACCTCAATAATAATTAAAACTCAATAATAATGAAAAGCCTCAATAATTAAAACCCTCTATAATAATAAAACCCTATATAATTAAAACCCTCTATAATAATTAAAACCCTCTATAATAATTAAAACCCTCTATAATAATTAAACCCTCTATATAATTAAACCCTCTATAATAATTAAAACCCTCTTTAATAATTAAAACCCTCTATAATAATTAAAACCCTCTATAATAATTAAAACCCTCTATAATAATTAAAACCCTCTATAATAATTAAAACACAATAATAATTAAAACCCTCTATAATAATTAAAACAATTAAACCCCTCTATAATAATTAAAACAATTAAACCCCTCTATAATAATTAAAACAATTAAACCCCTCTATAATAATTAAAACCCTCTACAATAATTTAAACCCCTCTATAATAATTAAAACAATTAAACCCCTCTATAATAATTAAAACAATTAAACCCCTCTATAATAATTAAAACCTCAATAATAATTAAAACCTCAATAATAATTAAAACCTCAATAATAATTAAAACCTCAATAATAATTAAAACCTCAATAATAATTAAAACCTCTATAATACTAAAACCCTCTATAATTCTAAAACCCTCTATAATAATTAAAACCCTCTATAATAATTAAAACCCTCTATAATAATTAAAACCCTCTATAATAATTAAAACCCTCTATAATAATTAAAACCCTCTATAATAATTAAAACCCTCTATAATAATTAAAACCCTCTATAATAATTAAAACCCTCTATAATAATTAAAACCCTCTATAATAATTAAACAAAATACCATAATGACCTCCAAGACGTTGCACCAGATAGTGTTAAAAAGGCGTGGCGGTAAGGAAGAGGTTAATACATACCGATGACTTTGATGCTGTCGTCAATGCCAGAAGTGTACACGTGGTCCCCAAACACCGTCAGACCGCTCACGTTGTTACCGTGGCCTTTACCACTTATCCGGTCATTGTTGCCTGCCAGAAAACAAAAGACAAATTTAAAACTTGCAAACTAAACAAACCAAAACTGGGACAAAGACAATATAAAGTCAAATTAACACATTAAATAAATAGAATAGAATAATCTATATCTATTTGCTCCGGCCCATTCCCTTTTTTTTTTTTTTTTTACTAGGGGTGGCCGACTCAAAACAATTAAAACACAAAAACAAAAACAAATTCACACACATCTAGGTCACCCAGGAGAAGACCCAGAGACCAAGGATCACCAAGGTCACTCCAGCAATACAATAGAATAATCTAATTTATATATAAACAGGAATGAATGGAGAATGCTTGTGAATAGATGAGTGAACACGTGGTCATTTGGGGGAAGGGGTCGGGCACAAGTTGGACTAGATAATAGTCCATCAGGCGCCTGGCCCGGGGAGACGGTTAATATGAAGGGTGCGCCTGGAAGTGTGGTGGGCGGGCTTGTGGCTTCAGCTCCGCTGCATGTCTGCCTGCCGAGATCGGAAACTCTCCGGGTGGTCGGGGGCCGGGGGAGTGCTGGAGTGACCTAGGTAACCCTGGTCTCTGGGTCTTCTCCTGGATGACCTAGATGTATGTGCTTTTGTATTTTGTCTGTGTGTTCATTGTTTTTTATTGTGTTTTGTGATATCACTAATTTTGCTCTGTCTTGAGATCGTGATAGTAAGATTGTTAATATTATAAAAGGCATAATATGCTATTATTATGTTGTTGTTGTTGTTGTTGTTGTTCCCCAAGCTGCCTGGCCGAACAGCCCCAAGGCCCCGAGCAAGGCCATGGCCATAACCGAGCGCCCCCACAGAACCCTCCCTGCCGACCACAATAAAGCCGCCACTCCATGGCGGGGAGCTGAGGAGGGTGCGGAAACGCCCGGGAAACCAAAGCCCCACCCAGGGCCCTGTGTCCCTCAGCAATTATGAAGAGAAAGTTGAGGGGCAAAGGAAAAATTTGACGCTTTGGCTTCCAATCTTGGTAGATTGGGATGTCAATCCATGGACGAGACGCCATCACTTGAGATCTAGAAAATATATTAGTAAAAGGAACAGTCAGAGTAAGCTATGGATGTGGCAGAGATCGCGCAGTTCTCACTCTGATAGACCAGACCATGCTATTATGTAATATCAATATGGTCTTATGCAGTTTGACAAGAACGAAAGAATATTTCTGATTGGGGATATGAATGGTAAGGTGGGTGATTGGAAAGTTGATGGAGTGGTGGGAGGGTGGGGGGTACCGTCAGAGGTGAATGGGAATAGTAGTGCACTTGTGGACGTTTGGGGAGGAGGTTGTGGATAGCCAACACCTTCTTCCGACACAGAATGATACACACATACACATGGAAAGTGGTGTGGACGATGAAGGATAAGACAGTGGTGGAACGAAAGTCACTGATTGATTATTTATGTGTGGATGAAAGAATGAAGAAATCTGTGATGGATGCTAGGGTGTATAGGGGTATTGGAGGGGGTCTGTCTGGATCATTATGTAGTAATAGCTAAGGTTAGGATACAAAAGAAGTGGGTAAGGAGAGCTGGAGGGAGGCGAGAGGAAGGGGGAATGGTGAGGAGGGTGGAGAGGCTACAGGAGGAGGAAATCAGGGAAGAGTACAGGAGAGCAGTAGCAAGACGACTAGGTGGGTTCGACCTGGAAGATATGGAGTAAGTGGAGGAGATAAGCAAGGTGTTTAAGGAAGAGATCTGTGTAGCATGTGAGGAGGTGTGTGGAGTGAGGAGAAGAGGGAGAGGACTGAAAGGTACAGCATGGTGGAAAGAAGAGGTAAAAATAGCTGTGGAAGACAAAAAGAAAGAGTATAGAGAGTGGTTGGGTAGTAGAGGGAATGAAGATTTGGAGAGGCAGAAACGAGCGAGGTACGTGGAGAGAGAGTGGTGAAGAGAGTAGTGAAGGAAAGTAAGAGAAGAGTAGATGAGGAATTTGGAAGGAATCTGACTGTAAAATGGAGGGAGAGTAAGAAACTGTTCTGGAAAGAAGTCAAGAAAGTTAGGGAAGGTAGCAAGGGAAACAGTAAGGGTGTGAAAGATAAGAATGGGAGAATGCTAGCCGAGAAGCAAGAGAGAGTCGAAAGATGGAGGGAGTACTTCAATGAGTTGCTAAATGTAAGGAATGAAGAGTCAGCAAACATAGTTGGATATGGTATGGGAGGGAGAAGAGGAGAAGTAGTGGAGGAGGAGGTGGGGATCAGGAGGTCAGAAGTTTGGGAAACCATGAAAAGAGTGAAGTTGGGGAGAGCACCAGGAACAGATGGAGTGTGTGGGGAAATGTTGAGGTATGGTGGTGTGATAGTGATCGAATGGGTATGGAAAATGTGCAAACTAGCATGGGAGAAGGGGAATGCACCCGAAGACTGGCATAATAGTCCCCCTAAATAAGGGCAAAGGGGAAAGAGGAGTGTGTGGTAACCACCGAGGAATATGTCTTTTAAGCGTAGTAGGGAAGGTGTACAGTAGGGTAGTGATTGAGAGAGTGAGAGTGAGAACGGAGAATAGGATAGGCGACGAGCAGGGAGGTTTTAGGAAGGGAAGAGGATGTGTAGACCAGATTTTTACCCTGAATTGTGTTGTGGAGAAATATCTGGAGAAGCAACAAAAGGTGTATGTTGCCTTTATGGACTTGGAGAAGGCCTATGACAGAGTGGATAGAGAAGGCATGTGGAAAGTACTTAGAATATACGGAGTAGATGGCAAGTTGCTGAAAGCAGCGAAGAGCATGTATGAGGGTGCAAAGGCGGCAGTACGTGTGGAGAATGAGCAGAGCGAGTTCTTTGACCTGAGTGTTGGGTTGAAACAGGGGTGTGTGATGTCCCCGTGGTTGTTTACTGTATACGTATATGGATGGAGTCATGAAAGAAATACTAGGAAGAGCAGTGGATGTTGGTGTATCGCTGAAAAGGGAGGGAAAGGAGTGGAAGCTGCCTATACTGCTGTTTGCGGATGACACAGTTCTGATAAGCGATAATGAATGGGAGTTGCAGGGTCTGGTAAATGACTTTGGAACAATGTGCGAAAAACAGAATTTGAAGGTAAATGCGGGGAAAATCAAGGTTATGGTCTTCGAAACGGGTGAAGTCACAGAGTGTGAGGTGAAGTTGAACGGTCAGGCTACGGAATTCGTCAGCTCTTTAACCCTTCCAGCCCGGCTGTCCTTTTATAAGGACACCGCGGCAGATGGGCCGGTACCCGGGTGTCCTTATAACAGGCTGTAAGCTTGAAAGCCTATTAAGCTTGGTCTGAACGCCGTGCGTCCGACGCATGTAAACAAAGCCGGTCATTGCGTCACCGCACCTCCGAAAACAAGGACACGTCGGATCAATGTTGTTGTTGTATGATATGACAAAATTAGTGTCTGAAAAGCGCCGATATTGTCAACATCACGGCAAAATACGCTCCACGGAAATCGTCATCACAAGTGAACCAGTTGACTTAGAGAGCTCTACTCAACGCCAGTCTACAGATTGGAAACTGCACTACGTTTAGGGATGCGTGGGAAAGTTCTATCAGTTAAAATCACAAAGATACAGTAGCCTAGGCCTATACGTTTTTCGGCCAGATTGCCCGGATACAACCTCCGTCCTTTCGTAAGGCAGCCCGGGTCGGAAGGGTTAAAGTACCTGGGCAGTGTGTTGAGTAATGATGGGACTGTGGATGAAGAAGTGCGGGAGAGGGTGCAACAGGGGAAGAGAGTTGTAGGAACGTTGAAAGTAGTAACAAGAAATAGAGTGGTCAGTATGGAAGTGAAGAAGTCCTTGCATGACAGTATGGTAATCCCGACACTAACTTACTGAAGCGAAGCATGGACGTTCGTGGAGAGACTCAGACCAAGAGTGAGAGCGGTGGAAATTAGTTACTTGAGAAGTGCATGCGGAGTTACATGGAGGGATAGACAGACAAATGAGGAAGTAAGGTGTGGTGTGGAGGTAGATGTGCTGGAAAGTGTGAAAAGGAACAACTTGAGATGGTTCGGCCATATGGAACGTATGGAAAGCGAGAGAATGACTAAGAGGGTGTACGAGAGCGAGGTGGAGGAACAGAGAGGGTGAGGTAGACCGAAGGAGAGGTGGAAGGATGGAGTGAGGAAGTATATGAATGAAGGCGGTGCTGGTTGGGAGGAGGGGCGTCGACTGACTGGGGAGTACAAAGGAGTACAAAGGAAATAAAGCAACAACAGATCTAGTGACCCTTCTAGGTTGCTTGTCCTCCAAAACACTGAGGATCAAGTGTCCAAACAGTGGTTTAGAGTGTGTAAGGGAACATTGGCAAGGGAATTACTGCCCTGGAACTAATGTCCGTGGCAGGATTAGGAAGTTAGTAGAGGACAGATGGGTTAGTAACTGAGGGGGGGATAAAATAAAGTTATTCATTTACAAACGCAGTCAGTCGCGGGTTTGATGAGAGATATTTGTCTAGGCGGAGTTTAAATGAATCAACGGTGATGCAGTCTATAACGTTTCGGGGAAGCCCATTCCACAAGTTGACAACTCGATTGAAGAAGAAATTCTTAGATTCGTGCGAGTTAAAAGATTTACCAATAATTTTGCAACCGTTTCCCCGCGTGTAATTAGATTGGTCGATAGTGAAGTACTTACTACAGTTCATATTGTCGATGCCTTTGATGATTTTGAACACTTGAATTAAGTCACCTCTTAATCTGCACTGGGTTAAAGGAAATAGATTTAATTCTCTAAGACGCTCTTCGTATGGTTTGTTCTTTAGGCTAGGTATCATTTTGGTAACTCTACGTTGAACTCGTTCTAGCTTGTTTATATCTTTTTGGTAATAAGGGCACCAGGATTGAACGCAGTATTCCAGAAGAGGGCGGACTAAGGAATTGTAAAGGGTTAGGATAACTTCTTTGGATTTATGCTCAAATGACCTGCCTATAAAGCCAATTATTTTGTTTGCCTTCTTAACAACTTCTGAACATTGTTGACTCGGTTTTAGGTTACTCGATATTGTTACTCCCAGATCGGTTTCTCTGTTTACATTCTTAAGCTGAGTGCCATTCATCGAATAGTTTGCTTTCTCATTTAGGTATCCGACATGTAGTACTTTACATTTATCCGCATTGAAACTCATTTGCCAAATTTGGGCCCAACATGACAATTTATCTAGATTGTGTTGCATATCGTCAACTTGTTCTTTTGAGAGTACGCTATTTGCAATTTTTGTATCGTCAGCAAATTTTGAGATTGTACAGGCGAGACCCTCATCTATGTCGTTGATGTAAATTAGAAAGAGAATTGGTCCTAGTACCGATCCCTGGGGTACCCCGCTACTTACATTGGTCCATTTAGATGCCTTACCGTTTATGACTACCCTTTGCTTTCTGTTGCGGAGCCAATTTTCTATCCATTTCAACACACCGTCTTGTATTCCATGCGCTTTTAGTTTTAGCAGTAAACGTTTGAGGGGAACTTTGTCAAAGGCCTTTTGAAAATCAAGGTATATAATATCCACAGCTTTACTCTCATCGTAGAGGTTGAGGATATCGTGGAAGAAGTCTAAGAGGTTTGTTAAACAGGAACGTTTTTTACGAAAGCCGTGTCGAGTATGTTATTTTCCTCTAAGTGATTTACGAGTCTGTCTCGTATGACCGTTTCTAGCATTTTACATACAACTGAGGTTAAGCTAATTGGACGATAGTTACTGGGTAGGGATTTGCTGCCTTTTTTTTAATATCGGTGTTACGTTGGCTAGCTTCCACTGATCAGGCATAGTTCCAGACTGCAAGGATTTATTGAATAGTAATGTCAGTGGTTTGGAGAGCTCATCCTTAGCTTCCTTTAGAACTCTAGGCGAGATTGTATCAGGTCCTGGCGTTTTATTTACCTTGAGTTTATCTAAACAATTCAATACTTCTCTCTCTGTAACGGTGATATTGCTTAGAACATCTGAATTATCAATCTGAATCGGCGATGGTGTAGGGATATCACTGAGGTCTTCTGTTGTAAAAACTGATGCAAAGAAGGTATTGAGGGCATTACTCATTTGTACTTCGTCTTTGGTGTATTCTCCGTTTTCATCGACTAACGGTCCAACAGTTGAACTAACTACTTTTTTCTTTCTGATATAACTTGTGCTTGTGCAGAGGTGCTTGGGGGCGGTTCATTCGTGGCCACCCATTCGGGGATCATGGCATCAGACAATAGATAGATGCAGTATATATTACTATTATCATATACAGTATATTAAATTATCGTATTAGCAACTTAGATGCAGTACGATATTTTTCCTGGCTGGCAGTAGCCAGGCAGCAACACAGTGTTCCGAGGGATACCAGAGCACTTATAGACTTCACCCAGTCAAAATATATATTTCCGTTTACGTTAATTGTGCTATAGTGCCTATAGATCCAGCAAATGGCCAGAACTCCTTACACATCATCATCTTAGACGCTCTCATCGACGCCATGACTGACAGATAAGCACTGTTTTCTCATACTCATTGATCATTAACATAATTATTTTGGTTTATTTCCCCTTCAGGAGTGTGCTCTGGTGCCGCTCAATACCCACCACCCGCCATCTTTACCGGCCTCATTGTTCTATGTGGATGTTGGTAAGTTGAATCCCAGTATTTGATTAACCCTATCAGTATTATTCAAATATATATTTATGCCAGAGACCTTTAGATTCAATTATGTTTCAATTTGGATAAAATTTAGATTCAATTTAGTTTGAAGTAGATTTGACTTGGATTTGATTTGGATTTACATTATATAATTATACAGTATTAACCCTCTCACGACCATATGACGCAGAGGTTGCCAGATTAGCAATAATAAATATAGTTCTCTCACTCTTATAATTACCTCTCCACAATTAGTTTTCTGCCCATAGCTAACTCAAAGACAACTGCAGAGGTTAAAGTAACTAAACTAAAGGTTTCTATATACCCCTGATGGTAACAAAGGCTTTAAAGTATCCCTAATAGGCTCAAAATTGCGTCAAGAACGTGAGAGGGTTAACTTCACTGAACATTCCAATTTCCATCACAACTATTATGTAAATACAAGAGGATATTGATATGGTTTTTAAAAATCTGAAGGTGTAGTACATGCTGGGACTAAAAGAGAGAGTTTATCAAGAGAGGGAGTTCTATCAGAGTCCCTCCATTAACTGACCTGTTGCCACATCCCAGACGGTGACGGTACCATCCACTCCGGCAGTGTACAGTAGACTCTTATCTGCCGACACCGCCACACGGGTCAGAGGCTTGTTGTGACCCTGCAAACAATCAACGTTATTAATTATATGTCCCCTTTAACCCATAGTTTTCTCTCTAAAGTAAAAGGTCAGAGAATAAAATAAGTATCTCATGATCAAGGTCTTTACCTAAATGCAAATAAACACCAATAAATCCTCTGTGGGTTTCTTAATCTTTCTGAGGAAGAGATGTTATCTCCTAGGTAACAAAACTTGCCCAACAGCTCCAATGACTCATATCCAAAATTCACAGCCACAGGATCATCATTTAACACAAGCTCGCCTTTGCACACTACGCACTCAAATTTCTCTATTCTTTCGGCAGGGGTCCTTTTATTCTACAACAGCGCTTACTCCCATGGTGCACCCAACATCAACAGACGCTACACCGAATCGAGTTAGCGCCCACACCCTTTCCACACACTGCACATGGGTATGCACCGCTCTTTTCCACATTGCCTCATCTCAATCTACAATGCGTAACCTTGGTTTTGTTAATATTTTCTTGATATAAATATAGAGATTGTTAATGAACAGTGCATACTTAAAGTATATCACAAAGTTGATGATTTTAATTTTAACGTAATAAACTTTCCTTTCCCTAGTAGTAATATCGATAGTAAAATAACTTATAATTGTTTTTATTCCCAATTAATAAGATTTTGTAAAATCTGCACTAAAGTACAGTAGATGACTTTTGGGCTAGAGCTAGGTTACTATACAGACTCTTAGTGGACAGAGGTTTTGAGGCAAGTAAATTGTTCCATAAATTTAATCTTTTTAGGGTCAATTATTGTGACTGTACATGTATTCTAAAATTTGACATCAATAATTTTAATCAAGCATTTTTAACTTGAAGTTTCTTGTATAACCTCTGCTTACTTTTTGTCTGTATTTATTGTTTATCTTTTTCTTTTTCTATTATTATTATTATTATTATTAATATTAATATTGATGATTTTTTAAATTTATTGTTCTTGTTAAAAGAGTACTCTTTGTTTAAATCTGTTGTTACTTCATATTTTGCAATTATTTGTCTTTATATTATATGTATTCATTGTCGATAGTATCAATTGCTTACTTTTGCGATTTCCTTAGTTTATTTGTGCTATAAATGTAGGTTATTTGTAGGGTAGTTATTGATAGGGGTCACTTGAGGCATGCTATGCTTACAGGTACCTACCCGATAGCACTATCGTTAGTGAGTGCTGTACTGTATTTTATATATTATTTTGTAATTATATATATCTTATCAATATTTGTATTTTGTACTATTGTTAATGTCTTGTCATGTTGCAAATTTGATTTTAAATAATATTTTGACATTTAACATGTAGTTTCTTTATTCATGCAGAGTTTAGTAAAATTTGCCAGAACGTCCCGGACTTCCCAAACTTGACTACTTCCTTTAACGTGACGATAGTGCGTTGCTATATGTGCGATTAGTTTGCTTGGGAAACAGATTAACTTGCTCATGTAGTAATGTACACCCTATGTGGTGGATTGTGTTCTTTTATTTAATAATTTTCATTTTAGTAAGCGTTGTTTCCACATAGCGATTTTGATAATTTAATTTGACTTTATATTGTCCTTGTCCCAATTTTGGTTTGTTTAGTTTGCAAGTTTTACATTTTAATTGACTCTTAACCCGTTGAGCCCCGGCTAGTTATAATATTTTGTTCACCCCAGTCCCAAGCCATTTTCACTTATTTTTTTTGTTTGCTAAAATGGAAGACAAGGATGAGAAATGAAAAAAAAACAAAAAAAATCACCTCTGACATTTTTTTTTTGGGGCGGGGGGGGGGCCCGGTGGGGCGGGGGAGCTTCACAAAAATTTGTTGAGCCAAAATGGAAGAGAATGGTGAGAAATGAACACACAAATAAAAAAAAACTCATTTCGGTCATTTGGGGGGCGGGGGGGGGGGGGGTTTCAATAGTTCGTCTCCCCCGCATGACCACCCGCCCGGGAGCACTAGGGTAAAAACTGAGTATGGCATTGTACGGCATACATCCTAAGGAGTATCTCACATAAATCTCAAGCCTCTAGCTCCCATACGACCGGAGTAATGAAGGTTCAAAGTGGCGGTAAACTAGGGGTGTAAACTATCCCCACTAAGCCCACCACCACCAGCCGCGCGGCTGTCTCGGCCCGATCACACCTACTGGCCCGGCTCCCCCACACACTACGGTACCTCCCCCTCCTATTCTCCCGCCATTTCCTACCTTACGAGCCACGTAAGTGTTTTTTATATGTCGGACGCACGTGATGCGTCGCTGGGAGTTGGTGATCAAAGACTGCCGACGCAACACGTGCGACGCTGGGTCTCAACGGGTTAAACCCTTGCTCGCCATGCCCTCTCTCCAGCTTATGAATTTGGCCTCGGCATCTTACATATTGTCAGCTATTAGGACTAAATCGTCTGCATAAAACAGTTCCCACGGGAGTCCGCCTCTAAAAACTCTAGACAGTGCCTCCAGGACCATAATAAAGAGGAGGGGGCTTAACACTGAACCCTGATGACCTCCAACACGGACTATAAACTCATCACTCAGTACACCTTTCACCCTCACCACAGTTCGCGAATCCTCATACATCTTCATTATCACACGCACCAGCCACTCTTCCACACCAAGTTTCCTCATAGCCCACTGCACAACATCTCTAGGCACCCTGTCAAAGGCCTTCTCCAGGTCTACAAACACAAAGTAAAGATCCCTGCCTTTTAGTAAGTATATTTCCTGTATCTGCCTGACTATGAATATAGCATCGGTTGTACCACATCCTGGCATAAAATCAAACTGCATAGTTTAAATAAAATAAAAGCAGATTAAATAAGTCTTACCTTAATAATCTTCTTGGGTGTGGTAGGATTATCAATGTCTAGGTAGTTGATGAAGCCAGAGAGTGATACAGAGAGGAGATAGTCGGCCACCCAGATACAAGAGATCTGTTGGTCCTCTAGTTCCGTACCCATGGGGAACTCCGCCACCATCTCCCCGCTCTCCACCTCCCACACTTTGCAGCTCTTGTCTCCGCTGGCTGATAGCAGACGTTTGCTGTCCGGGCTCCACGATACCTGCAAAATAGTTCAGGGAATACTGTATTTCAGGAGGGAGGTGGAGGAGAGATTGGAGACACAACTTGGAACAGCTGAGGGAAGTGGAAGAAGTGAGCAGGGTGTTTAAGGATGAAGTATGTGCAGCATGTGAGTCGGTCTGTGAGGTTAGGAAGAGGGGTAGGGGAGTGAAGGGTAAAGGAGTAATTCTGTCATCCAATCAGGGGACAGGATTAGTTCAGATGGAGGGGCAAGGTTTAACCTTTAAATCTGGTCACAAGAAGACTCCTGCCACACCCTCGGTCTCGACCAATCAACGGCCTCCTATGACGCAACAACTTGAGCCAGTTGTATCTCCCTTTAAACGCTCGCCGCTTAACTCGCTCCCAGTTCGCACACGTACATTCTATTCTGGTCACAGATGTCCTATTACAATGGTGCAACCTACTCACTCCCATCAGCCATTACAGGACATCTCCAACAAGCTTCTAGGAGAATATTATAAAGATGGAATAAAGCAAGAGAAGAAATGGAAACATCAAAGCAAGCGGGCTGGGCAAGTTCCTCCAGGGCGTGCGGCTCGGCCAATAACAGGGCTCCGGGCCGTGAGAGAGGGGTATAAAGGGAGGTCGGCGGGGCCGCAAGAGACACTCTACGACGGGCACCTGCCCGGGCCACATAGCAACGCTCTCATTAGACACACCCACCCCTTGCTCACCTTGGCACCTATGGGGAAGTAACTAAGCCTGTTCCTGTCCTCCAGCAACCTTACACTACTGAATGCCAGACGAGCCAGGACATAATACATCAGCCACCTACGGCTCAGATTGTGTTTGTGTGTGGATTGTGTTCTTTTATTTATTTAATAATTTTCATTTTAGTAAACGTTGTTTCCACATAGCGATTTTGATAATTTAATTTGACTTTATATTGTCCTTGTCCCAATTTTGGTTTGTTTAGTTTGCAAGTTTTACATTTTAATTAATACACCTTCGGTATTCTGATCCCTGCCGACACATCGCTAGCCTTCACACAATAAGCCAAGCGATTCAAGAGTGTCACCTGGTGGTAGATGGTACCAAGAAGGATCTGAGGTGTTGGCCAGCTTTGAAGTGGTGAAGAGAGAAAGAAGATATCTCCTGTCTACTAGAGCGGGCTTTGTGTTCCAACAATAAAATCTATGTTCTTTCATTTCATAAATTTTATTTTAGTAAGCGTTGTTTCCACATAGCGATTTTGATATTTTGTTTTGACTTTATATTGTCTTTGTCCCAGTTTTGGTTTGACTTTGTTTGCAAGCTTTACATTTTAATTCTTATAGAACCGAAGAGAAACTAATTAGACAAATGATGAAATAAAGAGATGATGTGTTGTTGTTGTTGTTGTTCCCCAAGCTGCCTGGCCAAACAGCCCCGAGTCCCTGAGGAAGGCCATGGCCACGATCGGGCTTTCCCACAGAGCTCTCATTGAGTGTAGATTGTGTTGTTGGCGTAAGTGGTTGTGTGAAATGCAGTCTTCTATGATGTGTTTAATGGTATGGGGTGCTGTGTTACATCCCGGGCAAGCATCGACAACGGAGTCATCCAGTCTCTTCTGATAGCTCAGGAGAGCTGGATGGTGTCCGCATCTCAGCCTGGCCAGGTGGACTCTGTCCTCGCGAGGAAGGGAGGATTCGGAAGGATGGATTTCGGGAGGTCGTGCATGCAGCTGCGTGTTGTCTGTGAGTGAGTGGATGGATCGGTGAGAGATATGAGTATGGATATGCTTCTGGAAGTTGGTTCGGGGTGGGCAGGAGGGAGAGAGGACAATAATGTGTGTGATACCGTGTGCTGGGTGTTGTTTTGATATTTCTTGGTGTCTGTGGGTGTGTTGCCATGTTTAGTGGGTGGTCTTGGTTCGTGGAGGCTGCTGCCAGGAATTGAGTGCCTCTCATGTCCAATGGTCTTTGACTTTGAGGATTTTGGTTTGATGTAGGTGATCTGTGGGTGCAGTAGCTGTGCAGCCTGTAATGATCTTCAGGGCTTTGTTTTGAATAGTCTGTAAGGTCTTATGATGTTTCAGCTAGGTTAGAAGCCCAGGCTTTTCCATCACTGCTTATGTATTGTTTATATACTGTGGTGGTAGTTTCTTTGTTGTGTCCAAATTTTGTGTGAGCAAGTGACCTGAGGGCGTTAAGACTGGGTGTCAGTTCCTTTTTAATGTTTGTGGTATGCTGTTTGAATGTCATATGAGTATCATATGTTACTCCTTGGATTTTGGGTGTGTGTGTATGTGTTAGGGGTGTGTTGTTTATGGTGAGTTGAGGGATGTATTCGTGTTCTCCTGTCCAGCTTGTGAGCAGGGTTGCGGTGGATTTGGCTGGGGCTAGATTAAGTCTATTTGTAGTGCACCAGCCATGTAGTGTGTGAAGATAAGGTTGAAAGAGATCTGTTGCTCTTTTTGGGTCATGGTTTGTGCAAGTGAGTGTTATGTCATCTGCATAGGAGGCTAAGTTTATTTGGGGCGTATTGGGTGTAGTTATATCGTCCATGTACAGACTGAAGAGTGCGGGCGATAGGACGGATCCTTGTGGGACTCCGTTTGGAAAGTTTCTGATTTTAGATGACTGACCGGCAAAAGATACGTGTGCACATCTGCCTGCTAGGAAGTTGGCCAGCCACCTTTTTGTGTTGTTGTGCATGTTTGTGTTGTAGATTTTGTTTGTTAGGTTGTGGCGGGGGATGGCATCGAAGGCTTTACTAATGTCGAGTGTGGCTAATAGTGATCTGTGTGGTGGTCTAGCTGAGTTGATGCCGTCAAAAGCTCTTTGTGTAAGGTCTGTGAGAAGAGTGTTTGTGGAGTGCAGTGGCCTAAAGCCATGTTGTGTTGGAGCTAGGAGTAGGTCAGGTGTAATTAGTTGTAATACTAGGCGTTCCATGACTTTGGAGGGGGAGCAAAGGAGTGTGATGGGGCGGTGCGAGGAGGGTAGTGTGGGGTCTTTGTTGGGTTTGGGGAATGTGATAATGATACCATGCTTCCAAATGTCTGGTATTGTGTTGTGTGAATAGCTGTAGTTTGATATGTTAGTGAGTGCTTGTATGCCTTGTGGTCCCAGGTGTTTGAGGTGTATGTTGCTTATGTTGTCTAGGCCACAGGCGGGTGAGTGCTTGAGATTGTTGATGATATGCTTTGTCTGGTGATTGGGGAAGGGTGTATAGTCAGGGTCTGTGGGGAATTGTCTCTTACGTCGGATGACACGTCGGTCGTCTTTGTTAGGTTTTAGGTGGCTGACATGTGAGAAGTGATTGATGAGAGTGTTTGCTTGTTGTTTACATGAAGGAGTAGAGTCTGTTGTTGTGATTGCAGCATGTGATTGTGTTGTGTTGCTGTTGGAAAGTGTGATGCTGTTTAGTGTTTTGTCGAGTTTTTGGGGGTTTGTTTTGTGATCAAGTGTTTGTAGGAAGTGATTCCAATTTAGTTTTTGTTGTTCTTGTATTTTGTTGTTAGTTTGGGTGTTGAGTGCTTGAATTTGTTGTGTGATGTCTTGTGTGTGGGGTGCTGGGGAGTGTTTCAGTATGTTGCGTTGTCGCGTTGTACAGTACAGTACAGTACAGTACTGTATTAATATAGTTTTGTCTATCATTGTGAAGATAGTGATGTGTCTTTGACTCCAAGTTGAAGTGAGTCAAGACTCCGAATAGCGATTGTCCAAATAGGTTGTAATGGGAATATAACAATTCTGAAGTGCAAACTATAGTGGGCCGTCGTAGGTATTCAAATAATAGCTTGAACTCATTTTAACCCGAACAGAGAATCAATTGCTACGGTGATTAAGGCTACCATGGGAATATGTTAAATAAAAATGCAAACTTTAAACAACTGTCAAATTATTCAAACCCTAGTTGTTGTTGTTGTTGTTGTTCCCCAGGCTGCCTGGCCGAACAGCCCCAAGGCCCCGAGCAAGGCCAAGGCCATAGCCGAGCGCCCCCACAGAACCCTCCCTGCGGACCACAATAAAGCCTGGGTGACCGAAGCCACTCCATGGCGGGGAGCTGAGGAGGGTGCGGAAATGCCCGGGAAACCAAAGCCCCACCCAGGGCCCTGTGCCCCTCAGTAATTATGAAGAGAAAGTTGAGGGGCAGGGGAAAAATTTTACGCTTTGGCTTCCAATCTTGGTAGATTGGGAAGTCAATCCACGGAAAAGACGCCGTCACTTGAGATCTAGAAAATATATGAGTAAAAGGAACAGTCAGAGTAAGCTATGGGTATGGCAGAGATTGCTCAGTTCTCACTCTGATAGACCAGCCCATCACCACTAGTAGAACAGTGTATTTAAAAATAAGTACAACAAAGGGAACAGCATGGTGGAGTCAGGTTAGATGAGGGGTAGGGCAGTGAAGGGAACAGCATGGTGGAGTCAGGTTAGATGAGGGGTAGGGCAGTGAAGGGAACAGCATGGTGGAGTCAGGAGGTTAGACAAGCGGTGGAAGCTAAGAACAAAGCATATAAGGAATGGCTGGGGAGCAGAGGTAAAGCCGGTATCACACTTTTATAGTCAACATTCGATGATCAACATTTTTCTGGCAACATTTCTGGAATATTTTGCACTGGTATTGGAAACTAGACTGGTGATAGATACATTTAGGTGACAGAAATGGTATAAATGTTGACCTCATAAGCTGTCAGACCAGTGTTGAGTAAAAATATTGAGGGAAAAAGTGCTCGTGTGATACCGGCTTAATGAGGAAACCAAAAGGGTGAGTATCTGGAGAAGGGTAAAAGGATATATGCAGCATTCATCTATCTATCTATCTACAGTATCTATCTATTGCCAGACGACATGATCCTCGAAGTGATGGCCACGAATCAATCGCCCCCATGCACCTCTGTCACCAGTAAGTCGACGCCCCTCCTTCCATCCAACACCAATTTCACGCATATACTTCTTAAGGGGAGGCAGACCGTTTTTCTGGATCCCTTTCTCCCTAATGTTTAGCCCCACTAGTTTTGAGATTATAAGATGTTTGGCCCATTAGTTTGGCGATTTTAATAGTTTGGCAATTTTAACACCTTTCGCCCCATTTCTTTATCAATTATTATGTTCTCTCCACTAACCAACTTTACTCCTAAACTCGATTAATGAAATTAACAAACACATGTGGCAGTCCGGGGATTCGAACCCAGGACGCTCACACCGAAAATAAACACACTTATGCATTGCATACCTTTCGTGCCATTTAGGTGTCGATTATTTCCTGACGAGCAATAGCGAGCCTGCAATTTTAAGAGGAATCGGTCTTCGGCCGGGACATTTTTCTACCGAAAAATGTACAAATTTATCTTGAAGGGGGGTCTAGGGGGTGTTTTTCTAAGCTTGATGGAGGTCTAGGGAGGAAACTAAAAAATATATGAATAAATGAATTAATAGACCAAACAAACGGCCAGTCTCCCCTTAACTCCATCCTTCCACCTCTCTCTCGGTTAGCCTCTCCCTCTTTGTCCTTCCACCTCACTCTCGTACTCTCTTTGTCATTCTTTCGCTTCCCATACGTTCCACATGGCCGAACCATCTCAAGGTGTTCCTTTTCACACTTTCCAGCACATCAGCATCCACACCACACCTCTCTCGTACTTCCTCATTCGTCTGTCTATCCCTTCATGTATCTCCACACGCACTTCTCAAGTATTTCATTTCCACCCCTCTCACTCTTGATAAGTGTCTCTCCAACAACCTCCATGCTTCACTCCCGTACATCAATGTCGGGATTACTGTACCACACTGTCATGCAAGGACTTCTTCACTTCCATGCCGACATCCCTATTTCTTGTTACTGCTTTCAATATTACTACAACCCTCTTCCCCTGTTGCACCCTCTCCCGCAATTCTTCCTCCATAATCCCATCTTTAACCCTTCTTTGGCGGCGCGCAACTTATGTCGTGTGAAATAAATTTGGACTAAGTGGCGGTTCACAACTTATGTCGTGTACCATTTTCAGCATGTAATGTTGCAGAGAGAGAGAGCTGAGCGGTGTGAGGAGCGTAGTAAGGCTATGACCGCCGCCCACCACCGCGGTGGGCCAACTGAAGTGAAAACCACCCTTCCATCCCCCCTCACACTCGCTACACAGGGAATTATGTAGGGAAAGTACCTAATTACATGGTGTTTGCACTCGTGTTGCGCGATCGTTGCAAGAAAACCAGTGGTCGTACAAGGATGGTTGGGATGTCATTGGAAAGCTCTGTTTATGCCCTTTCAGGGATAGATACTTGTTTTACGCTCTGGGTCTTATTTAGGCATGGAAATGATCACGTAAACAACCCTATTTAGGGTAAAAACACCCCGCTGGGCGGTACATATAAATTACCGCCTCGGCCGCTCGTAAGGTGTTAAGCCGGTATCACACGAGAGCTTTTATAGTAAACATTCGATAATCAAAAAATTTCTGGTAACATTTCTGGACTATTTTATGCTGGTATCGGAAACTAGACTGATGATAGAGGAGCTTAGGTAACCGAAATAGTATAAATGTTGACCTTATAAGCTGCCAGACTAGTGTTGAGGATAAATGTTGAGTGAAAAAGCGCTCGTGATACCGGCATTACTCTGCTCAACACACTGTCCAAATACTTAAATGAGCTGACATTCTCTATAGCCTGACTGTTCAACTTCACCTCACTCTGTGACTGCATCCTTTTCGAAGACCAATACCTTGCTCTTCCGTGCATTTACCTTCAGATTCCGTTTTTCACACACTGTTCCAAACATATTTACAACTCCCACTCACTATCACTCATTAGAACTGTACCATCATCAAACAGCAGTACAGGCAACTTCCACTTATTTCCTTCCCTTATCAGCGGTACACCAACATCCACTGCTCTTCCTTGTATTTCTTTCATGACTCCATCCATACACATATTGAACAACCATGGAGACATCACACACCCTTGCTTTAACCCAACATTCAGATCAAATAACTCGCTCTGTTCATTCTCCACACGCACTGACACCTTTGCACCCTTATACATGCTCTTCACCACTTTCAGCAACTTGCCAGCTACTCCGTAAATTCTCAATACCGTGAAATGTCCTAGCTTCGGACGGGGGCTATACTTCGGACACTTCTGGATAACAGTATGTAAGCTACAGTTATGAAAAAATTACTCTGCATTATTGAAGAACACCGCAGACATACTTGTTTTTCCATAAAATGTATTTATCCCATAACTGTGGTTCATTGTATATGTTTTCTAGAGTGTCCGAAGTTACCTCCCCGTCCCAAGTTCCTTCACGTTACCGGTACGTTCCACAAACCTTCTCTATCAACTCAGTCGTAAGTATTCTCGAAGTCCATAAAGGCAGCATACAACTTTTGTCTCTTCTCCAGATATTTATCAAAAACATATTTCAAAGCAAAAATATGGTCTACACAGCCTCTTCCCTTCCTAAACCCGCCTTGCTCCTCACCTACCCATTTCTCAGTTCTTGCTCTCATTCTCTCCATCACTACCCTACTGTACATTTTCCCTACATGCCTAGAAGACATATACCCCTTGTGATTACCATTTTATTCATAATTATCTATAATTACAGTATAATTATTCATACAGTAATTTTGTGGTGAGCCAGTTCTGACTTTACCTTTTTCATCATTCATATTTTTAACAAATTTCCTGAGAATGGTGAAGGCAGTATTTTTTTGTTTAGTCATAATTGGGTATTTTGGCTGGCAAATGGGCATCACCCCCATCACCCCAGGGACTGCTCTGGGGTCTGCTCCTTCAGTGCTAAGGGTCATAATCCACTTAGTGGAAATAGCACTGTGGAGTGGGTCAGTTGGGGCATGTCTGGGAGCCTGGAGGCAGTTTCTGCCATGGCCATCCCTTTTGGGGCGCTTCCTCTGGAAGCGGAGCATCAGTTTGATGATGATGAATTATTCATAGGCTAATTAATATATTATAATTACAAATATAACTATAATTATTATAATGTCTCTGGGTCTTCTCCTGGCCAACCTAGATGTGTGTGAATATATATTTTGTTTTTTATGTTGTGTTGTGTTGTGTTGTCCCTGTTCGGGCTCTGTCTCGAGTCGGCCACCCCCAGCTATGGGGTATGCGCCTGAGTATATGCAGTACATACATACGATACATCTATCTATCTATCTATTGCCTGACGCCGTGATCCCCGAAGGGGTGGCCACAAACGAACCGCCCCCATGCACCTCTGTCCCCAGTCAGTCGACGCCCCTCCCCCCCAACCAGCACCGCCTTCGTTCATGTACTTCCTCACTCCATCCTTCCACCTCTCTTTCGGTCTACATCTCCCTCTCTGTCCCTCCACCTCGCTCTCGTACACCCTCTTAGTCATTCTCTCGCTTTCCATACGTTCCATATGGCCGAACCATCTCCAGTTGTTCCTTTTCACACTTTCCAGCACATCTACCTCCACACCACACCTCCTTCTTATTTCCTCATTAGTCGGTCTATCCCTCCATGTAACTCCGCACGCACTTCTTAAGTAATTCATTTCCACTGCTCTCACTCTTGGTCTGAGTCTCTCAACCAACGCCCATGCTAAGCTTCCGTAAGTCAGTGTCGGGATTACCACACTGTCATGCAAGGACTTCTTCACTTCCATACTGACCACCCTATTTCTTGTTACTGCTTTCAGCATTCCTACAACAATCTTCCCCTGTTGTACCCTCTCCCGCACTTCTTCATCCATAGTCCCATCTTTACTCAACACACTGCCCAGATACTTAAGAGTTGACGATCTCCATAGCCTGACCGTTCAGCTTCACCTCACACTCTGTGACTTCAACCCTTTCGAAGACCATAACCTTGCTCTTCCCCGCATACATACATTATTATTATATACCATCTTCATTATATCAAATTGACTTCACTCCTTGTGTTCAACCACTTTGTTATACCGGTAATATGACGTAACTTCGGACGGGCACTCTAGAAAACATATACAATGAACCACAGTTATGGGATAAATACATGATGTTATGGAAAAACAAGTATGTCTGCGGTGTTCTTCCAAAATACAGTAATTTTTCCATAACTGTAGCTTACATACAGTACTGTTATCCAGAAGTGTCCGAAGTATAGCCCCAGTCCGAAGCTAGGGCATTTCACGGTACTGTACTTCTGATTGACAGCAAAAATATATATATCCTACAACATTTCTAGAACTCAGAGGTAGTGCTTCTCTGGTACTTACAGCATAAACTCCACCTTTGTGTGCGGGGCTCCCGAGTTCCTTGTCCAGGTCAGAATTTGAACCGTTGTACACAAATATTTTACCATCAAATCCCCCCGTAGCGTACTTCTCACCATTGGGGGCATAACGAACAGACTGCACATACTTGTTATGATCCTGAAAACAAAAAGATATATATAAGATAATAAATAATAATATTAAAGTTTTCATGCATCAAAATGGCAGTCTTAACCCTCCAGCCCCGGCTATGTATTCCATATATAGGCTATTCCCCGAAACCCGGTGGTTTTGGCCGAAAAACGTCTACGCCTAGGGTACCGCATCTTTTTTATTTTGCTTGCTTCCGCATTCCCGCGCATCCCCAAGCGTAGATGTGTTTTGTACCTGTAGAATGGCGTTATGTAGAGCTCTCCAAGTCAACTGGTTCAGTTGTGATGACGATTTCATTGGAGATAACTTTATGGCAAAAACAGACACTTTACACTACTTTTCGATACTTAACAATAACATACAGGCACACACGAACAAGCGACACACTCCTTCTTGTGGTCGGAGATACGCGGCGTCGGTCCAGCCGGCTGTTGTTTACATGCGTCGGACGTACGCTTCGCAAACCAAGCTTACAGGCTTTCAAGCTGCCGGAGCCTCAGCACCCTTCCGGGTTGTGCGGGGGGTGTTTTTTATGGAGGCCTCAGAGCCCAACCGGGTCTGGAGGGTTAAGGGAGCCCACCTCGCTTTTTTTCCCTCTCTCTTTGGCTTGTATCCATTCGGCCCCATTCAGCCTACCGTTTTAAAACTTTTACCCCCATCCAGGTGTTTATATTTTACCCCCATCCAGGTGTTTATATTTTACCCCCATCCAGGTGTTTATATTTTACCCCCATCCAGGTGTTTATATTTTACCCCCATCCGGGTGTTTATTTTTCTTGGCGAGCGGTAGAGAGCCAGCATACAGTATATATATTTGTTTTGACAGCAAGCTAAATTTGTACATTTTTCGATAGAAAAATTTCTATATCTCCATACAAAGCTGGCTCGCTATCGCTCGCCAGGAAGAAATCGAAACCTGGATGGGGATAAACATCTTAAAACAGTTGGCTGAATGGGTCCGAATGGATACAAGCCAGAAAAGGAGAGAAAGAGAATATTTCGATCAATAATTGGTATCAGCATTGTTTAACCCTTCAGACCCGGAAGGGCTCTTAAACACCCATAAAAAACACACCCGAGCTACCCGGAAGGGCTCTTAAACACCCATGAGCTTAAAGCCTGTAAGCTTGGTGTGCGAGGCGTACGTCCGACGCATGTAAACAACAGCCGGCTGGACCGACGCCCCAAATCTCCGGCCACAAGAAGGAGTGCGTCGCTTGTTCGTGTGTGCCTGTATGTTATTGTTAAGTATCGAAAAGTAGTGTAAAGTGGCTGTTTTTGCCATAAAGTTATCTCCAATGAAACCATCATCACAACTGAACCAGTTGACTTAGAGAGCTCTACTTAACGCCATTTTACAGGTACGAAACACATCTACGCTTGGGGATGCACAGGAATGCGGAAGCAGTCAGAATAACAAAGATACGGTAGCCTAGGCTAGACGTTCTTCGGCCAAAACCCCCGGATTTCGGGGAATATATATGGAATACATAGCCGGGACTGGAGGGTTAAAACTTGATTTATTCGTTTTGAGTGAGATATAAAAGCATGTTCCTACACTTACCCACCCTATTCAACATCTGACAGACAATAATATAGCACAGAGAGAGCCAAACGTAATGACAGCTGAGACATGACTTATTAGCGCCACCGTACACAATCCGATGCCCGAATTTACGATATAATTATACGTTTTTATATGTTTTTGTGTTTTGGTTAGTCTGAGAAGGCACCCCCATTTACCCCATTAATTTTAAGGTTCGCTACAAGATTTTTCAATTGACCACTTGCGAGTTTCGTTCTATAAGGAAGTTGGAGCTGTAGACAACGATATTTAACTGTCTTCGAAGCGCAATGGATAAATGCACTGAATTTCGGTGTGAGCATCCTAGGTTCGAAGCCCTGGACTGCCACATGTATTAGTTGATTTCATTAATTGAGTTTGGGAGTGAAGTCGGTTGGTGGAGGGAACATAATAAAACATACTGTCATTCACAGCTAAAATACGGTCGTAGTACATATATACAGTAAAACCTCGCCCATCCAGACTAATTGGGGGAGAACCCTGTCTGGATCTGCCAAAAGTCTGGATATATATTCAGCCATCCAGACGAATCCAGATGGCTGAAGCATGAGTCTGGATATCTAACTTAAACAACCAGACTTTGGTTTCAGCCATCCAGACAAATCCGGATGGCTGAAACAGGAGTCCAGATATTTAACTTAAACAACCAGACTTAGGTTTCAGCCATCCAGACAAATCCAGATGGCTGACATACAAGTCTGGATATCTAACACTGGATGTAAACAATACGTGCGGTAACTTGTATTCGTCTCGTTCGTGTCCGGATTGACTTTTATTTTTCCCAAGCCATCCAGACAAGTCTGGTTGGCTGAAACATGAGTCTGGAACGAAATGCATGTCCGGATCTCTTGGGTTTCGCGAGGCCAGTTGTCAGCGCCAAAGAGGGAGTCAAAGAGTGCCAGCGACGGGCTCGGTACAAATTGCCGCTTAGGCCTACGGCGAGAAGATGGAGATGGATTATGAGGTAATAGTGTCGTAATCAGTGGAGACGAGGTAAGAGTGGAGGTAGTGACGGACAATTTGGTTGAAGTGGCACCCAATGAGGTAATCGAGGCCGAGGTAGAAGGTCTGGTCTAGGTTGCACTCGATGGAGTAGGTGAGACCATACTACCGGCAATAACATCAGTAGTAGATGTGGATGTAGTGATGATAGCGGCAGACTGCGCGACTGCAAGAGTGACAGACGCAGGTTTAGGGGTGGAGGAGTCAGAAGGAATATTCAATAAACGGTCAGGGTCGGTACTACCAGGGACGACGCTATCAACGACGGGCGGCCCATGAATCACCATGGACACCGTAGAAGTAGGTAATTTAGTATCAGAGCGTGAGAGAGCATCAGACTCGGAACAACTCGGAGGGGGGGTGTCCCAAGGTGTTAGACTCAGAGGGCAGAGGAAGGCCAGATGGAGAGTCCAGGGGAATGCAAAGGTCAAGTACAGGGGGCGCCATCTGGACATGAGAGGCACTCAATTCCTGGCAGCAGCCTCTACGAACCAAGACCACCCACTAAACTACATGGCAACACACCCACAGACACCAAGAAATATCAAAACAACACCCAGCACACGGTATCACACACAATTATTGTCCTCTCTCCTTCCCTGCCCACCCCGAACCAACTTCCAAAAGCACATCCATACTCATATCTCTCACCGATCCATCCACTCACTCACAGACAACACGCAGCTGCATGCACGACCTCCCAAAATCCATCCTTCCGAATCCTCCCTTCCTCGCGAGGACAGAGTCCACCTGGCCAGGCTGAGATGCGGACACCATCCAGCTCTCCTGAGCTATCAGAAGAGACTGGATGACTCCGTTGTCGATGCCTGCCCGGGATGTAACACAGCACCCCATACCATTAAACACATCATAGAAGACTGCATTTCACACAACCACTTACGCCAACAACACAATCTACACTCAATGAGAGCTCTGTGGGAAAGCCCGATCGTGGCCATGGCCTTCCTCAGGGACTCGGGGCTGTTCGGCCAGGCAGCTTAGGGAAGAACAACAACAACAACAGGAGGCGCCAAAGCTAAATCCAGGGGAGGGGGTTTGCATGGCTGATCCATGATGACCCTAGTTGTTTTTACTATTCTATTTTCATTTTATCGGAAAACAAAAAAGAAAGAAAAACATAACCGAGGGGAAAAAAAGAAAGAAAAAGAAAAAGAAAAATAGGAAACAAAACAATAAATAAAGAACATACCAGAAGGGCCTACAGAAAACCCTCCATCGTGAGTCAGGGAGCCCCAGCCTCTATACCGGTGGCGCAAACAGGGGCAGGTCTCCAGGGGGCTCATCCTCATACCCTATCCCCCTAGACTAGGGGGGATAGCACCAAAACGCACAGAGAGGCCAAGCTTAGGCAAAACCGCTATACTGGGATCGAGGGCAAAGTTAATTGCAATCATCCCCAATCTGTGCGTAATGGAGGGCAGCCGGACAGAAGCCAGGAAACCCACCAGGAAGGGAAAACGGACCCCTGGAACCGAGACCGGTCCCCACTGATGGGCGACCCCAGGGACATCAACGCGGGCAACCGCATCGCCATTCCTGGGACCAGCCCCCTCGGGCGGTGAGCTAGACCGCCACGGCCCCTGTAAACGGAGAGGAGCCAGGACTCCAGACTCAGCGAGGGAAGGCTCTCGAGCCTAGCCGGCACAATTTAGTTAAAATAGGGAGGAAATCCTCCTCAAAATTAAAACCAAAAATGGGAACACGAAAAACGTCATCACCGGGAGGTTCCGCTTACCCCAATGACGACCGGGGGGCACTTTGTCCGCGACGCCGATTGAATCCCTGCCCTAAAGAGAGTGACACCAACGACCCCGCTTCAAGCCCCGCCACCACGACAAGGTGGCTCCCCATTGGCGGGGAATCCGCTCGCCTGGAAAAAATTGACACCTGGATGGGGGTAAATGTCTTGAGACAGTAGGCTGGATGGGGCCGAATGGATACAAGCCAAAGAGAGAGGGAGATAAAGAGCAAAAAAGCGAGGTGGGCCCCCTTAACCCCTTCACTACTGGGGATGTCTTTTTCTCTTATTTCAGCTATACAGTATTTAGACGATTTTATACAGCTAAGGAATGACGTGTGTTAGTTAAAATAATTAAATGGGATACTTGGAAGCCTTAAAATTAGTGCATGCCCTTCCTAAGCTAAATAAAATTATATAATAAATACCAGAAAATAATTCAAAGACAACCTCAGTAATGGAAGGGCTTAATAAATGTATCAATCATTAAGGGGACATGGGCAGTTTTTCTGATCCCTTTTTTCCCTCCTGTTTAGCCCCATTAGTATTCAGATGTTAAGATGTTTGCCCCATTAGTTAGTCGATTTTAAGATCTTTCGCCCCATTTTGTCGTCAATATTTAGACCTTTCGTGCTATTTAGGTGTCAATTTTTTCTCTGGCGAACGATAGTGAGCCTGTAATGTTGAAAGAACCAGCCTTTGGCCGCCACATTTTTTTACCGAAAAATTTACAAATTAATCTAGAAGGGGGATCTAATGGATGTTTTTTTCTAAATTTGATGGAGGTCTAGGGAGGAAACTAGAAAAATAATGAATACATGCAAAAATCGCCCAAATTATGAACCATCCCCCCTTTACCCTTAACCCGGGAACTGCGGGGAGACTCTTAAGAGTTCCCCCGGCGGACTGCGGGGAGACTCTTAAGAGTGAGTGAAAACAAAAATCAACTTTTGACATAGATTTTTTTTTTTTTTTTTTTTGGCCCCTGGGCCATGCAAAATCTCAGTCCTCTACCTCCCCCACTTTCCTCGTCTCCTTCAGTTATCACCTATTTTCCCTGTTATTCCCTTATTCTGAGGTATATTTTCGTGCTAACATTAGAAATCCGGTTGGAGGGTGTGGTCATCACTGATAGCAAGCGAATGCAAGAGAGAGAGAGAGTATCGATCGACTGTGTCTCAGTGGCCTTGGGGGAAATTGGCGGGAAAGCAGCTTGCCTCACCCATACATTATACAACTCGCGGGCTATATCTCCGATTTTGACCATCCAAACGCTGTTTTCACTCGTTTTATTGTTGTTTCAGGTTAATACCTATAATCAACCCATAATAGGCGCATATGGATAAGTATTAATGCTATTAATGGTACAATGAATATTTTAGTGACGGAAACACCTCAAATACGTCAGCACAGGGGGACGTTTCCAATTACCCCCATGCGCACTTGTTAGGTTAAAGATCGGGGGCGGACTTAAGTCCGCCTCCAATTTGCAGCAAGTTAGGAGCATTATTAAGGCTTTTAAAGGGTTATAATCGAGTGCAAATGGCCGGGAGCGCAGCAGGCCAGACAGCCGACTCCCAGGGCTTACCGCCGCCCACTAACTCATGTTCCCTCTGTTCTCGAGAGGCCGGCAGCATTGCCAGTAGTGAGCGTAGTGGGACAAAATATACCACTATACACTAAACTCCCATGTTAGTGGTAACACTGCATGAGAACGACGAGTGCTACGTAGCTCGTTCTGGTCTCATTTTGAAGCTTTTAGTGCCTAGTTTTTTGCTGAATAAATTTCTTTTCATATAGATACTTGATTTATCATTCAAGAGGGCCTGAATATGCCCAAATAAGCCCAAAACCCCCCGCTAGACAAGGGTTATTCAATCACATGAAAACTTATCCCCTTGGTACACTTGAAGGTAAATGGTGAACCATGATTTTAAGAACTTTCGCCCCATTTCTGTAAATTTTAAGAACTTTCGTGCCATTTAGGTGTCAATTTTTTCCTGACGAGCGAAAGCGAGCCAGTGATTTAAGAGGACCTGGCTTTTGGTCGGGACATTTTTCTACCAAAACATTTACAAATTCTTCTTGAAAGGGGGTCTAGGGAGTGTAATTATATGCTTGATGGAGGTGTAAGGAAAAAACTAAAAACCTCCCCTTAATCAATCACATGAAAACTTACCCCCTTGGTACACTTGAAGGTAAACGGTGGACCCTCGTAGAACGCCGACTTGCCATCTTCAGAACCGGTAGCAATTCTGAACGGTCGCGTTGGTTTCCAGGACACAGAGTTGATGGCCTTGGTGTGTCCGGACAGCTCTCCCTTCACCGAGGCGCCCGTGTCCATCATAAACACATGAGCATACCTACAAACACAAAAAAACAAATTGTACATACCAACTACTTACAGATATAGGATCGCTTTAATAAATTTATTTGGAAGGTGTTTGGTGTTGGAGTGAAATTAATAAAAATTGGATCAGTTACATACAGATTATTCTTTGAAATGTAATCTAATACTTTAACATACTCCGAACAGAGACAGAGAAAGGGGCGAGGGAACGCGAAAGTGGTCGCGAACCCTAAGCTCTGTCTCGAGTCGGCCACCCCCAGCAATGGGGTATATGCCTGGGTATATACAGTAGATAGATAGCCTAAATGAAATAGCAATTCCTGGTGAATAACTAAATTACCACTGTACAAATTTAACCCTCGAACTTCAGCCCCTTTAAAGTTTAAACCTTCCACCAACCCTGAACCCGAGTATTTCGTATAATTCTAGGCATTATGGCGCGCTTTTTTATACAAAATTTGTTTTCCTAACCTAGCTTATATACTGTATATATCCAACGGCAGATATCGTTGTTGTCTTGCGTTTGGTGAAAACTAAAAGTCTCCAAACCAAGTGGTTCAGTTTTTACGATTAATATATTTCGGTCAGTGATGTGGACGAAAGCCTAGGATTCGGTGTTTACTACCGATTATCGGCATTTACCGATACTCATATCTCTGCAAATAAATAGCCTAACCAAGTTTTTATGCATACCAGAGGCAGATATGGACATTGCCATGCGATGGGTGAAGACTAGAACACTGAACATTGTGTGGTTATTGTGTGAGGTGAGAAATAAGACCGAGAGTTAGGAGGGAATTCAGAGCTTCGTCTGAATGCAGCGCAGCCGCACTATTGACCGCGGCTACGGTCCGTTTATATTCGTTCAACAATTTATTATTTATTATGTAATAATATTGATTATATTGATAATCGATATATTTCACCATTGTAACCATTCCTAAGTCACTGTCGTCTGCTTTCATGCATCGTTTGGGAATCGGGTTCACACAGTACTGTACAGTACAAGCTTTTGTAAGGCTTGCTTGCAAGCAAGAGTCACATGACTGGCTGGCTGTGTGTTTTTGTTATTGTTGGTTATACAGACAACCCACCAAGACAACAAAACTTTCTCTAGTGCAGTTTTAAGTGGTTTTAAACCTTAGATTAACCCGTAGGCCCCTCATAGGCCATCCGGGTCTCACAGTGGCAATAGCTAATGGCCTCCTGAGTGTGTGGGGAAATGTTGAGGTATGGTGGTGAGATAGTGATCGAATGGGTATGGAAAATGTGCAAACTAGCATGGGAGAAGGGGAGTGTACCCGATGACTGGAAGACTGGCATAATAGTCCCCCTATATAAGGGCAAAGAGGAGTGTGTGGTAACCACCGAGGAATATATCTTGTAAGCGTAGTGGGGAAGGTATACAGTAGGGTAGTGATTGAAAGAGTGAGAGTGAGAACGGAGAAATGGATAGGCGACGAGCAGGGAGGTTTTAGGAAGGGAAGAGGATGTGTAGATCAGATTTTTACCCTGAATTGTGTTGTGGAGAAATATATGGAGAAGAAACAAAAGGTGTATGTTGCCTTTATGGACTTGGAGAAGGCCTATGACAGTGGATAGAAAAGGTTTGTGGAAAGTACTTACAATATACGGAGTAGATGGCAAGTTGCTGAAAGCAGTGAAGAGCATGTATGAGGGTGCAAAGGCAGCAGTACGTGTGGCGTGATCAGAGCGAGTTCTTTGACCTGAATGTTGGTTTGAAACAGGGGTGTGTGATGTTTACTGTATATATAGATGGAGTCATGAAAGAAATACTATCAAGAGCAGTGGATGTTGGTGTATCGCTGAAAAGGGAGGGAATTGAGTGGAAGCTACCTATACTGCTGTTTGCTGATGATGCAGTTCTGATGAGTGATAATGAATGAGAGTTGCAGGGTCTGGTAAATGAGTTTGGAACAGTGTGCGAAAAACGGAATTTGAAGGTAAATGCGGGGAAGAGCAAGGTTATGGTCTTCGAAAGGGGTGAAGTCACAGAGTGTGAGGTGAAGCTGAACGGTCAGGCTATGGAGATCGTCAACTCTTTTAAATATCTGGGCAGTGTGTTGAGTAAAGATGGGACTATGGATGAAGAAGTGCAGGAGAGGGTACAACAGGGGAAGAGGGTTGTAGGAACGCTGAAAGCAGTAACAAGAAATAGGGTGGTCAGTATGGAAGTGAAGAAGTCCTTGCATGACAGTGTGGTAATCCTGACACTGACTTACGGAAGCGAAGCATGGACGTTGGTTGAGAGACTCAGACCAAGAGTGAGAGCAGTGGAAATTAATTACTTAAGGAGTGCGTGCGGAGTTACATGGAGGGATAGACAGACTAATGAGGAAGTAAGAAGGAGGTGTGGTGTGGAGGTAGATGTGCTGGAAAGTGTGAAAAGGAACAACTTGAGATGGTTCGGCCATATGGAACGTATGGAAAGCGAGAAAATGACTATGAGGGTGTACGAGAGCGAGGTGGAGGGAGGGAGAGGTAGACCGAAAGAGAGGTGGAAGGATGGAGTGAGGAAGTATATTAACTAAGGCGGTGCTGGGGGGGGCATCGACTGACTGGGGACAGAGGTGCATAGGGGCGGTTTGTTCGTGGCCACCCCTTCGGGGATCACGGCGTCAGGCAATAGATAGATAGCGTTCATCCGAGTCTGGGGGGGTGAATAGTATCTCCTCCGTCTATGACGTATTGCCCAAATTCACGTTTGGCGTCATTGTTGACTAGGCAAGCCCTTCTTAGGGAACATCTCATTCGTCAATAATAGAACTACAGTCCATCCTCCTATAACGCGAGTTTAGGGGCGGCACTGCGCCTCGTGTTGTAGGAATAACACTTTAAATGGAGATAATTCTATATGGGACTGGGCCCCCCAATTTTGCCACTTTTCCGTATTTTTTTAGCTTAATAAATATATAGGCTAGGCTATACAACTTCCATTTCATCGGAATAACATTCACCGCCAAGCATAGTCACAGCTGGGGTTTGTTGTTGTTTCGTGGACAAAATCTAACCAAACGTACTGTCCGACATTAATTTATTATCAACAATTGGATATTCGTTACTGTGGGCTCTTATTACTCTACTTCCTAATAATAGGCAAGTAAATTATAAGATCATGTTTGGATAAACAAATACAGGTATACCGAATTAAATTAGAATGAAGAAACAATAAGTTGAGCGAGATGTTTCAGCTTGCCGTCAACCCAGCTCCGAAGCTCTCTTGCCGTCGCGCTGTAGGTGGGGTGGGGTGGGGGGGGTCGCGCAGTAAGAGGAGGCGCCGGATTTGAAGCACTCAGCAAGGCCATTTCGTGTTATATGTTTTCGGCTCGGGGTATTAATTAAAATGTAAAACTTGCAAACTAAACAAACCAAAATTGGGACAAGGACAAAATAAAGTCAAATTAAATGATCAAAATCGCTATGTGGAAACACGCTTACTAAAATGAAAATTATTAAATAAAAGAATAAGAGGTTTAGGTAATTCGGGAGCCCCCCCCTCGTGTTAAAGGAGGATCGCGTTGTAGGAGCTCGTGTTATAGGAGGATGGACTGTACCAACTTCATAGGCAACACCGTTTAAAATACCTATTGTCATTTCAATTGGACACCACTTTGAAGTAATAAATAATAATAATACTGTAATTCAATAAAAAAAAAAAAAAAAAAAAAAATCTGTGGGATGCGCTTCACATTCCTCACTTGTTTGGAGCGATAGCATTAGCATCCCTGTGAGGCCCTTGAGTCTTCCTACTTGATGAGCGACCAGCACATTTTCGCGGTTCGAACTTGGGGGTTCGTTCTTACAGTACAGTATCTTAAAGTATCTTACAGTAGATCCTCTGGAAAAAAAAGGCAAACTAGGCCTGTGTATCCAGCTCAGTACCAGTGCTTGCACAGCTGCGAATGTTCACAGTGTTGTTGTTGTTTTTCCCCAAGCTGCCTGGCCGAACAGCCCCAAGGCCCCGAGCAAGGCCAAGGCCATAACCGAGCGCCCCCACAGAACCCTCCCTGCCGACCACAATAAAGCCTGGGTGACCGAAGCTACTCCATGGCGGGGAGCTGAGGAGGGTGCGGAAACACCCGGGAAACCAAAGCCCCACCCAGGGCCCTGTGCCCCTCAGCAATTATGAAGAGAAAGTTGAGGGGCAAAGGAAAGATGTGACGCTTTGGCTTCCAATCTTGGTAGATTAGGAGGTCAATCCACGCAAGAGACGCCGTCACTTGAGATCTAGAAAATATATAAGTAAAAGGAACAGTCAGAGTAAGCTATGGGTATGGCAGAGATTGCTCAGTTCTCACTCTGATAGACCAGCCCATCACCACATGACTAGAACCCAATCCTCTCAGCATCAGCTAGGAAAGGCCCTAGAAAGCCGTCTTTGGCGGGGGGATAGCTCCCCTATTTCAACCCTTTTCGGGGTTGGGCACCCGCCCTGTTCACAGTGTTGGCGGCGGCGGCAGCAGACGCAACATTTTTACTATTCTGTATTTTCGCTTTGTAATCAAACTTCAAATCTTGTCTTCCCCATGCTTTATCAAGATTACTTTCAAACTTCTTTACTGATTCGGAATCGACTACATACTGGGGCAGTGCGTTCCACTCATTTACCACTCTATCACAAAAAGAGTTGTCTTTTCAAGCCTAGTTCTTTGCTTTTAAATTTTCTTAGTGTCCTCTCATTCTTGTTCCCTCCCGCATCAAGAAGGTACCTTCACACACATCCCTATCATGCTTTCCTGACACTATCTTAAAAGTCTCGATCATATCCCCTCTCTTTCTCCTATATGCCAGTGTCCTCAACCTCTGCTTATGGTCCAGGTTCTTCAAAGTTGGTACCAGCTTGCTAGCTCTCCTCTGCTTCTATATCTTTCACCATATGAGCCCACACCTGGTTCGCATATTCCAGGTGCGGCCTAACCAGCGCTGTATAGAGATTCCTGAAGATTTCTTCATCAAGTGACACAAATGTCCTCCTTATCAGCCCTACCATTTTATTGGCTTTATTATCTTCTCCGATTTTGGGTCCCTTACTGCAAAGTTCCAGTTTTGTGTCAAGTCCAGATCTACTGTAGTCTATCCTTCTATATAAACAGACCACATTGCTTCCTCCATTAACCCGTGCAATACCGGCGATGTCTTTTTCATTATATTATGGAAACTATTAGACTGTTTTACTCAGCTTAGGAAGGACGTCTACCCATTTATAGACTACAAGCTATCTCTATTAATCCTTTTAGCTACCAGATATCGTTCATAAGCTTCATAAAATCGGCTTAACCCGTTGAGTACCGTAGGATACAGTAATAAAAGTCCCCAGCAGTCCCAAGCACCGTGGCAAAAATGGCAGGAGAGACCACCTTTTCACCTCAACAGATGAGGCAAGACTGGATCTCTCATTTTTTTTTTTTTTTTTTTTTTTAAGGCTTAACCCCTCAGACCCGGAAGGGCTCTGAGAAACTCATAAAAAACACACCCCGCGCTACCCGGTAGGGCTCTGAGGCTCCGGCAGCTTGAAAGCCTGTAAGCTTGGTGTGCGAGGTGTCCGTCCGACGCATGTAAACAACAGCCGACTGGACTGACGCCGCGCATCTCCGACCACAAGGAGTGCGTCGCTTGTTCGTGTGTGCCTGTATGTTATTGTTAAGTAGTGTAAAGTGGCTGATTTTGCCACAAAGTTATCTCCACGGAAATCGTGATCACAACTGAACCAGTTGACTTAGAGAGCTCTACTTAACGCCATTCTACAGGTACGAAACACATATACGCTTGGGGATGCGCGGGAATGCGGAAGCAGTCAAAATAACAAAGATACGGTAGTAGCCTAGGCGTAGACGTTTTTCGGCCAAAACCCCCGGGTTTTTGGGAATGTATATGGAATACATAGCCGGGGCTGGAGTGTTAAAATAAAATAAAAATAAAAATAATAATAATAATAATAATAATAATAATAATAATAATAATAATACTGTAATAATAATAATAATAATGAGACTTGTACAGGCAGTTACAAGAAAGTACATTACTGACTGCTATAACCGTCGCTGGGACTGTGGAGTGACTTATCATCTATTGACGGCTATAGTCGTCGCTGGGACTGGAGGGGTTAAGGTAGCTAAAATTAAATTAAAAAGACGTCGCCGGTACAGAAGGGGTTAAGTCACTAAAAGTCCACTCAGCACACAGTTGTACCGAGTCATAAAACCAGTAGAGGTACCTGATGAGGACCCCACTCAGAAACCAATACCCCCACAATACAACCCAACACACAACACTTATTATTCACACAAACCCTTATTAGTGACCTACATGTACTGACAACAACACACATGATACACACAAGTACCGGAGCAATTTTGTTTGAAGACTTGAATAAATATGAGAAGGAATACAAGAAAATTAATATGAAATAAAATTGTTTTTGTAATGTTATCACTTTCAAGGACATAATTTCTACTATAAACCATAATTTCGTCTTTACATTTATAATAATAAAGAGTAAGAATAATGAACTCGGCTTTCGCTTGACACCCTGCACATAACATACACGCAGTACGGTACTGTACTTACTTGCCACGCCCCTCTCCTACCACACATAGGCGTTGAGAGTCATGTGACCAACAGAGGTCCCTGATGGGTCCACCAAGGGGCTGATACTCTGCCTTCAGGATGTGTTCTGGGTTGATCATGTCCCAAATACGCACTTTACCATGTTGATCTGGAAGAATAACAAGACTGTATGAATACATAGCTAAAAGGCTACTTAAATAGAATATAACAAACATTATATTTACTAGCGTCTGTTAGTGACCTGAAGAAGCTATCTGCAAAACGTCAATAAAGTGCTCCTCCTCATCTATCTATCTATCCCTGATAGCCTGACGCCGTGATCCCCGAAGGGGCGGCCACGAACAAACCGCCCCCATGCACCTCTGTCCCCAGTCAGTCGATGACCCTCCTCCCAACCAGCACCGCCTTCATCCATATACTTCCTCACTCCATCCTTCCACCTCTCTTTCGGTCTACATCTCCATCTCTGTCCTTCCACCTCGCTCTTGTACACCTTCTTAAGTAATTCTCTCGCTTCCCATGCGTTCCACATGGCCGAACCATCTCGACGTGTTCCTTTTCACACTTTCCAGCACATCTACCTCCACACCACACCTCCTTCTTACTTCCTCATTTGTCTGTCTGTCTATCCCTCCATGTAACTCTGCACTCACTTTTAAAGTAACACTCTTCGTCTGAGTCTCTCCACCTACGTCCATGCTTCGAATCCGTAAGTCAATGTCAGGATTACCAAACTGACATGCAGACTTATTCACTTGTGTTAAGTAAATATTGAAGAGTAAAAAGTCTACACCTGAACTTACCACCAGAGCAGACATAGAATCCCGATGGAGCGTACTGGGCCACATTGACCTGGATGGAATGCTCTGTGTAAACATCAGCAATAGACGGGTTCTGAAAACATTGAACAAATCTTTAGTACACAAGCACACAAAAAAAGTATATGAACGATTAATGAAAATAATAAAACATGGTCATCATACAAAAATAGTATACCCCTCTACACAGCAAGAAAGACATTATATGAGCAAAGAAATCCGCAAGACGCACGTGCCTCTTCCCGTCTGGCCACCTCATCTCCCCAGCTTTGTTGTTGTTGCCGATCCTCAGGCTGTATGGCCGAGCAGCCCCAAGATCCCGAGCGCCCCCACAGAACCCTCCCTGCTTACCACTAATAAAGCCTGGGTGACCGAAGCCAGTCCATCGCGGGGAGCTGAGGAGGGTGCGGAAACGCCTAGGAAACTACAGCCCCACCCAGGGCCCTGTGCCCCTCAGCAATTATGAAGGGAAAGATGAGGGGCAAAGGAAAAATATGACGCTTTGGCTCCCAATGTTGGCAGTAGGGAGGTCAATCCACGGAAGAGACGCCGTCACTTGAGATCTAGAAAACATATAATTAAAAGGTACAGTCAGAGATCGCTCAGCTCTCACTCTGATAGACCAGCCCATCACCATTCATCTCCCCTGCTTTACTCCTTCACCAGTTGTGTTGTGTTGTGTTTTCATGGACAGTAGTTGTTGGAGGCAGGGGGGGGGGGGTTTCTTTCCTCACACTTCACAATTTTAACCCAAGTCACACAGGGCCTACGAATACAGGGTGGCGCAGAATTTGGTTACCCACCTACGTATTGGATTATAACAAACAATATCTTCACAAGACACAACCATTGCATACATTGCCTTTTGGAAATTCCCGGCGCGACCGAAGCCGCCCCAAGGACCCGTGCCCCCAGGGAAGGGGCAGGGAAAAAAAAAAAAGGCAATGTTGTTGTTGTTGTTGTTCCCTAAGCTGCCTGGCCGAACAGCCCCGATGGCCTTCCTCAGGGACTCGGGGCTGTTCGGCCAGGCAGCTTAGGGAACAACAACAACAACATTGCCTTTTATATTACCTCATTAAATGCAGAATAGATAGTAGCTACTTGTATTTTCAAAATTGTAATGCAAATAAACTTACATGAATAATGATAAGCATAAGACAAATTATGCACAGTAAGAGTTGATTTACTTTTTATTTTAAGTGGGTTTTCAATTACCGGGTATTTTCTGAAATATTCCAGTCAAAAACACTTGAATGAAGTAGATAAATATGTCCAGAACACGATGGTATTTTTAAATTTGTTGTACAGTAATGGTTTGATAAGAGAAGTGTGTCCTAAAAATGACAGGTCATGGAATTTGGCCACAATAACAGACCCCAAACATGTGACCAGAGAGTCACGTTATGACGACACAAAGCCAAAAGACAGGTTTATCATAAGTGTCATGATAAATCATAGATGTAACACCAACATTTCCTCTTAATACAGCAGTAATATATTGATGTATAATGTATTAGTATAATATGATAACCAGTATAAGTAGTACCGTAACAGTTGCAGAGTATATTGATAACAATACAGTACAGTACTAGTACTGTACTGTACTGTATATAGAAAGGCATGAACCATAAAACTTACCGGTACTGTATATAGGTAATACCAAATGCATATGTAGTATATATGCTGCCACCCCCACCCAAAACAAAATATATACTAATAATAAAAATACTGTAAATAATAAAATATATATAGATTCAAATATAATTGAAAAGAAGGTAAGAGCATATGTAAATACAGAAATGATGAGAGTGCACAAAAACTCAAACATAAGAAGCGTAAAAGGTAATAACAAATGCATATGTAGTATAGCCATAGATGCAGTTTAAAATGATGTGATATTTCAGTGGTTGAGTGATTATTTATCACTCAACCTCATGGTCCTTCATGGGCCATGCTCTGCAAAGACAGACATCAGAACTGTAGTAAGCCAGAGTTGCATTAACCCGTTCTGTACCGGTAGCATCTTTTTTAATCTGAATCTAGGTATAATTAGACAATTTTGTGTAGTTTAAGAAGGATCTGCGATTGTTAAAAGGGTTATGTGAGGTAGTTTGAAGTTTGTTCATTGCTGGAGGACCTTATTAGACTGAATAACATCATCTAATAGTTGCCAGAATATAATTCAAAATACGTCTCCGGTACAGAAGGGGTTAATTTTACAATGGGAATTTTTGTCTATGTGTATGGAGACAAAAGGCAGGCTACCTGTAACAAGAGGATCCCCCAAAGTCAAAAGAGTGACAGAGAGCCAACTTCAAGGAACGTTGGGGTCAAAATACCTGGGCACACGAAGAACAAAGCAGAAGTCATAGGATGAAGGAAAGATGGATTGAGGGAGAAATATATGGAGCCAATTACACTAGTTAATGACAATACTCAACCACAGCCTCTTCATAATTATAGTACCATTTGACGTACACTTCATACAAGCTGGCCACGTCACTAAAGCCGGTATCACACCAGAGCTTTTATAGTCAACAATCCAGTCACCCAGGCTTTATTGTGGTCGGCAGGGAGGGTTCTGTGGGGGCGCTCGTTTATGGCCTTGGCCTTACTCGGGGCCTTGGGGCTGTTCGGCCAGGCAGCTTGGGGAACAACAACAACAACAATCCATAATCAAAACTTTTCTGGCAACATTTCTGGAATATTTTGCACTGGTATCAGAAACTAGACTAATAGTAGATAGGCTAAACTTAGGTAACCAAAATATTTTAAATGTTGACTTCATAAGCTGCCAGACCAGAATTGAGGATAAATGTTGAGGGAAAAAGTGCATGTGTGATACCAGCTTTACGTAGGAAATGACTGCAGTAGAAAAAATAAATAAAACATCTAGGAACTTGAGCAAACTCTACCATATCTAAGCCGAGTCAGCCAGGATATTAGATATACTGTACGTGTCAAACTATCTATTAAATGATAATATGACTGAACAAAACAATATTACTCAGTACATCTTACCTCAATGTCGCGAATGATGACGGAGTTGCCATGAGCGTACAATATTTTTTGGCCCTTAGGATCTACTCCCAGCACAATGGGCTGGCCTCGCTGGGTACGGGGTAAACACGCCCAAATGGAAACTGAAAAGTAAATAGGAAAATATATAGTTTATGTGGAACGTATGAGAAGCGAGAGAATGACTAAGAGAGTGTACCGTACAAGAGTGAGGTGGAAGGGCAGAGAGGGAGATGCAGATCAAGAGTGAGGTGGAAGGATGGAGTTGAGAGGTATATGAGTGAAAGTGGAGTTGGTTGGATGAAGGGGCGTTGGCTGACGGGACAGAGGTGCATGGGGAGGTGTGGTGGAGTGGTTGTGCCACTGGACTGGTAATCCAATGGACCCGGGTTCGAATGATCTCGATGTGTCAATGAGAAGATAATATTGGGATGGAATTTGTGCTGTACCTAGTATCAGTGTCTTACCACAAAAGCCCACCGAAATGCCAAAAAAATACCCTCATTGTTCCCTGATTAGATAGCACTGTATGAATATTCCCATATTCAAAATATGCTACAGGGCCCAGGGGAGCAATGCCTAGTGAGTTAATTGCTCAATAGGTGGTGTTCTGAGAGTGAGGGTCCGAGTCTAGGGAGTGAGACGGTGAAGCAGCTTCAGATATGGGGCTGCTTCCAGCCGTGAGTGGGTGCTCACTGGAACAAGGATAATTATAGGGAATAGGCTCGCAGCCTTATTATACATAATTTATTAGGTAGACCGAAAGAGAGGTGGAAGGATGGAGTGAGGAAGTATATGGATGAAGGCGGTGCTGGTTGGGAGGAAGGGCGTCGACTGACTGGGGACTGAGGTGCATGGGGGCGGTTCGTTCGTGGCCACCCCTTCGGGGATCACGGCGTCAGGCAATAGATAGATAGAGATTAGGGACAATGTAGGTCTATGGAATCCTTATACTATACTCGTGTATAATCCACTGTGGGAGAATAATTTTTATCACATTTATCTATCTATCTATTGCCTGACGCCATGATCCCCGAAGAGGTGGCCACGAACGAACCGCCCCCATGCACCTCTGTCCCCAGTCAGTCGACGCCCTTCCTCCCAACCAGCACCGCCTTCATCCATATACAGTACTTCCTCACTCCATCCTTCCACCTCTCCCTCTCTCTCATACACCTTCTTAGTCATTCTCTCGCTTCCCATACGTTCCATATGGCCGAACAATCTCAAGGTGTTCCTTTTCACACTTTCCAGCACATCTACCTCTACACCACACCTTCTTACTTCCTCATTCGTCTGTCTATCCCTCCCTGTAACTCCGCACGCACTTCTCAAGTAACTCATATCCACCCCTCTCACTCTTGGTCCGAGTCTCTTCTCAAACGTCCATACTTCGCTTCCGTAAATCAGTGTCGGGATTACCACACTGTCATGCAAGGACTTCTTCACTTCCATACTGACCACCCTATTTCTTGTTACTGCTATTAGCGTTCCTACAACTCTCTTCCCCTGTTGTACCCTCTCCCGCACTTCTTCATCCATAGTCCCAGCTTTACTCAACACACTGCCCAGATACTTAAAAGAGCTGACGATCTCCATAGCCTGACCGTTCAACTTCATCTCACACTCTGTGACTTCACCCCTTTCGAAGACCATAACTTTGCTCTTCCCCGCATTTACCTTCACATTTATAAAACCCGATATTAATAGAAAAAAACACCCATTCTAATCAATTTCAGAGCTCTTTCGGACATCCTCACTGTTTACAAACTCTTTTTCTATGCAGTATAATCGATATTTACCCCCTGCTGGCAACATAGATGACTATTTCAATAATTCATGCCCCCCCTCAACCCATCGTATATCCGACATTGGAATTACAGTATAACTAAAACCATGAAAACACTCATTTCGGTAAATATCCTGTTTTACACCGGGGACGATTTTTGCAAGTATTTTTTTTTTTTTTTTTCTTGTTTTAGTATTTTTTAGTTTTTTTTTTTATGAACCCCATCGGAAAATGCAAAAAAATTAGCCTAACCTAACCGAAAACTAACCTGTCTCTGCGACAGTCTAAACCCAGCTCCCGTTCCCTGTTTATGGGTGCGCGACGGTCTAAACCCAGCTCACGTTCCCTGTTTATATTGTTTTAAAGATTTAGGGATTTTTTTATAATGAATTTCTGACGGGGTGGACATATATGGCAATGAAGTACATGACCTAACTAACATATTTGTCTAAATAATATATCCATGGTTTCGACCCGGTGTAAAACTGGATAAATTCCCTCATTTCTCAAAATTTGGAGGAAAAACATGAAAAATAAGGGTGCGAGCCTATTCCCTATAATTACCGGAACAAGACCTCATGGGGCTTCACCGTGTTGAGCGGTAGAATGTACAGGGTCTCAGCCTATGCCCGAGAGGGAGTAGCCTAGTTGGAATAAAAAAATCATTCAAGGCCACCCACCCCTTCGGGGTTCATGACGTCTGGCAATATTATATAATAGAATCTTATTAACCCCTGGAATCCGGGAGGCCTCATATGAGGCAAAACGTATTTTGGTTAGGAGTCCGGGAGGTCTCATATGAGGCAAAATCAAAGGGTTTAAATCACGCGGGCGGATTTTTGTTTATGCGTGGGCTACCGCAGCACCACCAAGCACAAACTAACATGCAGCATCAGTTCTCGTCATGCATCCAACATGGATGGAGCTAATCCAAAATAAATCGCTGTGTCCGAATCGCCGCCCGCCACCGCATCCCGTACGCCTAACAAAAGCAAGGCTAAAACGACCAAGAAAACAGTGCTTAGTCCCGGTGGTGTTGCAAGTTGCACACACTCTGGAAGAGCTAAGGAATACTGTATAGCGAACTGAGTGAACTTGGGAGTGACTTTGGCGATGAACAAGTGGGTAGCGTAGTGGCGGATGGATTAGAGTTTCTGGGCTTTATTAGTACCGATGAGGACGATCATTACGAGGATAATGACGATGGTGAATGCGGTGCTCGTGAATATAGTGAACTGAGTGAACTTGGGAGTGACTTTGATGAAGAGCAAGTGGTTAGTGAAGATGCGGGTACGGTACCGTACGCTTGCCTAGCCTAGCCTAGCCTAGTAAGTGAAAGTGACACACATATGTATAACAAGTAATAATGGTCCTGATGTGGCGGCGTCTACGCCGTGGGGCCACCTCCCGAGGCTGCCGACCCTCCACAGCCGAAGACAAAATCAACGACCAGTGGAGGAAAAACCGGATGCCGGCCGCGGGGAGCAGTTTCGGGAGCCAAACCGTCACAACCATCCCCTGCCCCCTCCCTGGGGGCACGGGTCCTTGGAGCGGCTTCGGTCGCGCCGGGAATTTCCACACCTCTCACACCACACACACACATCACACAGTTTTTCCTACACCGAGAAATGATTCTCCGGCTGTCATTTCTCGAAGACTTCTTCTAGCCGGAGACATTGAGAGCAACCCAGGACCCACGTTCACATACATATGTCCAACTTGCTCAAAACCCATCACTTCGAGTCGCCATACTAAGGGTTCAGTTCTCTGCAATTCATGCGGGAACTGGACCCACTTCACCTGCACAACACTTGCCTCCAAGAAACACTACACAAACACCTGGACCTGTTCCTCATGCCCCTCCCTCTCCCAGTCAAATCCCTCACCTAAAACCCGTCCACCTCTCCTCCCCAACCCACCTAACCTTCCCATATCATCCACTCCCCCCCCTAAAACCCGTCCACCTCTCCTCCCTAACCCCCCTAACCTTCCCATACCATCCACATCCTCAACTCAACACACCACACCCCATCCTAATCCATTCCAACCCCCATCTCCTGCTCCCCAATCCCCACCCCCACCTCACCCATCCCAACCCTCAGCCCCTCCCTCACCCCCACCCCCACCCCCTCCTCGTGCAGCAGCACCCAACATACATCGTGCACATAACATTAACATTCTTCAACTGAACGTAGATGGCATCAACACAAAGAAACACAAACTCTCACACTTCATCAAACAACACAACATACACATTGCCATCTTACAAGAAACAAAACTCCGCACAACACAAAAAACACCCACATTTCATAATTTCAACACCATCAGACAAGACCGGGCTGTCGGCGGGGGCGGTGGACTCATCACCCTGGTACACAAAGAAATATCATACATAGTAACCAGTGTACAAACCAAATCACTCCTCCCCCCAAATGATAACACAAGATAAATACAGTCAATTAAAATACGCACTGGCAACAACTCCAACATAACCATCATAAACACATACATCCCTCCCCAAACATCCCCTACAGTACCAAATGAATACAGACCACACTTACAACACATCACAAACACCCCACACACCATCCTAGGTGGTGACTTCAACGCCAAGACGTCGGCCTGGTTTGTCGACAACCCCGACACAGACAGAGGGCTGGTACTACAAAACCAAACCGATAACCTCATCATCCTTAACGACATCCATCAACATACCCATATTCCTCACCAAGCCCTCTATAACCCATCATCTCCAGACATCACCTTTTGCTCCCCAGAACTCGCCCCCACAACATCCTGGAGGTTGGTCAGAACCTTAGGCTCTGACCACCTCCCGATCATTATCACCACCAAAACCAGACTCACCCCAGCTAGCCACAAACACACATACACCAATTATAAAAGAGCTAACTGGGAAGCATTCACAAATGAGACAGAACAACACTTCACAACTCTAAACAGTACACCCATCACTAACATCAACAATGCTGTACACATACTCAATAAAACTATCCAAAACGCTGACAAGAAACACATTCCAAGAGGTAACAGAAAAAGACACAACCCCAACTTCACACCAGAAATTCAAAACCTCATCAGACAACGCGACATACTGAAACACTCCCCAGCACCCCACACACAAGACATCACACAACAAATTCAAGCACTCAACACCCAAACTAACAACAAAATACAAGAACAACAAAAACTAAATTGGAATAACTTCCTACAAACACTTGATCACAAAACAAACCCCAAAAAACTATACAAAACACTAAACAGCATCACACTTTCCAACAGCAACACAACACAATCACATGCTGCAATCACAACAACAGACTCTACTCCTTCATGTAAACAACAAGCAAACACTCTCATCAATCACTTTTCACATGTCAGCCACCTAAAACCTCACAAAGACGACCGACGTGTCATCCGACGTAAGAGACAATTCCCCACAGACCCTGACTATACACCCTTCACCAATCACCAAAGCATATCATCAACAATCTCAAGCACTCACCCGCCTGTGGCCTAGACAACATAAGCAACATACACCTCAGACACCTGGGACCACAAGGCATACAAGCACTCACTAACATATCAAACTACAGCTATTCACATAACACAATACCAGACATTTGGAAGCATGGTATCATCATCACATTCCCCAAACCCAACAAAGACCCCACGCTACCCTCCTCGCACCGCCCCATCACACTCCTTTGCTCCCCCTCCAAAGTCATGGAACGCCTAGTATTACAACTAATTACACCTGACCTACCCCTAGCTCCAACACAACATGGCTTTAGGCCACTGCACTCCACAAACACTCTTCTCACAGACCTTACACAAAGAGCTTTCGACGGCATCAATTCAGCTAGACCACCACACATATCACTATTAGCCACACTCGACATTAGTAAAGCCTTCGATGCCATCCCCCGCCACAACCTAACAAACAAAATCTACAACACAAACATGCACAACAACACAAAACGGTGGCTGGCCAACTTCCTAGCAGGCAGATGTGCACACGTATCTTTTGCCGGTCAGTCATCTAAAATCAGAAACTTTCCAAACGGAGTCCCACAAGGATCCGTCCTATCGCCCGCACTCTTCAATCTGTACATGCACGATATAACTACACCCAATACGCCCCAAATAAACTTAGCCTCCTATGCAGATGACATAACACTCACATGCACACACCATGACCCAAAAAGAGCAACAGATCTCCTTCAACCCTATCTCAACACACTACATGGCTGGTGCACTACAAACAGACTTAATCTAGCCCCAGCCAAATCCACCGCAACCCTGCTCACAAGTTGGACAGGAGAACACGAATACATCCCTCAACTCACCATAAACAACACACCCCTAACACATACACACACACCCAAAATCCTAGGAGTAACATATGATACTCATATGACATTCAAACAGCACACCACAAACATTAAAAAGAAACTGACACCCAGACTTAATGCCCTCAGGTCACTTGCTCACACAAAATTTGGACACAACAAAGAAACTACCACCACAGTATATAAACAATACATAAGATCAGTGATGGAATACGCAAGCCCAGCTTGGGCTTCTAACCTAGCTGAAACACATCATAAGACCTTACAGACTATTCAAAACAAAGCCCTGAAGATCATTACAGGCTGCACAGCTACTGCACCCACAGATCACCTACATCAAGAAACCAAAATCCTCAAAGTCAAAGACCATCTGGACATGAGAGGCACTCAATTCCTGGCAGCAGCCTCCACGAACCAAGACCACCCACTAAACTACATGGCAACACACCCACAGACACCAAGAAATATCAAAACAACACCCAGCACACGGTATCACACACAATTATTGTCCTCTCTCCCTCCCTGCCCACCCCGAACCAACTTCCAGAAGCACATCCATACTCATATCTCTCACCGATCCATCCACTCACTCACAGACAACACGCAGCTGCATGCACGACCTCCCGAAATCCATCCTTCCGAATCCTCCCTTCCTCGCGAGGACAGAGTCCACCTGGCCAGGCTGAGATGCGGACACCATCCAGCTCTCCTGAGCTATCAGAAGAGACTGGATGACTCCGTTGTCGACGCCTGCCCGGGATGTAACACAGCACCCCATACCATTAAACACATCATAGAAGACTGCATTTCACACAACCACTTACGCCAACAACACAATCTACACTCAATGAGAGCTCTGTGGGAAAGCCCGATCGTGGCCATGGCCTTTCTCAGGGACTCGGGGCTGTTCGGCCAGGCAGCTTAGGGAACAACAACAACAACAACAACAACAAGTAATAATAACTCAATAATAACAGTGAGTGACAATAATTCATAACAAGAAGAGTAATAAGTGTGAAAGTGACACAATAATATCCAATATCAGTCAAAGTGCCGAAAATATGTTATATAAAGTTTCATACACCTCAAATAATGGTTGAACAAGTAATAAATGACACAATAATATCACATTATCTCCATAAAAACATAATATCATGTACCGGTACCAAAGCCAACGAAGCAACGAGTGACTAGCGTGCTAGCCAGGGTCGCGGCGAAGCGTTTGGACGCAGGCGAAAATACGCAGGAATTTACCTCCATTCCCATCATCATATCTCGGCAACCACTTGTCGTAGCGATGTCAACTCAACGCCATTCTACAGACGAAGGTTGGTTCTACACTATGCAATTTAGTTGACTGCTCTAGGTAGTCTCAATCAGTAGATATCGAATTATGAAGATAGCCAATTTTCAGGAATACCCCCGGACACGACGATCGCCTCATATGAGGGCCCCCGGATCCGGAGGTTTAACTCCCAGATCCTTTAATTACAGTAGGCCGGTAAAAATCTAAGACCTGCCCGATTCAAGTTTTTAAAATTAGCCTAGACTAGGCCTAATTAATGTTTTTTTTTGTTCATAGGCCTATACAGTACCCGGTACCATGGTTTGGGAAGGATGTAGTATTCAGGTGTATCCCTGCCCCTCGTTCTGGATGGTGATTTGGTGCGGCAGGCTGTTCGAAGGGACAGCACGCTCCCCTGTGAAGATGGGCTCGTCTGCACATCAGTAAGGTGTAAGGTAAGAGCGAAAAAAAAATAAAAATCCACAAGACAGAAATCCCGTAATCGAGGCGTTGATGCTCTGCAGAATAGCCTACCCCATGGGTGGGGGGGTATTTCAGGGTAATTATTATATCCCACATGGGGATGTCAAAATAGATGAGAACATGAGCCCGAGCGTGCGAGTAGACCTATATACAAGAAGGGCGGTACCGTCCGCCCCGAATACTACATCCTTACCAAGTTACCAAAAAAATATATATAATAGGCCTAGGCCGAAATGAGTCGAGTTACCGGGCATACGTCGTGTAAACCCGTAAGTTGATGTCAAACAGCGTGGGCGTGGGTGTGGGGGTGGGGGTGGCAGCCCCCACTCATAATACTAGGATAGGTTAGGTAAGGTTGTTAGGTTAGGCTAATGTCCTTTCAAAGGGTTATAGTAAACACTAGGATATAGGCTACCCCGTCAGAGGTAGGTGATACGCCCGATAACACAACTCTTGCCCCTAGGCCTAGCCTAATAATAAATAGGGTCAATATTTACGAGCTGCACCACAGCTGGGATCTCATTTCTAATGGTAGTTTTGAGTTCCTATCATTTTATGCTTCATTGCAACATTGCATTGCACGTTGAAGAACGCGGGCTATGAGCAGAGGTTGAGGACACTGGGACTTCTGACACTGGCATATAGGAGAAAGAGAGGGGATATGATAGAGACTTTTAAGATAGTGTCAGGAAAGTACGATGAGGATGTGTGAAGGTATCTTCTTGATGCGGGAGGGAACAAGAACGAGAGGACACTCTAAGAAAATTTACAAAGAAAGAAATAGGCTTGAGAAGGCAAAGAACTCATTTTGTGATAGAGTGGTAAATGAGTGGAACGCACTGCCCCAGTATATACAGTAGTCGATTCCGAATCAATAAGGGAGTTTGAAAGTAATCTTGATAAAGCATGGGGAAGACAAGATTTGAAGTTTGATTATAAAACAAAAATACAGAATAGTAAAAATGTTGCGTCTGCTACCGCCGCCGCCAACACCGTGAATGACCGCAGCAGTGCAAGTACTGGTACTGAGCTGGATACACAGGCATAGTTTGCCTTTTTCCAGAGGATCTACTGTAAGAAACTGTAAGAAAATTGCTATAGGCCCTATAATTTTTATCCACCGGAAAATATTGTTTTTATTGGCTTTATTTATTTATTTTTATCTTTTTTGCATTAACCTAACCAAAAACCCTAACCTAACCTAAATGTATTTGGGGGCTATTAGGGCAGGTTAGGTTTTTTGGACAATATAAAGATGATGTAATTAAATTCATACATCGATTTTATCGTGGCCTACAGGTTTCTTATACCATGTATTTCATTCCTATATGTGTCTAAATGCGCGTAAACATTTATTACTGTTCCTGAAAAAACAAAATATCCCCTATATCGCCTACGTCGCAAGAGGCGAGTGGCTTTGTTTACATCCGCCGCGAAGAAGAAGAAGCGTGGGGGAAAATTTGTTTTTTGCCCCTGTTTAAATATATGATGATTTCAATAAATCTTTGGAGGGGGGGGGGGGTTGCCCCCCCCCCCCTACATATTTTGTATCCAACGGCAAATGGTTATGGCCAAATAGTTATTTTTCGCGAGTGAAGGGACGTGGTTTTAGATTGTTGTTTAATGGGTAAATACTGTACAGTATGCATTTCCGCCTATTATCACACATCAAAACACCCTTACACAACTCTAAACTAGATCTATCTATCTATCTATTGCCTGACGCCGTGATCCCCGAAGGGGTGGCCACGAACGAACCGCCCCCATGCACCTCTGTCCCCAGTCAGTCGACGCCCCTCCCCCCAACCAGCACCGCCTTCGTTCATGTAGTTCCTAACTCCATCCTTCCACCTCATATTCGGTCTACCTCTCCCCCTCTGTCCCTCCACCTCGCTCTCGTACACCCTCTTAGTCATTCTCTCGCTTTCCATACGTTCCATATGGCCGAACCATCTCAAGTTGTTCCTTTTCACACTTTCCAGCACATCTACCTCCACACCACACCTCCTTCTTCTTCTTACTTCCTCATTAGTCTGTCTATCCCTCCATGTAACTCTGCACGCACTCCTTAAGTAATTCATTTCCACTGCTCTCACTCTAGGTCTGAGTCTCTCAACCAACGTCCATGCTTCGCTTCCGTAAGTCAGTGTCGGGATTACCACACTGTCATGCAAGGACTTCTTCACTTCCATACTGACCACCCTATTTCTTGTTACTGCTTTTAGCGTTCCTACAACCCTCTTCCCCTGCTGTACCCTCTCCCGCACCTCTTCATCCATAGTCCCATCTTTACTCAACACACTGCCCAGATACTTAAAGAGTTGACGATCTCCATAGCCTGACCGTTCAGCTTCACCTCACACTCTGTGACTTCACCCCTTTCGAAGACCATAACCTTGCTCTTCCCCGTATTTACCTTCAAATTCCGTTTTTTCGCACACTGTTCCAAACTCATTTACCAGACCCTGCAACTCCCATTCATTATCACTCATCAGAACTGTATCATCCGCAAACAGCAGTATAGGTAGCTTCCACTCAATTCCCTCCCTTTTCAGCGATTCACCAACATCCACTGCTCTTAATAGTATTTCTTTCATGACTCCATCCATATATACAGTAAACAACCACGGGGACATCACACACCCCTGTTTCAAACCAACATTCAGGTCAAAGAACTCGCTCTGCTCACTCTCCACACGTACTGCCGCCTTTGCACCCTCATACATGCTCTTCACTGCTTTCAGCAACTTGCCCTCTACTCCGTATATTCTAAGTACGGTACTTTCCACAAACCTTCTCTATCCACTCTGTCATAGGCCTTCTCCAAGTCCATAAAGGCAACATACACCTTTTGTTTCTTCTCCAGATACTTCTCCACAACACAATTCAGGGTAAAAATCTGATCTACACATCCTCTTCCCTTCCTAAAACCTCCCTGCTCGTCGCCTATCCATTTCTCAAACAATCAAAAAAATTTTTTAGCAATTTAATTATATCATCTTTAAATTGACCGGTTTTTTGGTTAGGTTAGGCCTAATGCTAAAAAAAAAAAATAGCCTAGCCTAAAGCCAAGAAAAACAAAAATTTCCGGTGGATAAAAATTATATAGCAATGAAGGATAAAATAATAGGAACCCAAAACTACCATTAACCCTTCCTACCCGGTCTAGACCGCCTTAGGTAAGGACAGCTCGAAAGAAGGGCCGCTACCCGGTATGCCTTACCTAAGGCAGCAGCTTAACCCGTGGAGCCCCGGCTAGTTTTGTAATGTTTGTTCACCAGAACCCGGCCGGTTTTCAAAAAATGGTTTTATTCCAGAAACAATAGCGAATGGGTTAGGAATGAAGGAAAAACCACGAAAAACCGCTCAAAAAGCTTAAAGAATGGTCCTACAGAGCCCCCGAAAACGTATTTTACAAGAGTAAAAAATTTAAGGCAATTACCCCAAAAAAACAGGTTATTGCGCACTCACGCGCACGCGGTTGGACTTTGAGAGTTTTCAACCATCGGCACGGTTGCGTGGGATACGTACACAGTTCCCATACAAATCTGAGCCCTCTTGAGTGGCTACACCTGAGGTTACGGTCGGCGCAATTAGGGTGACACATCAGACGCGTCGCTGGGGCTGTGCGTTACATACATCGCCGATGCGTCAGACGCGTCGCTGGGGCTGTACGGGTTAATAGCCTAATTAAGCTTGGTCTGAACGCCGTGCGTACGACGTATGTCAACAAACCCAAGCGTTGCGTCACCGCACCTCCGAAAACAAGAAGGAGAAGACTCTTCAATGTTAATGTTCTGACGTCAGACGAAATTAGTGTCTGAAAAGCCCCCATATTGGCAACATCTCTGCAAGATTGGCTCCACTGAAATCATCATCACAACTGAACCAGTTGACTTACAGAGCTCTACTCAACGCCAAAATACAGATTGAAAACCGCACTACGATTATAGATGAGTGGGAAAGTTCTAGCAGTGAAAATAAACATAAATACCGTAGCCTAGGCCTAGACGTTTTTCAGCCATTTCGCCCGGGTAGGGGCGACCGTCATTGGGTAAGACAGCCCGGGTAGGAAGGGTTAAGGAGGACATTTGTGTCACTTGACGAAGAAATCTTCAGGAATCTCTATATAGCGCTGGTTAGGCCGCACCTGGAATATGCGAACCAGGTGTGGGCTCCATATATGGTAAAGGATATAGAAGCAGTGGAGAAAGTGCAGAGGAGAGCTAGCAAGCTGGTACCAACGTTGAAGAACGCGGGCTATGAGCAGAGGTTGAGGACACTGGGGCTTCCGACACTGGCATATAGGAGAAAGAGAGGGGATATGATAGACTTTTAAGATAGTGTCAGGAAAGTACGATGAGGATGTGTGTGAAGGTATCTTCTTGATGCGGGAGGGAACAAGAACGAGAGGACACTAAGAAAATTTACAAAGAAAGAAATAGGCTTGAGAAGGCAAAGAACTCATTTTGTGATAGAGTGGTAAATGAGTGGAACGCACTGCCCCAGTATGTAGTCGATTCCGAATCAATAAGGGAGTTTGAAAGTAATCTTGATAAAGCATGGGGAAGACAAGATTTGAAGTTTGATTATAAAACAAAAATACAGAATAGTAAAAATGTTGCGTCTGCTACCGCCGCCGCCAACACCGTGAACGACCGCAGCAGTGCAAGTACTGGTACTGAGCTGGATACACAGGCATAGTTTGCCTTTTTCCAGAGGATCTACTGTAAGAAACTAAGAATTAGAAATGAGGGTAAGATTAGGAGTACCGGTATTGGGCGTACCACTACCAACATACAGCATAACTCTTCTATAAAACATTAACCTAACCTAACCTAGTATTCATGTAGTACTAGGTTAGGTTGTTTGGTTAGGTTAGGTTGTTTGGATAAATCTACAGTTATACTACCCCTATTTTGTCGCTATTCTGTTGGTACTAATGAGTTAATATTATTAGTAGTAGACTTAGTATGGTTTGATGATGCGCGGAAATGTATATTTGACTTGAAATAGATACATTGAAGTCAGAGTTGATATTGATTAAATCACTTGATTAAATCAATGATTTTTTTACAAAAAAAAATCATTAATAAATAAAAAAAAATCTGAAGATTTATCATGCTTTCATAAGTTTGTGTAGGCATTGGTTCATTTTAAGATACTGGTACATTATGTAGTAACACAAATAACTGATAGCTTTTAAATTTACAAACAAATATATGTATACATATACCAGGTATTTAAAAAAAAAATCAAATAAATCAATGATTTTTTTTTATTTTATTTTTTTTAAATCAACAACCCTGATTGAAGTACAGTATTACAAAACAGTCACGCACCCATAAACAGGGAACGTGAGCTGGGTTTAGAGTTTAGACCGGTCGCGAGACAGGTTAGTTTTCGGTTAGGTTAGGTTAGGTTAGGCTAATGTTAAAAATACTAAAATGCGACGGTCCTCAGTATTAAACAACACTGTCTATCAAATAAAAAATAAAAAACAACAACAAATTACCTGAAAAACTTACCGTATCTGGTTGGTAATAATTTTTTATCAATTTTTTTTTTTCCAGTTTCCGCGTCTGCTGAACCATCCAAAAACACGCTAAAAAGGCGTGTTTTGAAGGGGATGGTGGTAGTAGGGTAGTATAACTGTAGATTTACCAATGTTTGGTATTTATCAAGAAAACCGGCCACGAATTTTCCTGGAAATTTGGAAGTCACCCATCGAATGAACATAACCTATACATCATATTAATGAACATAACCTATACATCATATTAATGAACATAACCTATACATCATATTAATGAACATAACCTATACCTATTAACATACCATACATATTAATGAACCTAACCTATACATCATATTAATGAACATAACCTATACATCATATTAATGAACATAACCTATACATGATATTAATGAACATAACCTATACATCATATTAATGAACATAACCTATACATGATATTAATGAACATAACCTATACATGATATTAATGAACATAACCTATACATCATATTAATGAACATAACCTATACATCATATTAATGAACATAACCTATACATCATATTAATGAACATAACCTATACATCATATTAATGAACATAACCTATACATGATATTAATGAACATAACCTATACATGATATTAATGAACATAACCTATACATGATATTAATGAACATAACCTATACATCATATTACATAACCTATACATCATATTAATGAACATAACCTATACTGTACATCATATTAATGAACATAACCTATACTGTACATCATATTAATGAACATAACCTATACTGTACATCATATTAATGAACATAACCTATACATCATATTAATGAACATAACCTTACATCATATTAATGAACATAACCTATACCGTACATCATATTAATGAACATAACCTATACCGTACATCATATTAATGAACATAACCTATACCGTACATCATATTAATGAACATAACCTATACATCATATTAATGAACATAACCTATACATCATATTAATGAACATAACCTATACATCATATTAATGAACATAACCTATACATCAACATATAACGACACAGATTAGCAATAACTCTCATCTTATAATTAACAGGTTTATGCCCACAGATAACTCAAAGACAACTGCAGAGGTTGAAGTAACTAAAATAAAGGTTTGTAAAAAACCCTGATGGTAATAAAGGCTTTAAAGTATCCCTAATAGGCTCAAAATTGCGTCATATGTCGGAGAGGGTTAATGAACATAACCTATACATCATATTAATATATGTTTCAACTTTCGGAAAAAACTTTTTCAATTAGGGCATAGGCCTACTTTGAAAAAGTTAATATTTACCTCCTGTTATCCACAGCCAAAACTGAAGATTGCGGAGTAAATACCGTAGACTTCATTCAAGGTTTTTTTGGCGACCGTCAACCTTTTATTAATTACATACCAAACCAGCGGGGCTGTGGGGGCAGCAGCCCCCACCTAATATACTAGGTTAGGTTAGGTAAGGTTGTTAGGTTAGGCTAATATTACTCCTTATTTTCGTCTTTTACCCCTCAATTTCCCTGTACAGTACTTCATAGCCGTATCTTAAGATTGTTGGATAATGGGGAAAACGTTTTTTCCGAAAGTTGAGACATAGGCCTATATTAATATGGGTAATTTTTTTTAAAAGACTTGCAGCATTATTATACATAATTTATTAGGGAAAGTGAAGCTCTATGGAATCCTTATAATATACTCACATAAATTCCACTGTGGGAGAATAGTTTTGATAGTTAACTATAGTTTTGATGTAAATACTACCGCAACTACGAATCTTGTTTCCGAGACCTAGTATATTAACCTAACCTAACCAAACAACCTAACCTAACCTAACCCTAGACCCAGTACGTGAGATACAACACTAGCCCTTGCATGCCAGCTATTGTGGGTTCATATATTAGACATACAGTAACATCTTTGTAGAACATAACACTTTACCGTAGCGAGTGTATTCTATTCCGAACACTTTTTGTAAGCATTGAACACGTCCGTAGCAGAGCTCTCAAGATTGCGGGACCGAGTTTGTTTACACGCGGGACTATTTATATCGACAAAATAGAGTTACAAAACTTATCAAAACTATTCTACCACAACGGAATCTATGTGAGTAGGCTATATTATAAGGATTCCATAGAGCTTCACTTTCCCTAATAAATTATGTATAATAACGCTGCGAGTCTATTCGCGATAATTATCTTAATATGATGTATAGGTTATGTAACTTATGTTCATTCGATGGGTGACTTCCAAATTTCCAGGAAAATTCGTGGCCGGTTTCCTTGATATTTTCCTAATGTTTTATAGCCTAGATGATTTATGCTGTATGTCAGTAGTGGTACGCCCATACTTACTTGGTCATACTTGGTAGAATTCCGTCCTCTGTGGACGCAGCTAAAGTGGACCTCCGCTGCAGCCAGGCAGCTCCGCAACTCCCTCGTTCCGTCTATTTACTAACGAGTTGGATGCGGTGCTGGAATATCCTGGTGTTGGGGGCTCGTCTGGTACTGTAGCCAGCCATCGGTCCAGCTGACGCTTGAAGGAGTCCGTCGTGACTCCCGTCAGTTCCCGGACGGCCTTTGGTACAGTATTGAAGAGACGAGCCCCATTTTTGCTGAAGTTGTGGGCGACTGTTGCTATTTTCTGAGAGGTAGCCTCAGTCCTCTTGATGTAGCACAGCCGCCCTTTTCTAACGTGGTTGTTGATGACAAGTCCGGTCCCACGTCAGGTACCAGCGCTTCTAGGGTCTTCCACACATAAATCACTAGGTAACGTTCTCGTCGTCTCTGAAGGGAGTCGAGTCGCAACTCCTTCAGGCGTTCCCAGTAATTCATGTGTTGGAGACCCCAGATCCTGCTGGTGAAGGTCCTCTGTAGAGACTCCAGTTTGCCGATGTCACCTATCTTGTGGGGAGTCCATAGCTGACAGCAGTATTCCACCTTTGGGAGGACCAGAGCCTTCCAGAGTGTCAGCATACAGGCCCTCTCTCTAGTTTGGAAGGTCCTGAGGATCCATCCTGCGAGTCTCCTAGCTGTCTCGGTGGTTTGGTTGATGTGGCGAGAAAAAGCTCCATCGGTACTCATTGTTACTCCCAGATCCCGCACATGTTCTTTTGGAGTGATGGTTTCTTGATTGGCCTGGTAGCTGGTGCCCTCTTTGATGGTTTGTAGAGGGCCGTACCTTAGCAATTCGAATTTCTCGCCGTTCATCCTCATGTTGTTGGAATCTGCCCAGTCCAGAAGGCGATTCAGATCTTCTTGTAGCAGGGCCACATCGTCAGCTGTCTCTACCCTCCTCATTACTCTTGTGTCATCTGCAAATGAGGTGGCCTTGGAATGCTGGAGATCATGATCAATATCCCCTATCATGATAAGGAACAGAAGTGGTCCTAGTATAGACCCCTGCGGAACGCCACTTATTACCTTGCTTGGGTCTGAAAGGTGTCCTTGGACCGATACTCTGTTCTCTATGTGTTAGGAAGCTGTGCAGCCACTTGCCGAAGTTTCCTCCTATACCTAGCTTTTTCAGCTTGTGAAGAATGAGGCCGTGATCAACTTTGTCAAATGCCTTGGCGAAATCCAGGTATATCACGTCGACGTTTTTGCCTTTACTGATGTCTTCTAGTAGAGCCTCATGGTGAGCAAGTAGCTGCGACAGACAGGACCGGCCCTTTCTAAACCCGTGCTGCCCCCCGTTGAAAGCGTCGAGGTCCTCCATGTGTTTCGTTATTCTCTTTCTGACGACCCGCTCGATTACCTTTGTTATGTGCCGCGTGCGAGGTTAGCACTACGGGCCGATAGTTTTTGGCCAGTCCTTTGCTACCCCCTTTGTGAATAGGTTTCACTACCCCTTCCTTCAGGGATGAGGGTACTGTACCGGTAGCTAGGGATTTGGCAGCGATTAGTTGCAGTGATAGCGCCAGTTCAGCTTTGCAGGTCTTTAGAAGCTGTGCACTGAACCCGTCTGGACCTGTTGCTGAGTCGGCTGCTATGTCGTCAATGGCCCACTACTCCTAATCTTACCGAAATGAGATCCCAGCGGGCCAGCTGTGGTGCGGCTCGTAAATATTGACCATAAATAGCCTATAGCCTAGCCTATGCAGTAGGTTAGTCTGCTAAAACTCTTTGACTGTCACATGGTAAATATTGACCCCATCATTAATAATATAGTTAGTTGTGGCTTAATAAAGTGTATTGCTTCTTGATTCATCAACAACAAAATGTCAAGTAGCCTAGCCTAGCTACAATCCTAGCTAGTCTGTTCCACAAGTGGTTAGTCATTCACACAATACCCGTAGCCTACACAACAAAGCAATTTACTCATTCCATACCATACAGATTATTATTGCCTTAAAAATCAATCCCTAAAATCCCCAAAGCCACAAGACAGGAAATGAAAAAGTTGTTATCAGTGCCAAGACTGCCCGGTGCTGTCATACCCCACTAGTACTGTACCGGGACACCGCCCACCTAACACACCAACACCTTATTTATACGACACACTACACTATTATACCTCACACACACACCCTACGACCCTCAATAATACCATATGGCCGGTATATTGGGACTTACGGTTAGTGTAGGACATAATGCAAGTCTGTTGTGAAGAGAGAAGCTCAAGTATCTCCACCCACACTAAGGCCAAAACCACCACTGCCTCCCAACCCTCTCACTGACTCCCCACCATAACCTTCACCTTCACTCATTACTCATCCTACCCAATACCCTACCACCTCCTTCATATTACTTTCTCTTGTACACCTGTTTCACCCAATTGTACCCTAATACTCTCTCGAATCTAACGCCATTTATACATATACTCAAATCATCCCTAAGTGTTCGGACAAACTCTCGTTTGGCTTCCGATTCACAAAACGTTGAAGAGAAAATGGGAAATTATCTCTCTGCGTTTTCTGTAAACTGCTCAGCAGGAAGTCCGTGACCACCCAAATATGGTAATGCATATTTGTAGTCTGTTTATTTCCAGCTGACGGTAACTTTAGTCCCTTACCAGCTGAGTTATTGATACTTAATTAACTATTAATAACCTACCATATGTCTCTGCATTTTATAACACCAAATTTTAATAATTATTTTACTAAAAGATAGGCTACTTGTAACAACCAAGTAATATAATAACCGAGTAATGAAGGTCATGTTCATTTACCGTCAGCTGGAAATAAACAATTTAGTTTCTCTCATACCATACGTAGGCTATAATAATAATAATAATAATAATAATAATAATCATCTCTAGGAGTGTGAGTAACAGAACTGCTGATGTTATCTTAAAACTTTACTTGTCATTAGTGAGACCCCATATGGATTATGCTGTTCAATTTTGGTGTCCTTATTACAGAATGGACATAGATTCATTGGAGAGAGTACACGTACGTAGAATGACAAAAATGATCCATAATATTAGAAATCTTCCGTATAAAGAAAGGTTGAGAAATTAGGCTTACATTCGTTAGAGACGCAGAGTTAGAGGGGACATGATAGAGGTATTCAAGTGGGTCAGTGGGATTAATAAATGGGACATGACAAATGTACTAAAGCTCAGTGATAGCGAAAGAACTCGTACAAATGGTTTCAAATTAGATAAATTTCGTTTCAAGAAAGATATAGGCAAATATTGGTTTGGTAACAGAGTTGTAGATAGGTGGAATAGGCTACCAAGTGCTATAGTGGGATCAAGAACGATAGGGAGCTTTAAGATACAATTAGATAGGCATAGGCATATGTGAGGGTGATCTGTCAGGTGTGGCCCAGGTGGGGATCTGCAGATCCCCGTTTTTCTGACCTCTGACCGTTTCGGTGAGGTGTCCTAATGGTGTTTTTAAGCTGGGCTTATAATTAGGGTTGGGTGTGACAGGGATCTGCCTTGTGTAGGCCAATCGGCTTTCTGCAGACTCCCATTTTCTTATGTTCTTATGTAATAATAATAATAATAATAATAATAGCCTATATGAGGAAAAAATTATAGATCACCAAGAGTAAAATACAGAACAAGGGAGAGAGAGCCGCACATATATAGCCTCCATCCAAGAGGGGGATAAATGCGCTCGGTTCAGGTCCTTCTGTCACCCAAGCCGCCGACCTAGGTTGTGGCTCGTGCTGTCGGGGTCCTTTCACCTCGACCCAAACGAGGTCAAGTCTAACACTGCCTTTCTTGCCATCAAACAGACCACCAGTGATTAACGCAACCATACCTGAAACTACCTCAGCTACCCCTTGATGTGGAAATTTAGCACCCTCCCCTGCGGTTAAGGGGTCAAAATTAATTAATAGGCCATATATGCCTCACGTGCCTGCTGTGTGTCATACAAGGTGACTAAAGAGGTTGGGTCGGTTGGGCCTGCAACCTTTCACCCGGAAAAAATCCTACAGCAACAAACAGTGATAGATCAGCCTCGGACACTGACGGACCTACGGTTGACGAACATCGATCGGACAAGGACTAATTATATAAGGATTGCGACATGGAATGTAAGAGGCATGAATGGTGACACAAAAGAGAAAGAGGTTCTGGAAGTATTAGCTAATGCTAGGCTGGATGTATGCGGAATGACTGAGACCAAATGGAATGGTAGCCTACATGTGTGAAAGAATAGGAATGTGGAATGGGTGTGTACTGGAGTGAATGAGAAAGAAAGAGCGAAAGGTGCGTGTTTGTTTGTAAGTAACAAGTGGAAGAAGTGTACGGGACTATGGTTCTGTGGGTGCAAGGATTGTGTGGGTGAGAATAAAAGTGGTAATACAAACGTGGGAGCAATATGCATGGTTGTGTGTATGTATATGCTCCGACAGAGGATAAACCTGAAAGAGAGAAAGAGGCCGGAGTTCTGGGTGAATGTTGTGGCGTGCCTGGACTATAGTTTGGTAAGAGTAAAAGAATATTTCTGACTGGGGATATGAATGGGAAGGTGGCTGATAGTAAAGTAGATGGTGTGGTGGTAGGGTGGGACATATACCGACAGAGGTAGATGGAAATGGCAGTGCACTTGTGGACGTATGTGTGGGGATGAGGCTGTTGATAGCAAACACCTTGAATTCTTCCAACACAGAATGATACACAAGTAGCCTACACATGGAAAGTGGAGTGGAGGAGGGAGAGAGAGACAGTGGAACGAAAAACACTGATTGATTATGTGTAGATAAACGAATGAAGAATTGTGTGCTAGATCCATAGGGTATATAGGAGTATTAGGGGGTACGTGTTTGTCTGACCATTATGTAGTAGTAGCTATAAAATTAGATCGAAAGTGGTTAAGAGAATAGTGAAGGAAAGTAAGAGAAGAGTAGCCTATATGAGGAATTTGGAAGGAATTTAAGTATAAAGTGTAAGACACTGTTCTGGAAGGAGGTCAAGAAAGTTATAGGGAGGGTAGCAAGGGAAGTAGTAATTAGGGTGTGTTGAACGTAAGGAATGAAACACCAGCAAACATAGTTGGATGGGGTATGGGAGAGAGAAGAATAGAAGTAGTGGAGGAGGAAGTGGGGATCAGGTCAGAGGTGTGTGAAACCTTCGAAAGATTGAAGATGGGGAAAGAATCAGGAATAAATGGAGTGTGTGGGGAAATGCTGAGGTATGGTGGTGAGATAGTGATTAAATGGGTTTGGAAAATGTGTAAACTAGCATGGGAGAAGGAAAGTGCGCCTGATGACTGGAAGACAGGCATAATAGTCCCCTGGGCATGTATAAGGGTAAAGGGGAGAGAGGAGTGTGTGGTAATCACCGAGGGGATATGTCTTCTAAGCGTAGTAGGGAAGATGTACAGTAGGGTAGTGATCAAGAGACTAGCCTAACCTAACCTAACCTAACCTAACCTAACCTAACCTAACCTTACCTAACCTAACCTAAGCTGAGAGCGAGAAAGGAGAAATGGGTAGGTGAGGAGCAGGGCGCTGAGGGCGGGTTAAGGAAGGGAAGAGGGTGTGCATGTAGACTAGATTTTTGCCTTGCAATGTGTTGTGGAGAAATATATGGAGAAGAGACAAAAGTTGTATGCTGCCTTTATGGACTTGGAGAAGGCCTATGGCAGAGTTGATAGAGAAGGTATAGGTGGAAAGTATTGAGAATATACAGAGTAGCTGGCAATTAGTTGCTGAAAGTGGGAAGATCATGTATGAAGGTGCAAAGGCAGTAGTAGGCTACGTGTGGAAAATGAACAGAGCGAGTTCTTTGATCTGAATGTTGGGTTAAAGGGTGTGTGATGTCCCCATGGTTGTTCAACATATATATGGATGGAGTTGTTATGCCCTGTTTTTCTACAGGATTAACTTGGGTAATGTGAGTTCTAACTGACTGGGTATATAAGGCTGCATGCACAAAACAAGGTATGAGGAATAGAGAACACAAGTTAAACACACGGTAACAAGACACACGATCACGTTTATTGATGATGGTTAATAGGAAGCATAAGAAGGTATGAACACTCGTACAAGACAAATGATAGAATTGAACAACTAGCATTAAGTGGATCTGGATGGAGCCTAGTCTCCCACTTCCAACGTTCAGGTATTAATCTTCTGATCACTGGCTTTGTTCGCAAGTTTATACTGGAGACCCTCAATGTTACTTATAGATTCAATTTCACTATTTAGATTGATTACTGGTAGCTCTGGTGCACAAGTAGTAGTTCACAGACTAGATTAGACACACGTATTTTAGAGCACGGGAATTTTAGTAACCTCAGGGGGTACTGATCTAAGTTTTATATTCTTATAGCAGAAACACGTAGAACGCAAATCAGTGGGCGAACATTAGATATCACTAGGGTTTTACTTCTATGTAATAATATCTAGATATATGGGTAATTACGAGAGTTAATATCGCCTGTTAATTAATAAACACTGATACGCTTAGCACTTCCTAATGGAATGGTTATATATGAATTATACTGGGGCAAAGATATAGCCACTTCGTAGAAATATGAATAAGTGAGCCTTTAAATAGTACTGTAACACTGTAGTACTGATAGAGTGAATCTGGGGTAGTATTTGATTGGTCTGGTCCTGGTTATCTTGCATCCGTGATGTTGGGGGTTAACGACTGGTTCCGCGGCCGTCCAGGGAGTCCATATGTAGGAAGTTCTCAAGACGGATCTCTTGGCGATCGTTGCTGGCTACACGCTTATATACCCACTGGTTTGTGAAGGTTATAAGGTGCACGTAGATTTCTTGTACGTGGACAGATGCTTCTATCTCAATCTGCCACGGAGTCTGCCGGCTCTGGAACTCAATTCTCAGGAACAACACAAGGGCATGCAGAGCTAGAGGTCAACTTAAGGGGGCCAGCCACTGGTTGGTGTCTATCTTTCAACTGATTTTACTGGGGGCTGGAGCTTGGTTTATAGGCTCGGTTTTGGACCCTGTAGGCCATAGGGATCTCGAGTTCTTATGGATTTATTTAAGTTCTCAATGGATACGGGAACTAGGTAAGGTGGTGATTACTATTGTGGCACATGGCTATATGGAGCCTTCATAATGTGATATAACTGAGCCTTAGTAAGAGGTACTATTTTGGCTATACTGGAAGTATTTAGGGGAGAGAGACTGGATCTACTTTGCGAGGAGGACTGGGACAGCTGTGATAGGAGCGTCTCTCTTAGATTGTTCAGTCTTCGTTCTATGGTATAGCTGAGGTGCTAATTTGGTTATCAGAGTATGCAAGAAAGGTTAATGGGTTATTGTGGGTTAATAGAGGTTAGTAAAGGTGTTACTCATGCATGGTTATTTCATTGATAGGAAGAATTCCTGTGCTACCTGGCAATGACCCGGAACTCAAAACAGGGTCAGGTATACCTCCGCAGGGGTGGGGGTCTCCCTCCTCGGGTGGGTAAAAAGGAGTAGGTGCGCGCCCTCTCTCTGTGATGGTTGTCCGGCGGCTGTGGCTAGGGGCTTGCCATATCACAAGTGTTTGTAATAACCCTCTGTTTATGAGACAGATGTGGGTGTTCGTAATACCAAAACCGAAGGTGCCTTGACTAGCTGGTTTAATCGGTTGGGTTGTTAATTGCATGGTTTGTTGGATGTGGTGGAGACTGGGTTGCTAACTCTGCCACATTTATCTGGAAGTATGGCAATAGAAGTTAGTCACTGGCGAGGCAGCTAGCCTCGCACTGACAATCATTTGGTACAGGGTTGTGAATGGGTTGTGAGGGAATAGATGGCATGCAAAGGGTTAGTAAAGTTCTAATGGTGTTCCTTCCTACTGGGGGAAGGTAGGCTGGATAGGAGTATAATTATATACAAAAGGTTTGAGAATGTTAGCAACGGAAAAATTAAGGATATTCAGGGGGTATGGTGGAGAGGCTAGGTCGGAAATGAGTCGAGGAGCGTGGGGGGTTAACGAGAGGGAGAGGGTTAAGGGGGGCTACGTGACAGTTTGACCCTAAGGTCTCTGGGCGTAGGGGTGGCATTAGACTACAGTTGGTATCGTAGCTTGGGGGTTAACCTAACAAGTGCGCATGGGGGTAACTAGACACCTCTCCCTGTGCGCATGTATTTGAGGTGTTTCCGTCACTAAAATATTAATTTTACCATAAATAGCATTAATACTTATCCATACGCGCTTATTATGGGTTGATTATAAAGGTATTAACCTGAAACAACAATAAAACGAGTGAAAACATCGTTTGGATGGTCAAAATCGGAGATATAGCCCGCGAGTTGTATAATGTATGGGTGAGGCAAGCTGCTTTCCCGCCAATTTCCCCCAAGGCCACTGAGACACAGTCGATCGATACTCTCTCTCTCTCTCTCTCTTGCACTCGTTTGCTATCAGTGATGACAACGCCCTGCTTGCAACTCGCTAATGTTAGCACGAAAATATACCTCAGAATAAGGGAATAACAGGGAAAATAGGTGATAACTGAAGGAGAGGAGGAAAGTGGGGAAGGAGGGGAGGTAGAGGACTGAGATTTTGCATGGCCCAGGGGCCATTTTTTTTTTTTTTTTTTTTTTTTTTTTTTTTTCCCGATGTCATAAGTTGATTTTTTTTTTCTCTGACTCTTAAGAGTCTTCCCGCAGTCCAGCGGGGGAACTCTTAAGAGTCTCCCCGCAGTTCCCGGGTTAATGACAGGGAAAGTATGTTAGCCAAACGCTACCGGGGGATGAGCAATATGGAGTGGTATATGAGTCTGGAAGGGATAGAATCATGTGGACTGTGGGGCTGTGGGGAAGAGGAGGTTACCTGTAGGTGTGTGCTTGACTGTGGATAAAAGTAGAGAAAAACATGGTGTGTTATTACTCGTCAATACGATGGTTATGGACACTGTTAATCTGACACTATTTCTTGCTGACCTAGTTGTTCCTGGGAACTGCGTTTTCTATGACATATACACCAAAGAAAGCGGCAGTTCGTAGGGGTAGCTTCGGTATTGTTTCATGGTGAAAATGCGTCGAGACAATGGTAAAAGAGGGTTGTATATACAATCTCTGGTTGGGGTAAGAATTAGAGTTACTGTATGGTGGCTAACATCTTCAGTCATTTCTGTCTAGGTCTTACAGGAACGATGGTTATATATATACACTGGTGTACCCGTGGGTATCATCGTTTCTTATCAATTAGGACATGGGGTTTTAACATACTACTTCTCGGATGGAAAGAACATACATAGATTTATGGGGGCGGTTGGTCTTCAGAAACTTAGTCTGGCAAGACAGGGGGTTAACATATTACTGCTTGGATGAAAAAAACATACATAGATTTAGGCCTGTCTGAACTGGTTGGCATTGGCTCAACCTAGGGACAGGGCATGGGTGTATTAACCTGGGAAGAACATGCATAGATTTATGGGGACGGTTGGTCTTCAGAAACTTAGTCTGGCAAGACAGGGGGTTAACATATTACTTCTTGGATGGAAAAAACATACATAAATTTAGGCCTGTCTGAACTGGTTGGCATTGGCTCAACCTAGGGACAGGGCATGGGTGTATTAAATTAAGGTGTATTCATGTTCATCATCATGTAGGTAGAGGTGTAGGACACGAGGGGTAGTGTATACGCGAGGTGGGGGAAAGGTCAGTGGTTAGAAGGGATAGGCAGGTGTGGTTTGGAGCTGGTTAGCCCTGCAGGCTTCGGCCTGTCTTAACTGGTTGGCTTGGTCACCTGGTCCTTTCGTTCTGTGGGCCTTTCCTTCGGGTGTTTCTATTCCCGTTTCCTGGTGGTGTTCGTTCGTGGCTTCCGTGGTGGGCTTCTCGTTCTGGGGCATTTTACTTCCCTCTCCTTCATTGTAGGCTCGTCCTCGAGCCTCAAGGGTGAAGTAAAAAGAAGCATAGTCATGGTGGGTCATTTTGAGTGTATTGAGAAGGTCCCACCAAGCAAGAGAGCGAGGGTCAGGTTTCTTTTGCAGGTCTATGTAGACCTGTAGGAATGTGTCCTCGGTGTTGTGGAGGGCGGTTGCCCGGGCTTGATGTGGGTGCTGTAGACGGGCTAAGCGTCCTGTGGACGTTTTTACTTTAACTTTTCGTATGAACGGTGTGTAGTCTTCCCCTGTGGGGGTAGGGACGGGGGCGACGAATGGTGTGGATTTGTTCATGGTGGAGGTCATGTATCGAGTGAGGTGTGTGGGACTGACAGGAGGCCTCTTCAGTGTGATGAATAGGTTAATAACTGAAGGGGAGGGACTAACGCGTGAAAACGGAGCTGGGGGTGAAGGGGGGATATGAGTCTGGGGTTTTGGGGGTTTTCTTGGGTGGTGTTGCAGGCTGGGAAAATATATGGAGGCAATGTGCAATATCGGTTTAGGTAAGGTGCGTGATGGAGGTGTGTGAGAAAGAGGGGGTGTGTGTGTTGTGTGGCTTGGGTCTTTAGTGTAAGAACGGGGTTGTTGTTTTGACATAACTGTCTTCAAACCTGATGGGTCTGTTGATGATTCTACCTTTGGAGGTCCTGGTGGGAAGGTAGATGTTTGTAGTGGGACTTGAGTCGCTCGACGATGTTTTATATTGAGGGGAAGAACGCTTTACAGGTGGAGGGCATTTAGTGGGGGTGAGGTAAGGGGTTATTTGAGAGGTAGATGCGTGTGGAGGTTTTTGTCGAGTGAGGGTGGTAGGCGGAATGGGAGAGGATTGGGTGGGGGTATGTATGGGTTTTTTCTCAGGGGCGACTTTGTGGGGGGATTCAAGTGGGGGTGTGGAGGTCGGGTACGTCAGTTTGGAGGGGCTTTGGTTAGGAGTTAGTTGTGTGTTAGACGTGGTGTGAGAGGAGGGGTTGGTCGTTGGCATAGTGTACTTTTTAGGGGGTTGGTTGGTTGGGGGTTTGATGAGATGATGAGGTTGGTTGATGCGTGGGTGGGGTCGCAGGGATAGTGGAGGGGAAAGGGGTGGATGTGGGGGGGGCTAGACGGGTGGGTAGTGTGACGTTAACCACTCCGTTAGAACCGCATGGCTTGTCCTACAGTGACTCGCTAGGATCGCCAGGGCAGTGGATAGGGCTACAGTTTATGTATTAGAGTGTGCTTTATTTCATATGAAAGCTCGTGTCATGGGCAGTCCAGAAAGGCTCTTTGTTTTCACCCATGTCAAGGCTTTCTATATTTAATTGTAAAGTATATGTTTTATCATTAACTAGTAATGATGGGATCTGGGAGAGAGAGAGAGAGAGTAGAACAGAGTGAGAGGGGCGCGCGCAGTGTTTTTGCCCCGCTCGATGACGTCACGGCTGGCTGCCTCGTGGGGGTTGGTTGTGGGAGGTCCTTACCATGTTGCTAGCTTCTTTGCTAGTGGCTAGAGGACTTGTTACCGTTTTACTTTGCGCGGTGAAAACTAGTCCCGGTATATATACAGGTTCCTCGCCACTCTCTCCCTCAGATCTGGTTTCTAGAACGCATCCATCTTTATCCCTTGCTACCTGTCCCCTGCTCTGCACCTGAGAATCTTTTCCTCTGCCTACCTCTCTCTTTTTCCATATCTTTCACCACCTTTTATTAGTATTATATCCCCTCTGGTTAACTCTGCAAAATCAGCTTCATGCTGGCCAGTTGTATTGTGCGTTAAGGTCTGATATAACCTATGTATGTTTAGTTGTTAAGATAAGTTGATCACGAAGCATTGGTTGGCATTTATATTGTTTAAGTACCACTTCCTATAATTAGTAGTGTTCTGCTGGATTAGATAATGCTAGACTAGGGGTCTGATATTATAAGGTATTGTTTCCGATGAGTGCTGGCTTTAGTTAAAAGCTGCACGACATATCTGAGAACTGGAGTTGATTGAGTAAATTCTAGTCTGTGTGCCATTGAGAGTAGAGCATGCACGAATGAGGGCTTTTTGCCTATACCATTCTGCACTGTTCTAAGCTCGTTGTTTGTCTTTGAGGTACGCCAGGAGAACGCTTAATACTTCGGTATTAAGGTTTCTCAAGAGAGCTACCCTTCCCTATAACGTAATATTTGACGCACAGACTTGAGATTTGCACTAGGCTATGCGGCATGCCATGCGCACCAGTATCTCGTATCATTGACTCTAGCTAGACTTTATCAATCATAGTAGACATTAAGTATATTAACCCAATTACTCTTTTTATGCATACCCATTTATGATTACACAAGCATTTCGCAGCCTAGTTTGATGTATGGAGACACAAACGACTTAGGCTCTTTTTGTTGATAGGAATACTGCATTGTCGTGGCGATTATTATTGTTGTAGTGTTTAGGATATTCTTGGCTCCGACGTCATTATATATTCTGCCTTTTTGTGTGCATAGCCTGCACGAGCATTGTTCCGCTGCCTGCCTTTTGGGTTCCATTTCCGATACGAGCATCTTTATAGCATCTAACATTTAAAGAAGATTCCTTGTTAGTGTTGAAGGACTTTAGGGCACTTTCTTTCATGCAGGAGTGCCTGACATTTATTGATTAAAGTAACGTAAGCTGTAACGTCTCTTACCACCTTACTTTGCATACCATAACCAAGCACCTTCGGTTATAGGTAGTAATAGGCTGTTTTCACATACCATTAAGCCTAGAGTAGACGCACATTTATTGAGAGTTTGATAGCCTATTATTGCATATAGAACTCTGGAGAGTATTTGTGTTCTTTGTTCACTGGGAATATACATCAGAGGTTGGATCTAGCGCTTTCCGTTGTAGCATTTATGCCATTACTAGTACAATGAATAAGAGCCCTGATATATTTGAACCTCAGTCGTAACAAATGGCGACCTTACCTAGGATTTGGTGAACCTACATTTATTAGCAGGGAACATTTGTTGTTTTGGAGAATATTTTGCGGGGATCAGCAAGAATAATTGTTTTTTTGCAACATAGTATAGCCCTTGAGCATTTCCGAGAATATTTGTGTGTATATTGAGGTATAAGAGTTTGGTGTGCTTCTTTTCTGAATATTGAGGTGGGAAATTTTTGTGAGCATCATGTCTTATACCGGATCAGAGGAGAATGGAGACACAGTACGTAATGTCGAAACTGAGGAACAGCAGTATGATGATATATGGTTAATCAGGTGAACTGTGAGGAGGATGCTAGGATATTTTTGCAATGGCCTGTTACTGCCGAGCGGTTGGAGGGTGTGAATCGATACGGTCTTCAATGCCTGGCCACAGCTATCGGTCATGCGGTTACTAGCAGCATGACCAGGGATAACTTGATAACGTGTGTACTGGGCAGGGTGACTGGTGAGCGAGATGGGTTGAGTGCTCAGAGCCCTTCGGCCATGCTTCCCCTACACTCGACTCCCAGCCATCCCAGTAGTTTGCCGACCCCGGGTACGCTTCCGCAGTTGGGTGGTGGCTGGCAGGGTGGGTTGCCCCTGGGGGGACCACCGGTAATTTCAAACATTGTAGCACCTTCACCTCCTCAAGGGTTATCTCCAGAATTATTGTTTAAGCTCGAATTAGCTAAGATCGAAGAGAGAAAATGCCAGCTTCAGCTTCAGCAGCAAATAGAATTAGCCAAGATAGAAGAGAGAAAAAGTCACCAGCACATAGAGCTAGCAAAAATCCAAGCTGATTTAGAGTCGACTAGGTACTGTGCCGACATGGATGTAGAGAAGTCGCGAGTAGAGGCAACGGGACAGCGACTTGGGGCTGGTAACCGTGGTCATGATCAATCTCTCTCGCACTTATTGAAACTGGTTCCGGTGTTTGATGAGAGTGGGGTAACAGAATTTTTTGCACGCTTTGAGAAGAAGTGCCAGGAACACCAGTGGCCAGAGAATAAATGGGCAGCACTTGTATCCTCGATTAATAGGCAAGGGTCTTAAAGCCTACGATGCGTTACAATTGGAGTCATGTATTGTGTATGAGGATCTCAAGGAGGCTGTCCTGAGGGCTTACGAACTGCAACCAGAAACGTACCGTTTGAAGTTCCGGGGTGTAACTAAGGGAAGAGATAGCACCTTTTTGGAACACGCCCGGGACTTGTCCGATGCTATGGGGAACTGGCTCCGATCTGAGAAGGTAACAACATTTGATGGGATTAAGCAGTTAATGATGTTGGAGCAGTTCTTTAAGAGCACGGGCGGTGATCTAACTTTGAACCTGAAGGAGAAAAACCCAAGAACTCTAGTCGAAGCAGCAGAAATGGCTGATCGACGGCTGTCGTTGATTCGGGGTTGCGGGTCCTCACAGAAGTACGATGTAAGTGCTAGGGACCGTTATCCTCCCCCTCCCCGTAGAAATGACACATTTAAACAGAAGAGCCATGAAACTAAAACTGAATCCAAACCTTACACCACACCGTATGTGAAAAGTCAGGGGCCTTTTACATCACAGTATAAGCCGAAACCGAAATTTATGTGTTTTAGTTGCCACCAGGAGGGTCATAAGGCAAATGAGTGCCCTAGTCGACCTCCTCCGGCAGCCGTGTCTTTTGCTCACGGCATTGGAGTGTTCAAGAGGACATCGGAGTTTGTTAGAGGCATTTCTTCCGAGGTAAATACACTGCCAGTGCAGAAGGATCCGGAAGGCTTATTCCCTGTCCGTGATGCCTTTAGTGACCACAGGGGACTCGGTTGTGTGGAGTGGGGGGGTAGAAGACATGAGGTGAGAATTTTGCGTGACACTGGGGCATCGCAAACACTGTTGAGAAATTTCACTGGTAAACCTGTCAATACGGCGCGGGTGGTTGTGGTTCAGGGAGTTAATGCGACAAGGTCATACCCGCTTGTAAGAATGAAGGTGGAAGTTGATGGTGTGACTCGAGACCTGGATGTAGGAATTGTGGAGAAGTTACCTGTTGGGGGCGTCGACTTCCTTCTTGGCAACGACTTTGCGGGACCTACTTCTGAGGCTCCACCCTTGGTCGTTGCCGAGAAGCCGGCCGACGTGAGTAGGGAGGAGCAGGAGTGGGTTTAGAAGTGTCCGGGGCAGCCTATGGCGTATGTTGTCACCGGAGATTCTGCATCCAGGGAGTCACATTCTGGTCAACAATCTTTAGATCAGCGGAGGAAGGGTACCGAGAAGGGGTTGAAAGTTGATGCGGTTGAGAGTTTAGTGTCAACGGACCTTCTCGGGGACTCATTATTAGGACCACATTTCGAGTCTGGAGAAGACCCAGTAACTGTTCCTGAAAAGGCAGAGGATGGGCTTAAAAAGACGAAAGAGTTGAAGGAGGACAGTGATGTACAGTCGGGAGATGTAGCAACAAGGTACCCTGACGCGTACCCTATGAGAAATGGGGCGGCGAAGACGGTGGTCCGAAGCTTGCTAGTGTATTTTTCACGGTATGGTTACCCGCAGGGGATTCAGTCAGTCCAGGGACCCAACTTCACTTCTAGCCTCTTTGTTCAAGCAATGCCGCAGCATGGGATTGTTGGGGTTGTGTCATCTGCGTATCATCCGGAGAGCCAGGGTGTGTTAGAGCGATGGCACTCAGCCTTGAAATCTGTGCTTCGTTGTTGTTGCTTTGAGAGTGGGAAGGATGGGATCTTGGCCTGCCATGTGTTTTGTTTGCTGTGCGGGAGATACCTGGGGAGAGTTTGGGATTCAGCCCTAATGAGCTCGTCTTTGGACACCGTGTCAGAGGGCCTCTCTATGTGGTTGAAGAAGTATGGGAGGGCGCAGAAAAACCTTGTTCTATGCTCAAGTGTGTCCTCAACAGTCGAGAACGGATGTTGCGCAGTCTGGAGTTGGCTGGCCGTAATTTGTCTAGCTCTCAGGCCCTCAGGAAGGACAGGTACGACCTCAAGGTTGAACTCAGGGAGTTTCACGTGGGTCAGGAGGTGTTGATTCTACTGCCCCTTGTAGGTCACCCCTTATCCGCGAAGTACGCTGGTCCTTATAGGGTGGTTGAGGAGCTATCAGACCTGGATTACTTGGTAGCCACTCCAGACAGACGGAAGCGCAATCAGTTATGTCATGTTAATCTCGTGAAGGAGTATGGGAGGCACCCCCCTGAGCCTCTCACTGTGCCTGTGATGACGTTTAGCAGTCAAGGTGGAGAAGGAGAATGGGACAGTCAAGCTCAGGTGGAGGATAACTGGAAGGATGGGAAGTTCAAATGGGCGCCTGAGTGTGAGAAGGTGTTTAGAGAAGTAAAACACCTGTTGTGCACTCACCCGATCCTCAGGGCCCCTGACTTTAGCCTACCTTTCCAACTAGCAACGGAGGCTAGTGGTGTGGGGGCTGGTGCCGTCCTTGTGAAAAAGGACGATGATAGGCTGGAGCATCCTGTTAGTTTCTGCTCGGAGAAGTTCAATTCAGCCCAGGGGAGCTGCTCTGTTGTCGAGAGGGAGCTGCTGGCAATTGTACTTGTGCTGGGGCATTTCGAGGTCTATGTTCCAGCCTATGGTCCGGTCGTTGTAGTTTACCCAGATCATCACCCTCTCAAGTTCTTGGACCAGTTTCACAATCGGAATATGAGGCTGACCAGGTGGTCACTCAGGTTACTGGTATATAACCTGGACGTACGCCATATTGCCGGTTGTGACAACGTGGTTGCAGATGGTCTTTCAAGGGTATATGATCCTGGGTAGATTGACACACGGGTAGCCTCCTGCTTTAGTTTGAATAGTATTTTGCGCTTGGTGCTTGTTGGCTCGCGGTTGTAGCCCAGCGTATTGGGTCGTAAATCAGGAGTTGAGCGTTTGGTATAGAAGACAAAACTAGGCTTGCCCCTATAGTGCAGCCGAAATAAACAAATTAAAAACATAAAAATCAAATAAAAACTCTTTCTTTGATAGTTGAATTTTTTCAGTATGTTATAGCAGTAATTCTGAGTTGCACTCCTCTCAGAATGCTGGGCTAGAGAAGCTCGCTCTTGAGGAGCATAACTACATATAATTTAACCTATTGTGTTGGGGAGGGTTATAAATTTGTAAAATGTTTTGTTGAGGAACTGTGCCAGATATTTTACTGCCGCTGGGTGATGGGAAGTAGAGATATAGCATGGGTTCTAACCATCAGATTTTTGTGAGCCTTGGGGCCTCTGAGAAAAATCTTGGGGGGGGGGGGGGTGACGTTAACCACTCCGTTAGAACCGCATGGCTTGTCCTACAGTGACTCGCTAGGATTGCCAGGGCAGTGGATGGGGCTACAGTTTATGTATTAGAGTGTGCTTTATTTCATATGAAAGCTCGTGTCATGGGCAGTCCAGAAAGGCTCTTTGTTTTCACCCATGTCAAGGCTTTCTATATTTAATTGTAAAGTATATGTTTTATCATTAACTAGTAATGATGGGATCTGGGAGAGAGAGAGAGAGTAGAACAGAGTGAGAGGGGCGCGCACAGTGTTTTTGCCCCGCTCGATGACGTCACGGCTGGCTGCCTCGTGGGGGTTGGTTGTGGGAGGTCCTTACCATGTTGCTAGCTTCTTTGCTAGTAGCTAGAGGACTTGTTACCGCTTTACTTTGAGCGGTGAAAACTAGTCCCGGTATATATACAGGTTCCTCGCCACTCTCTCCCTCAGATCTGGTTTCTAGAACGCATCCATCTTTATCCCTTGCTACCTGTCCCCTGCTCTGCACCTGAGAATCTTTTCCTCTGCCTACCTCTCTCTTTTTCCATATCTTTCACCACCTTTTATTAATATTATACCCCCTCTGGTTAACTCTGCAAAATCAGCTTCATGCTGGCCAGTTGTATTGTGCGTTAAGGTCTGATATAACCTATGTATGTTTAGTTGTTAAGATAAGTTGATCACGAAGCATTGGTTGGCATTTATATTGTTTAAGTACCACTTCCTATAATTAGTAGTGTTCTGCTGGATTAGATAATGCTAGACTAGGGGTCTGATATTATAAGGTATTGTTTCCGATGAGTGCTGGCTTTAGTTAAAAGCTGCACGACATATCTGAGAACTGGAGTTGATTGAGTAAATTCTAGTCTGTGTGCCATTGAGAGTAGAGCATGCACGAATGAGGGCTTTTTGCCTATACCATTCTGCACTGTTCTAAGCTCGTTGTTTGTCTTTGAGGTACGCCAGGAGAACGCTTAATACTTCGGTATTAAGGTTTCTCAAGAGAGCTACCCTTCCCTATAACGTAATATTTGACGCACAGACTTGAGATTTGCACTAGGCTATGCGGCATGCCATGCGCACCAGTATCTCGTATCATTGACTCTAGCTAGACTTTATCAATCATAGTAGACATTAAGTATATTAACCCAATTACTCTTTTTATGCATATCCATTTATGATTACACAAGCATTTCGCAGCCTAGTTTGATGTATGGAGACACAAACGACTTAGGCTCTTTTTGTTGATAGGAATACTGCATTGTCGTGGCGATTATTATTGTTGTAGTGTTTAGGATATTCTTGGCTCCGACAGCATTATATTTATTAGTGGCCCCTCCATCATTGACGAACATGCCTATTACATAAGGCATCCTCTTCAAACACTAATCCGCCGTAGTTTGAATCTACCGCGCAGAGCATTTAAAACTGAGGAGCCTTCATCATGAGCGCACGCGACCTCACTCATGGCTTCAGTCATTATGAATTGGGTTCTCACTACGAAAAAACTTCGTAAAAAATAAAAACAAAAAGAAAATAAGAATAACTATCTAATAAGCTTTCCATCATATCGTGGATGTACTTGTGTGGATTTCTGACCAGACGCTGATTCAGGCGTCATTCCTCCTTCTCTGCTCTGCGCTCAGCCTGCCCGGACGTGTCTCCCCACGCTCCGCTGATTCCGCATTTGCTGCGTCCCTAGTGAGTTTTTTCTCATTTGTTTACTCCGGGATGTATCGAGTAAGGTTAGGATATGTGTAGCAGGAGTGTCCTGGGCTGGTTGCCCGCAGTGCAGTGTATTTTGGGTCGTGTGTTTGGGGCATCTATTTCGGATGTTCCCTCGTGGTCCTGTTGTGGACATGTGAACTTTTTCACAGTTAGTTAGCTTGTGTTGCAGGCGGCTTTCATTACGCGTTAGTTATTGCTGCCTTTTATCTTTCTGATGAGGTATGCTTTGCTTACTGACGTTCCCTTTGTATTTTTCTTCACTTAGTGAAGTTTTTTCTGGGTCCCGTGTCAGTCTTCCCTTTGCCGGAAGTATTTGCTACAGTGGTGTGTTGGCGGTGGTTCCTGTTGTGATATTTCCAGTGTTTGGTGTATATTTCAACTTTTATTATGCCGTCTACTTAGGCCTAGCCAGCCGCTCGTAGCTTTGCCACATGTACAAGTGTTATTGTTTATTATTTATAAATATGCCATACTGTGCCATGTGTATCCGAGTTTTAGTTGTGTATTGGCTAATTCCTCGGACTATGTTTGTTTCCTGGTTTAGTTGTGTATTGGCTAATTCCACGGATTATTGTGTGGACTTAGGTTAGTCGTGCGTGGCTTCCTTCGTGTCCGTTGTACGTTCAGATGGTGTCTGATCGGGGTGGGTTTCCTTCCGGCGGGTTTTTTCTCGGTTTCACCATGAAAAAAACCCGGCCGAGAGCCGTGTTGGGCCACACGTGGTTTTAACACAGGCTGGTGTCCCCGGCGATGAGGTGTCTGTGGCTCTCCAGGACTGCGTCTCTGTTGGTACCTGGTTTCAGGCACCCTTTGATTCCCGGCGGAAATGGCTGTACCCATCTATAAAACGTTGTTCATGCGAACATACGTTATGTAGTTTTTCTACCAGGTTTTACAAAACCACATGAAAAACCTAGCTGTTGTTAAGGGCTTTCCTCCCCGGCGATCTTTTACAAAGAAGTGGGGACAGGAACTTATGGGGTTAACTTTTTGACATCTCACCCGGCGGGTGTACCTTGGTAGGGTGGGATGAACAACTAAGTCATTTAGTTCATTAACCAATCCATTTTAAGTGATGCTATATGTATTGCCGCCTTTATACTTACGGCGATTGAAGGTTCAATTAGGGTTAACATAGTTTTTTCACACCCGGGGGGTGCTCCTAGGTGGAGGAAATAAGGAATTTACAAATTCAATTTCGATTTAACCACTTAATTTAGTGATACAATTAGGTATCGCCGCCTTCAACCTTACGGCGATCTTTTTGTGACAATTCGTTAGAAATCAGATCTCGTGTCAGCCTGCCCTGTGTTATTCTACTAAAATATTTCAAGGGCCGGCATCTTTATGGGGGGTTGTTTTTGTTCCAAAAATTGAATCTTAAGACAGTCACCACCAGAAAGACTATAATCGCCATGCTGGACAATTATATTATGTCAGAGGGTATTCTTCACTTTCGTCAAAAAGATTTGTTTAGATATTCTGAACCCCGCCGCGTAGCGAGCTGTGATCGTTGTGTCATTACATCTCGTTATCCGGTGGGTTATTAACACTTGTATGCGAACATGTTGGGTTATCCTTATGAGCATTAATTCCTGGAAATTTTCTTTTTTTCCAGAGCTGGGCTCCGGCGGACCAATACAGACCCGGCGGTAGTTTTCCCCACCAGTCTCTGTCATGGCTACCTCAGCCCCAGTCTTTGCTTTATGCACTACCCCTGCTTGTGCCGGTATCCCTATTTTTGCGCATACCCTTTGCATAAGGTGTGTTAAATGTCTAGACCGTTCAAGGGGTCTCTGGGTAATGCGCAATTGTTCTTTTTGCTCCCAATTAGCTGTCAAGGTCCTTTGCGACAATGATAAGACCGCGGCAGTAGCTTTAAGAGAAGTACGGCAACAGATGGCAGCCTACACTACGATTGTTGCGCATAAATCACTTCAATGTGACAACGTCCCTCTTTGGGATAGATTGCTATTTGAACACCCTCCCCCTAAACGTTCCTCTAGAGTCACGAGTCATAAGCCGGCGGAGACTGGTCAGGGTTCTGTATCTTCTGCTACTACACCAAAACGTCCAAGAGAGCCTACACCCCCGGCGTCCGCCTCCTCGTCTCGGGCGAGATCTCGGTCTAGGTCACCTCTCAGACGCCAGTCTTCTAGTCTTGCCTCTTCACCAGCGAGTAAGAAGAGTAGGACGGAAAGTTCCACCAGTGGTCACGGCGATGAATCCTCCAAATCTAGGAGTAGTTCTCGGTCACACCGTAGCCATAAATCCTCCAAAAAGGATTCCCAGAAAACGAAAGTCCTCCCTACATTCACCAGCTTCTAGTGCCTCTCATCGTACCTCTACCCCAGACAAAGTTTGTGTTAGGTCTCAAGGGTCCAGTGCGGTGCCTGTCCCTAAAGAGGATTTACCTATTAATATTTTAACCCTGGAATTGGAAAGTTCAGGGGGTTCAATAATTGAGAATGTTTCAGACTCCCAAGAGAGTGTAGGCCAGGGCCTCGGTGTTTGGCGGTTTGCTCAGCCAGGGTCTGACCACCCACGTCCGACTCAAACGAGTCACACAGTAGCTGATGTCCACAGGGACACGGCGATCCCATCCTCTATTCCTGACTTATCTTGGCAACAAGGTACCCCAGCTTCGGCGGGGTCTTCTCAGGAGGATCAGGAGGAGAAAGACGAGGTTTCAATAATTTCGGAGATGGAAGGGCAAGAGTCAGGCTCAGGCTTAGACGCCGCGCAGGATATTAATGATTCACCTGTAAGTTCATCATCTAACCAATTTGTTACTGCGCAAGAAATTAATGGGCTACTTACTGATGCTTTATCTAAATTTTTTGGCCAACAACAGGAAAACCCCACAATGGACTTGGGGGCTCCCACGACAAGTTCTACGGTACGGCCTCTGATGACTTCGATTGCTTTATCTAAGATCCCTAACCCACCCACTCTGTCACCATCAGTGGTTACTAAGCCTGCTACGGCGGCATTAACAACTTCAAATGTCAGGGTCATCACGGATGTCAATCCACCCCCTCTAGACAAGGCGCCTCTCAGAAAGGTGGCTATGCCCTTGCTTTATGGACCAGACGAGTCATGGGTCCTTTTGACCCCCACTAACCCAGAGCTCGCCCAACCTACCTTGTCAGGGGAACTCCCGGTACCGCGTGAGTGGGTCATCCAGAGCAATAAATCAAAGAAATTAAGGGTCCTGGATAATTTGGGAAATGTACTGGACGTAAACATCAAGGCTATACCTAGTTATTATCACCAAGACTATTTTGTGTATGCTACTAAGCCAGCTTTACCCCCTGCCTCAGCTTCGAAACTATTTTCAGACTGGTCTAAGCTGGATGGGTTTAATGATATTAAGACTCTGTCAGCTCTCACTCCTGAACTTGATTTACAGACCGTCACAGACGAAGCAGCTAATCCAGTTTTGAAGGTGGGGCAGTTGGGTCCAGGACCTTGGGTAGATTGGGAGATAGAGGCTCAAAACTTTGCAACCACATTTACTTCTAAATCTTCCCACCAGATCCCTCAGGATACTCATTCATGGTTCTCCATGCCGGTAGGTTCTGCCGGCGGAGTCCCGTCAGCTTTGTTTTCTTTCCTAGCTGCCCCTAAGATTAATCTTTGTGAGCTAAAAGACCCTTTCACTACCCCTACCCCTACTCACCTAGACAGAGAATTTAGGCTAAGGGGGAAAGCTTTTCGCCTGTTCTCTCAGTACATAGTGTCTCAACAGGTGGCTAAGTCTTTACTGCGGTCCACTCAGGCAATCGCAGACGCGGATGCCAGAAGATCGGTTGAATTATCCCGGCGACTGCTCCTCCAGTCGTCAATCCAATCCTTGGGTGACATGCCTTGCTTGAGGCGGTACGAGCAAGACAAGATCTCAGAATGTCTTTAGTTCGCAAGCTACCTGATCGCATTGCGAATCAGGTGATCATGTCACCAGTGCTTACTCCCTCTTTAATGTCCCCTGAAGTGTGGCGAACGGTGTTCAATATGGCACAGGCCGTTAAGCACAGTCCCACCCCTTCTAAGAAACCTGCATTTAACTTCCCCAAACCCAGGCCAACCGCTAAAGCTCAGCCAGGGGGATCTAAACCCTTTCTTCTGCCTAAGTCCTCCCACTCCCCCCAAGGTCAGTACAGGCATAGACAGGGTAAGTTTTCAGGTCAGAGAGGACGCGGCCAGCATAAGCCAGGTCAGGGCCAGTCTTCGACCAACACCAGCCAGCCGGCAAAGCGTCCAGCACCACCAACCCCACCATCAAAAAACTAAAGTCTCTCTCACTCCCGGTGCCAACCTTAAGGCCGGAGTACCCGAGGGTAGTACAGCCGGCGAACCCTTGTCTGCTAACTGGGTCATTCCGAACGTGTCACCAAGCATGGCCATTAAACACTTGGGCACGGATGGTGGCACGCAAAGGCATCACTTGGCAGTGGCTCCGGCGACCTCGCTTACGTCAGCCGACAACGGCGAATTTTGTTTCTTTAGAGGTGGAGTCACTGGTCCAGGAAATGATTGCCAAGAATGTCATCATCCCGGTCCCCCCAAATTACCCTGTATTCACGTCCAAACTATTTTTGGTTCCAAAAAGGGACAGTGTTCAGATGAGGCCGGTCGTAGACCTGTCTTATCTGAACCTTCACATTCACAACGAATCTTTCAGAATGTTAACAGTACACCAAATCAGGCTAACACTTCCGCCAGTAGGTTGGATGTGTTCACTAGACCTGACAGACGCCTATTGGCACGTCTCGGTCAACAAAAGATTTCAAAGGTTTTTGGCCTTACGGATCAGGCACCAAAATTTTGTTTTTCAAAGGATGCCGTTCGGCTTGAACCTAGCACCTCGATTATTCACGAAATTAGTCAGGCAAGCCCTGATGCCATTGTTAAAACAGGGGATCAGAGTGTTGTGGTACCTAGACGACTGGCTGGTGGTGGCAGAGACACAACAATTATGCGTCAAACATGTCAATATTATTTTAAATCATGTCAAAACTCTAGGCTTCAAGGTAAATCTGGTAAAGTCAAACCTTGTTCCCTCACGAGTAATTCAGTGGATAGGGCTGGTCTGGGACACGGCCGCTCTCACTCTGAGTCAGAGTGTGGACAATCGCAACAGGTTTCGCAGGAAACTGTTCATGTTTCTTCACACGACTACGACGCGGAGGGTCTGGGAGTCTCTGATAGGCTCTCTCAACTGGATTCAACTAACTGTCAAGTTGGGCCGGTTGAAAGTAAAACGATTAATATTGGAAGGCAACAAATATTTCCCGCTCTTACCGGCGGGAAAATTATGGCCCATCCTGAAATTAATCCACACCTTGCTAGCGGTCTGGGCAAGGTGGGAAACGTTGCACTCAATAATGTCATGGACCTCTCCTCCACCAACGGTATGGGTAGACACGGATGCGTCAGGCACAATAGGGTGGGGATTTCAGTCAAATCAGGGGCACCAGGGTCAGGGGCTTTGGTCCCACTTAGAAATCTCTCACATCAATGTCAAAGAATTACTAGTCCCCTTGTATTTCCTTCAGGCTCACGGCCCGGCGCTACGGGGCAAGTCGGTGGCCTTCAGAATGGACAATCTGAATGCAGTTCACTGTATTCAGAAACAAGGATCAACGAGGTCAAGGGGGTTGCTAAACGTGTCGGAAGAGATTTTTACTCTCGCCAACAGACTAGACATTTACCTTCACGCATCTTATCTCCCAGGCGTAGCGAACGTCTGGGCAGACGCTCTGTCCCGGAGACAGAGCACGACAGTAGAATGGGAGCTCAAGCAACCCATTTTCAACCTAATGATTGCAGAGCTCTCCCATCCACAAGTGGATCTATTTGCGTCCGAGGAGACTCACAAACTCCCTCTATACCTCACCCGCCGGGCGAAAACGCCGGCAGGGGGGCCAGACGCCCTAGTGACAGACTGGAACAGATGGAGCTCCATCTATCTGTTTCCGCCGCCAGATGCGTCACTAATGTGCCACGTAGTGAACAAACTACGAGATTATCGAGGCTTAGTCTCGCTAATCGTGCCCCTGTGGCCGGCGCAGTTGTGGTACCAGCAATTGAAAACGTGGTGCCCGGACCCGGTATTGCTCCCGGTCGGGTATTTCCACTTAGACACGATTGGCAACCTAGCGACCTCGCTGACTTTTGCATTATGGACATTCAGGAGGCCAAGTGGCTAGCACCATACGGTAGAGATGTGACCAATAAATTAATCAATCAATATACTCAGTCTACGAAACGACAGTATCACTCACATTGGCAAGCCTTTACTTCCTGGATCATCAGAACGGAACAGAATGTGCCGTCAGTGGCTTTAGTTTTCAATTATTTAAATTATCTGTTTGAGCAAAAACATTTATCTGTGGTAACATTAAAAAATCACTTAACTGCGATTAGAGTGCCCTTTTTAGACCTTACAGGTCTCTCCATACCGGTGGCGGAGGAAACAGGTTTTATGAGAGCTTGTTTTAAACTTCGCCCACCTCCCCGTCAGCTCATGCCTACTTGGTCTCTCGACAAAGCTTTGTCTTTACTTCACTCTCGTCTGTACCAAAATACTGCAGACTTTGCATTACTCTTAAAAAAGGCGGTTTTCCTTATGGCTTTGGCCACCGGGAACAGAGTGTCTGAGCTGGCGGCGATGAGCAACACACCTAATTGCCTTAGGTTTGGCAGACTTAATGAATGTATTTACATTGCACCTTCCCCAGGTTTTGTAGCCAAGAATGAGCACAGTGCACACGTGTTTTCTGAGTTCACGGTGCCGGCGTTAAAAAGGGGAAAGGTGCATCATAATCTATGTCCAGTGCAAGCTCTAACCAAATATTTGAGAGTAGCTCCTCTTAACCCCCAAGGTGCTTTATGGGTAGCAAGTACGGGTAAACGCTTACTTAAACGACGATTAGCCTCTCTTCTGGTCGAAGTCATTAAAGAGAGTAATCCCGGCGTTGTGGGTAGGGCCCACGATTTACGCAAATGGGCAGCCTCTTTACGTTTCCTGAATTTTTTTTCAGTAGAAGATATCGTGTCCACTCAGTTGTGGGCGTCTAATCATACGTTTTTGTCTAGATACTTATCAGTTGCTCTAGACAAACCTTCCTTACCATGTATAGCTTTAAGGCAGAGGGTTTAGGTGGCCCTGCAGTCACTTTTGTTTATTTTCACGAGAAAGGGGGGGGGGGGGGGTGCAGTCAGTTGACATAGGACACCCTAGACCCCGCCGGAGTATGAGAGCTGTGATATAATTTAAGGTTAATGTGATATGAAAATTTCTCAGTGAGAAATTGTGCTAGTACAATGTTAGTACAAAACAACGGAGTTGTTATAGTAGTTTAGCTGCGAAAGCAGTCTAATATTAGAACAGTGGAGATCCTTTGCAATTTCTCTCCACGATTATTTTGGGGTTTATTATGTGCACATATAAACTTATAACTTGTTATTTTTGTCACCACTCGTTGAGTGGGGTGCCTTTGTAACTACAGATCTGTGTTCAGAATCTTCAGGGTTACCCATTTTTGTCAGGCAGGCTTCTTTGAAGCACGCACCTGCCTGAACCCCTTTTTCTTGTATTTTTGGTCTACGCCATATTTAAATATATTTTTCAAAAGTAAGAATACTATGTGGTTGTTTTTATTATCTGCTTTTATAGAGTTATGATATGATTACGAATGTCCCCCTCCAGTCTTAGAAATCAGGCATGTTCGTCAATGATGGAGGGGCCACTAATAAATTATAGGTTTGACTCCTGTAAGGAGATAAAGAAAACCTAATATTTAGTAGTGGCCCCGTAATCATTGACGACTGGGGCCCTCCCAACCGTCCCCTTCCCGTTCGTTGATGTATTAAGGATTTTGGTTTACTTGATATGTCAGTGAAGGAGGAATGACGCCTGAATCAGCGTCTGGTCAGAAATCCACACAAGTACATCCACGATATGATGGAAAGCTTATTAGATAGTTATTCTTATTTTCTTTTTGTTTTTATTTTTTACGAAGTTTTTTCGTAGTGAGAACCCAATTCATAATGACTGAAGCCATGAGTGAGGTCGCGTGCGCTCATGATGAAGGCTCCTCAGTTTTTAAATGCTCTGCGCGCTAGATTCAAACTACGGCGGATTAGTGTTTGAAGAGGATGCCTTATGTAATAGGCATGTTCGTCAATGATTACGGGGCCACTACTAAATATTAGGTTTTCTTTATCTCCTTACAGGAGTCAAACCTATAATATTCTGCCTTTTTGTGTGCATAGCCTGCACGAGCATTGTTCCGCTGCCTGCCTTTTTGGGTTCCATTTCCGATACGAGCATCTTTATAGCATCTAACATTAAAGAAGATTCCTTGTTAGTGTTGAAGGACTTTAGTGCACTTTCTTTCATGCAGAAGTGCCTGACATTTATTGATTAAAGTAACGTAAGCTGTAACGTCTCTTACCACCTTACTTTGCATACCATAACCAAGCACCTTCGGTTATAGGTAGTAATAGGCTGTTTTCACATAACATTAAGCCTAGAGTAGACGCACATTTATTGAGAGTTTGATAGCCTATTATTGCATATAGAACTCTGGAGAGTATTTGTGTTCTTTGTTCACTGGGAATATACATCAGAGGTTGGATCTAGCGCTTTCCGTTGTAGCATTTATGCCATTACTAGTCCAATGAATAAGAGCCCTGATATATTTGAACCTCAGTCGTAACAGTAGGGAGTGGAGGTTTAATTGGGAGGTTTGGGGGTAGGAACATGTGTTGGGTGTGTTCTTTGATGGGGTCGGTGATTTGATGGTGGTGGAAATAGGCGGTTTTGTGGGAGTTTGGTGGGGGGGTAGATCTAGCAGGTCATTCGGGGTGATGAGGTGGGGGTTGAGAGGGGATGAGGTTGAAGGGGAAGGTATGTTCTTTCGTGGGAGGGTGGGGGTTGTTATTTTTGGAATATAGTTAGAGGGGTTATGGTGTTTACTTGTGATTATTCGTCTTCTTTCCCTTTGTGGAGGAGAATTCGACGAAGAAGAAGAGGAGCAGGAGGATAGTGGTCTGGCAGCCCTACGGAACTTGGTTAGCAGGGTGTGTTTTCTGGAGGTTTTAAAAGATTTTAGTCGTGGGCGTAAGTTGTAGCGTGAGGTTACTGAGGTAGATTGTGTGGTGCGGTTGGGTGTGTACTTGGTTTTGGGTGGGGGTGGTGGTTTTCTCACTGTGGTGCCTGGTGGAGGTACGTCAGGGCTAGACGGGAGGGTTTCCGTTGTGGTCGGGGTTGTGGGTGGAGGTTTTCGTACTTGGATAAGTTGGGGAGGTACTTGACTATCAGAAGTGAAGGAAGGGGTCATGGTGGAGGAAGGTGTGATAGTGGGGGCTTGGGGTTTGTGGAGGTTAGTTTGGGGGGTATGTTGAGGAATGATCGGCCGGTTCGGTGCTGGAGGGTTTAGGCCCTTAGGGGTTTGTAGGGGAATATTCATAGCCTGAGTGGGAGGGGTAGTAGGGGTGTTAAATTCAGGGTCGGACGTGTGGGGTGGGGTAATGTCTTGTGGTTTTAGAGGTTTAAAAGCTCGGACGAATCTAGTTCGGAACGTGCGAGTCACGCCGTGATAATCAATGGTGACTTGATAGGCATTTGGGACTTGTATGATGGTGTAGGGGCCGACATAGCGAGGGCCTAATTTGTTGGTGACAGGGAGGTTGGCTACCATTACGGTGTCATGGATGGCGAAAGGGTTTTTATCATCGGGGTTATCAGTTTTGGTGTCTTGACAGGTTTGGGCGGTATGGAGGGTGTTTTGCAGATGTTGCAATGGGTCAATTGTGGAGGTGTTGGAGGGGAGGTGAGCGTGATGGTGGAACGGCAGTAACAGGGGGGTTACGCCGTAAACACGTTCATGAGGGGAAATACCGTCTTCTCGGGGACAGGTGTTCATGCCCCATTGTATCATCTTTATTTGTGATGGCCAGTCTGAGGTGTTAAGAGCAATCATTTTGGTACGTAAATGGTTGTTGATGGTGCGATGGCTGCGTTCGCATATAGTATTTCCTTGAGGCCAGTACGGGAATGAGTGTTTGATCTTAATACCGCATTGTTGGGTGAACTGGTGCCAAACGTGTCCACTAAATTCGGGGGCATTGTCGTATAGAAGAGCAAGGGGAAGGCCGAATATAGGGAACACTTCTGTGGCAAGCAGTGTGGCGACGGTGGTGGCTGTGTGGTCTTTAACTGGACAGGCTATTAAAAAATTTGAATATACGTCAACAAATGTGACGATAGAGCGGTTGCCAGCGTACGAAGGAAACGGGCCCATGATGTCGAGGGATAGGACTTGGAACGGTTTGTTGGCCGAAATGGTACCAGCTGGGCCTGGGGTGTGTGATCTATCCTTCCCCAATAAACAAGGTTTGCAGGATTCTGTCACGCGTTGTGCAATCTTGGAGGGGTTGGGGGTCCAGTATTGATCTACGAAGATTTTTAACATCTTCTTTTGTCCAAGGTGTATGCCGTTTCCCTCGTGGATGGCAATCATGTAGTCGTGGGCAATGGTGGGGTCTAGGATTATGTGACCGGAGTCTGTGGCAAGTAGATCTCCCCAGCGAGTCAGTTTCCTGAAGACATTTAACAGTATCCAGGGTGGTCTGATTCTTGTTTCCCAAGATTGAATTAGTGAGGGGGCTGGGGGGGAATTATGTTGGTGGATGGGGGTAGATAAGAGCTCAGTGTTTTGTAAGGCGGCTAGGTTGGTGGGGGGGTCTTTTGGTACTGGCAAACGTGACAGGGCGTCTGCATTGGTGTGAAGTTTACCTGGACGATACTGTATTGTAAAATCGTAGTCCTCTAGTGTCTCCCTCCAACGTACCAAGATGGCTGAGTTGGTTTCGCACTTACGCAACCATTGCAAAGATTGATGGTCGGTTATTATATCGAGTTTTGCGCCCAACACAAATGACCTGAAGTGGCTGAGTGCCCAAATGATCCCTAAGCACTCTCTCTTGGTGGCTGCATAATTCTGTTGTGCTTGGTTGAGTGTGGAGCTGGCATACGCTATCACATGTTCCTCTCTGTCTCTTACTTGAGCTAAAACTGCACCAATGGCGTACAGAGATACGTTGGTATAAAGACGGAAAGGTTTATGGTAATCAGGGAAAGCGACAATAGGGGCTTGGATTAGCTTTTGTTTCAAAGTGTTAAAAGCGAGGTCTCTTTCAGGTGTCCAGGTGAATGTGGTGTCCTTGTGGGTGAGTTGGTGGAGGGGTCTGGCTATTGTGGCAAAGTGTGGGACGAAACGTCTGTAGTATGTGGCTAAACCTAGAAAAGAACGTACTCCTTTAACGGTGGTGGGTGGGGGTTGGTTTTGTATGGCTTGAAGTTTCTTTGGGTCTGGTGCAATACCATGTTCAGATATTACGTGGCCGAGGAAATCTACCTTATTTCGTGCAATCTCGCACTTTGAGGGTTTTAATTTCAACCCGGCGGCTCGGATTCTTTGAAGAACTTGTCTCAACCTGAGGAGGTGTTCTTCCCAGGTTTGTGAGTACACAATAATATCGTCTAGATACGCTAGGCAGGTTTCCCAGGTCAGACCATGTAATACCGCTTCCATCAAACGGGAGAAAGTGGCGGGTCCGTTACAGAGGCCAAAAGGTAGGACGTTAAATTCGTAGTGGTGGCCACCACTAGTGGAAAATGCTTTTTTTTCTTGGTCCTCTGCCTTGATAGGCACTTGCCAATACCATGCTTGCAAGTCGAGGGTAGTGAACCATCTGGATCCGTATAGGGAGTCAAGGGAATCGTCTATCCTGGGTAATGGCGTAGCATCCTTAATGGTTACGTCATTCAATCTCCTGTAATCGACGCAAAAACGGGTTGACCCATCTTTTTTTTTTACTAGGACAACAGGGGAAGACCAGGGGCTAATGGACGGGGTGGCAATTCCGGCCTCTAACATCTCTTGGACTTGGCGTTCCTCTTCCAGGCGTTGTATGGGATTTTTTCTACGGGATGGTTGTCTTATGGGGGGGCCTGTGGTGTTAATGATGTGTTGTTCCACATCGGTCTGTCCGATTTCAGTGGGTTGTTGGGCAAACACGTCACTGAACTCTAGCAATAGTTCGTACATGCTGTGTTTTTGGTGGTCGGATAATGTGTCCGGGAGAGGGGGCAATTTGAGGCTGGTAGGGTGTCATTGGAATCTATGGGGAGGTCATCAAAAGTTTCGAGGTCTCCTATGATGAGGCCTTTTGGTAATGTCAGGGATTCTTCAGAGATATTTGCCACGAGAATGTGGTTGATGCGAGCGGAAATGATGGCGGGTTGTAAGAGGCAACGATTGGGGTTGGTGGATGTTGTAGTGGGGGAAAATATCATGTGAGTTTGGGGTATGGGTCGAAGGTTAACCCATTTTTGATGGCGGGGGGGGAATTTGACATTTATCTTGAACTACAGCTGGGCTAATGATGGTGGGGGATCGACTGGTGAGCAGGTGCTCGGTACGCATAAGGGGGGGAAGATCACTTTGGTGGGGGTCACACGTGAGGGGGGATTAACGGCGCATGTGGGAGGGTCAGAGTGCTGAGGGGTGAGCGATTTAGAAAACGGAATTTGTTGGTGGGACTGCGGAGGGTTGGTGGGGGAAGAGTTAGGTATAGAACATGGGTTATTGGTGGAGGACTGATGTATTGATTTGTGGTTGTTAACAGGACGAATTTGGGGAATTTTTTCGGTGGCAGTCACGGTTTGTTTAGAGGTTATCTGGGATTGGTGGGTTTGTCTGTCATGAGAGGGCGAGTCAATTGTGGGGTTTTGAAGTTTTCTAGGGGTGTGAATTGTGTGGGGGTGGAAGGGAGCTACTAACGGAAAACTGTCACAAGGGGAATTTTGTTGGTTGTGGGATAGCTGAACATTTCTGGGGGCATGGGGGAAACATTGTTGGGTACATAGGTCGGCATTTTCCCTGGACACATGTGTACATAAATATTTGATAGAATGGTTTTTACATACATCAGAGTCTGTCCTGGAAACATGGGAGGATTGATCCTGGACAGAGTTAGGAGAATTGGGGGGATTACCGAGAGGGAGTTGTTTGGACTTGTCTTCTTTCGTTTGTTGAGGCATTTTTTCAACGAAATGAGTGATATTTTGAGAGAACTCGGGGTAAGGGGAGGGGTTAGGAGTTACCTTAGTGCTAGCTGCAACTTGGTAACCCTGACTCAGAGTTTGTTGAGGGGGAGGTGTTTTTTCTTTTTGTGAATAGGTTTCTGCGTGATTGGTTTGTCAGAGGCTTTGGGTTGGATTTTTTTTTTTGAATGAGATCAGCCTCTGGCCGCAGTCAACCTGGGCCTGGAGTTTTTGAAGGAGGTCAAGTCCAAGGAAACTTTCGTAATGTTTACAGTGGGAGGAAAATACTGTGAACGGGTGATAACAACGAGCATGGGGGGCAGGAGTAGTTACTGACAGGGGCAAAGTGTCTCCTAGGAGATTTAAGTAGGTATCAGCAGCTGAGATTAGTTCTGATTTGGTAGGTAACAAGGGGCCAAATAGTCGGTGGTGTTGATCATAATAAGACTTGAACAAACATGACTTGGCAGCTCCTGTGTCGATTAACAAGCGGACAGGAATGTCCTTGATTTTGGCCATGTAATAAATGGGGGCATTGCGGTCAGTTATGGCGTCCCCCGCCGAGGCCATCGTGGGCGGGGGGTACTTTAAAAATCCTGGGAGTCGGTATCTACCTCCTCCAGGGTTTCCTCGGTATCGTCTGAGGTCATGATAGGGGCTATTTCTCCGGTGTGCATTTCCTCCATTTCTTCTTCTTGTCCCAACTCCTCTTCATTTACAGAAATGCGAGGAGTAAAGGGGCGAGGTTTGGCAGAGTCACGAATTTGATGGAGGGCACACTGAGCACTACAGGCAGGGAAATCATAGGGGTTGATAATTACTAATGTAGGGTTTTTACTTTGGTAGGTGTTGTAGGTTTTGTTCCGGTTGAAGATTCTGCGTGGCTGGGTAGGTTGGAACCGGGGCCTACTGGGTTGGGGCTTGCTGGAAGGGTAGGTCGGTCTGTTGTGGAAGGATGAGGATGGGTAGGCATTCTTGGAGTTGAAGGTTTGGGCCTTGGGGTTTTGGTGGTCGAGGTGCTGCGGGTGCGTGGGAAACCACTTTATTACAGCGATTTGGGTGGGTCCTTCTGTGCGCACGGCCAAAATACGTCGGATCGTGATGAGATCTTTTTGATATCCGACGAAATCGTGCACACGGAAATGATCTTTTACTGGTGAGGGCAATATTGATACAAGGTTGACCAGAATCTGCTGCTCTTGCTGGATTCTGGTCAATGTGGGGAAAGACACGTTTATATGTTGGGCGATCTTATTCACTGTGGCATCTAGATCGCCTTCGAATTTAGTGTCTTGGATACGGATGTGGGCCACGAAAACGCCCAACGAAGGCTTCTATCACTATTGGGCGAAATTCGTCCCATGTGAGAGCAGGGTGCACTTGGTAGGCAACCAGGGAAACGGCTTTTCCCAGGTGCGTTAATGTCACGGCTATCTTTTCTGCGTCCGTGGTATAAACTAGGTCAAGTACGGGTTTCACTATGTCCATGAACGTTTCGATCTCGTAAGTTTCCCCATCATAATGTGGGATGGGGATGTGAGAACGGTGCGCCATGATGTTATCGTGTTCTGGCTGTTCCAAACTTGCAATGTAATGCAACCTTTTATCCGAATCAAGAACCACCGCTGCCGCCAATGTTATGCCCTGTTTTTCTACAGGATTAACTTGGGTAATGTGAGTTCTAACTGACTGGGTATATAAGGCTGCATGCACAAACCAAGGTATGAGGCATAGAGAACACAAGTTAAACACACGGTAACAAGACACACGATCACGTTTATTGATGATGGTTAATAGAAGCATAAGAAGGTATGAACACTCGTACAAGACAAATGATAGAATTGAACAACTAGCATTAAGTGGATCTGGATGGAGCCTAGTCTCCCACTTCCAACGTTCAGGTATTAATCTTCTGATCACTGGCTTTGTTCGCAAGTTTATACTGGAGACCCTCAATGTTACTTATAGATTCAATTTCACTATTTAGATTGATTACTGGTAGCTCTGGTGCACAAGTAGTAGTTCACAGACTAGATTAGACACGCGTATTTTAGAGCACGGGAATTCTAGTAACCTCAGGGGGTACTGATCTAAGTTTTATATTCTTATAGCAGAAACACGTGGAACGCAAATCAGTGGGCGAACATTAGATATCACTAGGGTTTTACTTCTATGTAATAATATCTAGATATATGGGTAATTACGAGAGTTAATATCGCCTGTTAATTAATAAACACTGATACGCTTAGCACTTCCTAATGGAATGGTTATATATGAATTATACTGGGGCAAAGATATAGCCACTTCGTAGAAATATGAATAAGTGAGTCTTTAAATAGTACTGTAACACTGTAGTACTGATAGAGTGAATCTGGGTTGGTATTTGATTGGTCTGGTCCTGGTTATCTTGCGTCCGTGATGTTGGGGGTTAACGACTGGTTCCGCGGCCGTCCAGGGGGTCCATATGTAGGAAGTTCTCAAGACGGATCTCTTGGCGATCGTTGCTGGCTACACGCTTATATACCCACTGGTTTGTGAAGGTTATAAGGTGCACGTAGATTTCTTGTACGTGGACAGATGCTTCTATCTCAATCTGCCACGGAGTCTGCCGGCTCTGGAACTCAATTCTCAGGAACAACACAAGGGCAGAGCTAGAGGTCAACTTAAGGGGGCCAGCCACTGGTTGGTGTCTATCTTTCAACTGATTTTACTGGGGGCTGGAGCTTGGTTTATAGGCTCGGTTTTGGACCCTGTAGGCCATAGGGATCTCGAGTTCTTATGGATTTATTTAAGCTCTCAATGGATACGGGAACTAGGTAAGGTGGTGATTACTGTTGTGGCACATGGCTATATGGAGCCTTCATAATGTGATATAACTGAGCCTTAGTAAGAGGTACTATTTTGGCTATACTGGAAGTATTTAGGGGAGAGAGACTGGATCTACTTTGCGAGGAGGACTGGGACAGCTGTGATAGGAGCGTCTCTCTTAGATTGTTCAGTCTTCGTTCTATGGTATAGCTGAGGTGCTAATTTGGTTATCAGAGTATGCAAGAAAGGTTAATGGGTTATTGTGGGTTAATAGAGGTTAGTAAAGGTGTTAGTCATGCATGGTTAGTTCATTGATAGGAAGAATTCCTGTGCTACCTGGCAATGACCTGGAAGTCAAAACAGGGGTCAGGTATACCTCCGCAGGGGTGGGGGTCTCCCTCCTCGGGTGGGTAAAAAGTGGTAGGTGCGCGCCCTCTCTCTGTGATGGTCGTCCGGCGGCTGTGGCTAGGGGCTTGCCATATCACAAGTGTTTGTAATAACCCTCTGTTTATGAGACAGATGTGGGTGTTCGTAATACCAAAACCGAAGGTGCCTTGACTAGCTGGTTTAATCGGTTGGGTTGTTAATTGCATGGTTTGTTGGATGTGGTGGAGACTGGGTTGCTAACTCTGCCACATTTATCTGGAAGTATGGCAATAGAAGTTATATCACTGGTGAGGCGGCTAGCCTCGCACTGACGATCATTTGGTACAGGGTTGTGAATGGGTTGTGAGGGAATAGATGGCATGCAAAGGGTTAGTAAAGTTCTAATGGTGTTCCTTCCTACTGGGGGAAGGTAGGCTGGATAGGAGTATATATACAAAAGGTTTGAGAATGTTAGCAACGGAAAAATTAAGGATATTCAGGAAGTATGGTGGAGAGGCTAGGTCGGAAAGGAGTCGAGGAGCGTGGGGGGTTAACGAGAGGGAGAGGGTTAAGGGGGGCTACGTGGAAGTTTGACCCTAAGGTCTCTGGGCGTAGGGGTGGCATTAGACTACAGTTGGTATTGTAGCTTGGGGGTTAACGACAGGGAAAGTATGTTAGCCAAACGCTACCGGGGGATGAGCAATATGGGGTGGTATATGAGTCTGGAAGGGATAGAATCATGTGGACTGTGGGGCTGTGGGGAAGAGGAGGTTAACTGTAGGTGTGTGCTTGACTGTGGATAAAAGTAGAGAAAAACATGGTGTATTATTACTCATCAATACGATGGTTATGGACACTGTTAATCTGACACTATTTCTTGCTGACCTAGTTGTTCCTGGGAACTGCGTTTTCTATGACATATACACCAAAGAAAGCGGCAGTTCGTAGGGGTAGCTTCGGTATTGTTTCATGGTGAAAATGCGTCGAGACAATGGTAAAAGAGGGTTGTATATACAATCTCTGGTTGGGGTAAGAATTAGAGTTACTGTATGGTGGCTAACATCTTCAGTCATTTCTGTCTAGGTCTTACAGGAACGATGGTTATATATATACACTGGTGTACCCGTGGGTATCATCGTTTCTTATCAATTAGGACATGGGGTTTTAACATACTACTTCTCGGATGGAAGAACATATATAGATTTATGGGGGCGGTTGGTCTTCAGAAACTGAGTCTGGCAAGACAGGGGGTTAACATATTACTTCTTGGATGGAAAAAACATACATAGATTTAGGCCTGTCTGAACTGGTTGGCATTGGCTCAACCTAGGGACAGGGCATGGGTGTATTAAATTAAGGTGTATTCATGTTCATCATCATGTAGGTAGAGGTGTAGGACACGAGGGGTAGTGTATACGCGAGGTGGGGGAAAGGTCAGTGGTTAGAAGGGATAGGCAGGTGTAGTTTGGAGCTGCTTAGCCCTGCGGGCTTCGGCCTGTCTTAACTGGTTGGCTTGGTCACCTGGTCCTTTCGTTCTGTGGGCCTTTCCTTCGGGTGTTTCTATTCCCGTTTCCTGGTGGTGTTCGCTTGTGGCTTCCGTGGTGGGCTTCTCGTTCTGGGGCATTTTAGGAGTCATCAAAGAAATACAAGGAAGAGCAGTGGATGTTGGTGTAGGCCTACCGCTGATGAGGGAAGGAAATAAGTGGAAGTTGCCTGTACTGCTGTTTGCTGACGATACAGTTCTAATGAGTGATAGTGAGTGAGAGTTGCAGGGTCTGGTAAATATGTTTGGAACAGTGTGTGAAAAACGGAATCTGAAGGTAAATGCGGGGAAAAGTAAGGTTATGGTCTTTGAAAAGAGTGCAGTCACAGTGTGAAGTGAGGTTGAACGGTCAGTTTATGAAGAATGTCAGCTCATTTTAGTATTTGCAAATGGGCAGCGTGTTGAGTAAAGATGGGAGTATGCCAGAAGAAGCGTGGGAGAGGGTGCAACTGGGGGAGAGGGTTGTAGGAACGCTGAAAGCAGTAACAAGAAATAGGGTGGTCAGCATGGAAGTAAAGAAGTCCTTGCATGACAGTGTGGTAATCCCGACATTGACATACAGGAGTGAAGCACGGACGTTGTAGGAGAGACACAAACCAAGAGTGAGAGGGTGGAAGTGAATTACTTAAGAAGTGCGTGTGGAATTACATAGAGGGCTAGACAGACGAATTAGGAAGTATTAAAGTAAGAGAATGGTGTGGTGTGGTGTGGATGTAGATGTGCTGGAAAGCTTGAAAAGGAACACCTTGAGATGGTTCGGCCATGTGGAACGTATGACAAATTTACGACCCGCCTCTCGAGTCCCCAAGGGGGGGGGGGGGGGACCAGAAATGCCCCCTTTGGTCTGTCCCCTGGAAATTACTTGCCAAAATGCTCTGGACCACCTTCTACTTTTACTATTAACTTCTGCAACATTCGCGGCCTTTCCTCTAATTTCCACTCTGCGGAACACCACCTCTCCCCTGCCAACCCTGAACTCTTTCTCACCGAAACATGAGTTGTCTGGGGTAAGGGGGCCTTCACCTATGGTGGAGGAAAAAAATAATATGCCTCACGCATCTTACTGTGTCGTACAAGGCGACTAATGGCGTTAGACTTCCGGACCAACAGCCATCACTATACAATGAAGCCTTAATTGTTATTGGCGCTGGCATTGTTTTCATAATTATGACAGTGCTCTGACAGGGCTTCATTGTTCTAGTTCCAAGTTGCGTAATAGCGGCACACTGGCGGTAGATGTTGCTCCCTCTGGATCCGGACCTGGCGCCTTGGGCCCAACCTGGACGAAATGGATCCAGAGGGTACAGTGCGTAGTGTTTCCCCGGACTGGCACTTTCCTGGCCCGAACCTGGTGGTAGTGCTCCAGGAGGCTGCCCTGTCATTGGCCGAAAAATACCGGACCAGTCGTAGTGGCGTGTACGCGCACAGGGTGCGTCCCTGCGGCTGGTTCTGGTGGGGCGCACCGAGGCCACTGGATCCTGCCCCCTTGTAATCTCTTGGGGGAAGTTGCTGAGAATGGTCCCGGGGTGGACTGGAGCCGGAGTTCTGGGGTGGGTGATGCCCATTTGCCAGCCAATTTACCAAATATGACTAAACCTAAAGAGAAACAACATAAGTCCGATGATCCAAAACCGCACAGGATAAGGACAAATGCCCCCCACAATCTCAGACTTGCTAGTGTGAATGTTGGCAGTTTGAGTCTGCTTGCAAATAAAGTGGCTGAGATGTGTGAGAGGAGGCGAGTGGACGTCTGCTGTGCCCAGGAAACACTCTGGAAAGGGCCTGGGGTACAGTGGATTGTTGGAAGAAAGAAAAGATATAGGATCTACTGGAAGGGGGTGGAGACTGATAAAGCAAAAGGAGGAGTGGGTGTTCTGGTGGCTGAAGAGCTGGCGGAAAGTGTGCTTCAGATTACGAGAGCTAGTGAAAGGCTGATTGTTTTGAAGTTGAAAGTTGGTGAAAGAATTCTAAATGTGATATCTGCATATGTTCCACAGGCTGGCCTACAGAAAGAGATAAAAGAAGACTTCTAGAATGACACCGTCAGTGTCATTTCGGGCCTCTCGGAGAATAAAATAACAATCCTGGGAGGGGACCTGAATGGTCACATGGGAGCATCTGCAGATGGATATGAGGTAGTGCATGGAGGAAATGGTTACGGAAGGAGGAATCTGAATGGCGAATATATACTGGAGTCCTGTGTTGCACTCAACATGGTTGTATGTAACACGAAGTTCAAGAAAAGACAGAGCCATCTGGTCACATATAACTCTGGGGTCTCCAGTAGCCAGATAGATTACTTCTTGGTTAACAGGAAAGACAGGAAACTGGTTCGGGATGTAAAGGTAATCCCGACCGAAGAATGTATCCCCCAGCATAAGCTACTGGTGTGCGACATGAGCTTATATAGACATCCTAAGCGCAAGAAGGTATACATGCCCAGAAGGAAAGTGTGGCTGCTGAAAAACAAGGTGCAAAGTCAGTGAAAATAGGTTAGCCTAAACAGAAACCGGATGCGGAAATACCTTGAGCCGACCAGGCCAACTGGGATATCTCTATTGGTCTAACTGGTAAAGCGTTTGCCTCACAACCCAAGGGTTCCGTGTTCAAGCCTCCGCCAGGGCTTGATATTTTCGGGAGGCTATTCCCGCATCTAACGAAATTTAGGTGTGCTGGTAAAATTGTTCAGATGGTTGAGAGTAAGATCGGAGCTCCATGAATCCTCTTTCGAGTATGGTGTAAAAACCAATTCCTACAGGACAAGAAATGGGATAGGAGAGAACAGGAAGTGTATGTGAGACGCGCTTGGGTTGGGTTGTGGAGTTGCCAGCTGCTCAAGCGAGTTGCCAACTGGGCCGTTAGTGTGCCTGTGTAGCACAAGGTGCCTTAATTGTGTGTGCGCCGCTCAGTGAAGTTGACTCACCATTCCCGTTCGTCTCTCTGTCGGACTCACGGTCGTTTCGGCTCAGGCTTGCTCCTCTCTGTTCGTTCGGAGCCTTCGCTTCCCGGAAGGTGAAGTAGTGTAAAGTCGGTGAAAATAGGTTAGCCTAAACAGAAACCGGATGCAGAAATACCTTGAGCCGACCAGGCCAAGTGGGATATCTTTATTGGTCTAACTGGTAAAGTGTCTGCCTCACAACCCAAGGGTTCCGTGTTCAAGCCCCCGCCAGGGCTTGATATTTTCGGGAGGCTATTCCCGCATCTAACGAAATTTAGGTGTGCTGGTAAAATTGTTCAGATGGTTGAGAGTAAGATCAGGGCTCCATAAATCCTCTTTCGGGTATGGTGTAAAAGCAAATTCCTACAAAGGAAGTTAGAGATAGGTTTCATAGTGAACTGGAGGAACTGAATAGAAATAAGGAAGCCAGGCCTAGCGATGTAAATAGTCAATGGAATTTTCTTAAGCATAGTCTTCACGCTGCCACTGACAAAGTCTGTGGGAAAACAAAGGGTCACCCGAGGAATAAGACCTCCTGGTGGTGGAACGATGAGGTAGAACATGCTATGAAAGAGAAAAGAAGATGCTTCAAAGCATGGAAGAAGGGAGGCAGCAAGGAGGCCAAGCAGCTAAACGAACTGCCAAAAGAGTTATTTACAATGCTAAACAAGGCATTAACACTTAAGGAGCGGGGCCCGACTTAAGTCCGTATCTAAAAAGCAGCAAGTTAGGAGCATTATTAAGGCTTTTAACCCGTAAACGGCGGAAAAGCTCATAAGAGGTTTTACTGGGCGACGGCGGCAAAGCTCTTAAGAGGGAGGCCTAAAAAAAATTTAAACGGCCCCAGTAGCACTAAAAAAATTTTTTTTTTTCCATATACCTCATATCACTCCTCCACATCCCCTCCTTCCCCCTTTTCCCCTCCCCCTTCAATTATCACCTATATTCCCTGTTATTCCCTAATTTGTTGGTATATTTTTGTGCTAACATTAGCAAAATGTCTGGAGGATGTGCTTACGTGCCTAGCAAGTGTGTTATACAACCGAGTGTGTGAATGAGTAGGCTCAGTGTGGCTTGAGGCCTCGTGGAGGGAGGGGTTGTCTCAATTTTCTCCATAATTCATGAGTGGGCTGGTCCATCTATATTCGCGATTTTGACCAGAAAAATTATATTTTCACTTGTTTTATTGTTGTTACAGGTTATTATCTTCATAGTGAAGGTAAAATAGGCTCATATGAATAAGTAATAACAATATTTATCGTAAAATGACGATTATAGGCCTGAATGGAGCCAATATGCTCGCCCATGGGCAGCTAGTTCAATACCCACCCCTCGGTGTTGCCGGGTTAAAGGGTTAAAATCGAGTGCAAATGGCCGGGAGCGCAGCAGGCCACACGGCCGACACCCAGGGCTTACCGCCGCCCATTGACTCACGCTCCCTCTGTTCTCGAGAGGCCGGCAGTGTAGCCAGTAGTGTAGCTGGAAAAAATATGCCGCTATACGCTAAACTCCCATGTTGGTGGTACCACTGCATCAAAACGACGAGTTCTACGTAGCTCGTTCTGGTCTCATTTTGAAGCTTGTAGCGCCTAGATTTTTGCTGAATGCATTTCTTTTCATGCAGATACTTGATTGATCATTCAGGAGGGCCTGAATATGCCCAAAATAGCCCAAAACCCCCCGCTAGACGAGGGTTAAGGACCTGGTCCTCGTACAAGTGTGTAACACTGACAATCTCAATGGGATCTTCAACCTAGCTAGGTGAGTTAAAAATGACAGTAGGGATATTATAGGTGAACAGTGTGTTAGAAACAATAATGGGAAGATTGTGTATGCAGAACATGAAATCAGAGAAGCATGGAAGGCACACAGCTATTAACGATTGCTAAATGTAGAGTTTGAATGGGATAAGGAACAGCTTAGTATCGAAAAACCAATATCTGGACCCCCTCCTTTGATAGCACCAGCTGTAGTGAGCGACACAATCAATAAAATGAAGGACGGCAAAGCTCCAGGGTGCTCTGACATTGTCGCTGAGATGATAAAAGCCTCAGGGGAGACTGGTGTCAACTTAGTCACTGAGTTGATAAACACCATTATTAAAGATGAGAAAATCCCCGAGGATTGACACAAAGTGTAATAGTAAATATATACAAAGGAAAAGGGGATGCGCTAGATAGAGGTAATTATAGGAGCCTGAAAATGCTTGACCAAATCATGAAGGTCTGTGAGAGAGTCTTTGAGGGTTTGATCAGGCAAAGCATCTCCATTGATGATATGCAGTTTGGTTTTATGCCAGGACGTGGTACAACCGATGCTATCTGCATAGTCAGGCAGATACAGGAAAGATACTTACTAAAAGCCAGGGATCTTTACTTTGTACTTGTAGACCTGGAGAAGGCCTTTGACAGATTTTGTGCAGTGGGCTATGAGGAAACTTGGTGTGGAAGAGTGGCTGGTGCGTGTGATAATGAAGATGTATGAGGATTCGCGAACTGCGGTGAGGGTGAAAGGTGTACTGAGTCCGTGTTGAAGTTTATCAGGGTTCAGTGTTAAGCTCCCTCCTCTTTATTATGGTCCTGGAGGCACTGTCTAGAGCTTTTGGAGGCGGACTCCCATGGGAACTGTTTTATGCAGAAAATTTAGTCCTAATAGCTGACAATGTGCAAGATGCTGAGGCCAAATTCAGAAGATGGAGAGAGGGCATGGTGAGCAAGGGTTTAACCCCTTCTGTACCGCAACGTCCTTTGTTAATTTATTCTAGCTATATTTAGACGATTTTGTGCATTTGAGAAGGATCTATCTATCTATCTATCTATTGCCTGACGCCGTGATCCCCGAAGGGGTGGCCACGAACGAACCACCCCCATGCACCTCTGTCCCGAGTCAGTCGACGCCCCTCCCCCCCAACCAGCACCGCCTTCGTTCATGTACTTCCTCACTCCATCCTTCCACCTCTCATTCGGTCTACCTCTCCCTCTCTATCCCTCCACCTCGCTTCGTACACCCTCTTAGTCATTCTCTCGCTTTCCATACGTTCCATATGGCCGAACCATCTCAAGTTGTTCCTTTTCACACTTTCCAGCACATCTACCTCCACACCACACCTCCTTCTTACTTCCTCATTAGTCTGTCTATCCCTCCATGTAACTCCGCACGCACTCCTTAAGTAATTCATTTCCACTGCCCTCACTCTTGGTCTGAGTCTCTCAACCAACGTCCATGCTTCGCTTCCGTAAGTCAGTGTCGGGATTACCACACTGTCATGCAAGGACTTCTTCACTTCCATACTGACCACCCTATTTCTTGTTACTGCTTTTAGCGTTCCTACAACCCTCTTCCCCTGTTGTACCCTCTCCCGCACTTCTTCATCCATAGTCCCATCTTTACTCAACACACTGCCCAGATACTTAAGAGTTGACGATCTCCATAGCCTGACCGTTCAGCTTCACCTCACACTCTATGGTAGTAAAAAGGGTTAAGTGAGATAGTTCGAGGACTGTTAATTGCTGTAGGCTCTTATTAACTGAGTAAATTTGTCTAATAGTAGCCAGAATAAAGTTAAAAAGCCGTTGCCGGTACAGAAGGGGTTAAGAGTCAATATTAACAAAACCAAGGTTATGCATTGTAGATTGAGACAAGGCAATGTGGAAAAGAGCGGTGCATACCCATGTACAGTGTGTGGAAAGCGTGTGGCCGCTAACTCGATTCGATGTAGCATCTGTTGATGTTGGGTACACCATATGGGAGTAAGCGCTGTAGTAGAATAAAAGGACCCCTGCCGAAGGATAAGTCAGAAATAGAGAAATTTGAGTGCGTAGTGTGCAAAGGCGAGCTTGTGTTAAGTAATGAGCCTGTGGCTGTGAACTTTGGAATTGAGTCTTTGCCGCTGGTGGACAAGTTTTATTACCTAGGAGATACCATCTCTGCCGGTGGTGGGACCGAGGCTGCCACTGTCGCTAGAATTAGATGTGGCTGGGGAAAGCTCAGAGAACTGCTGCCAGTTCTGACCATGAAAAGAATGCCTCTCCCGCTGAAGGGAAAGGTGTATGCCTCATGTGTTAGAAGTGCAATGATGTATGCCTCAGAAACATGGGCCGTTAAAGTAGAGGATGTCAACAGAATGGAACGTAATGAAATGAGAATGGTGAGATGGATGTGTGGGGTCAAGCTGCAGGATAGAATAACAAATGATGAGTTGAGGAGACATTTAGGTATGAAGAGTATTAGCGAGGGGATGCGTACAAGTAGACTGGGATGGTATGGACATGTGGAGAGAATGGATGAACAAAATTGGGTGAAAAAATGCAGGTCTGTGATTGTGGAGGGAGCTGCACCAAGGGGTGGACCGAGGAAGACCTGGGATCGGACTATACGTGCCGATCTCAAATCCAAAAACTTGACAAGTGAAGCAGCCCTTAACAGGGTTGCCTGGAATGCCGCCATTAGGACAAGAGACTGAAACTGCACGTATGTGTGGAGCACTTGGTCTTAACATTTTATGTATGTACGTATGTACTGACAGAAAACCCTTCTCTGTACACTCCTACTATTATATCTCTTTCCTCAGTTTCAAACCAAAGGTGGATGTTGCGTATACGTACGCAACAATCTTGCTTTCTCTCTTGTTCCCAACTTTGATTCTTCTGAATTCTCAACTCTCTGGGTAAAGCTTTCTTGTCACTCTCAAACTAAATATTTCTGCGCTGTTTATCTCAGCCCTAATTCTACTGACTATCCAAAATTCTTTGACTATCTAACTTCTAATGTGGGACACATTCTATCAATCTCTCCTTTCACAGAAATCTCCATCCTAGGAGATTTTAACGTTCACCACTGCCAACGGCTCTCCTCTCTTTCCACTGACCAGCCTGGTTAACAAGCCTTCATCTTTTCTATCCTAAATGACATAGAGCAGTTAGTTCAGCAACCCAGCCATATCCCGAATCACTTTAGAGATCAGCCCAACATTCTTGACTTATTTCTAACCTCTAATCCTTCTGCTTATACTGTAAATCTTTTCTCTCCTTTGGGCTCCTCCGACCATAAACTATAGGTTTGACTCCTGTAAGGAGATAAAGAAAACCTAATATTTAGTAGTGGCCCCGTAATCATTGACGAACATGCCTATTACATAAGGCATCCTCTTCAAACACTAATCCGCCGTAGTTTGAATCTACCGCGCAGAGCATTTAAAATCTTAGGAGCCTTCATCATGAGCGCACGCGACCTCACTCATGGCTTCAGTCATTATGAATTGGGTTCTCACTACGAAAAAACTTCGTAAAAAATAAAAAACAAAAATAAAATAAGAATAACTATCCAATAAGCTTTCCATCATATCGTGGATGTACTTGTGTGGATCTTTGACCAGACGCTGATTCAGGCGTCATTCTTCCTTCACTGACATATCAAGTAAACCAAAATCCTTAATACATCAACGAATGGGAAGGGGATGGTCGGGAGGGCCCCAGTCGTCAATGATTACGGGGCCACTACTAAATATTAGTTTTTTTTTATCTCCTTACAGGAGTCAAACCTATAATTTATTAGTGGCCCCTCCATCATTGACGAACATGCCTGATTTCTAAGACTGGAGGGGGACATTCGTAACTAGTGGATATATTCCTAAAATTATAACCAAACATAAATGAATTCTTGTACATTCGTAGAAATACTGAACTCGTGTACTTATGCAGAAGTAATTACTTCAAAAGTAAAAGTCGTAGTTGCAACTACCGAGATTTCTCAAAAATCTATTGCTTCACAGCCAAAGCTACTTACAACAAGAATTGTTGTAACACTACTATTGGCCTTTAGCACAATTTCCTGCAATGAATACTACAGAGAAAATTTATAATACAAATACTTACTCCAGGTTCTGCATAGACCCGCCGGGACCCAGCTCTGGAAAAAAAGAAAATTTCCAGGAATTAATGCTCATAAGGTTACCCCAAACATGTTCGCACACAAGTGTTAAATAACCCGCCGGGTAACGAGACGTAATACTCAACGACTACAGCTTGCTACGCGGTGGGGTTTCCTAAGTAAAAGATTTCAAAATATCTTAATTTGTCCAAAAGATTTATGAATACCCTCTGACATAATATATAAAGACCAGCATGGCGTTTATAACTGATTAAGTCTTTCCGGTGGTGTTTGTTTCAAGATTCAATTTTGGAAAAAAAAAAACTAAAAAAGACGCCGGCCCCCGAATTATCTCGTAGATCAAAAACTGGGAAGCCTGACAAATATACGAGATCTAACTTCTCCCGAAGTATCTTTTTAGATCGCCGTATGTTGAAGGCGGCGATACAAAACGTATCCCTCAATTGTCTGGTTAACTAACTGAATTGTAAATTCGTTATTCCCATCCCTCCAAGGAGCACCCGCCGGGTGTGAATATTAGTTTAAAAAACGTTAACCCCAATTGTGCCCTAAAGCGCCGTATGTTGAAGGAGGCGATACACCATGCATCCCTCAATTATCTGGTCAACTAAACTGAATTTTGCAAATTCGGGCATCCCACCCTTCCAGGTTGCACCCGCCGGGTGATTTAAAGTTTAAAAGTTAACCCCAATTGTTCCTAACCCCACTTCTTTGTAAACGATCGCCGGGGAGGAAATACAAATATCGCGAATTACAAATCAGTTAATATAACCACCCAAAGGTACAACCGCCGGATTTTATATGCAATGTCAAACCAATTGTACCTGCCCCAGACCTCTTTGTAAAAAGGTCGCCGGGAGGGAAAGACTAAACAAACAAACAGCATTGTTTCAATGGATGGTTTATTAAAGATTTCAGCATATCTTTTACCTGTCCAAAAGAATTAAGCATAACTTCTTAATCCTCATAAAGATGAAGCATATCTTTAATAAAGATGAAGTCTTTCAAGTATCCCTTTACACTTGAAACACTAGTAAGATTCAGGCATCTTTTTATCCCATAAAAAGTCTAAGCCTATCTTAATCTCTAATCCGACTTCTCCCAGAAGCCCTCATAGATCGCCGTCTTGAAGGCCGTGATACCCTATTGTATCAATCAATTGTTTGGCAAATTATCTCGAATCGGAAATCCGTTAAGATAACCATCCGAAGGTACAACCGCCGGGTTTTATATGCAATGTCAAACCAATTATACCTGCCCCAGACCTCTTTGTAAAAAGGTCGCCGGGAGGTAAAGACCAAACAAACAGACAGCATTGTTTCAATGGCTTTGAAAAGCAGAGAAAACCAAGTCCAACAGGTGTCAGCCTGATCACCTAGAAAACTGTGTGGAGCCCCCCTCGACGGGAATAACCCAGGAAGCCTGATCCCAGGCTCGACCATAGAAAACGCAGTTTCTGATGAGCCCTCAAGCGACCAAACTCGTCGGGGTAACTTACCTATTTTTAGCCATCCTGACTAAAACTCGGTAAACAAAAACGGTGTTCTCGGAGCAACGAGAAAAACGCCGGAAAGGTAACCCACACTAAACGATACATTACAGGAGGGCGTAATGCATAAAGCAATGAATAACACAGGAAGTCTGATCCCAGGCTCGACCACAGAAAACGCAGTTTCTTATGAGCCCTCAAGCGACCAACTCGTCGGGGTAACTTACCTATTTTGAGCCATCCTGACTAAAACTCGGTAAACAAAAACGGTGTTCTCGGAGCAACGAGAAAAAACGCCGGAAAGGTAACCCACACCAAACGAGACATTTTAACACATTTTATACAAAGGGTGTGCGCAAAAATAGGGATACCTGAACAGGAGGGCGTAATGCATAAAGCAAAAACCGAGGCAAAGGTAGCCATGACAGAGACTGGTGGGATACTTACTCCAGGTTCTGCATAGACCCGCCGGGACCCAGCTCTGGAAAAAAGAAAATTTCCAGGAATTAATGCTCATAAGGTTAACCCAAACATGTTCGCACACAAGTGTTAAATAACCCGCCGGGTAACGAGAGGTAATACTCAACGACTACAGCTCGCTACGCGGTGGGGTTTCCTAAGTAAAAGATTTCACAATATCTTAATTTGTCCAAAAGATTTATGAATACCCTCTGACATAATATATAAAGACCAGCATGGCGTTTATAACTGATTAAGTCTTTCCGGTGGTGTTTGTTTCAAGATTCAATTTTGGAAAAAAAAAAAAAAAAAGACGCCGGCCCTCGGATTATCTCGTAGATCAAAAACTGGGAAGCCTGACAAAAATACGAGATCTAACTTCTCCCGAAGTATCTTTTTAGATTGCCGTATGTCGAAGGCGGCGATACAAAACGTATCCCTCAATTGTCTGGTTAACTAACTGAATTGTAAATTCGTTATTCCCATCCCTCCAAGGAGCACCCGCCGGGTGTGAATATTAGTTTAAAAAACGTTAACCCCAATTGTGCCCTAAAGCGCCGTATGTTGAAGGAGGCGATACACAATGCATCCCTCAATTGTCTGGTCAACTAAACTGAATTTTGCAAATTCGGGCATCCCACCCTTCCAGGTTGCACCCGCCGGGTGATTTAAAGTTTAAAAGTTAACCCCAATTGTTCCTAACCCCACGTCTTTGTAAAAGATCGCCGGGGAGGAAATACAACAACAGCATAGTTTTATATTGGCTTTGCAAAACCGAAAAAACTACAAACAACACGTGTCCGTATGAACACTGTTAGATGGGTACAGCCAACCCGCCGGGAATCATAAGGAGCCTGAAACAGGCACCCCAGAGACGCAGTCCTGGGGAGCCACAGACACCCACTCGCCGGGGAAACAAGCCTGTTTTTAAACCACGCGTGGCCAAAACTCGGCAACCAGCCGGGGTTATCAAGGTGAAACCAAGAAAAACCCGCCGGAAAAACCCCACCCCGTCCAGATACCATCTGAACGCACCACCGGACCGAGGCGTAGCCAAAACACAACTAACGCCGGGCCCAAGATAGTCCGTGGAATTAGCCAATACACAACTAACCCAGGACACATAAATAGTCCGTGGAATTAGCCAATACACAACTAAACCAGGACACACATGACACAGTAGTACATATTTAGAAATAAATCAATAACACTTGTATATGTGGTAAAGCTACGAGAGGCTGGCTAGGCCTAGGCAGACGGATAACATTAACATGTCGGAATATAAACAAAAAGCACTGAATTATATCACAACAGGAACCACCGCCAACACACCACTGTAGCAAATACTTCCGGCAAAGGGAAGAACTGACTCGGGACCCAGAAAAAACTTCACTAAGTGAAGAAAAATACGCTGGGAACGTCCGCAAAAATACGCTACCTCATCAGAAAGATAAAAGGAAGCAATAACGCGTAATGACAGCCGCCTGCATCACAAAGCTAGCTAACTGTGAAAAAGTTCACCTGTCCACAACCGGACCACGAGGGTACATCCGAAATAGATGCCCCAAACACACGACCCAAAATACACTGCACTGCGGGCAACCAGCCCAGGACACTCCTGCTACGCATATCCTAACCTTACTCGATACATCCCGGAGTAAACAAATGAGAAAAAACTCACTAGGGACGCAGCAAATGTGGAACCAGCGGAGCGTGGAGAGACACGTCCGGGCCGGCTGACCGCAGAGCAGAGAAGGAAGAATGACGCCTGAATCAGCGTCTGGTCAAAGATCCACACAAGTACATCCACGATATGATGGAAAGCTTATTGGATAGTTATTTTTATTTTATTTTTGTTTTTTATTTTTTACGAAGTTTTTTCGTAGTGAGAACCCAATTCATAATGACTGAAGCCATGAGTGAGGTCGTGTGCGCTCATGATGAAGGCTCCTTAGATTTTAAATGCTCTGCGCGGTAGATTCAAACTACGGCGGATTAGTGTTTGAAGAGGATGCCTTATGTAATAGGCATGTTCGTCAATGATGGAGGGGCCACTAATAAATTTATCTCTGTCACCAATCCTATCTCTTCAGTACGGCCACCCGATCCTCCCAGCCGGCGGCGCTTGTGGCAGTTTGGTACTGCCAACTGGGAGGCTCTTCGGCAGTACTTGTTCGATTTCCCATGGAATGACTTTTGCTTCCATGGCCGGGGTCCCTCGGAGAGTGCTGAACGCATTACCGAGGTAATCCTCTCGGGCATGGAAGCATACATTCCATTTTCCTTCTCGCAGTCTAATGCAACAAAATCTTGGTTTACTCACACTTGCTCTACTGCTGTTCGCAATAAGGAGGAAGCATTCAAATGGTACCGTAGCCTTCAAACTTAAGAATCTCATACTTCCTATGTTTTTGCTCGGTATCAAGCCAAATCTGTTCTTTGCCTCGCCAAACATTGTTTCATCAATAATAAATGCACTGAACTATCCAACTCTAGCTCTTCCCAAGCCTTCTGGCATCTAGCCAAAAACCTCTCCAACAATTTTTCTTCTTCGTCTTTCCCTCCTCTTTTCCACTCTGACGGCACCATCGTCACTTCTTCCTCTGACAAAGCTTAACTCTTTGCTAACACTTTCACTAAAAACTCCACTTTGGATGATTCTGGTGCTAGTCCTCCCTCTCCACCCCCTCTCTCCTACTTATGCCTAACATCATAATATCTTCCAAGGATGTACTTTCCACCATATCTGGGGTTGGGTGTGATAGGGATCTGCCTTGTGTGGGCCGATCGGCTTTCTGCAGACTCCCATTTTCTTATGTTCTTATGTAAACATTTAACTTAATCAATTCTTCTCAGCATGGATGCACTTAACATTCTTGCCTTACTAATTTGCTTACCTTTTTCTTAGAGGTATATGAAGCAGTAGATAATGACAAGTCATATTATGATATAATATATTTAGATTTCAGTAAATCTTTCGACAGAGTCCCTCATGAGAGATTGATGAGAAAAGTTGAGGCACATGGATTAGGTGGGTCGTTGTTGGGATGGATTAGGTCATGGCTAATTGGTAGGAAGCAGAGAGTCAGCATATGGTATTAAGTGAGAATGGAGAGCACTCAAAAGTGGTGTCCCCAGGGATCTGTATTCAATTAAATTCAATTCAATTCAAATATATTTATTTAGCCTTCAGATATACAATAAGTTCAGAATTTAAATACATGGAAGTCAACTGGCTAAGCCTTATGAGAGAAAACTCTCTTTAAGGCACCTTCATTTAACCCGAATTAATTTACATTTGTACATACATATAATATATACTCTTTCAATTCGCACCCATAAACTTACACTACATAAACATACTCACCCATAAACTTACACCACATAAACATACTCACCCATAAACTTACACTACATAAACATACTCACCCATAAACTTACACCACATAAACATACTCACCCATAAACTTACACTACATAAACATACTCACCCATAAACTTACACCACATAAACATACTCACCCATAAACTTACACCACATAAACATACTCACCCATAAACTTACACCACATAAACATACTCACCCATAAACTTACACCACATAAACATACTCACCCATAAACTTACACTACATAAACATACTCACCCATAAACTTACACCACATAAACATACTCACCCATAAACTTACACTACATAAACATACTCACCCATAAACTTACACCACATAAACATACTCACCCATAAACTTACACTACATAAACATACTCACCCATAAACTTACACCACATAAACATACTCACCCATAAACTTACACTACATAAACATACTCACCCATAAACTTACACCACATAAACATACTCACCCATAAACTTACACCACATAAACATACTCACCCATAAACTTACACCACATAAACTTACACCACATAAACTTACACCACATAAACATACTCACCCATAAACTTACACCACATAAACATACTCACCCATAAACTTACACTACATAAACATACTCACCCATAAACTTACACCACATAAACATACTCACCCATAAACTTACACCACATAAACATACTCACCCATAAACTTACACCACATAAACTTACACCACATAAACTTACACCACATAAACATACTCACCCATAAACTTACACCACATAAACATACTCACCCATAAACTTACACCACATAAACTTACACCACATAAACTTACACCACATAAACTTACACCACATAAACATACTCACCCATAAACTTACACCACATAAACATACTCACCCATAAACTTACACTACATAAACATACTCACCCATAAACTTACACCACATAAACATATTCACCCATAAACTTACACCACATAAACATACTCACCCATAAACTTACACCACATAAACATACTCACCCATAAACTTACACCACATAAACATACTCACCCATAAACTTACACCACATAAACATTCTCACCCATAAACTTACACTACATAAACATACTCACCCATAAACTTACACCACATAAACATACTCACCCATAAACTTACACCACATAAACTTACACCACATAAACATACTCACCCATAAACTTACACCACATAAACATACTCACCCATAAACTTACACTACATAAACATACTCACCCATAAACTTACACCACATAAACATACTCACCCATAAACTTACACTACATAAACATACTCACCCATAAACTTACACCACATAAACATACTCACCCATAAACTTACACCACATAAACATACTCACCCATAAACTTACACTACATAAACATACTCACCCATAAACTTACACCACATAAACATACTCACCCATAAACTTACACTACATAAACATACTCACCCATAAACTTACACCACATAAACATACTCACCCATAAACTTACACTACATAAACATACTCACCCATAAACTTACACCACATAAACATACTCACCCATAAACTTACACCACATAAACATACTCACCCATAAACTTACACCACATAAACATACTCACCCATAAACTTACACTACATAAACATACTCACCCATAAACTTACACTACATAAACATACTCACCCATAAACTTACACCACATAAACATACTCACCCATAAAGTTACACCACATAAACATACTCACCCATAAACTTACACCACATAAACATACTCACCCATAAACTTACACCACATAAACATACTCACCCATAAACTTACACTACATAAACATACTCACCCATAAACTTACACTACATAAACATACTCACCCATAAACTTACACCACATAAACATACTCACCCATAAACTTACACTACATAAACATACTCACCCATAAACTTACACCACATAAACATATTCACCCATAAACTTACACCACATAAACATACTCACCCATAAACTTACACCACATAAACATACTCACCCATAAACTTACACCACATAAACATACTCACCCATAAACTTACACCACATAAACATTCTCACCCATAAACTTACACTACATAAACATACTCACCCATAAACTTACACCACATAAACATACTCACCCATAAACTTACACCACATAAACTTACACCACATAAACATATTCACCCATAAACTTACACCACATAAACATACTCACCCATAAACTTACACTACATAAACATACTCACCCATAAACTTACACCACATAAACATACTCACCCATAAACTTACACTACATAAACATACTCACCCATAAACTTACACCACATAAACATACTCACCCATAAACTTACACCACATAAACATACTCACCCATAAACTTACACCACATAAACATACTCACCCATAAACTTACACCACATAAACATACTCACCCATAAACTTACACTACATAAACATACTCACCCATAAACTTACACTACATAAACATACTCACCCATAAACTTACACCACATAAACATACTCACCCATAAACTTACACCACATAAACATACTCACCCATAAACTTACACCACATAAACATACTCACCCATAAACTTACACCACATAAACATACTCACCCATAAACTTACACCACATAAACTTACACCACATAAACATACTCACCCATAAACTTACACCACATAAACATACTCACCCATAAACTTACACTACATAAACATACTCACCCATAAACTTACACCACATAAACATACTCACCCATAAACTTACACTACATAAACATACTCACCCATAAACTTACACCACATAAACTTACACCACATAAACTTACACCACATAAACTTACACCACATAAACATACACCACATAAACTTACACCACATAAACTTTCACCACATAAACATACACCACATAAACATACACCACATAAACTTACACCACATAAACTTACACCACATAAACATACACCACATAAACTTACACCACATAAACTTACACCACATAAACATACACCACATAAACTTACACCACGTAAACTTACACCACATAAACTTACACCACATAAACTTACACCACATAAACTTACACCACATAAACATACACCACATAAACTTACACCACGTAAACTTACACCACATAAACTTACACCACATAAACTTACACCACATAAACTTACACCACATAAACATACACCACATAAACATACACCACATAAACATACACCACATAAACATACACCACATAAACATACACCACATAAACATACACCACATAAACTTACACCACATAAACATACACCACATAAACTTACACCACATAAACATACTCAGCACAAAAGTAACTTACAATTTGACGGATGTTTTAATATTTACTCAATAACAATGATTTGAGGGACATCTTAAAACTAGACAGGGAGGGTTTATCCAGAATATGCCGAGGCAGTGCATTCCAGACCTTTACACCATGATAATGAATCGATTTTTGAGATTGATTTGATGCCAATAATGGAATTTCTAAATCTCTTGTGTTTCTTAACCTCTGAACTGCGAATGTGGGTAATTAGAAACGTCTGCCTGTGCTGACGTATTTGAGCTGTTTCCATCACTAAAATATTCATTTTACCATAAATAGCATTAATACTTATCCATATGCGCCTATTATAGGTTGATTATAAAGGTATTAACCTGTTACAACAATAAAACGAGTGGAAACAGCGTTTGGATGGTCAAAATCGGCGATACAGGCCGCGAGTTACATAATGTATGGGTGAGGCAACCTCCTTTCCCGCCAATTTCCCCCAAGGCCACTGAGACACTGTCGATCGATACTCTCTCTCTCTCTCTTGCACTCGCTTGCTAACAGTGATGACAATGCCCTGCTTGCAACTCGCTAATGTTAGCACGAAAATATACCTCAGAATAAGGGAATAACAGGGCAAATAGGTGATAACTGAAGGAGGGGAGGAAAGTGGGGAAGGAGGGGAGGTAGAGAAGTGATATTTTGCATGGCCCAGGGGTAAAAAAAAAATAAAATAAATATATATATATTTTTTTTCAATGTTTAAAATTTATGTTTTTTTTTCTCTGACTCTTAAGAGTCTTCCCGCAGTCCGCCGGGGGACTCTTAAGAGTCTTCCCGTAGTTCCCGGGTTAAGGTATATCTTTCATTTAAACGAAAATTAAATATATTTATGGGATTGTAATTATTAATGGCTTTATAAACAAAGATAGCAGTGCAATATATGTTTATGTCTTCCCATTTTAAAAGCCTTAGAGATTTAAATAATTCATTTGTGTGATCATATTTTCTTTTGAAAGTGATTGTCCTAATAATTTTCTTTTGCGCTAGTTTGACTCTCTCTATCTTAGTTTTACCTGCGGTTGCCCAAACTGTGTGACAGTATGAAAAGTAAGGGTACACCAAGGAGTAGTAAAGTTGTTTAAGTACTTCCGAAGGAAAGCAGTTACGAGTTAGATATAATATACCACATTGTTTATTTATCTTGTTTGTTAATGTTTGTATATGTGACTGCCAAGTCAATTGCCTATCCACTACAACACCAAGAAATTTTATATTTTGCTCTTCTATTAACATTGAATTTCCTATTTTAATGGAATCTACATTTGGAGGAACATTCTTTTTTCTGTGATGAATAATATATTTTGTTTTGTCGATATTTAAGGTATTGGGTCCTCTTATGTTTGTTATATACATAAATGACCTTGATTTAGGTATAACTAGTAGGATAAGTAAATTTGCAGACTATATCAAAATGGGGAGAACAATAGATTCAGATAGCGACATAGAGTGCATCCAAAGGGATCTAGATAACTTACACGAATGGTCAGTAAATTGGCAGATAAATTTTAACATTGACAAATGCAAGGTATTAAAGATACGGAAGATGAATACAATTGTAAAATATAAACTAGCTAATATGGAATTAGAAAACTCAGACTGTGAGAAAGATCTAGGTGTGTTTGTTAGCAATGATTTGAATCTTAGAAAACAGCGTATAAGCGTTCGTAACAAGGCAAACAGGATTCTCGGGTTCATCTCTAGGAGTGTGAGCAACAGAACTTCTGATGTTATCTTAAAAATGTACTTGTCATTAGTGAGACCCTATATGGATTATGCTGTTCAAATTTGATGTCCTTATCACAGAATGGACATAGATTCCCTGGAGAGAGTACAACATAGAATGACAAAAATTATCTATAATATTATAAATCTTCCATATGAAGAAAGGTTGAAGAAATTAGGCTTACATTCGTTAAAGAGACGCATAGTTAGAGGGGATATGATTGAGATGTTAAAGTGGGATTAATAAGGGGGACGTGAGGGGTGTACTAGGGGCTCAGCCACTCAGTGATTGCGAGGGAACTCGAACAAATGGTTCCAAATTAGATAAATTTCGTTTCAGAAAAGATATAGGCAAGTGTTGGTTTGGTGACGGGGTTGTAGATATGTGGAAGAGGCTAACAGGTGCTATGGTGGGATCGAGAACGATAGAGAGCTTTAGGAAAAAAATGGATAGGCATCTGGACGAGATGGGTGGGTGTGAGGAGGGTCTGCCGGGTGTGGGCCAATCGGCGCGCTGCAGAGCCCCGTTTACTGACCTCTGACCGTTTTGGTGAGGTAGGTCCTTATGCTATTGGTGAGCTGGGCCTTGTAATTGGGGTTGGGTGTGAGAGGGATCTGCCTTGTGTGGGCCGGTCGGCTTTCTGCAGACTCCAATTTTCTTATGTTCTTATAACACTGGTGGCAGATGGTTGTTTTTCATTCACAAGGAAGGAGCTTGACAAAGTATATATTTTGGCTAACAACAGAATAAGCACCCCGACCCGTTATGGCTGCTAGATCGCATATTCCAATTCCCTGCAGTTACAATCCGGAAGTCTATGATATTCATATATACTTATATGTAGTGAAACCCGTACTAGACCTTGCATATAAAACTGACAGGGAGAAAATTGCAGTATTATAAACTTATTTGGGGAAACCTGTTGCATTTATCGCCAGTAAAATAAGACCTAAATTTAGGCAGATAATAATCGATGCCATGCATCCATCTTTCGGCGCTGTTGTTGCGCTATCATAAATTGACAGTGTGAAATACGAAGGAAACTTGGACAAGACCCTGGCGATACGAAAGAAACACGTTGGGACTGCTTATCTATGGGCAACAAAAGCCCACCGAGAAGAACAAGTCTTCGCCATCCTTCTGTGCATATTACCCCCAGTGTGAAAATCATTTTTCAATCAACGACTCAGTAGGGTTCGACAGAGATGTCATAACCATTAGGAAACTGATGGCTTCAGAAAATACCCACCAATAGCATATCAGAGCCATCAAAAGGATAGACTACCAACCCAACCTCAGCCAGAACCATCAAACTCTTGACGTATCACACCGACGAGCCCTCCTGGCGCCGCAAATCCAACGCCAACTGGAGGAAAACTGAAGGTGAAGGGGGGCACGCATCAACACCTCCTTACACCAAGATTCGACCCTCTGGCAAATATAAGTCAAAGAATAGGAGAAACTTAATGGCAATACTCAACTCATTTGAGTTTCCTGCTTGCAGTCCAAGATGTGCTATACACGACATGAAGGATCAGCTCAAGCAGAGCCAGCAAAAGCACCACCGAGGCATCCACGCCTCCAACGAAGAACAAGAGGACCTGTAACAGAGTGGCGTAGAAGAGGACATTTCAGAAGACTACAAAGAAATGGAGACAGACCATGTCCTGAGTCCACTCCGGATTTTTAAGGAGGCACCCGTCCATTTCAGCTGTGGCACGGGGACATAATCAACACGCTCCCCTCCTGTATACATCAAGCTAAGAATCAATGGTGTGGAATTTGTTTTTTTATATGTATGGAGACAAAAGGCAGGTTGCCTGTACGAGTGTCTCCCCCAAAGCCAAAAGAGTGACAGAGAACCAAATTCAAGAGACATTGGGGTAAAAATGTCTGGACACACGAAATTTAAAGCAGTTTAAGTCATAGGATGAAGGAAAGATTGATTGAGGGAGAGAGTTCCAGAGTTCACTTGTTGAGTAGAAGAAAGTGAGAAAATTTGCCAATTCTTGGAGCTGGACAGAATAGGAGTGGGACTGTGTAGAAAGGCAGGTGCCTCGCACTCGCCGCAAGGGAGGGGTATGCACTGAGAGAGTTCTGAAGAACACTGATTGTTGTAATAGCGATAGTAGAGTGAAAGAGACGCAACATTGCGACGTGTAGAAAGAGATTGTAGGGAAGTAATAAGAGTAATTGAGTTGATGAGGAGAAATGCTTTTGATTCTACTTGTTCGAGAAGTGCTGTATGGGTGGAGCCTCCCCACACATGCCAAGAATACTTGATACAGGGGCGCACTGTGCCCCGATACAGAGCAAGAAGCTATGCGGAGGTGAAGAACCCACAGAGACAGTTGAACACACCTAACTTTTGGGAAGCTGTTTTAGCAAGAATGGTAATATGATCTTTCCAAGAAAGGTCAGATGAAAAATATACACCTAGAATATAGAGAGAAGATGAAGGATTTATTTATGTGTTGTTGAAGAATAATTTATAAGTTTTGCGGAAGATTGTGATGGAGAAATAGAGGGAAAAATTGGGTCTTGGTGGAGTTGAAAGTAACAAGATTTTCTCTAACCCAAACAGAAATAATTGATAGATCAGAAGATAAACGTTATATGGCCCTGTTACGTGAGTTTTGCAGTGATTGCATCCTGAGTTGATGTGAAAAACTAGTTGAAAAGTGCAAGGTAGAGTCATCTCCATGTGAGTTGATAGGACTAGAGGTACAGTTGAGATGATTAATAAATATTAGAAAGAATATTGGAGACAGAACAGAACCCTAATATAAGGAACACCAGAGCTGATAGGTTGAGGAAGTGAGCGATGGCCGTCCACAACTGCAGCTATGGAGCAGTCTGTAAGGAAATTAGAGACAACGGCACAGATAGAGGGATAGAAACCGAAGGAGGGTAGTTTGGAAATTAGAGATTTGTGCCGACTCTAGCAAAGGCTTTCGATACGTCTAGCACAATAGAAAAAGTCTCACCGAAGTCCCGAAAGGAGGATGAATAAGAATTAATAAGACAAGCAAGAAGATCCCAGTAGAGCGGCCCTTAAGGAAACCGTACTGGCAATCTGAAAGTAGATTATGAGAAGATAAATGCTTAAGAAATTTTGAATTAAGAATAGTTTAAAAAACTTTAGAGATGCAAGAAATGAGAGCAATTGGACGATAGTTGGAGGGTTGAGAGCGGTCACTCTTCTTTGGGACAGGTTTAATAAAAGCAAACTTCCAGCAAGAAGGAGAGACGTAAGAGAAAAGACAGAGACAAAAGAGTTTGCCTAGGCAGGGAGTCAGCATGGAAGAACAGTTTTTAAGTACAACAGGGGGAACACCATCCGGTCCGTACGCCTTCTTAGTTTAAATACTAAGAAGGCGTACGGACCGGATGGTGTTCCATAGAGGGCAGAAATTACATCCTTAGAAGATATTATGATATTGGGCATAGGTAAGTGAGAGGGTGAGTGGAGAGGGAGGAGTAGTGTAATCATGCAAGGTAAAGTTCAGCTTTGTCAGAGGAAGAGGTGGCGGTGGTACCGTCAGAGTGGAAAAGAGGAGAAAAAGATGAGGAAATGAAATTGTTGGAGAGGTTTTTGGCTAGATGCCAGAAAGCTTGGGAAGATCTGAGTTGGAAAGTTCAGAGCATTTGTTATTGATGAAAGAGGTTTTGGTGAGTCGAAGGACAGATTTGGCTTGATTCCGGACAGAGACATATACAGTAAAGTACAGGATTCTTGAGTTCGAAGGTGACGGTACTGTTTGAATGCTTCCTCCTTATTGCGGACAGCAGTAGAACAAGCGTGAGTAAACCAAGATTTTTGTGAGTTTGTCTGAGAGAAAGAGAATGGGATGTATGCTTCCATAACCGAAAGGATTACCTCAGTAATGCACTCGGAACTCTCTGAGGGTCCCCGGCCACGGAAGCAAAAATCATTCCATGGGAAATCAGAGAAGTACTGCCGTAGAGCATCCCAGTCGGCAGCGCCAAAGTGCCACAAGCGCCGCCAACTGGGGACGGTCAGAAGGCCGTATTGGAGAGACAGGACAGGTGACAGAGATAAGGTAATTATGATCGGAGGAGCCCAATGGAGAGTGAAGATTTACTGTATAAGCAGAATGATTAGAGGTTAGAAATATTTTGTCAAAGATGTTCGGCCGATCTCCAGGGCGGTCCGGGATATGGGTGGGGTGCTGAACTAACTGCTCTAGGTCATTTAGGATAGAAAAGATGTTGGCTTCTTCACCAGGTTGGTCAGTAAAAAGAGAGGAGAGTCATTGGTGGTAGTGAACATTGAAACTACTAGGATGGAGACTTCAGAGAAGGGAGAGATGGATAGAATATGAGTTCCACTTTAGAAGTAAGATAGTCAAAGAATTTTGGATAGTCAGTAGAATTAGGGGAGAGATAAACAGCACATATATGTGAGATAGTGACAATTAAGATAGCTTAATTAAGCCAGATAGTTGAGAATTCAGAAGAGTCAAAGTTGGGAACACGAGAGCAATTATATAAGATTGTTGCATACGTACACACATTCACCTTTGGCATTAAATTGAGGATAGAGATATTAGCAGCATATAGAGAAGGGGTTGCTGTCTGTTGCCTTAGATAACTGAGATTCGGTGAGAAAGAGAAGATCAGGGTTGGCGGAGGAGAGGTGGTGTTAGAGTGGAAGTTAGAAGAAACGCCACAAATGTTGCAGAAATTTATAGGAAGAGTGGAAACTAGTGATCCAGAGCATATTGATGGGCCGGTACCATATGGGCCAGATCACTGGGGAAATTTCTGGTCCCCCCCCCCCCCCCCGCCCCCCCTGGGGACTCCCGAGGTGGGCCATTTGTTCATAATTTGTTGTTTTTTGTTTTAAAATTTGAAAATGTAGTTTAGTATGTAATGTGTCTGTGGTATAATGTATTGATAGAAAGAGAAGGTCTTTTGGAGGGCAGAATTGGGTTGCCCTCATTATTGGTGAGGCATGGAAAGGATCAGCAAGGGAAGCCAGTTGATGAAACAGGAGTTCCAGCTGTCCTTATCAGCCACCTGTAGCACAGGAGCTGCACGTTTATGTCTGTTCACAACATTTTATGAGAAATTCAGGAGTAAGTCCGGGAATCTCAGAGAATCATCATCTAAATTGATTATTGCCGCCGACACCCAACTGTTACCACTGCGAGGAGAAATGTACACTACCACTCATTGTAGTCACTTCTTGTAGGATTAGGTTTTTACACCATGCCCAAAAGGGAGGTTCTGGAGCTCCAATCTTACTTTCAACCATCTTGACAATATTACCAACACACCTAAACTTTGTTTGATACAAAAATAGCTCCCGAAAATTTACCCAGGCCGGGAATCGAACCCGGGACCCTTAATTGGGTTACGAGGCAGACACCTTACCAGTTAGACCAATAGAGTTATCTCACTTGGCCTGATAGGCTCAAGTATATTTCCGCATCTTGTTCAGTTTAGGATAACCTATTTTTACTGACTGTTCATCCTGAACCTTGGGCATGATGTCATCGCACCTTCATAGTGTTTGACTCCCATTGAAAACAGTATGACAGGTATCTCGGCCTGGATTTAATGGAGGAGCTCCAGGCCAACATTGACTGGGGAAGATGTCACCTTTAATTAATTAAAAAAAAAAATAAAAAATCTAAACAACGGAAAACCAGCAAACTCGCCAACACCCCCAAAGCAAACGGGTAACCAAGACTCAAAAAATGTCATCGCGCAAGTAGGAGTTTCATCACCACCTCCAACTTGTCCTAAAAACTCGGGGGCATTGTCAGAGTGAAGGGCTTGAGGTAGGCCAAATACAGGGAATACATCCGTTAACATGGCTTCGGCTATAGCCATTGCTGAGTGTTCTTTGGCTTTGATGACAAATTTGGAGTAAGTATCTACAAACATGATGATGCATTTCTTGCTGGACTTAACAACAACAGAGAATAGATGCCAGGGTTTGGTCACCTTGGTGGCTGTGATTTGTCGTGATGGTCCTTGTGTTCTGGTCCCATCTATTCCTTGGCAGCATGGGCGGCAGACCTCAGTGAATAGTTTGGCGATGGTGGTTGGATTTGTGGTCCAATAAATATCCCTGAAGACTTATACAATTTTTCGTTGTCTAAAGTGAATGCCGTTACCTTCATGGATAATTTGCAACAGGTCTTACGCTGTTTGAGGGTATAGGTATCCTGTTTCAGTGTAAAGTTGATCCCCAATGCGTTGTAAATTTTGGTAGATCTTCTTTGGTATCCAGTCAGGCTTTGCTTTAGTCACCCATGCTTGTAGTAACGTTTTCTGTGCCTCGTCAGTGGCTTGACTGTCTGACGTTTTCAGTGAAGAATGGTGTTCGGGGGAGACTAAGCTGTTTATTGACAATCGTGGTATTCGTATGGAATTTGCCAGGTCTGTACAGGATTATAATGTAAAACTTGCAATATAAACAAGCCAAAATAGGGACGACACAATATAATAACAAAAGAACTAATCAAAATTGCTATGTGGAAATGACGGTTTAACACCTTACGAGCGGCCTATGCGGTTTATTTATATGTACCGCCCAGCGGGGTGTTTTTAGCCAAAATAGGGCTGTTTACGTGATCATTTTCATGCCTAAATAAGACCCAGAACGTAAAACAAGTACCTATCCCTGAAAGGGCATAAACAGAGCTTTCGAATGACACCATAACGATCCTTTTATGATGGCTAGTTTTCTTGCAATAACCGTGCAACGCGAGTGCAAAAAGCATGTAATTAGCCACTTTCCTGATACAATTCCTTATATAGCGAGTGAGAGAGGGAGGAGGGAGCTGGGATTCGTGTCAGTATGTTCGCCGCGGTGGTCTGGAGCAGTCATACGCTCGCTACTCTCCTGCCACCACTTGTCTCTCTCTCTCAGCAACATTACGTGCTGAAATTGCCACTCGAGTTATGTCGAGCGCCGCCACATAGTCCAGCTTTATTTAACTCGACTTATGTGGTGAGCCGCTAATTAAGGGTTAACCCGGAAACGGCGAGAAGACTTTTAAGAGGTTTTGGTGGTGAAAGGCGACGAACCTCTTAACCCGGCCAGCCCCAGCGACGCGTCTGACGAGTCACCTATGTATGTAACGCCAAACCCCAGCGACTCGCCTGACGCGTCACCCTTATAGCTGTCGTAAGGCTCAGAGTGGCTCTACCTAGAGGACTCAGATTTGTATGGGAACTGTGTAAGTATCCCACGCACCCATGCCGATGGTTGAAAACTCTCAAAGTCCAACCGCGTGCGCGTGAGCGCGCAAAAACATGTTTTTTTGGGGAAATTGCCTTCAATTTTTTTACTCTTGTAAAATCTGTTTTCGGGGGCTCTGTAGGACCATTTTTGAGCTTTTTGATCGGTTTTTCGTGGTTTTTCCTTCATTCCTAACCCATTTGCTATTGTTTCTGGAAAAAAAAACTTTTTTCAAAACCGGCTGGTCCCTGGTGGTACATTTATTAATAACTAGCTGGGGCTCACCGGGTTAAGATCCAAGGCCTAAAAAAAGCCTTTTAAAATACCCCAGTAGCACTTAAAACAAAGGAATATGTGATTAAGTGAGACAATTCCCCTCGCATCCATACCTTCTATCACTCCTCCACATGTGTCAAAACCCCCTCCTTCCCCTGTTTAAATCATCACCTATTTTTCCTCTTATTCTGTTGTTTATCGGTTTATTTACCGCGTCAATATCTCCAACCCGGTTCCAAGGTCTGGTCCTGCTCCTATCGAGTGCGTGGTGAGAGAGAGAGAATGAGACAGAGGCTTCAGTCTGCCTTTAGGCTTCGGAGAGAGAGGGTATACGTCTCGTCCGCCTCACATTTCATGACTGGACTGTCGGCAATAATTCGCGATTTTCACCCTCCAAATACTATTTCACTTGTTTTATTGCTGTTACATGTTATTATCTTCATATTAAACGTAAAATAGGCGATTATGAATAAGTAATAACGATATTTATAGTAAAATTACGATTTTATGCGGGAATGAAGCCTAATATAGTCGCCTAGCGGTAGGGTGTTCACTACATATAGCTCGCGCTTTAAAGATTAATCAAATGAAATTATGAAATAAAAGAACACAAAACCACCACATAGGGTGTACATCATTACATAAGCAAGTTATTCTGTTCCCAAGCAAACTAATTGCACATAATAACGCACTATCGTCACATTCAAGGAATTAGTCAATTTGGGAAGTTCAGGACGTTCTGGTAAATTTTACTAAATTCTGTATGAATAAAGAAACTACAATTAATATTAATATTTTCTATTAAAGCACTTTGCAATTTGACAAGATATTAACAAATAACAATAGTACAAAATACATATAGCACGTACTGCACTAACGATAGTGCTATCGGGTAGGTAGCTGCATGTAAGCATAGCATGAACAAGTGACCCCTACCAATTACTACCCTACAAATAACCTACATTTATCAAAATTGAACTCTTCTTGTGTTTCTCGCCAGCACACAATGAGGGCATCGGTGGTCTCGGAGCGTCTTAGCCACTGCAATGATTGGTGATCAGTGACAATGATTACTTGGCTCCCGAGGGAAAAAGATTTACAATGATTCAGAGCCCATATGAAACCTAGGCACTCTCTTTTAGCTTTGGAATGTTTTCACCTATTAATCACCAAGGACATAATGACTTCCCTTTGCTTGTGGGCGAACGAGAAGGCTGCCAAGTTTATGTATTTGATGGTGGACCTCCTAGATAAAGGATGACATGTGATACTGGATAACTGGTACTTATCAATACACCTTGCCCAATACCGGTTGCAGAGAGATATTTTGACTACCGGAACAATACAACCCAACCGTGGTGTCCCCCAGATAGTGAAGATAGAAAACCTCCAGAAAGGCCAAGCAATTTTTGCCAGAAAAGACTCCACTCTGGTTGTGAAATTCTGGGACACAAAGTATGTGCATATAACTACTACCAAGTCACCTACATCAAGAAACCAAAGTCCTCAAAGTCAAAGACCATCTGGACATAAGAGGCACTCAATTCCTGGCTGCAGCCTCCACAAACCAAAACCATCCACTACACTACATGGCAGCACACCCAGAGACACCAAGAGAGATACCTCTCACAAGGCTCAGCCAACGTAATGTTAATTTTGTATTATGATTATCATGTGTATGTTCTACTGGCTAAATAAAAAGTTTCAATTCAATTCAAAAAAAGAAACATCAACAACACCCAGCACACGATATCACCCACAAATTATAGGTTTGATTCCCGGAGGGAAGAAAGAAAACCTAATATTTAGTAGGGGCCCCGTAATCATTGGCGATATACCTATTAATATTATAGCCTCCATTCAAGCGCCCGCGGTAGCCAGTTTGAATCTACCGCCGCGGGGAGAACGGAGTACGCTTCATAAGGGTAACTCTTATTCTCTTATGGAATCGTCTTATGATTGGGTACTCGCTACGAAAAAACCTTCGTAAATTATAAAAAAGACAAATATACTTGAAGCCCTCCGAATCATAAGGGGACCAACCAACATTTTTTGAATTTCCAAGCCAAGCACGTGGTGCCATAGCCCAACTTCTCCCCTACACACTGGTAGTCGTTTGGTACCCTAAAGACGAAAACTGTATGAGTGAGAGTCCTGGACGTTAAGGTAACTTTTTCGCCTTTCGGGAACACTCACCAATATCCTGGGAAAAATAGAACCTGACACAAGGGGTCCAAACGACACTCAGTTAATCCCTCCATACTCTCACTCTCCCGTACGTAAAAGTACGTTCACTTACCCATACCCTTGTACTTACCTGTTAATTATTAACTACTTACCTGCCTTACCTGGAGTATGGAAATTGGAGGCTTGTGGGTGGGAATGATGGACAATTACGTACACTACCCAATATCAGTGCATTATTATCTTTAAAAGAAAAAACTTGTGGTCAAAGTGCTGGTAATGTTAGATTTTGGCCATTTTGGCCATTCAAAAAAGGGGATAATTTTGGTTTGGGTGTTTTTACTAAAAATATAGACTTGGAACTCCCTATTTTTACATGCTGGGATGAAAGAGTAGTGTTTCGGCTACCTTCAGTAAAAATATGAAGAGGGCACCTTACCGGGTTAAAGAGTTACACATATTTTGAACTGCCAAACTTTGACCTTGATTTTCTCAGAAGTAAGAAATGGTGGTTGGTCCCCTTATGATTCGGAGGGCTTCACTTAATAATTGTTATACTATAGCTTTCCATCTCGTGAATTTCTTGTGTGGGGTTCCTTGACGCTGCTCTCTGAGCCGCCATACTTAATTTCTTCACTGACATATTAAGATTCACCTCAAGACATCAAGCGAATGAGAAGGGGATGGACGGGAGGGCCCTACATCGTCAATGAGTATGGGGCCCCTACTAAATATTAGGTTTTCTTTCTTCCCTCCGGGAATCAAACCTATAATTTATTAGTGGCCCCTCCATCATTGACGATATGCCTGATATCTTAAGACTGGAGGGGGACATTCGTGACAATATCAACACACTAACAAATTACCTCAGGTAGAGACAAAGAATCCGTATAACAATTTAAGTGTTTATTGTTTACATACAATGTTTTATAAAAATGGAAAAGAAAAGCAGTGCGTTACTTCAAAGAAGATCTGCTTATAGGTGACTGGATCTGCACTCTGCGATCCGTCGTAATGTTGTTTGGGGACATATTCTTATTCCCTTTCAAACAGATACAGACCCATAATTCTTTGGATTATATACTGGCCTTAAGAATATTTGTACATTCTATATCAGTTTGTACATTTTGTTTATACTATATAGTTGTACTAAGATAGATATCTTCACAAATAAAATAAAATATTTTGAGCTGTAGACCCAGCTCGACTATTAAGTATCACAGCTCGTGAACTCATCACAATATCCGGCGGAGGGCTCTAGGGGTCTTTGAGCTATCTAGCACCCACCCCCCCTCCTTTTCACCTTTTAAGATTAACACTTAATTAGTAATAGCACATGAACTACTAGACCCGTTGCAGCCACGCCACACAGGTTATAGTTTTGGTTTATCCAGGGCCACCGACAGGTATCGCGTCAAGAAAGTATTGTTGGACGCCCACAACTTTGTGTTAGCTATGTCGTCAACTGAATAATTTTGCACGAATCTAAGAGAAACGGCCCACTTTCTTATATCATGGGCTCTGTCCACTACGCCGGGATTACTTTCCCTGATTACATCTACGAGTAAAGAAGCCAATTTCCTTCTCGTGATGCGATTACCTGTTCGGTTGACCCATAGAAAGCTTGGTTGTTGAGGTTGTGTTACCCTTATAAACTTAAGTAAAGCCTGTACCGGGCATAAAAGATGATGCGTGTGTCCGCGTTTCAGCTCCGGAACAGTAAATTCTGAGAATACATGATCACAATGTTCATTCTTTGCAATGAACGTGGGAGACGGAGCGATTTGTACATGTTCGTTCAGTCTCCCGAAACTGAGGCAGTTGGGTTCGTTGCTCATCGCCGCCAGCTCAGATACTCTGTTTCCTATCACTAAAGCCATAAGGAACACAGCCTTCTTTAATACTGAATCAAAATCCGGCGCATGGTTTATACTTGCGTGAGTGAAGCAACGACAAAGCTTTGTCTAGCGACCAGGTAGGCATGAGCTGGCGTGGTGGTGGGCGTAGCTTGAAACATGCCCTCATGAAGCCTTTTTCTTCTGCCTGCGGTATGGATAGACCAGTGAGGTCGAAAAAGGGGGTTCTAATGGCCGACAAGTGATTCTTTAGTGTAACTACTGAGAAGTGCTTATGTTCAAACAAATAATCTAAGTATTTAAAAATGAGAGCCACTGAGGCGTCTGTTTGTGCTGTCTCCACTATCCAGGTTGTGAACGTTTTCCAATGTGATTGGCATTGTCTCCTGGTGGACATAGTATACTGATTAAGAAATTTACTTGTAACACTCTCTCCATACTGGGTCAGCCATTTGGCATTTTGAATGTCCATAAGGCAAAAGTCAGCGAGGTCTTTAGGTTGCCAATTGTTTCCAAGTGGAAGGACGAAACCGGGAGTAATATCGGGTTCTCGCACCACGTTTTCAACTGGTGATACCACAACTGAGCCGGCCATAGTGGCGCGATCATCGAGACTAGGCCTCGGTAACCCCGTAGTTTGTGAACTACCTGACACATGAGTGAAGCATCTGGAGGCGGAAAAAAATAGATGGAAGTCCATCTGTTCCAGTCCTCTGATGCGTTGGGACCCCCGCCGAGGTCACTTCCCGGCGGGTTAGGTAGAGAGGAAGTCTGTGGTTCCCCTCTGACGCAAATAGATCCACTTGTGGACGGTATGGCTCTGCAATCATCTTGTTGAAGATGTCTTATCTGATTGCCCATTCTACTGAGATGCTCTGTCTCCGGGACAGAGCGCCTACCCAGATGTTCACTACACCCGGGAGATAAGATGCATGTAGATGAATGCTCAGCGATTCGGCTAGAGCAAAAATCTGTTCTGACAATTCCAGCAACTTCCGAGACCTTGTTGACCCTTGCTTTTGAATGCAGTGTACCGCATTCAAGCTGTCCATTCGAAACGCAATTGACTTCCCTTGTAATGAAGAGCCGTGAGTTTGAAGGAAAAATAGTGGGACTAAGAGTTCTTGTTGGTTTATATGAAAGTTCATGTCTTGGGACCAAATACCTTGGCCCTGGTGGCCTAGGCTCGACTGATATCCCCAGCCTATTGTCCCTGAAGCTTCTGTGTCTACCCATACCGTAGGCGGAGAAGAAACCCACGTCATTATCGAGTGCAATGTTTCCTTCTTTGCCCAGACCGACAGTAAGTTGTGAATTAATGGAGGAATGGTCCATAACTTTCCCGCCGGCAAAAGTGGGAAGAATTTGTTGTCTTCCATGATTAATCTCTTTACTTTCAGCCGGCCCAACTTTACAGTTAATTGGATCCAATTAAGAGAACCGACCAGGGACTCCCATGTCGTTCTCGTCGTATTCAAACTGTGGAGAAAACGAAACAGTTTCCTGCGAAATCTGTTGCGATTGTCCACACTCTGAGTGAGAGTCAGATTGGCCGTGTCCCAGACCAGCCCTATCCATTGGATTTCCCGTGTGGGGACAAGGAGAGACTTTGCCAAGTTGACCTTGAACCCTAGGGTCTGTAAATGATTTATCACTTGGTTTACATGAATCTGACATAAACTCTCTGACTCTGCCACTACCAGCCAGTCGTCTAGATACCACATCACCTTGATCCCTTGAGATAATCAAGGTATAAGGGCTTGCCGGACTAATTTTGTGAAAATTATCGGTGCCAGGTTCAACCCGAAGGGTAATCTCTGAAAGACGTAAGTCTCTTGCCTGATTACCAAGGCGAGGAATTTTTGGAACCTTTTGTTTATGGGGACATGCCAATAGGCGTCTTTCAGGTCTATAGAGCACATCCAACCTTGCGGTGGAAGTGTGACCCTGATTTGATTCACTGTGAGCATCCTGAAGGGTGAATTGTGAATATGGGTGTTCAGATACGAGAGATCTACTACTGGTCGCATCTGCACACTGTCCCTCTTTGGCACTAGAAAAAGTCTGGAGGTGAAAACATGGCAAGTTGGATCTACCGGGACAATGACATGCTTGGTGATCATTTCTTGGACAAGTGACTCCACCTCTAAAGAAACATGATTGAACTCTTGAGTAAACGAGGTCGTCGGAGCCACCGCCAAGTCATGCTCTTGCTTACCACTGTCCAGGCCCAAGTTCGCCGGGGCCAGGCCCTGCGGCATGCCTGGAACGACCCAGTTTCTGTACTGGGTCTGTTCGGCGAAACTACTCTCGAATCCAACTCGCCCGCGATAGGCCCCGGGAGAGAGAGAGTGTGACTGACTAGTTTTTTGGTGGTGGTGTAGTGGGATGAGATGGCTGGCTAGGTTTGGCAGACGTTGATCCCTGATAAGGCTTGTTGTGAGACTTACCTTTGTTATCCCACTTGCCTGACTATTTACCCTGCCTGTGCTTGTGCTGAATACCTTCCTGCTGTTGGGGAGACCTAGGGTCCCAAAAGGACTGTTTAGCACTAGAAGCTTGAGGCTTATTTCCGCCTTTTGGTTTAGAGTACGGTTTCTTGAACGACTCCTTCCTAAGCTGGGAGGTACTCTGCCTTAAGGTGTCTACCATGTTAAATACTGCACTCCATGTATCCATATTAAGTAGTGAGGCAGTTAATACAGGGGAAAGTGTTGCTCAGCGACCTACATCTTCCGGCAACTTTTTGACCATGTTTCTTACAGTTTCTTACAGTAGATCCTCTGGAAAAAGGCAAACTAGGCCTGTGTATCCAGCTCAGTACCAGTACTTGCACTGCTGCAGTCGTTCACGGTGTTGGCGGCGGCGGTAGCAGACGCAACATTTTTACTATTCTGTATTTTTGCTTTATAATCAAACTTCAAATCTTGTCTTCCCCATGCTTTCTCAAGATTGCTTTCAAACTCCCTTATTGATTCGGAATCGACTACATACTGGGGCAGTGCGTTCCACTCATTTACCACTCTATCACAAAATATGTTCTTTGCCTTCTCAAGCCTATTTCTTTCTTTGTAAATTTTCTTAGAGTGTCCTCTCGTTCTTGTTCCCTCCCGCATCAAGAAGATACCTTCACACACATCCTCATCGTACTTTCCTGACACTATCTTAAAAGTCTCTATCATATCCCCTCTCTTTCTCCTATATGCCAGTGTCGGAAGCCCCAGTGTCCTCAACCTCTGCTCATAGCCCGCGTTCTTCAACGTTGGTACCAGCTTGCTATCTCTCCTCTGCACTTTCTCCACTGCTTCTATATCCTTTACCATATATGGAGCCCACACCTGGTTCGCATATTCCAGGTGCGGCCTAACCAGCGCTGTACAGTATAGAGATTCCTGAAGATTTCTTCGTCAAGTGACACAAATGTCCTCCTTATCAGCCCTACAATTCTATTGGCTTTGTTTATCTTTTCCGCTAAATGTTCTGAGAAATTTAACTTATTGTCTATCACTACTCCTATATCCTTTTCTGCATTCACTTCCTCCATCGCTTCATACATACTGTATCCTACCTTGTCTATCTTGCTTGTCCCAATCCGCATGTACTTGCATTTTTTTGGATGAAAAGGCATTAACCAATGCTCAGACCATCCCTTCATGCCCTCCACATCTCCTTGAAGCAAACCCACATCTTCCTTACTCCTCACTCTTCTATACAGCTTAGTGTCATCCGCATACAGGTATACCTCACTTCCATTAGTTATAACTTCAGGTAAGTCGTTGATAAATATAACGAACAGCAGTGGTCCCAACACAGATCCCTGAGGTACCCTACTTGTAATTTCCCTCCACCCCGAACCTATTCCATTCACCAGTACCCTCTGTCTCCGATCTTTCAGGAAGGCTTCTATCCATTTCACACATTTCTCCCCTATATTATAGCTTCTAACTTTCTCTATTAACCTTTTGTGTGGGACCTTATCGAAGGCCTTCATAAAATCGCAATATACCACGTCTATTACATCACCATCTTCTAGAATTTGCATCCAATCATCTACCACCTTAATTAGCTGTAGTACCGTCGACCTCCCTGGCAAGAATCCGAACTGTCTCCCACTGAAAAGTTGGTTTGACTTCATATGATCCATTATTCCTTCTCTAATTACTGTTTCCATTAGTTTACACACAACACTTGTCAAACTGACTGGTCTATAATTCCCTGGGTCATTTCTCTTTCCCTTCTTAAATATAGCTGTTATGTTCGCCTCTCTCCAGTCCATCGGGATTTGTCCTGTATTAAACGATACCTCAAATAACATTTTCAATGGCTCTACTAACATCTCACCTCCTTCCTTTATGATTCTTGGGTGTATCCCATCCGGTCCCGGTGACTTACTTCTGTTCATTTTTTCTATAGCCCTTCTTATTCTAGAATGGGAAAACTCTATTAGTTATAGGGCCGGTGCCTGTTTGATGGGAATAGTAGGCACTGCATCAACCGACTCCACTGTTAGTACCCCCCCCCCCCCCCCCCAAAGTATTTCCCCAGCACCTCTGCTTTCTCCTTATCAGTCTCCGGTCTACTCCCATCATTCAACCCCCCTACCAGCTCTGGGATCCCTACTCTTCTTGTTAACTTTTCCTGAATGTACTTCCAGAATATTTTTGGATTATCCTTCACATTTCTAGCAATCTCTCTCTCCCTCTCCTTCACCCCCCTCCTTGTTTCCCACCTTATTTTATTATTTATTTGTATGTGTTCCAGATCCACTTCTTTAGCCTCTATACTAGACCCCCTGTTCTTTTTTAACATTTTTAATCTTTCCCACAATCGTTTCTTTCTTCTAATCAATGTCCAAAGTTTTCTTTTCATTGGCAATTCTGGGTTCGTTCTTTTCCTCAATTGTGTTTATCCTTATATTCCCTTACTGGTACACTTTTGGATACAGCATTCTCCAGTTTGACTCTAATTTTCCTCCACATTCCTTCAGCGTCTTCACCGTTCAAGTATTCCCCCCAGTCAATGTCCAAACACCGTCTCAGCAGCTCAAAATCTGCTCTATCATACATGTATATTTTTCTATTGCTTCTATTATCCCTCTCTGATTTAATGTTACAAGTAAAGCTTATACAGGCATGGTCACTACGACCTATAGGGCTATCCACATTAACATGTTCCACTATATCCTCTTCATTGCTAAAAATCAAATCAAGTACACTCCCCTGCGTCCCATCTCTATATCTTGTCATCTCTACAATATGTTGCGTTAAAAAACAATCTCTCACTTTCTCTATAAACTTATTTTCCAGGCTACCCTGTCCCGCTGGAGTAGTACAATTTGCCCAGTTGATCCTTGGCAAATTGAAATCTCCAATCAAAATCTTATATTTGTTCTCTCTATTATCTATTTCCTCCATTGCTTTCAGTAGGTTATCATCCTCTCCCCTGCTATTATTTGGGCTTCTATATATAGAGGCAATTAGAATTGATCCTCTTACACATTTTACTTCAATACACAAATACTCACAATACTGCTGTCTCATATCCACCTCATTAACCTTGAGCTCTTTTCTTACATAAATAAACAGTCCTCTTCCGACCTCTGCTCTAATAGCATTTCTCTCATATAACTCAAAACCCTCCAAACTATATTCCACACATTCCATGTATACCCTTAAGTCCTGGAGTGCTCTGACCACCTCCATGATAGCTATTCTTACATCACCTAAGGACTGAATGGAGTTTTGTAACAGAAGCCTCCGTGATAGTTCCGTGGCCTTCCGCACATTCTGATCAGAGATGGCTGTAATGGTTCTCGTGAGTGACTGGGCAATTTGGCGACTTACGAGATATTGAGAAAATAGTGTAAGTGCTTTACTGCGTAACTTGAAATCTCTGTCCAAGTGGGCCAGAGGGGGAGTACAAAAGGGGTCGTGCAATTCGTAAAGTACGAGTTTGGGAGCCGCTAAAAAATCAAACAAAGACGGCGAAACCCCTCCGGCCTTATTAACTGATAGTGTAGGACTTGTCCTATCTCTATTGGTCTAACTGGTAAGGTGTCTGCCTCACAACCCAAGGGTCGAGAGTTCGTGCCCCCACTAGGGCTTGATATTTTCGGGAGGCTATTCCTGCATCTAACAAAGTTTAGGTGTGCTGGTAAAATTGTTCAGATGGTTGAGAGTAAAGGCCGTGTCTCACACAGTACGTTAGCCGCCGACCACAGCCGATCTTTTCAAAATATTTGAATTTTTCCGGGATTGTCTGTGATCGTGTAAAAAGATCGCCTCGTATCGTGGTAGGCGAGGGGTGGTCGAGTGGCGCGGAAATGGTCGGCGGTGATCGGCCAAAAAATAGTGGCTGCACTAAATTCTGGCCGATAATCGGCAGAAAAAACGGTTAAAAAACCGTTAAATTTGATCGTGCGACGCCCGTGTATATGTTGTGCAACGAGCGTATGTGAATCCTGGGATATCTTCATTGTCATCCTCTGATCGATGGTTGATTGTGTATGATTTTAGTCTATATATTATATGTGTGTGAGTAGTTTGTGTGTGTATGTGTGTTTGTGTGTTTGTGTGTGTGTTTGTTTGTGTGTGTGTGTGTGCGCGTTTGCGTGTTTGGTTGTGTATTATTTAGTTTATATATATTGTTACTCAGTTTTCTCAGTTACTTGTTCGTCAAGGGGAATCCACGCAATGCGAGCTAAGCTCATTATTATCGCGCCTCCTTAACTGGGAATGTATTGCGTGAAATGCATGTTAAGTGTTTTATTTACTGTTGGAATGGCTGTGGATGTGTGTGTAGTCTGTATTTAGCCAATTGGCGACATCGGAAACGAAGGCTTAGGGTGGATCTGTATGGTACCATTCTCACTATAGACGGTACCGTCTCGCCCGAAGGCTTAGGTAGCCATCAGCTTAGGTGAACCATATGATACCCATCTCGCCTTGTACCATTTTTGCCATTTTCCCAACCCCAGATGGGACGTCACAACGTCGTCCACTTATTCCAGGTACCTATTTACAGCTAGGTGAACTGAGGCTAACACATGAAAGGAGACAAGCCCAATTTGTCTCCACCCGGCCGGGGATTGAACCCCCGACCCCTCGTGTGTGAGACGAGAGCTCTACCTACTAGGCTACGGGCTGTGTGTGTGTGTGTGTGTGTGTGTGTGTGTGTGTGTGTGTGTTTGGTTGTGTATTATTTAGTGTATATATATTGTGTATGTGTGTGTGTGTGTGTGTGTGTGTGTTTGTGTGTGTTTGGTTGTGTATTATTTAGTGTATATATATTGTGTGTGTGTGTGTGCGTTTGCGTGTTTGGTTGTGTATTATTTAGTTTATATATATATTGTGTTACTCAGTTCTCAGTTACTTGTTCGTCAAGAGGAATCCACGCAATGCGAGCTAAGCTCATTATTATCGCGCCTCCTTAACTGGGAATGTATTGCGTGAAATGCATGTTAAGTGTTTTATGTACTGTTGGAATGGCTGTGGATGTGTGTGTAGTCTGTATTTTTGCCAATTGGCGACATCGGAAACGAAGGCTTAGGGTGGATCTGTATGGTACCATTCTCACTATAGACGGCACCGTCTCGCCCGAAGGCTTAGGTAGCCATCAGCTTAGGTGAACCATATGATACCCATCTCACCTTGTACCATTTTTGCCAACCCCAGATGGGACGTCACAACGTCGTCCACTTATTCCAGGTACCTATTTACAGCTAGGTGAACTGAGGCTAACACATGAAAGGAGACAAGCCCAATTTGTCTCCGCCCGGCCGGGGATTGAACCCCCGACCCCTCGTGTGTGAGACGAGAGCTCTACCTACTAGGCTACGGGCTGTGTGTATGTGTGTGTGTGTGTGTGTGCGTTTGCGTGGTTGGTTGTGTATTATTTAGTTTATATATATTGTGTATGTGTGTGTGTGTGTGTATTATTTTAGTCTATATACTGTATTGTATGTCTGCGAGTAGTTCTCTCTCACTCATTCACTCACTCTCTCTGCGTGTGTGTGTGTGTGCGTGTGTGTGTGTAGCCTATAGTTAACATAAACATCTACAAGTTTACTAAAATACATCCACTTGTAAACTAATGATATACTGCATCAAAGTCAGTGTATACCAGATCGTATAATGATATAGGTATACATTCACCTATCGACTACTTAACTACAGCGTATTATTATTATAGTTTTATTCAACTATATTGGGGTTTGTAATTGATGATTAATGTTAAGAACGGGGTGTTATTTATAAATATATATATATATATATACATAGGGCGGTTCCTTTGCCGTGTCAATATCGTGTGCGGCCTACAACGGTCGTATTTATCGTTCAACGTATGTGCGTCTGTTGTGCTGTAAACTAATGGTTGTCAACCAAAGGCGGCATTATCGTGCTCTTAACGTACTTTAAATGTATGACGAATGTGTGATAGCCGAGTGAGTAGCGTCGCCAGTCAGCGATTTATTCTACAACGGTCGTGTTGCCGGCGTGTATGACGTGTGTGTGACGTGTGTGTGTTGAGTGACTGTCGAGGGTTTATTGTACATCAATCGTGTGCCTGCGAGGATCGTGCAGTGATCCAGTGAGTCGATTACAATCGGCGAAAAAGTGCAAGTCGTCCTCTGTCGGCAGCTGTCGAGCGGTGGCCGTACTGTGTGAGACACGGCCTTAAGATCGGAGCTCCATAAATCCTCTTTTGGGTATGGTGTAAAAACCAATTCCTACAATAGTGAGGACCATAAGTGGTTCTCTTGGGGGATCTGATGGGAGGATTTCGAGGTAATGGTGGCTGCGAATTGTTGCGCCTCAATTTTCCAGTCAACCCACGGACCCGCACCTACCTGCCCCACCTGCAGAACTGGATTGTGGCCCAGATCGAGCGCCGGAATTGTATCCAATTCCGGTGTCAGTGCATTGAGTGACTTAATGTCGTTCATGCCGTCCGATCGTGCCCAATCTGCAAAAAGTCGTGCAGCTGAGGCAGGAGGTAAAGCCGGTGATGCAGAGTATACAAAGAAATCAGCACTGTAAACATTGGGTATTGCCTTAATAGTAACATCCAATAATTTTCCCTCTACATCTTTGGCCCGCAGCTTTTTACTTCTACTTACTGCAATGGTCCATTCACTAGGAACCGGAAGCTCCCCCGAAACGGTCTGCTGTGCCATGTGTGGTTTCTGTGCTATTGCCGGAATCCATGAGCAGTCTGACCCGTATAGGAAAGGCATAGGGCCTCTCTTCTGTGGGAGTTTATCAAGAGGGGAAGGAGTAATGCCTGTGATTACACAGGACCTACCACCTATACAATTTGATAGGATAGATGTGTCAGTGCTACTTAGTGAAATCAAGAACACCCAAATGGAAGTTAAATTACTGAGAGAGTGTACCACAGGTCAAAAAGAAACCATAGTGGACATAAGCAGTGTGGTTTCAAATGTAGCTGACAGAGTGAATAAGTTAGAAAATAACTCTACTAACGCTCCACCTCAACCACAGGCACAAGTGACACAACAACAGCAGCAGCATCTAGAACAACAGCATCAACAACAACAACCACCCATAGGCCTACAACACCACCACCAGCAACAGCAGGCTGAACTACAACAGCAACAGCTGCAACAACTCCAAACACAACAGCCCCAGCAACAACAGCGACCCATACAACAACAGCATCAACAGCAACAACAACAACAGCAGCAACAACCACAACAGCAGCAACAACCACAACAGCAGCAGCACCAGCAGGTGCAACAGCAACAACAGCAGGTGCAGCAGCAACAACAGCAGGTGCAGCAGCAACAACAGCAGCAGGTGCAGCAGCAGCAACAACAGCAGCAGGTGCAGCAGCAACAACAGCAGCAGGTGCAGCAGCAACAACAGCAGGTGCAGCAGCAGCAACAGCATCAACAAAAACAACAACACCAGCGACAACTACAACAATCCAAACTAACCCAGCAGCAGCATTCATATCAAAGGCAACACCAGGTGTGGCAGCAGCAGCGACCACAACAGCAACAACACCGAACACAACAGCAATCTTTATCGTCGGCAACGAGAGAAGATAATACAGTGCCAGCTACACCATCCTCAAATTTACCTACACAAACTGAACCAAATGAAGGAGCCAATGCAAGGGAAAACCCATGGACTATGGTCAAATGGGTGAATGGCAAGCCTCGCTACTCTAGGGAAGGCGAGTAGGTTCACCCTAGACCGAGAAACCAGCCAGGAATTAAAGGTAGGGTCAAGGATACTGGCCTCAATACCATCAAAAGGCCCCGACTAGCTAGGGTGTTTGCCACAGGATTCAACCCTAGTGTTACTGCTGAGAATCTCAAGACATACTTGGCTGATAATCTACATATAAATATAGAGGTAAGACAGCTGACCACCCTCTCCAGGTCCACTACCTGTGCCTCCTTTTGTATAACTAGCGAATGTCCAGATCCAGATGTTTTCATGAATCCTGACCTGTGGCCAGAAGATGCATATGTCAACTGGTACAGAGAACCAAGACAATATCCCAATGAGGACAGTGCAGAGGCTTCTGGGACTTGGAGGCATCGCACGCCACTATCCAACTCGCAGTAATGGAGGGGATACCAACAACAGCAGCAAGTATAAAAGTAACTTCATACAATTGCAGAGGACTCCCCAAAACAAAGAGGAATCTCCTGTTGCGACCTGACATCGTATCTACATTAAGGACCAGTGACATAGTCTGCCTTCAGGAAACCTGGTACACAAAACAGGACTTAGGTAATTTGAACATATTAGATAAAGATTTCCATGGGTACAGGGTCTCCACTACGGACACACGTGATGGTATTGTGGCAGGTCACCCCCCAGGGGGAGTTGCAATAATGTGGAGATCGTGCCTAGATAGTGTAATTAAAACCATTGAGACAAATTTAAGCTGGTGTGCGGGAATACAGCTGGAAGTGGGACACAGAAAATTTGCAATATTTTGTGTTTACTTACCGTATCAGTGTGCAGAAAATGAAGAACTTTATTTGGAAAAGTTAGGGGAGCTTGGTGGCCTAATTTCTGAATTAGAGATAACGTGTTACTCAGTGGTAGGTGATTGGAATGCTACCCCTCACGAGTTGGGTGGTTCGATGTTTGCTAAACATATGTTAAGGTTTTGTGAGGAGCAAGGTTTAATTTTGTCCTCCAAAAACCTGCTTCCAGAAAATAGCTATACATATGTTAGTGAAGCATGGGAGACCAGGTCGTGGCTTGATCATGCAATCTCTAGCTCTGACTTTCATGACTCTATCTCAGAAATGGCCATAAGATACGACATTACGGATGACGACCACATACCTATAGAATTAACAATCCAAATTAATAAAGCACCGGAAATAACAGAAAATAGCAATAGCATCAAGGCAAAAGTTCCATGGAATGTAATCTCAAATGAAGAGTGCCAAATGTACTGTGATAAAACCAAGGACTTATTAAATAGGGTGCAATATGATGGTAATGGTGTAGCACAATGCAGGGATCCAAAATGTAGTGATGCACAACACAGAAAGGACATTATTAAATTTTACAATAGTATAATAGATTCTTTATCAAAAGCGGGGGAAAGTATTTTTAATAGCCGTAAATATAAGTCCTCATTCAATAAGCCAGGTTGGCAAGACTATGTGGCTGACCTGTATCAGGCCTCCAGAGATGCTAGGTCTCATTGGCTTGAAGTAGGTCAGCCTAGACAGGGGCCTATATTTGAACTTCACAAAAGAGCAAAGGCTAGGACCAAATATGCCATTAGATTTATTAAGCAAAATGAAAACCAATTAAGGAAGGAAGCCCTTGCAAAGAGTCTGGCAGAAAAGGATACTAACTGTTTTTGGAAGGACATCAGATCCATGCAAAATTGTAACACACCATTACCTGTCAGTGTTGAGGGGGTTACGGGTGAAGAGAACATTGCTGACTTATGGAAAACTCATTTTAAGGAACTACTTAACAGTGTAAACCAAAGGTCTACTAATGGTGCAATTCAATATGTGAAAGATAGTAATTATGAAGACATTAAAGTGACTGAAAGTGATCTTGAGAATGCCATAAGAAAACTTAACCTAAATAAAGCTTGTGGGCTGGATGGTATATATGCAGAACATCTTAAATATGCAGATAAGTTGTTAATAGATAAACTTAGTTCTTGCATCACCAGTCTATTTACGCATGGTGTCCTGCCGGAGTCTATGATATCCGTAATACTTGTTCCTGTCATTAAAGATAAATCAGGTAAAATTACAGCAAAAGACAACTACCGCCCAGTAGCACTTGCTAGTGTGGTGAGTAAGGTAGTTGAAATGATAATGCTAGAAAGAATGTCTGCATATATTGTCACCAGCAGCAATCAGTTTGGCTTTAAGAAAAATCACGGCACAGACCAATGCATATATGTGCTGAAAGAAGTGATTGATACATACAACAAACTAAATAGCTCAATTTTCTCTTGTTTTCTTGATGCAAGTAAGGCTTTTGATAGGGTGTGTCACAAAACCTTATTTGAAAAATTAGTTAACAGGGGAGTGCCTAGCTATATTGTTAGGATACTTATTTTCTGGTATGCTAATCAAAAAATGTGTGTAAGATGGGGCAACATCCTGTCAGGCTCTTTCGCCGTAACCAATGGTGTTAGGCAGGGGGGGATATTGTCTCCGTATCTTTTCAACGTCTACATGGATGATCTTAGTCTGGAGCTGAACAAGACTCGCACTGGGTGCTGTATTGGCAGCACCATTGTAAATCATCTCATGTATGCTGATGACCTGGCCTTAATCGCGCCCTCTGGAGCAGGACTGGATAAATTATTAAGAGTATGTGAAAAATTTGGAATCGAACATTCAGTCAAATTTAATCCTATAAAGAGCAATATCATAATATTTAAATCTAACCTTCTATTGAAATCAAAGCTACCTAAATTCCATTTGTATGAAGAAATTATAGAAGAAGTAAGTAAAGTAAAGTATCTAGGACACTATATTTCATGTGATCGCTCAGATGATGAGGATATGGGTCGTCAGCGAAGGCAACTTTACATGCAGGGAAATTCAATATTAAGAAAATTTCATATGTGCACATGGGATACAAAAATAACATTGTTCAACTCCTACTGCTCACCAATGTATACAGCACAACTATGGTGGAACTATAAGAAAATTACAGTGAATAGACTAAGTATCTCATATCACAATATCATGAAAATGTTTCTGGGGCTCTCAAAATATGAGAGTACAAGTACGCTATGTGCCTATATGAACTTACACTGTTACAAATCACTCATTAGAAAGCTAACATATAAATTCATTCAGCGCCTTAACACTTCTGAGAACAGGATCATTAAAATGCTACAAACTCCAAGCATAGTGTACACCTCCAGGATCCAGGCACACTGGAGGAAGTTGCTCTATATTTAACCTTAAGTAATGATTTCAGGTCTGCTACTCTACAGAATTAGCATACCGGTACTGATCCTCATAGTGCAGTACAGTACCGATATTCCTATACTGTACTGTAGCAACATACTGTACCGGAAGCTAAATGATGTGAGGCATGGTACTGTACACAATTAGGACAGTGGTTTTGGTAACACAGTAGTTTGATGACCACTGTTTTTGGTTGAGGCAGTGCTGTGAACTACATGATAGAAAGCTGGGTATTATTTAATTTCTTTTTATTTTATGTAGCCTATGTACAGTAGCTTATATATATTTATATATATTTATGTTACTGTAAGGTATATATGGACCCCAGTATGGTCCCCTCTGTACTGTGTGAGTCTGAAATAAAGTATTATTATATATTATTATTATTATTACACAGACTTTAGAGGTAGTCAAGGAGGCAGGCACTGTCGTGCTACATGCCGTGGTCATTGCCGGATTTACGTTAAGTGGAGGTAAGGAGGCCTGGGGAGGTTTAATACCGGTAGGTTCTAAAGGTCTTACCGTAGAGTCAATAGGGGGAGCTACCTGGGTACTAGTGGAAGGACCTTGGGTAGTAGGAACTTATTGTTGCATAATTTTATGTAAAATGTAATTTAGTTCGTCTGTAGCCACACATTTACTGTGGGACCCCCTTGAGGATTGAGAGCTCCCTTCAGATTCCTCCTCATTGTTCACTTGTTGAGCCGAGGACAGATCAACGTCCTCTGGCTCCCCTGGTATGTCAATCACTTCCGGCGTTTGTTGCCGGGTTTCAGGTACTGTACCTGGTTATCCGGTGGCCAAACCAGATCTGGGACAAATGAGGGGAGTGTGTCTAAGTTAGTATTCTCCCCAGTCATGGCCTGGTTATCACTTGAGGGATTTAGCTGTGAGGGCGACTGTCTCCAGACTCCCCGGTCCTGTCCCGCAGGTGGTTGGGAGTCCGGTATCACCTGAGAGTTATCATAAGTCTGACGTGAGCAAGTCTGACAACCCCTACAGTTTTCGGCTAATACCCTATTCGACACAATCGGTTGATCTCTACGTGCTACATAATTTAGCTTAGGTATAGCAAAAGTAAAGTCTTGTGATTCACTCAAAGATTGACTATTCACATCCCTAGGACTCGACTCAATCCCCTCCGTCCCTACCTCCGAGCTGCCCGATTGGGCGTAAGTCAATGTGGAGGTAGAGGTGGAGGGGAGTGGCCCCGACCCCGGCGAAGGCTGGTGGCGCGGCTTCATGATGGCTGGTGGCACGGCTTCGTGATGGCTGGTGGCACGGCTTCGTGATATCCGTGCGGGAACTTTTATGTCCTGAACTACTATGTCCTGAACTAGATTGTCTTGTCGAAGAATCAGAGTCCTCCCTCCGTCGTTTAGTCGACCTAGATGATTCTACTGATGAATAACGGGATTGTTTATGTGGGGACCTTGATCTGGACCGAGACTTGGTACTCGGGGAAGGCGACCGTCTTCTCTTCGACCGGTCAGGGGAGGTCTCCTCGGCGCTTTCACTGTCACTACTAGTACTACTCACCAGGTCTTTGGATAGGATTTTAGTTTTCGTTTTTAGTTTTGTTGACTTGGCCGGAGTTGATTTTACTAAAGGAGATTTAATTACTAGATGATCCCACAGGGCCTCATCGTCACAGTGTAATGCCTTATTGGCCACGTCCTTTGCGTAACCATTAAACAAGTTCTTTATCTCTTTTAGCGCCGCAAGGCATGAAAGGTCTCTCTTGGCGAAGAGAGCCACTCTTAGTTCTGAGCACACGGCACATCTCTTCGACACCCATAATCCCCGTGAACGATCGAGGCACTTCACGCATTTAATACATAATTTATGTGCGAAAACTGGTAAGAGAGAACAGGTAGGAGTAGCGCATAAGTCAAACCAAGGTATGATGGAGCTAGGACCCCCCCTCGCTGTAATCGGCTCACTCTACTGCCGCCGGTACTGCTACTGAAGTGTTGTGATCTGGAAATAGAAATTTCCAGGAATCAATGCTCATAAGGATAACCTGAAAGGTGTTAACACATCCTACCTCAAATCCGCCGGAAAATTAGCTATAGCCACTGCTACTCTAACCTTCCACTGGAGAAACCTAAAAAGTTTCTCTTGGTCAACCAAGAGAAACTTTTTAGGTTTTTCCAATTTTTTAACTGCTTACCTGTGACAAAGTGTCACTGGCCCTTAATAACCTTAAGCGCTTTACTATCAATGACTATTCGGACTAGAGAGATAGTAAATGACCGCATTCTTTTTATCACTGACTATTTAGTCAGTGTTTCCCATTGAACTGTGCGCCGGGCGTACTAAGTTGCCGCGTGAGGCTATCGGTCAGGGCGAGTTCACTCGGCGGGCCGAGTTACTCCCTGAGGAAATCGCATTTCCGCCGGGAGGTTCGTGGTTTAGCATACCACGCCGGGACATTTGGTAAGTTCCTTACTAGTCCGCTACTAGTCTAGTTTCTGGACGAGAAAACAGGCAGCTGGCTTTGAAAGCCGCCGGGAAAACGAACCAAAATTTTCAGAGGTGCTGACTTATCTGGGAAAGTCAGACACCCCCAAAAACCCCACACCAACAGGACGTCTCCTGATACCCTCTAAACGTGTAAAATCTCACATGCAAACTCAGGGAAACAACTTAGGCTATGACATATATAGAATAATATTACTGTACTGTATTCATAAAATAATGACCCCTACTGAGGCTGGCCACGAGGCTCGTAGAAAACAGCAAAAACGGCAGCTCCCCAACTTCCTGAAGACCCAGCAGCAGCAGCACATGGTGAAGAGGCCCACGAGAGGGGCCCACGCGCAGACCCGGACTCTTGAAGATTCCACACCACGTGTGGCAACCCTTAACCCTTCCAGCCCGGGTGTCATTTTAAAATGACACCAAAAAAAAAGGGCCGGAACCCGGGTGTCATTTAAAAATCCTTGTGCTTGAAAGCGTGCTTCAAAATTCGCGCGGCCAATTTTGGCATGGTAGGAGCGACCGCAGCGCCACCAAGCCTCAACTACTAGTGTTATCAGTTCGTACGTGGCCGCCATAGCGAGTAATACTGAAAAAATGTTTTCCGACGTGTCCGATTCGTTGCAACCTCCCGCGGGCCCCAGTGCTACCCCACTCGCAACTTCAACGCCTGTTGCAACCGAGAAGAGAGCTCAACAAAAGAAAGTTAAGCGTTTGTTGAGTGATAGCGCTATACAGCGACAACTTTTTGATAGTGATGAAGAGAGCAGTGGCGAAAGCTTGGTGGACAAGGTACAATTTATAAGTGAAAGTGAAGACGATTTTGTGGGCTTTGGAGACGACGATAATGTCGATTTATTTGAAGGGGGAGACAGTAGTGATGATCCTGATGTGGAAGTGTTTCAGGAAGGTGCCATTGAGCTTCCCAGTGTGCTAGAACCTAGGCCTACCCCCTCGCCATCTTTGCTAGGTCAGCCTAGGCCTAGCCCTAGCCCTAGCTCAGGACCTTCCCCTTTGCCTGCCCGTACGCCCTTGAAAGTGGGCAAATATTTCTACAAACAATCATTGATCAAAAGTGCAGCTAAAAAAGCACGCAGGGCAGCCGCAGAAAAGCATAGGGAAGCTGAAGATAGCGATAATGACGTCGACCCTGGCCTAGCAACCACCCGCATTCCATTGTCCCGACGCCTTGACACGGGACGCCGCGTGGGTCACCCACAGCCCTCGCCTTCATCTCTTGTTCAGGATGACCAAAGGGCCTCTTCAAGTGGTATTGGTGATGTGCTACAGGCCTCAACACACCGCAGAGCATTATTTGCTGCTGAAAAGCCCTCGGCTCGCCGCAAAAGGAGCCCAACTCCCGAGGCCTCGGCTCCCATTCTTGAAGCTCCCACAGCCTCCCGCACCCCACACCGCCGACGCCCGGTCACTTCTTCACCAGAATTGTCTCCTGAAGAGGATGCTGACGACCCCAACATTGCCCCCAGATGACCTGACGTCGCCTGAGGAGGAAGAGGAAGAGGAAGAGGAACAGGAAGAGGAAGAGGAAGTGCCGACAAAACGAGCGAGAGGGCGAGGTCGTGGACGTGGTCAGCCTGCCGACGCCGCTGCCCCTGGGCCTGGGCCTGGGCGTGGGCGTGCAGGGCGTCCGCCTGGGCGTCCGCGTGGCCAAGGGCGTGTGCCAGGGTGTCCAGGACGTGTGCCTGCTGCAGCACGACCTCGAGCATCAGCATCCGACCTGTTTGTGTGGACAGATGGAGCTGATTTTGAGCCAGATTGTCCTGCCTTTGACGAGGAACAGATGGGTTCTGGGGTGTCACCAGCATATCCCTGTGGCCCAGATGCTACCCCCAGTGAACTTTTTCTGTGGCTTCTATGACAATGAAGTCATGGAATACCTCGTCAAAGAGACAAATCACCACCATGCTATCTGTGCCAACTTTCTTGGGAGGAAGACCAGTGCCAAGATGGTGGCATGGAGAGCTCTCACTGTGGCAGAACTATATGTGTTCTTGGCACTCACAATGCTGATGACTCATATAAGGAAGCACGTTCTGGCTGACTACTGGATCACTGGCGACATCATAACGACTCCATCATTTGGCAAATACATGTCCAGGGACAGGTACTTCGACATCCTCTCCTATCTCCACCTGACAAACAACATGGCAGTCCACCTTCCCGACTCATTATGGAAGATCAGGAAGCTGTATGACATGATACGTCATCGGTTCACCACATACCTGATTCCTTTCCAGAAGATGTGCCTCGATGAGTCTCTGGTCCTGTTCCGTGGTAGGCTGCACTTCCGACAGTATATCCCGTCCAAGAGACACCACTTCGGCATCAAGCTCTTTGTCCTCTGCGACTGCTTGACGGGGTTATGTGCTGGACTTTATAGTCTACAGCGGCAAGGCTGGAGAAGTTGTGACTGACCCTCTCATTGGTTTTGGTGGCGCTGTAGTGAAGAAGATGATGGAGAGGCACTTCAATAAAAACCACATCCTCTACACAGATAATTATTACACGTCGCCTCTCCTGACCAAGTACCTCCATGACCGCAAGACCGGAACTGTCGGCAAAGTCAAGGGCAAAAGGAAGGGCATGCCAGGCTACCCAACCAAGACGAAGAAGGCGGACATCTTCCACAAGAAGAGTGGCCCCATCCTCTCCATCCACTGGCATGACCAGCGCAAGGTCAACCTCCTCACCACATGCCACAAGGCCCAGATGGTCGCCACAGGGAAGGTGGACCGAACAACCAAGAACCACGTCCAAAAACCATCTGCTGTCCTGGATTATAACATCAATATGCGCCTCGTCGACAAGTCCGACATATAGATGGGCTTCATCGACTGCCTGCGAACATCTGGCAGGTGGTACAAGAAGTTTATCCTGCATACGGTAGATATGTCGGTCCTCAATGCCTACAACATCTACCGTCTGAGGACTCCAGGAGCCAAGAAGTACAAGTCCCTGCGGAAGTTCCACAAGCAGGTGCTAGTTGAGCTCCTGGCTAAACATGCGGGTACACCAGGCAGGCCAATACAAGGACCAGGCCAGCTTGACAGAACGGGGTGTGCTGAATTCTTCAGGAAGCACCAGCTCAACGCCCTTCCTTTCAAAGCACCAGGTAGTAACGCTAGGAGTCAGAAGAGGTGCCATGTGTGCAGCCACACAACTCGCAGACCCCGCAAACCCACAAAAACCACTTGTGAATGCCTCAAGTGTCAAGTTGGAGTGTGTGCTGGCACCTGCTTCAACGACTTCCACACTCTAACAAACTTTTGAAGTGGAAGTGACAACAGTGAAAGTGACACTCAAATGTAGGCTAAGAATAATAATATAACTAAGTATAAGTGAAAAGGACACATAAGTAATAATAAATGCCTTCAATAACAATATGAACAAGTGAAAGTGACACTAAAATATATATTTCTAACAATAAATAAGTGAAAATGACACTCAATAAGCCTAGGCCAGTCAAAGTGACAGTATAATAATAATAAAACTAAGTATAAGTGAAAGAGAGACACACAAGTAATAATAAGTGCCTTCATAACAATATGAATAAGTGACAGTGACACTATATATATTATTAGCTTACCTAACAATACATAAAAGGGGAAATGACACTACCAATTATCAAAGTCCAGTGAAAGTGACACTAATAATCATAATAATAATAAAACGAAGTAATAAGTGACAGAGACACAAATAAGTTCATATAAATAACTTTATTGAGTGAAAATAACATAATAACTATAATAAATGACAGAATAACCAATAAAACACTATCAAATCGCTTCCCGGCATAATTGCGGGTGGAGCGACGAGTGCAACTGGGCGTCGTAGCCGGGGCCGCGGTTGAGTGTTCGGACGCGCCGAGGTAAATACGCGGCAAAAGTTACCTCCACTTCCATCACCATCACTCCGGAACCAGTTGAGCTAGAGAGCTCTACTCAACGCCATTCTACGCAGGAAGGTAAGGCGCTCATTTCTATATATGTTTGATTAATGTAGGTAATATATTAAGCGAGATTAGCCTTAGTTTACTTTTGTTGATATTCGACCAGATCGCCCGGATACGAGCTCCGTCATTAGGAGAGCCTGCCCGGGCCAGGAGGGTTAAACCAGAGCGTCTGCTAAAAATAATGCAACTGCCTCATAGAGACGGCCTGAACCATATTCCTGCGTCGAAGTAGCCTCCTAACTAATAGTTAAGCAATAGCTAAGGCACATAATGACAATAACATAAAAAACACATGATTCGCAGATCCTGGTGGACTCGAAGCGCCTGTACACAGTACCCTATTTTAACACTTCCTGCGGGCGTACCAATGGAGTAGCCTGTGCTAGCTAATCTAAAACCTTGTTCAATACAACTCAGATATTATATACAATTGAGTAAGGACTCACTAGAAGGGAGCAAACGAAGAATGAAGCGGAGCACACTGGCACCCAACCTCTCGGTATGACCGCGGGAAGAGGAAGAAAGTATGGCGGCTCAGAGAGCAGCGTCAAGGAACCCCACACAAGAAATCCACAAGATGGAAAGCTATAGTATAACAATTATTAGGGTACGAGTACCAATGGAGACGCACTTGAAACAAAAAAACATGCACAGGCATAGGATGAGTAGATAGATGCATGAATGGTGGGCCAAAATATTCTTTAACTATCACCTAATATGCTCACATAGTACCAGCTTATTATTTTCATATGTTATTGTGTGAGATGAGATGAACTAAAAAAAAATCATGTTTTTGCAAATTCCTTACGAAAACCTAAGGATTTATTTTTTTTTAAAAGCTAAATTTCTTACAGTTCCCTAATTTGAATCTCGTTTCTATTACTGCATACTTCCTTCTCTGCTCTGCGCTCAACCTGCCCTGACGTGTCTCCCCACGCTCCGCTGGTTCCGCATTTGCTGCGTCCCTAGTGAGTTTTTTCTCATTTGTTTACTCTGGGATGTATCGAGTAAGGTTAGGATATGCGTAGCAGGAGTGTCAGGTACGGGTTTCCCGCAGTTCAGTGTATTTCGGGTGTACCCTCGTGGTCCCGTGGTGGACGCGTGTTACATTTTTCGCGGCTAGCTAGCCTAGTTATTTAGTTGGCTTTAACTACGCGTTATCAGGCTCCTTCTTATCTTTCTGATGAAGTTGCCTTATTGTTTATTTACTGACGTTCCTAGCGTATTTTTCTTCACTTAGTGAAGTTTTTTCTAGGTCCCGAGTCAGTGCTTCCCTCTCCCGGGATTTTTTCTACGATGTGGTGATGGCGGTTGTTCCTGTTGTGATATGTTACAGTGCTTTTTGTTTATATTACGACGTGATTAAGTGTTATTTCCGTCTGCTTAGGCCTAGCCAGCCGCTCGTAGCTTTTTACCTGTACAAGTGTTATTGATTTATGATTTAAATATGTAATACCGTGTCATGTGTGTCCTGGATTAGTTGTGTTTTGGCTTAATCTGGGGCCTAATTGTGTTTCTCAGATTGCATCTGGCTAGTGTGGGTTGTCTTTTCTGGCAGGTTTTCTCGATTGCTCCGAGAAAATCCGGCTGGTTGCCTTTTTCGGCGGGTTTTTTCGATTGCACCGAGAAAATCCGGCTGGTTGCCGAGTTTTATATCACGCGTGGTTAAAATAGGCTAGTTTCCCCCGGCGAATGGTGGCCTGAGGGCTCTCCAGGACTGCATCTCTGAGGTGGAGCCTGTGTTCAGGATTACTATGCGTTTCCCGTTTCACTAGGTGTTCATGCGGACACCGGTGGAGTATAGTTTTTCCCGGTTTTTGCAAAGCCATTGAAAAACTAGGCTGTTTTGTTTGTTTGGTCTTTCCACCCCGGCGATCTTTTGCAAAGAAGTGGGGATAGGAACAATTGGGGTTAACATTTAAATTACTTTCACACCCGGCGGTTGAACCTTGAGGAGGTGGGATTAACGAATTTGCAATTCGGTGAAGTTAGCCAGACAATTGAGGGATACAATTGGGTATCGAGGCCTTCAAAATACGGCGATCTATGAAGGCTTCGAGAGAAGTCAGATCAAAAAACGTTTAAGATAAGCTTACCCCCTTTTTAACTGCGATATAATAAGGAGGCCGGCGTCTTAATATGGGTTTCCGGTGGCCAAAATACCACTGGGAAGACTGCGTCATTTATAACGACATGCTCGTGTTTATATTATGTCGGAGGATGTGCTTAAATCTTTTGGACAAGTAAAGATATTCTAAAATCTTTACATAAGAACCTACAGAGTAACAAGAGGTAATAGTGGTGTATTACGTCTTGTTGCCCGGCGGTTCATTAACACTTGTGTTAGAACATTTTGGGATAACCTTATGAGCATTAATTCCTGGGTTGTTTTTTTTTCCAGGGCGGAGTTCCGGCGGGTCAACAGAGGACCAGAAGGAGCCCGGGGGTGGGTTAGCTCTTCCCAGTCTCTGTCATGGCGCCACTAGACCCTGTTTTTGCTCTGTGCTTAACACCCTCTTGTTCAGGGATCCCTATTTTTGCCCATACTCTATGCATCAGATGCGTCAAATGCTTGGACCGGTCAAGGGGTCTGTGGGTGACGAAGAATTGTACTTTTTGTAGTCAATTGAATACTAAAGTCTTACAACAAGATAATTTGGCCACGGCGGTTGCATTGTGCGAGGTCAAACAGCTTTTATCTACTTATGCTACTTCAGTGGCTCATAAAGCCCTGCAGTGTGATAACGTAGTTCTGTTGGACAGATTGATTGCTCAGTATCCCCCACTTAAACGTCCCCCTTCTAGAAGTAAAGTAAATGTGCGTAAGTCGACTGAGACTGGGCAGGGTACAGTGCTTACTCTTTCCTCCGGCACATCTAAGAGACCTCGAGAGCCGACACCCCCGGCGACAACTTCCAAGTCAAAATCGAGGTCCAGGTCACGGTCTCCCCTCCGACAGCAGCCACATAGTCACTCTACTTCCCCTGCAAGAAAGAAGTGCAAGGAGGAGAAGACCAAGGATAGTCCTAGTGGAAAATCAAAGTCAAGGCGAAGTCACAAGTCTTCTAAAAAAGATACTCATGTACGAAAGACCTCCAGGCGTTCGCCGGAGCCTCGTACCTCGCTTTCTGCCTCTACTCCCGACATGTCTCATGTCCAATCTGACAGGTCGGGAGTGGAGTCAGAGACTGTGGTGGGGGATATACCGGCGGACAAGGTGTCACCTAATATTATTACCAGTTCACATGTACCAGCTTTAGAGAGTTCTACCAGCAGTTATAACCCTCTAGAGGGCTCGAGTGAGGGCTCAGTAGTTGGTGTGGTACCTAGCTCACAAGTGAGTTCCGGCCAAGACCGGGGAGTTTGGAGGTACTCCCAGCCATGGCGTGACGGTTCACATCATTCTTATGCACCAACGGTAGTGGCAGACGTCCACCGGGACGCTGAGATCCCATCGTCCATCCCGGACTTAACATGGCAGCATGAGGGGGTCCCGGCTTCGGCGGAATCCTCTCCTGAAAGGCCGGGGGAAAGGGATGAGGGTTCTATAATTTCTGAGATGGAGATTCAAGAGTCAGGTTCAGTGATGGACGACTCTCAGAGTAGGAATGATTCGCCACATAGTTCATCCTCTGCTAAATTTGTCACAGCTGATGAAATTAATGGGTTATTAGCGAATGCACTAACTAAGTTTTTTGGTCAGCAGCAGGAGACTCCCACAGTTGGTTTGGGAGCTTCCACGACAGCATCGAATGCCCGACCTCTGGCTACTTCTATTGCTTTGACACAAATTCCGCACCCTCCCCCTGTATCACCTACTATGGTTACTAGGCCAACTTCGGCGGCACTGACTACTTCCAATGTGAGAGTAGTAGCAGATGTAAATCCTCCCCCTTTAGACAAAGCGCCGGTCCGAAAGGGAGCTATGCCTCTCCTATATGGGCCAGATGAGTCATGGGTAACAATGTTCCCAGCAAAGCCAGATGTAGCACAGTTCACTATGTCGGGGGAGCTTCCGGTACCACGTGAGTGGGTAATTCAAGGGAATAAATCTAGGAAGTTACGTGCTTTAGATATTCTAGGGAATGTACTTGATGTTAATATTAAGGCCATTCCTAACTATTATCACCATGATTATTTTGTGTATACTTCTACACCGGCCCTACCCCCTGCGTCAGCTTCAAAACTGTTTTCGGACTGGACCAAGCATGACGGTTTCAATGATATAAAAGCACTGTCAGCTCTAACACCAGAGTTAGGTTTAAAGACGTTAACAGACACAGCCGCAAATCCAGTTTTGAAGGTGGAGCAGTTGGGTCCGGGTCCTTGGGTGGAATAGGAAGTGGAGGCTCAAAACTTTGCAATGACTCTTACCTCTAAATCTTCACACCAAATTCCACAAGAAAGCCATTCTTGGTCCTCTATGCCGGTATTCTCTGCCGGCGGAGTTCCCTCTGCTTTATTTGCATTTTTAGCTGCCCCTAAAATTAATCTATGCGAGCTTAAAGATCCCTTTTCCACACCGTCCACTGCTCACCTAGACCGGGAGTTTAGACTACGTGGGAAAGCATATAGACTGTTTTACCAGTATATTGTCACACAACAGGTAGCGAAGTCAATGCTCAGATCTGCTCAGGCAATCGCGGACGCGGAAGTCCGAAAGGCTATCGAACTATCTAGATGCTTGCTACTCCAGACTTCTATACAGTCACTGGGGGATATCCGTACAGCAATGCTAGAGGCGGTGCGGGCACGACAAGATCTAAGGATGTCTCTCGTGAGGAAGCTCCCGGATAGGATTGCAAATCAAGTAGTTATGTCCCCTGTTCTAACTGCCTCTTTAATGTCCCGGAGGTGTGGAAAACAGTGTTCAACATGGCTCAGGCCTTTAAGCACAGTCCCGCCCCATCTAAGAAACCTGCTTTCAATTTTACCAAGCCCAAACCAGTCGCAAAAGCTCAGCCTGGTGGGGCAAAGCCATTTCATCTGCCTAAGTCCTCTTCCACCCAAAGTCAGGCTCAGTACAGATACAAGCAAGGAAAGTTTTCAGATAATCATAAAGGACAGAAGTATCAACGTCCAGGCCAGGGCCCATCTCCGACCAAACCCGGCCAGTCATCAAAGCATACACCACCACCACCACCAAAAAACTAGGGTCTCTCTCACTCCCAGGGCCAGTCTTACGGCGGGTGGATCAGATGGTAGTCCAGCCGGCGAACCCTTGTCTGCTAACTGGGTCATTCCGGGCGTGTCATCGCGCATGGCCATTAAACACATGGGCGAGGATGGTGGCACGCAAAGGCATCACCTGGCAGTGGCTCCGGTGACCTCGCTTACGTCAGCCGACAAAGGCAAATTTTGTTTCATTAGAGGTGGAGTCACTGATCCAAGAGATGATCGCCAAGAATGTCATCATCCCGGTCCCTCAAAATTACCCAGTATTTACGTCCAAACTCTTTCTAAGGCCCAAAAGGGACAGTGTTCAGATGAGGCCGGTCGTAGACCTGTCTTATCTGAACCTCCATATTCACAATGTTTCCTTCAGGATGCTGACAGTGAATCAAATCAGGCTAACACTTCCGCCGGAAGGGTGGATGTGTTCTTTAGACCTGACAGACGCGTACTGGCACGTCCCGGTAAACAAAAGGTTTCAACGATTTTTGGCATTACGAATAAAGCATCAGATTTATGTCTTTCAGAGGATGCCGTTTGAATTGAACCTAGCACCTCGCTTATTCACGAAATTGGTCCGGCAAGCCCTGATGCCCATGTTAGAACAAGGGATCAGGATTTTGTGGTATCTAGACGACTGGCTGGTGGTGGCAGAGACGGAACAGTTATGCATAAATCATGTCAACATAACATTAAATCATGTAAAATCTCTAGGGTTCAAGGTAAACCCGGTAAAGTCAAACTTTGTTCCCCACGAGTGGTCCAGTGGATAGGGCTGGTCTGGGACACAGCTGCTCTCACTCTGAGTCAGAGTGGGACAATCGGAACAGGTTTCGCAAGAAACTGTTTATGTTTCTTCACAGTCTGACTACGACACGGAGAGTCTGGGAATCTCTGGTCGGCTCTCTCAACTGGATTCAACTAACTGTAAAGTTGGGCCGGTTGAAAGTCAAACGTTTAATATTGGAGGGCAACACATTTTTTCCACTATTGCCGGCAGAAACGCTATGGCCCATCCCAAAATTAATACACAGCTTACTAGCAGTCTGGGCGAAGAGGGAAACATTGCACTCGGTCATGTCATGGACCTCTCCTCCGCCGACGGTATGGGTAGACACGGATGCGTCAGGAACGATAGGTTGGGGGCTTTCAGTCAAACCACGTGCATCAGGGTCAAGGGCTTTGGTCCCATTCAGAAACCTCCCACATCAATGTCAAAGAGTTACTAGTCCCCTTGTATTTCCTTCAGGATCACGGCTCTACTTTACGGGACAAATCGGTGGCCTTCAGGATGGACAATCTGAATGCGGTTCACTGCATTCAGAAACAAGGGTCAACGAGATCTCGGAAGTTGCTAAACGTGTCAGAAAAGATTTTTGTTCTAGCCGGCAAGCTGAACATTCATCTTCACGCATCTTATCTCCCAGGCGTAGCAAACGTCTGGGCAGACGCTCTGTCTCGGAGACAGAGCACAACAGTAGAATGGGCGCTCAAGCAAAACATTTTCGACCAAATGATTGCGGAGCCTTACCGTCCACAAGTGGATCTGTTTGCATCTGAGGAGACTCACAAACTCCCGCTGTACCTCACCCGCCGGACAATAACGCCGGCGGGAGGACCCGACGCACTGGTGACGGACTGGAACATGTGGAGTTCCGTTTATCTGTTTCCGCCACCAGACGCTTCTCTAATGTGCCACGTAGTAAACAAACTACGGGATTATCGGGGCGTAGTCTCGTTAATCACGCCCCTGTGGCCGGCGCAGTTGTGGTACCAGCAATTGAAAACGTGGTGCCCGAACCCGGTGTCGCTCCCGGTCGGGTATTTCCACTTAGACACGATTGGCAACCTAGAGACCTCGCTGACTTTTGCATTATGGACATTCAGGAGGCCAAGTGGCTAACACCGTATGGTAGAAAGGTGACCGATAAATTCATGAATCAATATACCCAATCTACAAAGAGACAGTATCAATCGCACTGGCAGTCCTTTACTTCTTGGATAATTAGAACAGAACAAACCGTACTTTCGGTGGCTTTGGTTTTTCATTATTTAAACTATCTGTTCGAGCAGAAACGTCTATCTGTAGTAACGTTAAAAAATCACTTAACAGCAATTAGCATGCCATTCTTTGATCTTACAGGTCTAACCATACCACTAGCGGAGGAAAAAGGTTTCATGAGAGCATGTTTTAAACTCCGCCCACCTCCCTGTCAGCTCATGCCTACCTGGTCTCTGGACAAGGCGTTGTCTTTACTTCATTCCCGTCTGTACCAAAATACTGCAGATTTTGACTTACTTTTAAAAAGGGCAGTTTTCCTTATGGCTTTGGCTACCGGGCACAGGGTATCTGAGCTGGCGGCGATGAGCAACACACCTAATTGCATACGGTTTGGTAGGCTCAATGAGTGTATTCATTTTGCACCTTCCCCGGCGTTCATCGCCAAAAATGAACACAGTGAACATGTTTTTTCAGAGTTCACGGTGCCGGCGTTAAAAAGGGGAAAAGTGCACCATAATTTATGTCCAGTGCAAGCTCTAACCAAATATTTGAGAGTAGCACCTCTGAATCAACAGGGTGCTTTATGGGTAGCGAGTACGGGCCAACGCTTAATGAAACGAAAACTAGCTTCTCTCCTAGTCGAAGCCATTAAAGAGAGTAATCCCGGCGTCGTGGGAAGAGCCCATGATTTACGCAAATGGGCGGCCTCTTTGCGTTTCCTTAAGAATTTTTCTGTTGAGGACATAGCGTCCACGCACCTGTGGTCCCCTAATCATACGATTTTGACTCGATACCTTTCAGTAGCTCTAGACAGACCTTCCATGCCATGTATAGCTTTAAGGCAGAGGGTCTAGGTGGCCTCTCAGTCACTTATTGTTTAGGTTAAGAAAAGAGGGGGGGGGGTGCAGTCAGTGTAACATAGGACACCCTAGACCCCGCCGGAGTATGTGTACGGAGCATACGAGCTGTGCTACTGTATATAGGTGTTGTGATATAAAATTTCTCTGTAGTATGCATTACAGGAAATTGTGCTAAAGTACAATAGTAGTAAAACAACAACTCTTGTTGTAAGTAGTTTTGGCTGTGAAGCAATATAATTTTAAGAAATCTCAGTAGTTGCGACTGCGAATTTTATTTTTGATGTAAGTACTTCTGCATAAGTACAAGAGTTCAGTACTTCTGCGAAAGTACAAGAGTTAATTTTATGTTTGGGTATATTTTTAGGAATATATCCACTAGTTTAATGGGGTTTATATGTGCACATGTAGACTTATAAGTTTTTATTTTTCACCACTTACTTTAAGTGGGGTGCCTTCTTAACTAGCAGATCTGTGTACAGATCTCAGAGTTAACCTATTTTTATTCAAGCAGGCTTCTTTGAAGCACGCTCCTGCTTGTACCCCTTTTTGAATATATATGCTGTATAAAGTTTATGCGCAAAATATATCTTTTTTACAAAATAAGAATACTATGTGGTTGTTTGATTATCTGCTTTTGCTAGCTAGAGTTATGATATGATTACGAATGTCCCCCTCCAGTCTTAGATATCAGGCATAATCGTCAATGATGGAGGGGCCACTAATAAATTATAGGTTTGACTCCTGCAAGGAGATAAAGAAAGCCTAATATTTAGTAGTGGCCCCGTAATCATTGACGACTGGGGCCCTCCCGACCATCCCCTTCCCATTCGTTGATGTATTAAGGATTTTGGTTTACTTGATATGTCAGTGAAGGAAGTATGACGCCTGAAGTCAGCGTCTGGTCAAATATCCACACAAGTACATCCACGAGTATATGGAAAGCTTATGAATAGTTATTCTTATTTTATTTTTATTTTTTATTTGTTACAAAGTTTTTTCGTAGTGAGAACCCAATTTCATAATGACAGAACCATGAGTGAGGTTGCGTGCGCTCATGATGAAGGCTCCTCAATTTTTTATGCTCTGCGCGGTAGATTCAAACTACGGTAAATGAGCGTTTGAAGAGGAGGCCTTATGTAATAGGCATAATCGTCAATGATGGAGGGGCCACTACTAAATATTAGGTTTTCTTTATCTCCTTGCAGGAGTCAAACCTATAATTTGAATCTCGTTTCTATTACTGCAGGTTGATAGTGCATGAGTTGAAGTATAACACTGCATGATCAAAAGGCTTTTACTTGCACGGCTGAAGGGGGATGAGGGTGCGTCCCCATAGGTCCAGCAAAAATAGTAAAATCCAATGGAGACGCATTTTTTCAAATTGATGCCAGAAGGTCGTACACCACACTGGTAACATAGCATACTCTCCTCTATGTCTGGTATAAATAAGGTTGAGTTTCCTTCACCATTGACGAAGCTGCCTTAACTAGAACCCTGGGCCCTATAGAGACGCATTTATAGACGCACACGTCTGCTTAGGGTAGCCGGGTTGCGTCTCCTTAGGTCCTTGTAAATGTGTGTTTATTTTGTTAACATTATTAAACATAATAACCTTTTCTTTTATCCTGGGTGAAGGAAACTCGACCCCAATTACACCATACATAGTGGAGAGAATGGCTTTCTACCAGTGAGGTATGGCAACAGTTTGAAAAATGCGTCTCTATTGGACCTCCAGAATTTTTTGCTGGCCCTAAGGAGATGCACCCCTTTTACCCCCTCAGCAATTCAAAATCACATTAAGCATGTTCTTGCCAGCAGTCAAATGTTTGTGTGGGCCCTGTCAGCCTAGTGATGAAAAAATAGACTATATTTCCAGGCCCTTCGCCCATTTCCTATCCCTATTTTCCCCAAATATGCCCGGGTTGGCGACTGGTGCTTGATTTAAACCTCGTATTAGCATGAATGTTACATATACAGTATAACTTCCCTGCATCCTCTAAACTGTTTTGTTATTGGCCTACAATGAGCAATTAGTATGTTTAGTAATATTTTATGTCTCTCTAATAATATATATTATAAGGCCTATGTCAGTCCGTTTTATTGCTTTAGCATTGTCAACTTACAACCAAAAGTACCATGCTTTCTTTCTGGTACCCATGAGGTAAGTACTTATATCATTTTATGTGTGTGTTTGTGTTTTAAACATACCTGCGTCTCCTTAGGTCCAGGGGCGTCTCCTTATGGTTTTGTGAAAAAATGGAGACGCATCTCTTATTTGTCTTCTCTCTCTTAACCCGGCAAGCGCGATAGGCCTCACGGAAGGCTTCCTATAGGGAACGCGATAGGCCTCACGGAAGCAAGACCATAAAAAAAGCCTTCCATAAAAAAAAAGGGCCTATCAAAACAAAGGAATTTGTCTCTAGGTGAGATAATTCCCCTCCAGTACTCATCCATGTAAATCTCACCCACCCCCCTCCCCTCCTTCCCCACCTTATTCCCCCCTCCCTCCCCTCCTCAATTATCACCTATTTTTCCTCTTATTATCATCATTTATCGGTTATTTTTTCTCTCCCGCGATAATGTAGCACAAGTGGGTTGCAGAAAAGATCGTTATGCAACACCCAGACACCGGCCCACACCGCCCCGCTCGTCTCAGTTACCTCACAGACAGCGAGAGAGGAGGGTTGCCTGTGGCTCTCTCTCGCCTGAGATTATGACCGGGTGGCCAATATCTTCGTTTTTCACCACCCAAATGCTTTTCCCACTTATTTTAGCACTCTTGAAGGTTCATATATACATCATATATGTAAAATAAAAGCATACCGAAAACAAATAATGCTCTATATTGTAAATATAACGAATTCTGTCAGAATCCAAGGCTAGAAATGCACAAATAACTACCCTAGCCCCTAGGTCTATTTCGCGCTTGTCAGGTTAAAGAATAAGAGATACAAGAAAATTGTTGATTTGCTTTAAAAATATAGCCTTTTTGCTATTTATCCCCCCTACCCCCAATTTTCAATCTGTTATAGGTTGACAGAAGCAACTCGATAACAAAAAATAGTGCCCATTTTTGCGTCTGCATTGGGCATCGTACCCTAAGTATATTTTTCTTTTTTATATTTTACAAAGGTTTTTTCGTAGCGAGTACCCAATCATAAGACGATTCCTTAAGAGAATAAGCGTTACCCTTATGAAGCGTACTCCGTTCTCCCCGCGGCGGTAGATTCAAACTGGCTACCGCGGGCGCTTGAATGGAGGCTATAATATTAATAGGTATATCGTCAATGATGGAGGGGCCACTAATAAATACTGTCATCTCTCCCTCCCTGCCCAATCCAAACCAGCTTCCAGAAGCACATTCTTACTCATATCACTTGCCGTTCCATCCAGTCACTCAAAGACAACACGCAGCTGCAGGCACGACCTCCCGAAATTGATGCTTCCGAGTCCTCCCTTCCTCGCGAGGACAGAGTCCACCTGGCCAGACTGAGATGTGGGCACCATCTAGCTCTTCTGAGCTATCAGAAGAAACTGGATGACTCCGTCGGTGATGCCTGTCCAGGATGTAACACAGTACCCCATACTATTAAACACATCATAAAAGACTGCATTCCACACAATCACTTATGCCAACGACATAATCTACACTCCTTAAGAGCCCTGTGGGAAAGCCCGATCTCGGCCATGGCCTTCCTTAGGGACTCGGGGCTGTTCGGCCAGGCAGCCTAGGGAACAACAACAACAACAACTACTACCAAGTATGAAGCAGGATTTGTTGAACACACCCGCCATCTAAAGGGAGGGATCAGTGGATATGGTAGATCAGCTACAGATCCCACTCGTAAATCTTATGCCTGGTTCAAGAAGATAGGACTTCATATGATATCGAGAATGATGTTCAATGTGAGGACATCTACATGAATCTCCACCCCAACACAAAATGCATCGAATATGGGTATTTCATCAAACTGGTCGTGCATGAACTTATCTCAGAGAACTTGATGGGATATGCTGCACTATGTGAGATGAAAAACAAATAAAAAGACACCAAAGAAGAAAGCGAAGAAGAAAACCAAGACGAGGGATACACCTGATGAGGAGTGCCAGACTTGTCACCATACCTGCTACTGACAAGAAACGACGACCACAAAAAATGCTACAGGGAGTGTCATACTGAGGGCAAGGCAAAATGGTCCCAGAAGTATTGCCCTGCCTGCCCTTTTGAGCCTGGTCTGTGTTCTCTCCAACACTTCTGAGCCTATAGTCTATTCGCTGTAAGTAGGCGATAAATCATGACCTCTAACATCTGTAACTCAAAAACGACTAGAGTAATCGAGCTAATATTTCTATCATTTGGGAAGAGTGAGTCAAGGAATAGATGTGGAAATTGACAGCCAATTTCCTCTAGCCCTTTTTGAGTTGTTGTTGTTGTCGTTCCCTAGGTTGCCTGGCCGAACAGCCCCGAGTCCCTAAGGAAGGCCATGGCCACGGTCGGGCTTTCCCACAGAGCTCTCAAGGAGTGTAGATTGTGTTGTTGGTGTAAGTGATTGTGTGAAATGCAGTCTTCTATGATGTGTTTAATGGTATGGGGTGCTGTGTTACATCCCGGGCAGGTGTCGACGACGGAGTCATCCAGTCTCTTCTGATAGCTCAGAAGAGCTGGATGGTGCCCGCATCTCAGCCTGGCCAGGTGGACTATGTCCTCGAGAGGAAGGGAGGATTCAGAAGGATGGATTTCAGGAGGTCGTGCCTGCAGCTGCGTGTTGTCTACGAGTGAGTGGATGGAACGGCGAGAGATATGAGTATGGATGTGCTTCTGGAAGCTGGTTTGGGGTGGGCAGGGAGGGAGAGAAGACAGACAGTATTTGGATGGCTGCCGACCCTCCCGGCCGGGGACAAGATCACCGACCAGTGGAGGACAGCCGGCTGCCGACCGTGGGGAGGAGTTTCCTGGGAGCCAAACCGCCACAACAAACCCCTGCCCCCTCCTTGGGGGCACGAGTCCTTGGAGCGGCTTCGGTTGCGCCGGGCAACTACTACCCTTTTTGAGTTACAGAGGATAGAATTCATGATTTTCCCGGCTACTTACATTGAATAGACTATAGCACACCCCACCCCCCCCATGCCTCGGAGCACACCAACCCTTACCTTGACTGGACTGGACTTAAGGGGACCCACCTCGCTTTTTTCTCTTTCTCTCCCTCTCTCTTTGGCTTGTATCCATTCGGCCCCATTCAGCCTACTGTTTTAAGACGTTTACCCCTATCCAGGTGTCAATATTTTCCTGGCGAGCGGTAGCGAGCCAGCACATATATATTTTTGCTTTGACAAGCTAAATTTGTACATTTTTTGATAGAAAAATGTCTCTATTTCTCCAAACAATGCTGGCTCGCTATCGCTCGCCATGAAGAAATAGACACCTGGATGGGGATAAACGTCTTAAAACAGTTGGCTGAATGGGGCCAAATGAATACAAGCCAGGGAAAAGAGAGAAAAGGAGAGAAAGATAAAAAAAAGCTGGTGACCCCCCTTAACCCTTCCTACCCGGGCTGCCTTAGGTAAGGACAGCGCGGCTGATGGGCCGCTACCGGGTATGCCTTACCTAAGGCATTTGCTTGAAAGCGTGCTTTAAATTTCGCGCGGGCAAATTTTACTTTGCGGGGGCGACCGCAGCGCCACCAAGCCTCAACTACCACGCTTATCAGTTCCTACGTTGCCGCCATTGCGAGCTACAGCAAAAAAATGAATTCCGACGCGTCCGATACTGTGCAATCTCCCGCGCGTCCCAGTGCTACCCCGCTTGCAACATCTACGCCTCTGCCAATCGAGAAGAAAAAGAAACTAAGGAAAGTGAAACGTTTGCTAAGTGATAGTGCAATACGTGAACTTTTCAACCAGGATTTGAGCAGTGGTGAAAGCTCTGTGGACAAAAACCTCTATATTCAGAGTAGAAGTGGGAGCGAAATTGACGATTTTGTGGGATTTTGTGCTGATGACAATGTTGATTTATTTGAGGGGGGTGATAGTAGTGATGATCCTGATGTGGAAGTGGTGGAGGAAGGTGCTATTGAAGTACCAAGTGTGCTAGAGCCAACCCCTTCGCCTAGTTTCGTAGGCCAGGGTAGGCCTAGGCCTAGCCCTAGCCCTACGCCAGGACCTTCCCCTTTGCCTGCCCGTACGCCCTTGAAAGTGGGTAAATACTTCTATAAACAGTCTTTAGTGAAAAGTGCAGCCAAGAAAGCACGCAGGGAGGCAGAAAAAGTGAGGGAAGGTGTAGATAGTGAGAGTGACGCCGACCCAGGCCTAGCAACCACCCGCATTCCTTTGTCCCGACGCCTTGACCCGGGACGGCCATCCACAGCCCTCGGCTTCATCTGTCCCTCAGGATGACCAAAGGGCCTCTACAAGTGCGCCATTGGCCTCCCACAGTGTGTCACCACAGGCCCCGCATCGTAGGTCCTTATTTCCTGCGGAAAAGTCCACGGCTAGCCGCAAAAGGAGCCCAACTCCCGAGGCCGAGGCTCCCATTGCTCAACCTCCCGCAGCCCCACGCCGCCGACGCCCGGTCTATTCTTCACCAGAGTTGTTTCCTGAAGAGGATGCTGACGACCCCAACATTGCCCCAGATGACCTGACGTCGCCTGAGGAAGAGGAAAACGAAGAGGAAGAGGGAGTCCCGACAAGAAGAGTCAAAGGACCTCGAGGTCGTGGACGTGGTCAGCCTGCCGACGCCGCTGCCCCTGGGCCTGGGCCTGGGCGTGGGCGTGCAGGGCGTCCGCCTGGGCATCCGCGTGGCCAAGGGCGTGTGCCAGGGCGTCCAGGGCGTGTGCCTGCTGCAGCTCCACGTCCTCGTCCTCGAGCTGCTGAAATGTTTGTGTGGCCAGATGGGGCGGATTTTGTGCCAGATTTTCCTGCCTTTGACGAGGTACAACAGGGTTCTGGGGTGTCACAAGCATATCCCTGTGGCCCAAATGCCACCCCCAGTGAACTTTTCTGTGGCTTCTACGACAATGAAGTCATGGAATACCTTGTCAAAGAGACAAATAACCACCAGGCTATCTGTTCAAACTTTCTTGGCAGGAAGACCAGTGCCAAGATGGTGGCATGGAGAGCTCTCACTGTGGCAGAATTATATGTGTTCTTGGCACTCACAATGCTGATGACACACATAAAGAAGCACATTCTGGCAGACTACTGGATAACTGGCGACCTCACAACGACTCCAGCATTTGGCAAATTCATGTCAAGGGATAGGTACTTCGACATCCTCTCATATTTCCACCTGACAAATAACATGCATGTCCACGAGCCCGACATACTCTGGAAGATCAGGCAACTGTACGACATGATACGTCATCGGTTTTCCACCTACCTGATTCCATTTCAGAAGCTGTGCATCGACGAGTCTCTGGTCCTGTTCCGTGGTAGGCTGCACTTCCGACAGTATATCCCGTCAAAGAGACACCGCTTCGGCATCAAGCTCTTCGTCCTCTGCGACTGCAAGACGGGATATGTGCTCAATTTTATAGTCTACAGCGGCAAGGGTGGTGAGGTGGAGGTTGACCCCCTCATTGGTTTTGGCGGCGCTGTGGTAAAGAGGATGATGGAGAGGTACTTCCATGACAACCACGTCCTCTATACCGACAATTATTACACGTCGCCTATCCTCGCCAAGTACCTCCATGACCGCAAGACCGGAACTGTCGGCACAGTGAAGGGGAAGAGGAAGGGCATGCCAACCTACCCAACCAAAACTAAGAAGACGGACATCTTCCATAAGAAGAGTGGCCCCATCCTCTCCATCCACTGGCATGACCAGCGCAAGGTCAACCTCCTCACCACATGCCACAAAGCAGAGATGGTCCCCACAGGGAAGGTGGACCGAAAAAACGAAGAACCCTATCACAAAACCAGCTGCTGTTCTGGACTATAACCTGAACATGCGCCTTGTCGACAAGTCCGACATGCAGATGGGCTTCATAGACTGCCTGCGAACATCTTGCAGGTGGTACAAGAAGTTTGTCCTGCATACAGTAGATATGTCTGTCCTAAACGCGTACAACATCTACCGTTTGAGGAGTCCAGTCATCAAGTACAAGAGCCTGCGGACCTTCCAAAAGCAGCTGATACATGAGCTCCTGGTAAAACATGCGGGTACACCAGGGAGGCCACTACAAGGACTAGGCATGATGGACAGAATAGGGTGTGCCGAGTTCTTGAGAAAGCACCAGCTCGTCGCCCTTCCTTTCCAGGGTCCTAACAGCCGAATAAGGATGCAGAAGAGGTGCTATGTGTGCACCCGCACAACTCGACGACCAAGCAAACCCACAAAAACCACTTGGCAATGCCTCGAGTGTCAGGTGGGACTGTGTGCTGGCACCTGCTTCAATCATTTCCACACTCTGGCAAACTATTGAAGTGTAAGTGACAGTGATAGTGACACTCAATAATAATAATAATAATATAACTAAGTATAAGTGAAAGAGACACATAAGTAATAATAAGTGCCTTCAGAACAATATGAACAAGTGAAAGTGACACTAAAATATATATTCCTAACAATAAATAAGTGAAAATGACACTATCAATTACCATAGTCCAGTATAAATAATCATAACTACTATAATAATGACTATAAAACTAAGTCTAAGTGAAAGAGACACACATAAGTAATAATAGGTGCCTTCAGAACAATATGAACAAGTGAAAGTGACACTAAAATATATGTTCCTAACAATAAAGAAGTGAAAATGACACTATCAATTACCATAGTCCAGTATAAATAATCATAACTACTATAATAATAACAATAAAACTAAGTATAAGTGACAGAGACACAAATTACTTCAGAAAAATATATTTATTGAGTGAAAATATCATAATAACAATAATATATGGCATAATAAACAATAAAACACTAAAAAATCGCTTCCCGCCATAATTCAAGGTAGAGCGACGAGTCAAAACGTTCGTCGTAGCCTGGGCCGCGGTTGAGCATTCGGACGCGGCGAGGTAAATACGCGGAAAAAGTTACCTCCACTTCCATCATCATAACTCCGGAACTACTTGAGCTAGAAAGCTCTACTCAATGCCATTCTACGCGGAAAGGTAAGGCGCCCATTTTGACATATGTTTGATTAATGTAGGTAGTATATTAAGCGAGATTAGCCTTAGTTTACTTTTGTTGTGTTTTCAGCCAGATCGCCCAGATACAGCCTCCGTCCTTAAGAAAGGCAGCCCGGGGAGGAAGGGTTAACATACTATACATCTTACAAGATACTGGTAGCTAAAACAACATATTTTATGTACAGTTTATTTTATTGCATTTATTTATTTCATATGTCTAGAAGAACATTATTTGCTATTGGAGGTGTTTGGTGGTGTGGTGAAATTAATAAAAAATAGATTATCAGTAGGTTCAGGGATATTTGGTAGCGAGGCCGGTCTATATGTTCTGTGCCCCATGAATATTCTTTCCTCTCACTTAAAACATTAGGCTACCATAGTGCGGTGGGAATATGAACATGATTAGATTAATATCCAGTATTCGAGAATGGATAATATATCGTAGGCGTGTGCATAAAGCTTTAACTGTCTTGGTGGTGTAATGGTTAAGGTGTCTAAAAATCTGTGTGTGATAACCCAGGTTCGAATCCCGGTGGATCACATATATGCTTTCATTAATTTCATTGGAGGTGTTTGGTGTTGTGGTGAAATTAATAAAACATAGATTACCTATAAAAATGACATGATTACTGTATTATTATTATTGTTTCATGCCAAACCCATCTTGTGATCTGTCTCTATTTGGTAATATATGAGAACAAAAATATATAAAGTAAAAAGAAGCCATTTAATGATAAATTTATAGTACCCCCACGCGCGAGTTGGCTGGCCGGGAAAGTTGGTTTGAGAGAGGGGCGGGTGAGAGCGTGAGTGAGGATAAGGGTAAGGTGGTAACGAGTTGGCTGGCCGGGAAAGTTGGTTTGGGAGAGGGGCGGGTGAGAGCGTGAGTGAGGATAAGGGTAAGGTGGTAACGAGTTGGCTGGCCGGGAAAGTTGGTTTGGGAGAGGGGCGGGTGAGAGCGTGAGTGAGGATAAGGGTAAGGTGGTAACGAGTTGGCTGGCCGAGAAAGTTGGTTTGGGAGAGGGGAATGGTGAGAGCATGAGTGAGGATAAGGGTAAGGTGGTAACGAGTTGGCTGGCCGGAAAAGTTGGTTTGGGAGAGGGGCGTGTGAGAGCATGAGTGAGGATAAGGGTAAGGTGGTAACGAGTTGGCTGGCCGGAAAAGTTGGTTTGGGAGAGGGGCGGGTGAGAGCGTGAGTGAGGATAAGGGTAAGGTGGTAACGAGTTGGCTGGCCGGGAAAGTTGGTTTGGGAGAGGGGCGGGTGAGAGCGTGAGTGAGGATAAGGGTAAGGTGGTAACGAGTTGGCTGGCGGGAAAGTTGGTTTGGGAGAGGGGCGGGTGAGAGCGTGAGGATAAGGGTAAGGTAGTAACGAGTTGGCTGGCCGGGAAAGTTGGTTTGGGAGAGGGGCGGGTGAGAGCGTGAGTGAGGATAAGGGTAAGGTGGTAACGAGTTGGCTGGCCGGGAAGGTTGGTTTGGGAGAGGGGCGGGTGAGAGCGTGAGTGAGGATAAGGGTAAGGTGGTAACGAGTTGGCTGGCCGGGAAAGTTGGTTTGGGAGAGGGGCGGGTGAGAGCGTGAGTGAGGATAAGGGTAAGGTGGTAACGAAGAGGTTAAGGGGAGGGCATACCTTCGTGGGTTGAATTCCGCTAAAATATTGGATTTTTAATTTTCATACTAAACGTTTTCATTTTAAGGTAGAAGAAGAATTTGATAACACCACTCAAACACAATTATTACCCCCTACACTTCCCAGCCCCCTAACCATTAATTTATAACCATTTTGATCAATATACTGTATATTATTTTTATTAATCTCACCACCACACCCCCAATGAAATTAATTAAAGTATATATGATCCACCGGGATTCGAACCCGGGTTATCACACACATATTTTTGCCACCTTAACCATTACACCACCAGGACGGTTATAAAAGAATCCAATACTGTATTTTACTAGAATCTATAACTACTGTACAGTATATGAAATAAAATATATGAAACTCAACAGCTTAACTGCAATGCATGCTGCACACAGCACACAAACCATTAACTAAAGTCTCAACACAAAAACTAGCAAAACACAATCGCAAAATGTGAAAAACTATTATTCATTAACCCTTCCAGCCCGGGTGTCATTGTGAAAGGACACCGCGGAAATTGGGCAGCAGCCCGGGTGTCCTTTCAAGAGATAGTAAGCTTTCAAGTCTATTCAGCTTGGTATGAACGCCGTGCGTCCGACGCATGTAAACAAAGCCGATCGTTGCATCACCGCAGCTCCGAAAACAATAAGGAGACGTCGGATCAATGTTATTGTTGTGACGTAAGACGAAATTAGTGTCTGAAAAGCTCCGATATTGTCAACGTCGCGGCAAAATTCGCTCCACTGAAATCGTCATCACAACTGAACCAGTTGACTTACAGAACTCTACTCAACGCCAGTCTACAGATTGAAAACTGCACTACGTTTATAGATGTGTGGGAAATTTCTAGCAGTTAAAATAAACAAAAATACGGTAGCCTAGGCCTAGACGTTTTTCGGCCAGATCGCCCGGATACGACCTCCGTCCTTTGGAGGACCAGCCCGGGCCACGAGGGTTAAGGGGGGTCACCGGCTTTTTTCTCTTTCTCTCCTTTTCTCTCTTTCCCTGGCTTGTATCCATTCGACCCCATTCAGCCAACAGTTTTAAGACATTTATCCCCATCCAGGTGTCGACTTCTTCCTGGCAAGCGATAGAGAGCCAGCATTGTATGGAGAAATCCGGCTTTGCCGGAGATTTTTTTTTTATCAAAATTTACAAATTTAGATTGCTGTCAAAACAAAAGTACTGTACAGTATATATATGCTGGCTCGCTACTGCTCGCCAGGAAATATTGACACCTGGATGGGGGTAAATGTCTTAAAACAGTAGGCTGAATGGGGCCGAATGGATACAAGCCAAAGAGAGAGGGAGAGAAAGAGAAAAAAAGCGAGGTGGGCTCCCTTAAACAAATAATACTAAAAACCACAGCTGAGGCGGCCACCTGACCAGCACAAAGCTCCCTGGAGAGCACCTCTACTATCCCGGTCAAACAAATGGTCTTTACCGACCTAAGCGCTCTAGTCAATATCATAACAGAGATTCAGACGCGTGGAATTATAATGTAAAACTTGCAGAATAAACAAACCAAAACTTGGACGAACACAGTAAAAAGATAAAACAGCTTATACAAATCGCTATGTGGAAACAATGCTTAAGCAAAATAATAATTCTTTATAAATAAAAGAATGCAATCCACCACATAGGGTGTAACATTACTACATGAGTAAGTTAACCCATACAGTACCAGTGACGTCCTTTTCATCATATTCTGGAAACTATTAGACAATTTTATTCAGCTTAGGAAGGAACTCTAGCAATAATAAGGCTTCAGACTATCTCAACCAACCCTTTTAAGTACCACAGATTCTTCTTAAGCTGCCTAATATAGTCTAAATATAGCTAGAATAAAATATAACAGATGTTGCTGGTACTCAAAGGGTTAATCTGTTTCCCCAATTAACTAATCACACATATAACAACGCACTAGAGAGGCACTTTGTACGAAGGAGCAATTATTTATTGAAAGACCATGGAACTATTACGTTGGTAGTAAAGACCATGGAACTATTACGTTGGTAGTAAAGACCATGGAACTATTACGTTGGTAGTAAAGACCATGGAACTATTACATTGGTAGTAATTTAGTAAAGACCATGGAACTATTACGTTGGTAGTAAAGACCATGGAACTATTACGTTGGTAGTAAAGACCATGGAACTATTACATTGGTAGTAATTTAGTAAAGACCATGGAACTATTACGTTGGTAGTAAAGACCATGGAACTATTACGTTGGTAGTAAAGACCATGGAACTATTACATTGGTAGTAATTAGTAAAGACCATGGAACTATTACGTTTAGTAAAGACCATGGAACTATTACGTTGGTAGTAAAGACCATGGAACTATTACGTTGGTAGTAAAGACCATGGAACTATTACATTGGTAGTAATTTAGTAAAGACCATGGAACTATTACGTTGGTAGTAAAGACCATGGAACTATTACATTGGTAGTAATTTAGTAAAGACCATGGAACTATTACGTTGGTAGTAAAGACCATGGAAACTATTACGTTGGTAGTAAAGACCATGGAACTATTACATTGGTAGTAATTTAGTAAAGACCATGGAACTATTACGTTGGTAGTAAAGACCATGGAACTATTACGTTGGTAGTAAAGACCATGGAACTATTACATTGGTAGTAATTTAGTAAAGACCATGGAACTATTACGTTGGTAGTAAAGACCATGGAACTATTACGTTGGTAGTAAAGACCATGGAACTATTACATTGGTAGTAATTTAGTAAAGACCATGGAACTATTACGTTGGTAGTAAAGACCATGGAACTATTACGTTGGTAGTAAAGACCATGGAACTATTACGTTGGTAGTAAAGACCATGGAACTATTACATTGGTAGTAATTTAGTAAAGACCATGGAACTATTACGTTGGTAGTAAAGATAATTATTACAAAAATACACAAACAACCAGATAATTTAAACAATACAAGAAAAATATAAAATATATGTTGGAATAAATAGATCAAATCTAGTAACAACCAAACACATGTACTATAGGTAGTGCCAATCAACTTGACAATTATCACGATCCCTGACCTCTTCGTAACTCAAAAGGAACAAGAGCAAACTGACTGTAAACATCCACACCTATTACCTGGTGGACTCTTCCCAAATGGGAGGAATTTCAGCCCGATTGCTTTCATTCATTTTGAGTTATAAGAAGTTAAAGGGTCAAGATAATTGTCAAGTTCGTTGGCGCTACCTACAACAATGTGGTCACCGGGTATAATACATGGTAAGCATGACGTACAATCGCGCTAATAAGTGATGTCTCGGCACCAAGTATATTTTTATCAATAATTGGTATCAGAAATATAAAATTTCTTCATATCAAGTGAAATATACAAACATGTTCCTACACTTACCCACCCTATTAAACATCTGACAGACATTAATACAGCACAGAACAAGCCAAACGTAATGACAGCTGGGACATGACTTATTAGCGCGACCGTACTATACACTATTCCAAGTAAGTTAAAAACTCTTCAACACTAACCTCTATAACTCACAAATCACTAGAGTAATCCACCTTATATTTCTACCGTTTGGGAAGGGTCAGCCAGGAAATGTATGGATATACACAGGCACATACCCCATAGCTGGGGGTGGCCGACTCGAGACAGAGCCCGAACAGGAAAAAAAAAAAAAAAAAACACACACTAAACTCACACACATCTAGGTTGCCCAGGAGAAGACCCAGAGACCCAGGCCCATTTGGGGTCTCCAGCAAAAGATTTCCAGGTCCCAGACCTCCCGGAGAGACTTCGGTCTCAGCAGGCAGACACGCAGCGAAGATTTACCACCACAAGGAAATAGGTCAGCCAGGGGAAAAAAAAAATTAAAAAAAATTAAAAAAATAATGGGGAATGGGCCTGAGCAAATAGATACTGTAGATAGATAGATAGGAAGTAGGTGTGGAAATGTACAGCCCTATTTGAGTTACAGAGGTTAGGGTTCAGGATGTGTGGACTACCTAGTTGGAACAGGGTATAGTATACTTCCCCTGTAACATACCAGCCTTAAACTTAATACTTTGGTGATGGGCTGGCAACAACAAAAACAACAACTTAATACCTGTACAGTCAAATATAAATGGCCAGATGTTGTTGTTGTTGTTGTTCCCTAAGCTGCCTGGCCGAACAGCCCCCGAGTCCCTAAGGAAGGCCATGGCCACGGTCGGGCTTTCCCACAGAGCTCTCAAGGAGTGTAGATTGTGTTGTTGGCGTAAGTGGTTGTGTGAAATGCAATCTTCTATGATCTGTTTAATACCATGGGGTGCTGTGTTACAACCTGGGCAGGAGTCGACGACGGAGTCATCCAGTCTCTTCTGAAAGCTCAGAAGAGCTGGATGGTTTCCACATCTCAGCCTGGCCAGGTGGACTCTGTCCTCGCGAGGAAGGGAGGATTCGCAAGGATGGATTTCGGGAGGCCGTGCCTGCAGCTGCGTGTTGTCTATGAGTGAGTCGATGGAACGGCGAGAGATATGAGTATGGATGTGTTTCTGGAAGCTGGTTTGGGGTGGGCAGGGAGGGAGAGATGATAGTAATTGTGTGTGATAGCGTGTGCTGGGTGTTGTTTTAATATTTCTTGGTGTCTGTGGATGTGTTGCCATGTAGTGTAGTGGGTGGTGTTGGTTCGTGGAGGCTGCTGCTAGGAATTGAGTGCCTCACATGTCCAGATGGTCATTGACTTTGAGGACTTTGGATTCTTGATGTAGGTGACCTGTAGGTGTAGTAGCTGTGCAGCCTGTGATGATTTTTAGGTCTTTATTTTGAATAGTCTGTAAGGTCTTTTGATGTGTTTCAGCTAGGTTAGAAGCCCAGGCCGGGCTTGCGTATTCCATCACTGATCTTATGTATTGTTTGTAAACTGTGGTGGTAGTTTCTTTGTTGTGTCCAAATTTTGTGTGGGCAAGTGACCTGAGGGCATTAAGTCTGGGTGTCAGTTTCTTTTTCATGTTTGTGGTATGCTGTTTGAATGTCATTTGAGTATCATATGTTACTCCTAGGATTTTGGGTGAGTGTGTGTGTTAGGGATATGTTGTTTATGGTGAGTTGCGGGGAGTATGCGTGATCTCCTGTCCAGCTTGTGAGGAGGGTTGCAGTGGATTTGGCTGGGGCTAAATTAAGTCTGTTTGTAGTGCACCAGTCATGTAATGTGTTGAGATAGGGTTGAAGGAGACTTGTTGCTGTGGCTGGGTCTTGGTGTGCGCATGTGAGTGTTATGTCGTCTGCGTAGGAGGCTATGTTTATTTGGGGTGTATTGGGTGTATTTATATCATGCATGTACAGATTAAAGAGTGCGGGCGACAGGACAGATACTTGTGGGACTCCGTTTGGGAAATTTCTGATGTTAGATAACTAACCGGCAAAAGATACGTGTGCACACCTGCCTGCAAGGAAGTTGGCCAGCCACCTTTTTGTGTTGTTGTTGTTGTTGTTGTTGTTGTTGTTGTTCCCCAAGGCCCCGAGCAATTCCAAGGCCATAACCGAGCGCCCCCACTGAACCCTCCCTGCCGACCACAATAAAGCCTGGGTGACCGAAACCACTCCATGGCGGGGAGCTGAGGAGGGTGCGGAAACGCCCGGGAAACCAAAGCCCCACCCAGGGCCCTGTGCCCCTCAGCAATTATGAAGAGAAAGTTGAGGCGCAAGGGAAAAATGTGACGCTTTGGCTTCCAATCTTGGTAGATTGGGAGATCAATCCACGGAAGAGACGCCGTCACTTGAGATCTAGAAAATATATAAGTTAAAGGAACAGTCAGAGTAAGCTATGGGTATGGCAGAGATCGCTCAGCTCTCACTCTGATAGACCAGCCCATCACCATCAGCACATCATCTTTTTGTGTTGTTGTGCATGTTTGTGTTATAGATTTTGTTTGTTAGGTTGTGGCGGGGGATGGCATCGAAGGCTTTACTAATGTCGAGTGTGGCAAGTAGTGATCTGTGTGGTGGTGGTCTGGCTGAGTTGATGCCGTCAAAAGCTCTTTGTGTAAGGTCTGTATGAGTGTAGATTGTGTTGTTGGTGTAAGTTATTTTTTTTTTTTTTTTTTTTTTTTTTTTTTTTTTGAGAAGTTTAACCCTCCAGCCCCGGCTACGCATTACATAAATATTCCCCGAAACCCGGGTGTTTTGGCCGAAAAACGTCTAGGCTAGGCTACCGTATATTTGTTATTCTGACTACTTCCCGCATTCCCACGCATCCCCAAGCGTAGCTGTGTTATTTACCTGTAGAATGGCGTTAAGTAGAGCTCTCTAAGTCAACTGGTTGAGTTGTGATGATGAATTCATTGGAGATAACTTTATGGCAAAAACAGCCACTTTACACTACTTTTCGATACTTAACAACAACATACAGGCACACACGAACAAGCGACGCTCTCCTTCTTGTGGCCGGAGATGCGGGGCGTCGGTCCAGCCGGCTGTTGTTTACATGCGTCGGACCGACGCCTCGCACACCAAGCTCACAGGCTTTGACCTCATGGGTGTTTAAGAGCCCTTCCGGGCAGCTCGTGTATGCTTTTTTATGGGCGTTCAAGAGCCCTTCCGGGAACAGAGGGTTAACCCTCCCGCCCCGGCTACGCATTACATAAATATTCCCCGAAATCCGGGTGTTTTGGCCGAAAAACTTCTAGGCTAGGCTACCGTATCATTGTTATGCTGACTGCTTCCCGCATTCCCGCGCATCCCCAAGCGTAGCTGTGTTATTTACCTGTAGAATGGCGTTAAGTAGAGCTCTCTAAGTCAAGTGCTTGATTTGTGATGATGATTTCATTGGAGATAACTTTATGGCCAAAACAGCCACTTTACACTACTTTTCGATACTTAACAACAACATACAGGCACACACGAACAAGCGACGCTCTCCTTCTTGTGGCCGGAGATGCGGGGCGTCGGTCCAGCCGGCTGTTGTTTACATGCGTCGGACCGACGCCTCGCACACGAAGCTCACAGGCTTTCAAGCAATGGTACAATGTTGTACCACCCGGGTTCCTGGGGGCAAAACATAATGGTACACACGTGTACCACCCGGGGTTGAAGGGTTAACCAGGGTGGATGGGACTCATTAGCCTTGGTCGGCAACTCATCTAGGGAGATAACCTTATATAAATCCGGGTGGATGGGACTCGTCAGCCTTGGTTGGCAACCTGTCTAGGGGAGTAAACCTGATACAAATCCGTACTGCTTAGCTAAGGGTAAGGCAGGTTAGTGGATGGATTAGCCGAACACCACTGTAGAAAAATAGTGCTAACAAGATACACAGAGGGCCTCGGAGTCGGACGGATCCTAAATTGAGTGGTCAATCCTGTAAGTCCTTCACTAAACTGGCTCGGGTTGTCCCTCTCACAGGGAATAGGTCCGCTTGGGGGCATTCTGTGTATGGCCACCCTCGTAAGGGGAGTAAGGCATCCGGCAATAGATAGATAGATAGAACCAGACCACTTTTTTTTTTTTTTTTTTTTGAGATGTTTAACCCTCTCACCACGGAAGGGCTCTTGAACGCCCATAAAAAAGCATATAACAGGTACCCGGAAGGGCTCTTGAACGCCCAGTGGTTGAAAGCCTCTGAGCTTCGTGTGCGAGGCGTCGGTCCGACGCATGTAAACAACAGCCGGCTGGACCGACGCCCCGCATCTCCGGCCACAAGAAGGAGAGCGTCGCTTGTTCGTGTGTGCCTGTATGTTGTTGTTAAGTATCGAAAAGTAGTGTAAAGTGGCTGTTTTGGCCATAAAGTTATCTCCAATGAAATCATCATCACAACTCAACCAGTTGACTTAGAGAGCTCTACTTAATGCCATTCTACAGGTAAATAACACGGCTACGCTTGGGGATGCGCGGGAATGCGGGAAGCAGTCTGATTAACGAATATACGGTAGCCTAGCCTAGACGTTTTTCGGCCAAAACACCCGGGTTTCGAGGAATATATATATAATACATAGCCGGGGCTGGAGGGTTAATGCCATTCTACAGGTAAATAACACAGCTACGCTTGGGGATGCGCGGGAATGCGGGAAGCAGTCTGATTAACGAATATACGGTAGCCTAGCCTAGACGTTTTTCGGCCAAAACACCCGGGTTTCGAGGAATATATATACAGTATAATACATAGCCGGGGCTGGAGGGTTAACCAGACCACTGAGCTTCCCAAAAGAGCTCCCATAGGGCTGGCCCGAAGGATTAGATAAAAGGAGAAGAAAGCAAGCGAGAATTTAATCAAATCAAGAAGAGAAGTAAATTTGAGGAAACGGAAACTACGGTAGAGGGAAAAGAAAGAGAATCTTCTAAAATGTGAGATAATTATAATGTAAAACTTACAAAATAAACAAACTAAAGCGGGGACGATACAAGATAAATGCAAAAGAACTGATCAAAATCGCTATGTGGAAACAACGCTTAACCCTTCAACCCCGGGTGGTACACGTGTGTACCATTATGTTTTGACCCGAGGAACCCGGGTGGTACAACATTGTACCATTGCTTGCGTATGTGCTTTCGAATGGCGCGCGTAAACATTTCGTACCGTGGTCGCTAGGCGACGCCACCAGACACCATGTACGCCACCAAAACAGTCTCTACCCTGCCGCCATCATGGATACTAGCCCAAAAAGTGATTCCCCTGTGTCCGATTCCATGCTCCCTTCGACGCCTGCCCATGTTCGTCGCGCCCTAACGCAAAGGCACGTACAAGATGCGTTGACTCCCGGAGGTATTGAAATAGCTTTGAGGAGTTATGAACGTGGTGAAGGACAAAATAGTGTTGATGACTTGGGCAGTGATAGCTCCGAGTCTTATCAGTCTCACTATAGTGAAAATTTAGACGATCTAGACGAAATTCATCAAAGAGACGCGCAATTTGTTGGATTTGAGCATGACGATGAAAGTGATGATAGTACTGAACGTGATATAGTTGTGCAAGGTGATGACAGTGTAGTGAGAGTGAGCAAATGGGACAGCACTAGGTCGACTGCCAAGTTTAGGTTGAGTGACACGACACCTAGCCCTTCGCCAGCTAAATCCCCATTCAAGATACGCTTTTATAAGAAGCAAGTTCTTGAAAAGGCGGCCGCGGCAGCCAGGAAAGAGGCCCTAAAACTTGGTGAGGGAGCAGTGCGTGAGGGTGCCAGTGAGGCTGAGCGTGAGGGTGAGGTTGACCCGCCATTGTCTTCCTTATCTACCCACGCCACCCAAGTTGCCCCAGGCGCCCGCCATTCTTCCCCACCACCACCAGCACTGCCTAGGGTTGAGGACCCCCCACTTTCGGCCTATTTACCCCCTATTTCCCCCGAGAGGAGACATACTACTACAGAAAAGGGAAAAGGGAGAAAATATGTGAAAAAAGGAGCTACAAGTAGGCGCTCTTTGTTCGAGGCTCCCGCGGCTTCCACCCCTGCCGGTCCCAGCCATATGTCCCCGCAAGTTTCCCCAGGGTCCACCCCACCTCTCCAGCCTACAACAGAGGTTCCTGACGATGTTTTTGACCTCGCATCCATACCTGCACCTACAGACACTGAACCAGTGCTGTCTACGAATCGTCGTAGGCCAAGGAGCCCCGAACCTCTGCATGAAGATGACAGAGCCTCACCTGCCACTCCTTCCCCACCTCGCCGACCTACACGCCGCCCACGCATCATTCGTTCCCCGCGAGATTATGAGGGGGGGTCTGAAGATGAAGGGCACCTCACAGATGACTCTGGCCATGATTACCTGGGTCCACCGTCAGGGCAAGATGACGGCTCTGACGACAACGACGATGACTTTATGGACATCGACGACCCTCAACCCAGACGCTTTGCCCAGGGCCGTCGTGCTCCTGGCCGCCCTGGCCGCCGGGCTGGGCCTGGGCGCCGTCGCGCTCCTGGCCGCCCTAGGGTGCGCGCCGCCAAAGTTCGTGGGCGTGCTGCCCCAGCTGCAGCTCCTCGTCAGCGTCGCCAGCAGGACCCATTTTATATTTTCAACTGGCAGGATGTGGCTGCTGATGAAGTGAATGACCCTGATGTAACCCCTTTTGATGAGGTACAGGAGGGTTCAGGAGTTACCCCAAGTTTTCCCGCAGGCCCCAATGCTCCACCACATGAGCTTTTTGAGGCATTTTTTGATAAGGAGGTTACTGAGTTTGTCATAGAAGAGACAAACAAGCACCACCAAATCCAGGTGAACTTTTTTGGCAAGGTGACCAAGGGCCACATGAAGCGGTGGACCCCAGTGACTCATCCCGAGTTCATGGTGTTCCTGGCAATCACCATGCTAATGCCTCATGTAAAGAAGCACAGGTTGGCTGACTATTGGATCACCAAAGATCTGATATCCACCCCTGCCTTCGGGAAATACATCTCTCGGGACCGGTACCTCGACATCCTCGGAGCGCTCCATCTTGTCACCAACACCGACATGCATCTCTCTGACAAGCTGTGGAAGATTAGGACGTTGTACGAGATGATGCGAGAACGTTTCACGTCATACTTCACGCCCTTCTGCAACGTCTGTATTGACGAGTCTCTTGTGCTGTTCCGGGGAAAGCTGAGCTTCAGGCAGTACATCCCCTAAAAGAGACATCGCTTTGGTATAAAGTTCTTTGTGCTGTGCGATTGCCAAACTGGCTATGTCCTGGACTTCCTGGTCTACAGCGGGAAGGAAGGGGACGTGGAAATAGACCCCCTCATTGGCTTTGGCGGAGCAGTGGTTCAAGCCATGATGAACCGGTACTTCCAGAAGAATCACGTCCTCTACACGGACAACTACTACACGTCCCCCACTCTCTCAAAGTACCTCCATCAGCGCAAGACGGGGACTGTAGGCACAGTTAGAGCGAAAAGGAAGGGCATGCCAACTTTCCCTCCTAAAACCAAGAAAGGCGATGTCTTCAAGAAGAAGTCGGGACCCATTCTGGCTATCCACTGGCACGACCAGCGGAAGGTCAACCTCCTGAGCACCGTCCACAAGGGGGAAATGGTTGAGACTGGCAAGGTGGATCGCCGCACCCAAGTCAGGGTGACCAAGCCCGATGCTGTAATGGACTACAACATAAATATGAGGCTGGTGGACAAGTCCGACACGCAGATAGGCTTCATCGACTGTCTGCGTACCTCGTGCAGATGGTACAAAAAGTTCTTTCTGCACATGGTGGACATGTCAATGCTGAATGCCTACAATATCTACAGGCTTCGAAATCCGCGCACACCCAGGAAGTTCAGTAGCCTGCGGAGGTTCCAAAAACAGGTGTTGGTGGAGCTCCTGGACAGGTATGCTACGCCACAGAGGGCAGTGGCACAACCTGGGCGCCCCGTTCAGGACCGTATGCAGTGTGCACAGTATCTAAATGTGCACAAGCTCGGTTACCTGCCTCTGGAACGAGATGGAGTCACCATTAGCAGAAGGCGGTGCCATGTCTGCTGGAACAGCCAGGTGAGGCCGAGGAAGCAGAAAAAGACCACCATGCAGTGTGTGGAGTGCCAGCTGTCACTATGTGCTATACCGTGCTTTGCTGAATACCACACCAAGCAGGAGTACTAACTAATAATCATAGTGAAAGTACCAAAGACTGACAATATGTATGTATATAGGCAACAAGTGGAAATAAAACAATGTATTGTGATAAAAAAGTCATGTATTATGAAAACATATATAAATAAGTGAAAAAAGACACAATAAATTGTATATAAAACGTTTACAAAGCATATAACTAAGTGAAAGTGACACATGACATAATATTAGATGGCCAAAGTATAATAAACACCTGTGATAACGAATAATCAGTGCCTAATACAACAATAACCTACCTCAATTACTAATAAAATGTACCGTATCAAGTGAAAATGAGCATTATCAGTGACAGTGACTCTCTCAAGCATATTTACCAAAGTGAAAGTGACACACGAAGTAATATTAGATGGCCAAAGTATAATAAACACCTGTGATAACGAATAATCACTGCCTAATATAACAATAACCTACCTCAATTACTAATAAAATGTACCGTATCAAGTGAAAATGAGCATTATCAGTGACAGTGACACTCTCTCAAGCATATTTACCAAAGTGAAAGTGACACACGAACTAATATTAGATGGCCAAAGTATAATAAACACCTGTGATAACGAATAATCACTGCCTAATATAACAATAACCAGCCTCAATTACTCATAAAAACTACGGTATCGAGTGAAAATGTGAAATATTAGTGACAATGATAGCCTAATACACATATTTTATATAATTGGACTCCAAATAACTATAATAACATCACTATCAATAAATAAAATCGCCTCCGGGAGGTAAAAACTCTGGCGCGACGAGTGGCTAAGTGCGCAGTAGGTTAGCCAAGCCGGGGCCTGGGCCAAGGCGACGCATCCGAACGCGGGAAGATTTTCCCGCATAAAAATCACTCCACTTCCCGCGCTCGCCATTATGCAATCACTTGGGCTAGAGACCTCTACTCAACGGCATTCTACACATGAAGGTTTGTGCAATATTTTTTTTTTTTTTTTATAACTTTGTGTCATGTATTTCAGGAGTAACAGGTGAATCAACATGGACCAAAATTCCTCAAAACCCCCGGACACAGAGTACAGTCACGATCTACCCTAGCCGGGGTTGGAGGGTTAATATCAGAATTGCCAAAATAAAGTGATCGGAAACGGGAATACCGATGACAGTCAGTGAAAATATGGTGAATCGTTCAACGTGTGCTGCACATGGTGCACTGGGGTTGAGGGTCAAGAGGGGATGACATCAGGTAACCATGAGACAATCACGTATGACCAATCCGGAATGTTGGCGTAAGTGATTTTGTGAAATGCAGTCTTCTAGGATGTGTCAGAGTTGAGAAATAATCCTCCGTTACATAGGGAATAAAGTGCGATACCATTTACGACCTCCGTGGCTTATGAAGAACACTGATTAAAAAATGACACACAAGATATCAGTATATTCTCATTTATATGCATACAATAATAAAATATATGAAACTAACTCCACAACTTAACGGAAATGCTCAACACTGCAAAACAAAACATTAACTAGTCTCAACACAAACCCAACACACAGTTGGGGAAAGCACCAGGAACAGATGGAGTGTGTGGGGAAATGTTGAGGTATGGTGGTGAGATAGTGATAGAATGGGTATGGAAAATGTGCAAACTAGCATGGGAGAAGGGGAGTGCACCCGATGACTGGAAGACTGGCATAATAGTCCCCCTATATAAGGTCAAAGGGGAAAGAGGATTGTGTGGTAACCACCAAGGAATATGTCTTCTAAGCGTAGTAGGGAAGGTATACAGTAGGGTAGTGATTGAGAGAGTGAGAGTGAGAACGGAGAAATGGATAGGCGACGAGCAGGGAGGTTTTAGGAAGGGAAGAGGATGTGTAGATCAGATTTTTACCCTGAATTGTGTTGTGGAGAAGTATCTGGAGAAGAAACAAAAGGTGTATGTTGCCTTTATGGACTTGGAGAAGGCCTATGACAGAGTGGATAGAGAAGGTTTGTGGAAAGTACTTAGAATATACAGAGTAGAGGGCAAGTTGCTGAAAGCAGTGAAGAGCATGTATGAGGGTGCAAAGGCGGCAGTACGTGTGGAGAGTGAGCAGAGCGAGTTCTTTGACCTGAATGTTGGTTTGAAACAGGGGTGTGTGATGTCCCTGTGGTTGTTTACTGTATATATGGATGGAGTCATGAAAGAAATATTATCATGAGCAGTGGATGTTGGTGTATCGCTGAAAAGGGAGGGAATTGAGTGGAAGCTACCTATACTGCTGTTTGCGGATGATACAGTTCTGATGAGTGATAATGAATGGGAGTTGCAGGGTCTGGTAAATGAGTTTGGAACAGTGTGCGAAAAACGGAATTTGAAGGTAAATACGGGGAAGAGCAAGGTTATGGTCTTCGAAAGGGGTGAATTCACAGAGTGTGAGGTGAAGCTGAACGGTCAGGCTATGGAGATCGTCAACTCTTTTAAGTATCTGGGCAGTGTGTTGAGTAAAGATGGGACTATGGATGAAGAGGTGCGGGAGAGGGTACAACAGGGGAAGAGGGTTGTAGGAACGCTAAAAGCAGTAACAAGAAATAGGGTGGTCAGTATGGAAGTGAAGAAGTCCTTGCATGACAGTGTGGTAATCCCGACACTGACTTACGGAAGCGAAGCATGGACGTTGGTTGAGAGACTCAGACCAATAGTGAGAGCAGTGGAAATGAATTACTTAAGGAGTGCGTGCGGAGTTACATGGAGGGATAGACAGACTAATGAGGAAGTAAGAAGGTGTGGTGTGGAGGTAGATGTGCTGGAAAGTGTGAAAAGGAACAACTTGAGATGGTTCGGCCACATGGAACGTATGGAAAGCGAGAGAATGACTAAGAGGGTGTACGAGAGCGAGGTGGAGGGACAGAGGGGGAGAGGTAGACCGAATATGAGGTGGAAGGATGGAGTGAGGAACTACACGAACGAAGGCGGTGCTGGTTGGGGGGAGGGGCGTCGACTGACTGGAGACAGAGGTGAATGGGGGCGGTTCGTTCGTGGCCACCCCTTCGGGGATCACGGCGTCAGGCAATAGATAGATAGATAGATAGAACACAAACAATATCAAAATAAAATCACAATACAGATATACTGTACAGTATATGAAAAATTATTATTTATTAAGCACAAAAATAAATACCCTGTAGCTATACAGTACTTAAAATATCATACTGTAATAACAACAAAATACTGTATCTTAATAATCAGAAATTCTGGTTCTTTCCTCTCACTAAAACATAATGCAGTTGGGTCTGAGTACATGATTAGATTGATATCCAAAATTTGATAATGGATATTAATCGTGATCGTGTATTCAACCTTTAACTGTGTTGGTGGTGTAATGGTTTAGATGCTTATGTTCTGGGTGTGGTGTCCCGAGTTGGAATCCCGGGAGGACCATATGCTTTCATTAGTTTATTCAAGTACATTGGGGTTTGTAATGGATGATTAATGTTAACCCTTTGGCGCACGATGACTCTATGTGCGTCATTAGGGTATTTTTCCCTAAGTGCAAGATGACTCTATGTGCGTCATTAAACTTAAAAGTATTCGACAAAAATTAAGTTTTCGTCTGACGCGCGTCATATTTGGCACATATACTCAGTATTAAGTCTAGTTCAATGGGTACACTTGGCAACCCCTTCAGTTTAACGGTTGACTCACGGCTGGCATGGGAAGAGAGCAGCTCAGTCTGTTTTCGATACTTTCACGTTTATTCGTGTATCTCAGTAACTATTTGGTTTATAGTAATTCTGAAGTTACTAGTGGAATCCTCATAAAATTCCGCTTCCATATATGTATACAAATAAAAAAGGTTGTGGGCAAAATTTTGAGCTAGCGCGAGTTGGAGATAAGGTATTTCGATTTTTTTTTTACAATTCTTATTTCGGAGTGCCCCAATGTGGTTGTTTTGCATTTATTCTATGTTTTTACTTGCTTATCTTCAAGTTCAATCAATGCCGAAGCCGATGGTACCTAATTTATCCAAATACAAGGATTTTTTGGTGGATAAAAACGTCACAGAAACAAATTATTGCCAGGCACAAAACTGGCTCTAAGTGAGCTGAGATATACTTAGGGAGTGGGAAAAAAATTGTTTGGAAACTATAGGTGCGCCTAAGGGTTAAGAACGGGGTGTTACTTAACCTGACAAGCGCGATATAGACCTAGGTGCTAGGGTAGTTATTTGTGCATTTCTAGCCCTGGATTCTGACAGAATTCGTTATATTTACAATATAAAGCATTATTTGTTTTCGGTATGCTTTTATTTTACATATATGATGTATATATGAACCTTCAAGAGTGCTAAAATAAGTGGGAAAAGCATTTGGGTGGTGAAAAACGAAGATATTGGCCACCCGGTCATAATCTCAGGCGAGAGAGAGACACAGGCAGCCCTCCCCTCTCGCTGTCTGGGAGTCAACTGAGACGAGCGGGGCGGTGTGTGCCGGTGTCTGGGTGTTGCATAACGATCTTTTATGCAACCCACTTGTGCTACATTATCGCGGGAGAGAAAAATAACCGATAAATGATGATAAAAAGTGGATAAAGAGGTGATAATGGGGGAGGGGGGGGGGGGGAAAAAAGGGGGGAAAGGAGGGGAGGGGGAGGGGTGAGAAACACATGGATGAGTACTAGAGGGGAATTATCTCACCTAGAGACAAAATCCTTTGTTTTGATAGGCCCTTTTTTTTTTTTGGAAGGCTTTTTTTATGGTCCTGCTTCCGTGAGGCCTATCGCGTTCCCTATAGGAAGCCTTCCGTTAGGCCTATCGCGCTTGCCGGGTTAAGGGGGGATAGTTCACTTTTTGGTCGATTTTTGCATGTATTCATTATTTTCCTAGTTTCCTCCCTAGACCTCCATCATATTTAAAAAAAACATCCATTAGATCCCCCTTCTAGATTAATTTGTACATTTTTCGGTAGAAAAATTTCCCGGCCAAAGAAGGCCGGTTCTTCCAACACAGGCTCACTATCGTTCGCCAGGGAAATAATCGACAACTAACTAGCACGAAAGGTCTAAATATTGACGAAGAAATGGGGCGAAAGGTCTTAACATTGACTAACTAATGGGGCAAACATCTTAACATCTGAAAACTAATGGGGCTGAACATGAGGGAGAAAGTGGTCCAGAAAACCGGGCCATCCCCCCTTAACCCCTTCTGTACTGACGCACTCTTTTGTATTCATTCTAGCTATATTTAGACAATTTTATGAAGCTTAGGAAGGATATACTGTATGGTAGGTAAAGGGATTAATCGAGATAGTCTGCAGCCTTTTATGAAGCTTAGGAAGGATATACTGTATGGTAGGTAAAGGGATTAATCGAGATAGTCTGCAGCCTTTTAATTGGTAGGCGTCCTTCCTAAGCTGAACAAAATAGTCTGAAAGTTGTACCGAATATAATGAAAAGTACATCACCGGTATAGAAGGGGTTTAATATCTTATTCAAGTTTCATAACAAATTCAAAATACTGTTGTGATGTACTTGTTGGATGATGGTACAGGTCCCAAACATCCTATACCCTGTTCCAAGTAAGTCGGCCAAGACTCTCCACCACTATCCTCTATAACCCACCAACGACTAGAGTAATCAAGCTATTATTTCTACCATTTGGGAAGGGATCTGGTGTGGCGGTATCTTCGCCGTGGATCCACCTCCCGGGACTGCCGACCGTGGATGGCTGCTGACTTCTCTCGACCGAGGACAAGATTGCGACCGGTAGGGGACAGCGGGCCGCCGACCAATGGGGAGCAGTCCGGGGAGCCAAACCGCCACAACCAACCCCTGCCCCCTTCTTGGGGGCACGAGAACCTGGGAATGGCTTCGGTCGCCTGGGCAAGTACCAACAGGGAATAGGTGTGGAAATAAACAGCCCACTTGCTCTAGCCTAGCCTTTTTTGAGTTATAGAGATTAGGGTTTATGACTTTTGGCCTATCAAACAGGGTATAGCCAACACCACGCACCACACAAAAACAACTCAACCACAAGTGTGAACAACTCAACCACAAGTGTGAACAAATAATCTCTTAAAATGGTTAGCCTTTTTCATCGTGTAGACAATTTTGTTTATATTGTAATTCATATTGATTAGTAAATCTAGGCCCAGCTTGGTTCACATATTTGTGGTACACTTTACGTTCAATAATTCTGACACAGGGAAAGATGTGTACATATATATCTTGTTTATTAAAATAAATCCTCAACTCTTGAACAACCTTGATACAATATCAACCACAAATGTAACCCTCCCACAGTCAGTCAACTTCCAAGGCAACAGCATACCTCCCAAGTTAACCAGGCAAGGAACACAAATTAGCAGAGGGTCTGCACAAAATCCACTAGAGAAGTCAATCATATATTTTAGATGGAGACCTGTAGCCTACATTGATGGAGACCTGTAGCCTACATTGATTGATGGAGACCTGTAGCCTACATTGATTGAGGGAGACCTGTAGCCTACATTGATTGATGGAGACCTGTAGCCTACATTGATGGAGACCTGTAGCCTACATTGATTGAGGGAGACCTGTAGCCTACATTGATTGAGGGAGACCTGTAGCCTACATTGATTGAGGGAGACCTGTAGCCTACATTGATTGAGGGAGACCTGTAGCCTACATTGATTGATGGAGACCTGTAGCCTACATTGATTGATGGAGACCTGTAGCCTACATTGATTGATGGAGACCTGTAGCCTACATTGATTGATGGAGACCTGTAGCCTACATTGATTGATGGAGACCTGTAGCCTACATTGATTGATGGAGACCTGTAGCCTACATTGATTGATGGAGACCTGTAGCCTACATTGATTGATGGAGACCTGTAGCCTACATTGATTGATGGAGACCTGTAGCCTACATTGATTGATGGAGACCTGTAGCCTACATTGATTGATGGAGACCTGTAGCCTACATTGATTGATGGAGACCTGTAGCCTACATTGATTGAGGGAGACCTGTAGCCTACATTGATTGAGGGAGACCTGTAGCCTACATTGATTGAGGGAGACCTGTAGCCTACATTGATTGAGGGAGACCTGTAGCCTACATTGATTGAGGGAGACCTGTAGCCTACATTGATTGAGGGAGACCTGTAGCCTACATTGATTGAGGGAGACCTGTAGCCTACATTGATTGAGGGAGACCTGTAGTCTACATTGATTGATGGAGACCTGTAGCCTACATTGATTGATGGAGACCTGTAGCCTACATTGATTGAGGGAGACCTGTAGCCTACATTGATTGAGGGAGACCTGTAGCCTACATTGATTGAGGGAGACCTGTAGCCTACATTGATTGATGGAGACCTGTATCCTACATTGATTGATGGAGACCTGTAGTCTACATTGATTGATGGAGACCTGTAGCCTACATTGATTGATGGAGACCTGTAGCCTACATTGATTGATGGAGACCTGTAGCCTACATTGATTGATGGAGACCTGTAGCCTACATTGATTGAGGGAGACCTGTAGCCTACATTGATGGAGACCTGTAGCCTACATTGATTGATGGAGACCTGTAGCCTACATTGATTGATGGAGACCTGTAGCCTACATTGATTGATGGAGACCTGTAGCCTACATTGATTGATGGAGACCTGTAGCCTACATTGATTGAGGGAGACCTGTAGCCTACATTGATTGATGGAGACCTGTAGCCTACATTGATTGATGGAGACCTGTAGCCTACATTGATTGAGGGAGACCTGTAGCCTACATTGATTGATGGAGACCTGTAGCCTACATTGATTGATGGAGACCTGTAGCCTACATTGATGGAGACCTGTAGCCTACATTGATTGATGGAGACCTGTAGCCTACATTGATTGATGGAGACCTGTAGCCTACATTGATTGAGGGAGACCTGTAGCCTACATTGATTGATGGAGACCTGTAGCCTACATTGATTGATGGATACCTGTAGCCTACATTGATTGATGGAGACCTGTAGCCTACATTGATTGAGGGAGACCTGTAGCCTACATTGATTGATGGAGACCTGTAGCCTACATTGATTGAGGGAGACCTGTAGCCTACATTGATGGAGACCTGTAGCCTACATTGATGGAGACCTGTAGCCTACATTGATTGATGGAGACCTGTAGCCTACATTGATTGAGGGAGACCTGTAGCCTACATTGATTGATGGAGACCTGTAGCCTACATTGATTGATGGAGACCTGTAGCCTACATTGATTGATGGAGACCTGTAGCCTACATTGATTGAGGGAGACCTGTAGCCTACATTGATTGATGGAGACCTGTAGCCTACATTGATGGAGACCTGTAGCCTACATTGATGGAGACCTGTAGCCTACATTGATTGATGGAGACCTGTAGCCTACATTGATTCCAACAATGATAGGGGCAGATGATGGTAGATTGAGCCACACCAGTCAATATCTATTCTAGGGTTGACAAAAATACTTACAGTAGGTGATAAGAGATATGTGTGAATTTGTATTTTGTTTTTGTGTGTTCATTGTTTTCTTTGTGTTGTCCCTATTCGGGCTCTGTCTTGAGTCGGCCACCCCCCACAATATAAAAAAAAGTGGGGATTGGGCCTGAGTATATACAGTAGATAGATAGATAGGTCAAGCTTCACTGGAATGACTGCGCCTATTGGCTGCTTGACCAGCTGATGGATCACCAAACATGGCCGCTATCTCCTCCAGGGTCTTGCCTTTAGTCTCCGGCACCACCATCACACAAAATATCAGGTTGACCAAACACAGGCCCGAGAATAACCAGTACGCCCCGTACATCCCAATGCTTGCCTGGAAAACATAAGAATTTAGTTTAGTAAAATTTACCAGAACGTCCCGGACTTTCCAAATTGACTAATTCCTTGAACGTGACGATAGTGCGTTGTTATACATACATACATACATAAAATTTTAAGACTGAGCGTTCCACACATAAGTGCAGTTTCAGTCTCTTGTCCTAATGGCGGCATTCCAGGCAACCCTGTTAAGGGCTGCTTCACTTGTCAAGTTCTTGGATTTGAGATCGGCGCGTATAGTCCGATCCCAGGTCTTCCTCGGTCCACCCCTTGGTGCAGCTCCCTCCACAATCACAGACCTGCATTTTTTCACCCAATTTTGTTCATCCATTCTCTCCACATGTCCATACCATCCCAGTCTACTTGTACGCATCACCTCGCTAATGCTCTTTATACCTAAACGTCTCCTCAGCTCAACATTTGTTATTCTATCCTGTAGCCTGGCCCCACACATCCATCTCACCATTCTCATCTCATTACGCTCCATTCTGTTGACATCCTCTACTTTAACGGCCCATGTTTCTGAGGCATACGTCATTGCACTTCTAACACATGAGGCATACACCTTTCCCTTCAGGGGGAGAGGCATTCTTTTCATGGTCAGGATTGGCATCAATTCTCTGAACTTCCCCCAGCCACACCTAATTCTAGCAACAGTGGCAGCCTCAGCCCCACCACCGGCAGAGATGGTATCTCCTAGGTAACAAAACTTGTTCACCAGCTCCAAAGACTCATTTCCAAAAATCACAGCCACAGGATCATCACTTAACACAAGCTCGCCTTTGCACACTACGCACTCAAATTTCTCTATTTCTGACTTATCCTTCGGCAGGGGCCCCTTTATTCTACTACAGCGCTTACTCCCATGGTGTACCCAACATCGACAGATGCTACATTGAATTGAGTTAACGCCCACTCCCTTTCCACACACTGCACATGGGTATGCACCGCTCTTTTCCACATTGCCTCGTCTCAAACTACAATGCATAACCTTGGTTTTGTTAATATTGACTCTTAAACCCTTGCTCGCCATGCCCTCTCTCCACTCTCTGAATTTGGCCTCAGCATCCTGCATACTGTCAGCTATTAGGACTAAATCGTCTGCATAAAACAGTTCCAATGGGAGTCCGCCTCTAAAAACTCTAGACAGCGCCTCCAAGACCATAATAAAGAGGAGGGGGCTTAACACTGAACCCTGATGGACTCCAACACGGACTGCGAACTCATCACTCAGTACACCCTTCACCCTCACCGAACTTCGCGAATCCTCATACATCTTCATTATCACACGCACCAGCCACTCTTCCACACCAAGTTTCCTCATAGCCCACTGTACAACATCTCTAGGTACCCTATCAAAGGCCTTCTCCAGGTCCACAAACACAAAGTAAAGAACCCTGCCTTTTAGTAAGTATCTTTCCTGTATCTGCCTGACTATGAAGATAGCATCGGTTGTACCACGTCCTGGCATAAAACCAAACTGCATATCGTCAATAGAGATGCTTTGCCTGATCAAACCCTCAAGGACTCTCTCACAGACCTTCATGATTTGGTCAAGCATTTTCAGGCCCCTATAATTTCCTCTATCTAGCGCATCCCCTTTTCCTTTGTATATATTTACTATTACACTTTTGAGCCAATCCTCTGGGATTTTCTCATCTTTAATAATGGTGTTTATCAACTCAGTGACTAAGTTTACACCAATCTCCCCTGAGGCTTTTATCATCTCAGCGACAATGTCGGAGCAACCTGGAGCTTTACCGTCCTTCATTTTATTGATTGCGTCGCTCACTACAGCTGGTGCTATCAAAGGAGGGGGCCCAGATATTGGTTTTTCGATACCAAGCTGTTCCTTATCCCATTCAAACTCTACATTTAGCAATCGTTCATAGTGTACCTTCCATGCTTCTCTGATTTCATTTTCTGCATACACAATCTTCCCATTATCATCTCTAACACACTGTTCACCTATAATATCCCTACTGTCATTTTTAACTCGCCTAGCTAGGTTGAAGATCCCATTGGGATTGTCAGTGTTACACACTTGTTCGAGGACCAGGTCCTTAATGCGATTTTTAGCATTGTAAATAACTCTTTTGGCAGTTCGTTTAGCTGCCTGGTATTCCTCCCTGCTGCCTCCTTTCTTCCATGCTTTGAAGCATCTCCTTTTCTCTTTGACAGCATGTTCTACCTCATCGTTCCACCACCAAGAGGTCTTATTCCTGGGGTGACCCTTTGTTTTCCCACAGACTTTGTCAGTGGCAGCGATAAGGCTATGCTTAAGAAAGTTCCATTGGCTATTTACATCGTTAGGCCTAGCTTCCTTATTTCTATTCATTTCCTCCAGTTCATTATGAAACCTATCCCTAACTTCCTTGTCCTTCAGCAGCCACACTTTCCTTTTGGGTATGTAAACCTTCTTGCACTTAGGATCTCTGTATAAGCTCATGTCGCACACAAGTAGCTTATGCTGGGGGATACATTCTTCGCTCGGGATGACCTTTACATCTCGAACTAGTTTCCAGTCTTTCCTGTTAACCAAGAAGTAATCTATCTGGCTACTGGAGACCCCAGAGTTATATGTGATCAGGTGGCTCTGTCTTTTCTTGAACTTTGTGTTACACACAACCATGTTGAGTGCAACGCAGGACTCCAATATATATTCGCCTTCTAGATTTCTCCTTCCGTAACCAATTCCTCCATGTACCCCCTCGTATCCATCTGCAGATGCTCCCACGTGACCATTGAGGTCCCCCCCCACGATAGTTATTTCGTTCTCCGAGAGGCCTGAAATGACACTGACGGTGTCATTCCAGAAGTTCTCTTTTATCTCTTTCTGTAAACCAGCCTGTGGGGCATATGCAGATATCACATTCAGAATTCTTTCACCAACTTTCAACTTCAAAACAATCAGCCTTTCACTAACTCTCGTAATCTGAAGCACACTTTCCGCCAGCTCTTCAGCCACCAGAACACCCACTCCTCCTTTCGCTTTATCAGTCTCCACACCCATCCAGTATATCCTATATCTTTTCCTCCTTCCGACAATCCACTGTACCCCATGCCTCTTCCAGAGGCATATGTGTGCGATTAGTTTGCTTGGGAAACAGATTAACTTGCTCATGTAGTAATGTAGGCTACACCCTATGTGGTGGATTGTGTTCTCTTATTTCATAAATTTTATTTTAGTAAGTGTTGTTTCCACATAGCGATTTTGATTAGTTATTTTGCCTTTATATTGTCTTTGTCCGAACTTTGGTTTGTTTAGTTTGCAAGTTTTACATTTTAAATAAAATGTAAAACTTGCAAAATAAACAAACCAAAACTGGGACGATACAAGATAAATGTAAAATAACATCAAAATCGCTATGTGGAAATAACACTTACTAAAATAAACATTTATGAAATAAAAGAACACCATCCGCCACATAGGGTGTACATTACTACATGAGCAAGTTAAGAGTGCTTACATTATGTTACACTCAACCCTCCGTTATCGCGGGTTTGGTTATAGCGTTTCACCGTTATCGCGCATACCAAAAAACCCAACTACACTCAACCCTCAGCTTTCACGCACTTAGCTATCGCGTTCCACAGCTATCGCCTGCTCCCCAAAAGCTGTCAGACCATGGCTTTCACGCCTATGAGCTGGCTATCACGCACCAAATGTGGCCAAAAATACAACAAAATTGGAAATTCCCGGGCTTGGGAATTCCCAGGCGGGCGGCAAGCATACGTTTACGCTACTCACTCCCTGATTGGGCGTGACTCATGGGAAGCAAGCGCTGTGATTGGCCGCCACCCATCCTCCTACCCTCCCGCCGTCCCGCCATACTTACAATTTCTCAGTCTTACTTGTACCCCCATTGTTGTCTGGTGAAAGCTGTGAAAAGTGTTTTTATATCTGTGAACAATGGCTACTAACCCACCCCAACGGCCACCGAATCCCCCTACCTTCGCTCAGCGTAATGTGACCGCACCAAATCGAGACATTAAGAAGAGAAAGAACCTTACGTATGCTCAGAAACAGGAAATTGTGGACTTAATAGGCAAGGGTGAAACAAAAAGGAGTGTGGCAAAGAAGTTTGGAGTGAATGAATCGACAGTGAGGGGGATTTATCAAAAGCGAGAAAACATAAAGAGTCACATGAACTTGCCCCATCAATTGCTGCATCGAATGCCTTTCGAAGTTCTAATAAAGTGCTACTTAAGACGGAACAAGTGTTTGGGCGATACTTGAATAAGCAGGCAAAGCGGAACTTGCCCGTGGACACACGTGAGATTACGGTCAACCAGGCCCCTCCGACCACCCTCAACCGGGCCCCTCCGGTGAGCCTCAACCGGGCCCCTCCGGTGAGCCTCGACCACGGCAACAAATCGATGAACAGCCTTTACTTACGGCACTTGAATTGGATACAGTGGATGATGACACTTCAGAATTTGAAGGATTTGATGTTGAAGGGATACTGAACGAGATAGAGCAACGTAGGAGTGGCCAATAATTCGCCACCCCTAGCCTCGGAACCCAACCCACCTAAATCCCTCAACACACCTAAAAAGGTAAATGTGATGGTGTAATATGTTCTTATATTTACTTTTATAATGTTTCTTATAATTATTATTATGTTATGTTAGCATTCAGTGGAAATTATTAGGTAAAAATCGCAAAATACAAAAAATAGTTGTCAAATTCGGCACCCAGGCACCAATTAGAATTATTCCCATTAGTTCATCAGTATGGCTATCGCGGTTACGGCTACCGCGCGGCTAGAGCTGCACCAATTAGGAGTGATAGCTGAGGGTTGAGTGTATTCTGTTACCACGGGTCCTAGAGCCGTTATCGCGGTCCCTCTTTGACGGGAATACTCGAAAATCCTGCCTGTCTACGTCACCGCCAAGCATGTGGTGATTCAGCAGCTGGTTGGCTTGACGTCAGAGCGAGGTGGGGCTCTCATTGGCTGTTTTTTCTGTTCATATATTTATTATATACTGTATACTGTACTGTATTTGTTCTTATATTTATTATATACTGTATACTGTACTGTATTTGTTCTTATATTTATTATATACTGTATATTGTACTGTATTTGTTCTTATATTTATTATATACTGTATTTGTTCTTATATTTATTATATACTGTATACTGTACTGTATTTGTTCTTATATTTATTATATACTGTATATTGTACTGTATTTGTTCTTATATTTATTATATACTGTATATTGTACTGTATTTGTTCTTATATTTATTATATACTGTATATTGTACTGTATTTGTTCTTATATTTATTATATACTGTATTTGTTCTTATATTTATTATATACTGTATACTGTACTGTATTTGTTCTTATATTTATTATATACTGTATACTGTACTGTATTTGTTCTTATATTTATCTTTATTTATTAACCATGTATCATACAGTGGAGCACCGAAAACGAACAAAAATAATGAAAGACTCGACATCAAACTAGAAAACACAAACAAACAAGTGAATCCAATGAATCCGATATCAGAACGTCACTTGCGCAATTTACGGCCGCTATCTTTAATGCCGTCAACATTAGCCAGACGCTATAAGTCCACCTTTTACTTGCTGATTTGTGCCCGAATCTCTTATCCCTCACGTTTATTATGGCCTCTAGTGCATTCAGTGATAGGGATGGTGTGGCTGGTGGTAATGATGAAAGAATTCAAAGCCCTGGACCATGAACACAGTCCAGTCAAGTGCCATGTCTGACGTAAGCCTGATGAAAGCCGCGGAAACGACGAAGAGTTAGGCTAGCCTATGCTAAATATGATAAAGTCTATGTGGTAACTAATATCCTCATAATATGTATTTTTATAATTTCTTAATATATATTTATTGGATGTAGGCTTATTTAAGGGGAGTAATGGGTACTTGGCCCTTGGGTGACAAAAAGTTGGGACCTGGGAACCAACTTATTTTTCCCCATTCCATTATCGCGGTTCTCGTTATCGCCGCTAATTATCGGCACCTATTAGGCGTGATAACGGAGGGTTGGGTATTAGTTTATGACCAACCAGTTACGGGCCCCATCGATGATTATCAGTGTTTTATCACTTTCATGAACGATACTTTGTTGGTGTACATGTAATTACCGTCGCAAAATCACTATACTGTAAGTGAAATACGAGAAAGTGTTGGATTGTTCACCCATAACACAGGGAACGTGAGCTGGGTTTAGACCGTCGCGAACCCATAAACAGGGAACGTGAGCTGGGTTTAGACCGTCGCGAACCCATAAACAGGGAACGTGAGCTGGGTTTAGACCGTCGCACACCCATAAACAGGGAACGTGAGCTGGGTTTAGACCGTCGCGCACCCATAAACAGGGAACATGAGCTGGGTTTAGACCGTCGCGAACCCATAAACAGGGAACGTGAGCTGGGTTTAGACCGTCGTGCACCCATAAACAGGGAACGTGAGCTGGGTTTAGACCGTCGGCGAGCCAGGTCAGTTTTCGGTTAGGTTAGGTTAAGTAAGGTTAGGTTAGGCCAGTGGTCAGCAACCCTTAAAGCTAGAAGAGCCATTTGTTCTAAGTTGAATAAAAAACATTACTGTCGGAGCCGCAACACAAAAAATTGTTCTCATAAACCGAAATCTACAGTATTTAAGAAATAAGAGAATATACCGGTACACTACACTACTTGTCAACTAAACAGATTATAGTGATATTTTTCAATGTAGGCCTGTTTTTATTCACAAAGCTTAGGGAATTCATAGGACTACAGTTTGTGTCACACTTCTAGAAAAAACTATTGATACCTTTAGATATTTTCGAAGATGAATAAACAAATCGAATGATGCCTTGAACGTGTTATATGATGCCTTCGTTTTGAATGAAGAATTATTATTTCTGAAGTTTCTGGAGCCACACAAGTGTCCTGAAAGAGCCGCATGTTGCCGACCCCTGGGTTAGGCTAATGTTGAAAATACTACAATGCGACGGTCCTCGGTATTAAACAACACTGTATATCAAATAAAAAATAAAAACAACAACAAATTACCTGAAAAACTTGTAAATGGTTGGTGATAAACTTTTACCGAGGGTTGAGTGTAATTTGAAATATAGATCTCCCTCACTATCCGATGCCCTGATTTACGTTATTAATATAGGTGCTTAGGTGTTTGGGCTTGGGTTTTGGCTGGTCCGAGAATGCATCCCCATTTACCCCATTAATTTTAGGGTTCACTATACAATTTTTCTATTTAAGATCAGGATGAGTTACATGGAGGGATAGACAGACTAATGAGGAAGTAAGAAGGAGGTGTGGTGTGGAGGTAGATGTGCTGGAAAGTGTGAAAAGGAACAACTTGAGATGGTTCGGCCATATGGAACGTATGGAAAGCGAGAGAATGACTAAGAGGGTGTATGAGAGCGAGGTGGAGGGACAGAGAGGGAGAGGTAGACCGATAGAGAGGTGGAAGGATGGAGTGAGGAAGTATATGAACGAAGGCGGTGCTGGTTGGGGGGAGGGGCGTCGACTGACTGAGGACAGAGGTGCATGTGGGCGGTTCGTTCGTGGCCACCCCTTCGGGGATCACGGCGTCAGGCAATAGATAGATAGATAGATAGATATCAGGAACATAAACCAATCGTAAATGGAGGGAGACCTGTACAGTACTGGTAAAGGGTTATTATATGGACAAAGGGTCATGTTCATTGTATAAACTCGTGCAGAATATAAAGTTTTCAACATTTAGACAGAAGAATAATCAGTTGGTGCAATACGTATGATGCTTGCATGGAAACAAAATTGAAAAAGATTTACTGTATACTGTATTTATTAAGTACAATTGAGGCAGTTCTGAATAGGGCTGCCTGGAGTGCCACCATCAATTACAAACTCCAATGCACTTGAATAAACTAATGAAAGCATATGGTCTTCCCAGAATTCAAACTCGAGACACCACACCCAGAACATAAGCATCTAAACCATTACACCACCAACACAGTTAATAATCAGAAATATAGGCCTATCATGAGAATCACAAGATAATATTAATCAGGTTGTACGATCAATATCAATAGTTTGCCAAATACTCTGATCATCATTAATTTTATACAAACATACATACATAAATTTAAAGACCAACAGCTCTACACGGGGTGCGGTTCTGGTCTCCCGTCTTAATGGTGGCACTCCAGGCAGCCCTATTCAGAACTGCCTCAATTGTCAGTTTTTTATTCAAGATCAAACTGTAAGGTCTGATCTTGTGTCTTTTTTGGTCTGCCCCTTGGTGTAGCTACCCCCATGTTCACAGACTTGCATCTTTTCACCCAACTTAGTTCATAAATCCTCTCCACATGTCCAATACATCGAAGCCTACTATAGGTAGTGCCAACGAACTTGACAATAATCTTGACCTCTGACTTCTCTGTAACTCAAAAGGGCCTAGAGCAAACTGGCTTTAAATATCCACACCTATTGTCTAGTGGACTCTTCCCAAATTATAGAAACATCAGCCCAATTGCTTTCATTCCTTTCGAGTTATAAGACGTTAAGGGGTCAAGATTATTGTCAAGTTCGCTGGCGCTACCTATAGTACGCATCTCATCACCGATACTCTTGATACCTAACCGTCTCCTCAGCTCTTCACTAGATATCTTATCTTGCAGTTTGGCACCACACATCCATCTCACTATTCTCATCTCATTATGTTCCATTCTGTTGATATCACCCGCTTTGACAGGCCACGTTTCTGAAGCATATGTCATGGCGCTTCTAACACATGAAGCATACGCCTTTCCCTTCGAGGGGAGGGAGTCTTCTCATAGCAAGTAGTGGCAACAGTTCACTAAACATTCCTCAGCCGCAAGTAATTCTGGCGATAGTGGCGGCCTCAGCCCCACAACTGGCAGAGATGGTGTCTCCTAAGTAGCCAAACTTGTCCACCATCTCCAGTACCTCAATGCCAAAATAAACACTCTCGAGCCGATCATTGATAACAAGCTCACCTTTGCATACTATGCATGCAAATTTTTCAACTTCGGACTTCTTCCTCAATAGAGGTCACTTTAATCTAGTGTAGCGCTTCTTCCTGTGGTGTATCTAGCAGTGGCAGACGCTACACTGTATTGAGTTGGCGCACACCCCTATTCTGCATACTGCGCATGGGTATGCACCACTTTTTTCTACCTTTCCAAGCCATTATCATGTGTAAATCCTTGATTTTATTTATATGAACTCTTAATCCTTTACTTGCCATGACCTCTTTCCATCTTCTGAACTTGGCCTTGGCAACCCGCACACTATCTGCGATAAGTACTAGGTCATCTACGTATAGCAGTTCCCAGGGGAGCCGAGCTCTGAAATCACCAGACAGTGCCTCCAGAATCATAACAAAGAGTAGGGGGCTTAACACAGCACCCTGGTGTACTCCGACACAAACTGTAATCTCACTCAGTACACCTTTCACCGTCACTGCTGTTCGTGAATCCTCTTACATATTCATTATCACACACACCAGCACTACACCAAGTTTTCTCATAGCCCACTGCAAAAGTTCTCTGGGCTCTAGGGAGCTATGGAAAGGCTAGAAAGGAAATTAGAGATAAAAGCAGAGATAGAGAGATAGAAGCCAAAGGAAGGGTAGCTTGGAAAAAAGGTATTTGTGCCAGACGCTATCGAAAGCTTTTGATAGTCGACTGTAGAGGAAAGCACAATGAACCAGAGTGGGGTTTGTGAGGCCATCCGGCTTGATAACGTAATGCATAAATGCGCGGAATTTTGGTGTGAGTATCCTAGGTTCGAGTCCTTGGAGTGCCACATGTATTTGTTGATTTCATTAATTGAGTTTAGAAGTTGTTGTTGTTGTTGCTGTTCCCCAAGCTGCCTGGCCGAACAGCCCCAAGGCCCCGAGCAAGGCCATAACCGAGCGCCCCCACAGAACCCCCCTGCCGACCACAATAAAGCCTGGGTGACCGAAGCCACTCCATGGCGGGGAGCTAAGGAGGATGCGGAAACGCCCGGGAAACCAAAGCCCCACCCAGGGCCCTGTGCCCCTCAGCAATTTTGAAGAGAAAGTTGAGGGGCAAAGGAAAAATGTGACGCTTTGGCTTCCAATCTTGGTAGATTGGGAGGTCAATCCACGGAAGAGACGCCGTCACTTGAGATCTAGAAAATATATAAGTAAAAGGAAAAGTCAGAGTAAGCTATGGATATGGCAGAGATCGAAGTTTAGAAGTACAGTTGGTTGGTGAAAAACTATGAATTAATGTCTGTTGTTAAACTTAAACTTGTATTGAAAGTACAACTACTGACCTGCATAGGAGCAAATATGGACGTAACCACAAATGACAGGGTCCAGTTGAACATGGTGGCAAGGCTCGCCGCCACTTCCTTCACATCAGGAGAAAATAACTCTCCTGAAAACAATAGTAACATATAATTACAAGAGTATTAAACTATAGTCTATTACAAGAGTACTAAACTATAGTCTATTACAAGAGTACTAAACTATAGTCTATTACAAGAGTACTAAACTATAGTCTATTACAAGAGTACTAAACTATAGTCTATTACAAGAGTACTAAACTATAGTCTATTACAAGAGTACTAAACTATAGTCTATTACAAGAGTACTAAACTATAGTCTATTACAAGAGTACTAAACTATAGTCTATTACAAGAGTACTAAACTATAGTCTATTACAAGAGTACTAAACTATAGTCTATTACAAGAGTACTAAACTATAGTCTATTACAAGAGTACTAAACTATAGTCTATTACAAGAGTACTAAACTATAGTCTATTACAAGAGTACTAAACTATAGTCTATTACAAGAGTACTAAACTATAGTCTATTACAAGAGTACTAAACTATAGTCTATTACAAGAGTACTAAACTATAGTCTATTCGCTTTAAGTAGGCCAGAAATCATGACCTCTATCCACTGTAACTAAAAAACGACTAGAGTAATCGAGCTAATATTTCTACCATTTGGGAAGAGTCAGTCAAGGAATAGATGTTGAAATTTACAGCCAATTTGCTCTAGCCCTTTTTGAGTTACAGAGGATAGAGGTCATGATTTCTCGCCTACCTACAGCGAATAGACTATAGTTCCATGATACTGTACACACATTATTTTGTATATACCTGTATACAGTAGTGCTATTACTACTACTACTACAAATAATAATCCTTTTTTTTTCTTCTCAAAAGCGCCAGCTCTTCTGAGGAATTCGCTAGCGCTCGCAAACTAATTTAATTTCTTTATCTTTTGCTCAAATACAATACTGTATAGAACAATGCTATCAAGTACTGTATGAAATACAATACTGTATAGAACAATGCTATCAAGTACTGTATGAAATACAATACTGTATAGAACAATGCTATCAAGTACTGTATGAAATACAATACTGTATAGAACAATGCTATCAAGTACTGTATGAAATACAATACTGTATAGAACAATGCTATCAAGTACTGTATGAAATTGATCAGTCTTTGCCTACTGTATTTAAAAAAGGGCACTGGCTTTATATTTCTTTTGATAAGGTAATGAATACACACAGTACAGTACAGTATATTGCAATACACACAGTACAGTACAGTATATTGCAATACAATGAAAAGGCTGCATAGTCTGTTTTTTCCAGCTGATGGTAATTTGCAACGTCCCTAACTTGATTACTCAGCTATTACCAAGATATGGTAGTGAAATATATTGTTAATGATGAAACTATGGCATTAATAGAACACAGAGACATGTTAGTTTCACATAATTATTTTGCAAGTTTTACATTTTAATTTAGTCATTGATACCTGCCAAGGATGTAACACAGCACCCCATACTATTAAACACACCATAGAAGACTGCATTCCATACAATCACTTACGCCAACAACATAATCTACACTCCTTGAGAACTCTGTGGGAAACCCCGACCGTGGCCATGGCCTTCCTTAGGGACTCGGGGCTGTTCGGCCAGGCAGCTTAGGGAACGACAACAACAAAAAATTTCCATCAAGAATCGAGAAATCAGTTGCTATGGGTTTCAATTTACCATCAGCTGAAATAAAAGCGACGATACTGACGGTAGAGAAGTTTACTAACCCATCATGAGCCACGGTATGGGACCGTAACCTATGGAGAACGATGAGATGAACACAATCAACGACAGGAGAGGCAGCCAACCCAAGTTGTTAACGGCCCACTCGGAGTCCGTATTCTTTACATAGAAGAACGATCCCAGGGCAACTGTAAATTTAAGAATAATTAAATACATTATTGGGCGACCTAGATGTGTGAATTTGTATTTTTGTTTTTTTTATTTTATTTTATATATTTATTTATTTATTTTTTGTTGTTGTGTTGAGGTTGAATATATAAAAACTGTCTTGATCGCCTAGTGCTTAGTGTGTGGAATTTTGGTGTGAGTATCCTAGGTTCGAGTCCTTGGAGTACCACATGTATTCATTACTTTCATTGATTTCACTAGTTAGGTTTATTTGTAAATTAATTGGTGAGTTTGTGAAAACAAATATGAATAGATAGACTGAATATAAAAACATACAACTGTAAATCTAAGAACTGTCTTGATAGCGTAATGCATAAATGCGCGGAATTTCGGTGTGAGTATCCTAGGTTTGAGTCCTTGGAGTGCCACATGTTTTGTTGTTGTTGTTGTTGTTGTTGTTTTTCCCCAAGCTGCCTGGCCGAACAGCCCCAAGGCCCCGAGCAAGGCCAAGGCCATAACCGAGCGCCCCCACAGAACCCTCCCTGCCGACCACAATAAAGCCTGGGTGACCGAAGCCACTCCATGGCGGGGAGCTGAGGAGGGTGCGGAAACGCCCGGGAAACCAAAGCCCCACCCAGGGCCCTGTGCCCCTCAGCAATTATGAAGAGAAAGTTGAGGGGCAAAGGAAAGATGTGACGCTTTGGCTTCCAATCTTGGTAGATTAGGAGGTCAATCCACGCAAGAGATCTAGAAAGAGATCACTTGAGATCTAGAAAATATATAAGTAAAAGGAACAGTCAGAGTAAGCTATGGGTATGGCAGAGATCGCTCAGTTCTCACTCTGATAGACCAGCCCATCACCATATGACTAGAACCCAATCCTCTCAGCATCAGCTAGGAAAGGCCCTAGAAAGCCGCCTTTGGCGGGGGGATAGCTCCCCTATTTCAACCCTTTTCGGGGTTGGGCACCCGCCCACATGTTTTGTTGATTTCATTAATTGAGTTTAGAAGTGAAATTGGTTGGTGAAAAAATATAATAATAATTAAACACTTTACGGAATATACAAACACTTTGTGTATTGTACTCAATAAGAACTATACCTGTATAGTAGCCTATATTAATAAGAACTATACCTGTATATAGTAGCCTATATCAATAAGAACTATACCTGTATAGTAGCCTATATCAATAAGAACTATACCTGTATATAGTAGCCTATATCAATAAGAACTATACCTGTATATAGTAGCCTATATCAATAAGAACTATACCTGTATATAGTAGCCTATATCAATAAGAACTATACCTGTATATAGTAGCCTATATCAATAAGAACTATACCTGTATATAGTAGCCTATATCAATAAGAACTATACCTGTATATAGTAGCCTATATCAATAAGAACTATACCTGTATATAGTAGCCTATATCAATAAGAACTATACCTGTATAGTAGCCTATATCAATAAGAACTATACCTGTATATAGTAGCCTATATCAATAAGAACTATACCTGTATATAGTAGCCTATATCAATAAGAACTATACCTGTATAGTAGCCTATATCAATAAGAACTATACCTGTATATAGTAGCCTATATCAATAAGAACTATACCTGTATAGTAGCCTATATCAAAAGGGAAGGGAAGGTGAATGGAGGGAGGTGAAAGGGGACAGGTTGTAATTGGTCAAGGAGCCAGATTCATCAATGTCCTCATTCTTTCACCAGGACCTGTTCCAAGTAAGTAGTCCAAAATTCTTGAACTTTAACCTCTATAACTCACAAACCACTAGAGTAATTGAGTTTTAGTACTGTACTGACAATTTAGTACTGACAAAATAAAGCCGGTATCACACGAGCGCTTTTTCCCTCAACATTTATCCTCAATACTGGTCTGGCAGCTTATGAGGTCAACAGTTAAACTTTTTTGGTTACCTAAATTCATCTATCATTAGTCTAGTTTCCAATATCAGTGCAAAATATTCAAGAAATGTTGCCAGAAATTTTTTGATCATCGAATGTTGACTATAAAAGCTCTTGTGTGATACCGGTTTTAGTACCGAAAATGAAGTTATCAAGGTGGTATTATACCAGCGGTGAATCAAGCCCTATGTGGATGGGAACGGGAAACCAAGGTAATGATTGCAGCAATACAAGTAAACTCCCTTATATCCAAAAATCATGAGTCTTTTGAAATTTTGGATAAGCGATTTTTACAGATAAACGAGTCTCTCTATATAGAGCTAAATACAGTATGTGTACGGTGGTGCTAATAAGTCATGTCCCAGCATGCATTACATTTGGCTTGTTCTGTGCTGTATTAATGTCTGTCAGATGTTGAATGGAATAGGCTCGGGGTGGAGGGAAATTACAAGTGGGGTACCTCAGGGATCTGTGTTGGGACCACTGCTGTTCGTTATATTTATCAACGACTTGCCTGAAGTTATATCTAATGGAAGTGAGGTATACCTGTATGCGGATGACACTAAGCTGTATAGAAGAGTGAGGAGTAAGGATGATATGGGTTTGCTTCAAGGAGATGTGGAGGGCATGAAGGGATGGTCTGAGCATTGGTTAATGCCTTTTCATCCAAAAAAATGCAAGTACATGCGGATTGGGACCAGCAAGATAGACAAGGTAGGATACAGTATGGAGGAAGTAAATGCAGAAAAGGATATAGGAGTAGTGATAGACAATAAGTTAAATTTCTCAGAACATTTAGCGGAAAAGATAAACAAAGCCAATAGAATTGTAGGGCTGATAAGGAGGACATTTGTGTCACTTGACGAAGAAATCTTCAGGAATCTCTATACAGCGCTGGTTAGGCCGCACCTGGAATATGCGAACCAGGTGTGGGCTCCATATATGGTAAAGGATATAGAAGCAGTGGAGAAAGTGCAGAGGAGAGCTAGCAAGCTGGTACCAACGTTGAAGAACGCGGGCTATGAGCAGAGGTTGAGGACACTGGCATATAGGAGAAAGAGAGGGGATATGATAGAGACTTTTAAGATAGTGTCAGGAAAGTACGATGAGGATGTGTGTGAAGGTATCTTCTTGATGCGGGAGGGAACAAGAACGAGAGGACACTCTAAGAAAATTTACAAAGAAAGAAATAGGCTTGAGAAGGCAAAGAACTCATTTTGTGATAGAGTGGTAAATGAGTGGAACGCACTGCCCCAGTATGTAGTCGATTCCGAATCAATAAGGGAGTTTGAAAGTAATCTTGATAAAGCATGGGGAAGACAAGATTTGAAGTTTGATTATAAAACAAAAATACAGAATAGTAAAAATGTTGTGTCTGCTACCGCCGCCGCCAACACCGTGAACGACCGCAGCAGTGCAAGTACTGGTACTGAGCTGGATACACAGGCATAGTTTGCCTTTTTCCAGAGGATCTACTGTAAGAAACTGTAAGAATAGGGTGGGTAAGTGTAGGAACATGTTTGTACATTTCACTCGATATGAAGAAATGAAGCTTAGATATTGCTGATACAAAATATTGATCAAAACATACAGTAGGGTCCCGCATAAAACATACAGTACGGTCCCGCATAAAACATACAGTACGGTCCCGCATAAAACATACAGTACGGTCCCGCATAAAACATACAGTACGGTCCCGCATAAAACGTGTTCAGATAAAACGAGTCTCGATTAAAACGAGCGACCTAAAATATTAATATTTAATTTTCGATAAGAACGAATGTGATCACATAAAACGAGTCCGCCGCCAAAGTGGGGCAAATCCGAGGAGTTCTCATATAGAGCGCCGAAATATCGTACAAAACGTACGAAATATCGTACGCTCCTGACGGAAATTTACGCTTACAGTGAACATTGACCATATTGGGCCACCAAAATGCCGTGTTCACATAGAACGAAATCGCATAGAACGGCCTCGTTTATCGACCAATTTCTCGTTTTATGCGGGACCCTACTGTACTTGGTGCCGAGACATCACTTATTAGCGCGACTGTACAAATGGCCAAATATACTGTTTTCAATGCATTTAAAACCATTTCTAGGCTGTTTACATACCTAGAGAGAGAGTCATGACTGAAGCAGAGATGATGAGTAATATCTTCCTGCCAGCGCGGTCCATGAGTCCTGCCGCCACCATGGTCGCCACCACCTGTACCACACCCACCACCAGGGCACTGACGGTGTTTGACAGGCTCGAACCAGAATCCTGAAGGTATAGTTCATAACGTAACTTACCTATTCCTTCAATCATTAAGGTATAGTTCATAACGTAACTTACCTATTCCTTCAATCATTAAGGTATAGTTCATAACGTAACTTACCTATTCCTTCAATCATTAAGGTATAGTTCATAACGTAACTTACCTATTCCTTCAATCATTAAGGTATAGTTCATAACGTAACTTACCTATTCCTTCAATCATTAAGGTATAGTTCATAACGTAACTTACCTATTCCTTCAATCATTAAGGTATAGTTCATAACGTAACTTACCTATTCCTTCAATCATTAAGGTATAGTTCATAACGTAACTTACCTATTCCTTCAATCATTAAGGTATAGTTCATAACGTAACTTACCTATTCCTTCAATCATTAAGGTATAGTTCATAACGTAACTTACCTATTCCTTCAATCATTAAGGTATAGTTCATAACGTAACTTACCTATTCCTTCAATCATTAAGGTATAGTTCATAACGTAACTTACCTATTCCTTCAATCATTAAGGTATAGTTCATAACGTAACTTACCTATTCCTTCAATCATTAAGGTATAGTTCATAACGTAACTTACCTATTCCTTCAATCATTAAGGTATAGTTCATAACGTAACTTACCTATTCCTTCAATCATTAAGGTATAGTTCATAACGTAACTTACCTATTCCTTCAATCATTAAGGTATAGTTCATAACGTAACTTACCTATTCCTTCAATCATTAAGGGGAGATGGGCCAGTTTTCTGGTCCCTTTTCTCCCTCGTGTTAAGCCCCATTTGTTTTGAGATTATAAGACATTCGGTCCATTAGTTTGGCAATTTTAACACCTTTCGCCAAATTTAGTTGCCAATTTTAAGACCTTTAGTGCCATTTAGCTGTCAATTTCTTCCTGGCGAGCGATAGCGAGCCTGTAATTTTAAGAGGAATCGGCCTTCGGCCGGGACATTTTTCTACCGAAAAATGTACAAATTTATCTTGAAAGGGGGTCTAGGGGGTGTATTTCTTAGCTTGATGGAGGTGTAGGAGTAAAGTCGGTTGGTGGAGGTAACATAATAATTAATTAGCGGTTCAGGAGTCAATGACATAGTCTATAAACTAGTGCTGTGCTCTTGCACCAAACAATATATATACTGTACAGTAAACTAGTGCTGTGCTCTTGCACCAAACAATATATATACTGTACAGTAAACTAGTGCTGTGCTCTTGCACCAAACAATATATATACTGTACAGTAAACTAGTGCTGTGCTCTTGCACCAAACAATATATATACTGTACAGTAAACTAGTGCTGTGCTCTTGCACCAAACAATATATATACTGTACAGTAAACTAGTGCTGTGCTCTTGCACCAAACAATATATATACTGTACAGTAAACTAGTGCTGTGCTCTTGCACCAAACAATATATATACTGTACAGTAAACTAGTGCTGTGCTCTTGCACCAAACAATATATATACTGTACAGTAAACTAGTGCTGTGCTCTTGCACCAAACAATATATACTGTACAGTAAACTAGTGCTGTGCTCTTGCACCAAACAATATATATACTGTACAGTAAACTAGTGCTGTGCTCTTGCACCAAACAATATATATACTGTACAGTAAACTAGTGCTGTGCTCTTGCACCAAACAATATATATACTGTACAGTAAACTAGTGCTGTGCTCTTGCACCAAACAATATATATACTGTACAGTAAACTAGTGCTGTGCTCTTGCACCAAACAATATATATACTGTACAGTAAACTAGTGCTGTGCTCTTGCACCAAACAATATATATACTGTACAGTAAACTAGTGCTGTGCTCTTGCACCAAACAATATATAACTGTACAGTAAACTAGTGCTGTGCTCTTGCACCAAACAATATATATACTGTACAGTAAACTAGTGCTGTGCTCTTGCACCAAACAATATATAACTGTACAGTAAACTAGTGCTGTGCTCTTGCACCAAACAATATATATACTGTACAGTAAACTAGTGCTGTGCTCTTGCACCAAACAATATATATACTGTACAGTAAACTAGTGCTGTGCTCTTGCACCAAACAATATATATACTGTACAGTAAACTAGTGCTGTGCTCTTGCACCAAACAATATATATACTGTACAGTAAACTAGTGCTGTGCTCTTGCACCAAACAATATATAACTGTACAGTAAACTAGTGCTGTGCTCTTGCACCAAACAATATATATACTGTACAGTAAACTAGTGCTGTGCTCTTGCACCAAACAATATATATACTGTACAGTAAACTAGTGCTGTGCTCTTGCACCAAACAATATATATACTGTACAGTAAACTAGTGCTGTGCTCTTGCACCAAACAATATATATACTGTACAGTAAACTAGTGCTGTGCTCTTGCACCAAACAATATATAACTGTACAGTAAACTAGTGCTGTGCTCTTGCACCAAACAATATATATACTGTACAGTAAACTAGTGCTGTGCTCTTGCACCAAACAATATATAACTGTACAGTAAACTAGTGCTGTGCTCTTGCACCAAACAATATATATACTGTACAGTAAACTAGTGCTGTGCTCTTGCACCAAACAATATATATACTGTACAGTAAACTAGTGCTGTGCTCTTGCACCAAACAATATATATACTGTACAGTAAACTCTCTTGTCTGGCGTGTTTAAGCTTGGCGAAATCGTGTTTGGTGCCATAATCTATAATACACCAAAGCTCTCGTCTGGCGGCAAAGATTTGTAATTGGCGGGTGGCCAAGAGACGAAAATAGGCGAGCGGCAAGCCGACCTGAGCGGCGAATTGACCCGAGCGGCTAGCCGACCCGAGCGCATAGGCTACCTCTCGGCACTTGTCAGTCGTAGGACATTCGCAATTTTAGGAAGATGCGCAGAACAAGAAATATACTTAACTTACTTTGCATCACGTTTTATGCCTTTGTGAGTGATATATTAACTGAAAAAATACAATCCCAAGTGACAGTATTTTTCGTTCATAAGTTCATAACCTTAAAAGAACTTGACAAAACTTGGAACTTAAAAGAACATGGTTCCGGTTCGCCAGGAATGTCTTCGGCGGCAAGAAGGATAATGCGACAAACCAAAATGGCGACATATCTATATCAACGATCCCAGCTTTGAAGTTTTTTTGAGGCAAGCCATGAGAACTGAGGAGCTTAGATAGCCAACTAGGGAGGACCTTAGGGCCCAATGTAGCTATCATGGTAATGAGGAGGACAATGACGAGAGAAACAATAATGATGCGGACACCCAGTAGTAGGACGAAGCAAACAAACAATATAGGCCTTGGCCTAATTAAATAAAACACTTTAAAATGTTTCTGGTGAGTCTTAACGCCCGTAAGGAATTTCTACTACCCGCCAAGCGGGTGGTTTTACCCTAAATGGCCTTGTTTCCGTCTCTTTTTCATGCATAAACAAGAGCCAGAGCGTAATACAATTATGTATCCCTGAAAGGGCATTAATTTAGCTTTCCAATGAAACCAGAACCATCCTCCTTTGACCACGCGTTCTCTTGCAACAATCGTGCAAGACGAAGGAAAAATCCCTAATATACGGTAATTTCTTGACATAATACCCTGTGTAGTGAGGGAGGGAGGGTGGATGTGTGTGGAGTAAACGTCAGTAGGCCCGCGGGACCCGTGGCGAACGGTCAGAGCCCGACCTACGCTCCGCCCACCGCTCGTCTCTCTCTCAGAGGCAATATTGCTCCAAAATTGCACACAGACTAAAGTCGGGCCCCGCTCTTTGGGCAGGTGTTCTCTATACGGACTTAAGTCGGGCCCCGCTAATAAGGGGTTAATATCCTTTAATTATTTCAATTGGCATGTACCATAGTTAGTATTCAGAAATTTGTGAATAAAAATATGAATAAAGGGTAAAATAGGCTAACTTATGGGTGACCAAAGACTACCATAAGTTTTTCCCATTTAATTTTCAATGCGTGTCTGGCGAAAACGAGATTGGCGCCGTTTTTTCAGACTACTAAGAACGCCAAACAAGAGAGTTTACTGTATATATATTCCACCACATCAGAAATTAATCACAGATTATATACAGTCCAAACAACATTCATCTCAGTTCATTAACCTCTTCAGTACCGGCGATGTCTTTTTAATTATATTCTAGCTATACTGTATTTAGACAATTTTGAGCAATTTAAAAAGGATCTGTGGTAGTAAAAAAGGGTTAAGCGAGATAGTTTGAAGCCTGTTAATTGCTAAAGGCTCCTTTTCAACTGTACCAAATCATCTAAAATTATCCAGCATAAAGTTAAAAGTATGGCACTGGTACTGAATGGTTTAATAAGGGTGATAGTTGGGAAACACGACTTACATAGAATAAACAATATAACTACACCTTGCCCAGCTGATATAACTACACCTTTCCTAGCTGATATAACTACACCTTGCCTAGCTGATATAACTACGCCTTGCCCAACTGATAGATGCAGATACAATCTGATTTTGGTGCATAATTCAATTTTAGGTGACGCATGAATGGCCGTTTGCATAAAAAAAATCTGTGGACATACAGACTAAACTGTATGGTAATAGTTATACTGCAATAGAAAATGCTTAAAAAATTACCTACCGCAAAAATGGATCCGAGATTGAAGAGTACTGCATTGACACCGGAGAACTGTTGGAAGAACATGAGGCTGAGGGAGATGAGGAACGGTTTGAGGACGTGAGGTTTCCGGAACACTGTAAATGAGAACCTCCGACCTTTGGCTTTTTGTACCGTCTCGCGCATCATGTCCAGCTCAGTCTGGATGTTGTGCGACCTACCTGCAAAAATATGTAAGGAGTTGGTGGAAAATTAAATGTGTGAGGTATAAAGGCAGTATCATGTTAAAAGGAAAAGCTTTATATTGAAAAGAAAGAGAAGTAGGTAAACCCTTTCATGCACGTGTGGATGCAGGGGCTGCCTATAAGCAATAAAAAATAGAGTTCTCTCAATCTTATAATTATCTCTCCAAAATTAGTTTTCTGCCCACAGCTAACTCAAAGACAACTGCAGAGATTGAAGTAACTAAACTAAAGACACTTGCTCAATTATTCATGAGTGCCTGAATGAACCCTAATATAGCGGAAAAATACTGCACCGTAAATTTTAATTGCCATGACTTCTATCCATCTTCTGAACTTGGCCTTGGCATCCCGCACACTATCTGCGATAAGTACTAGGTCATCTGCGTATAGTAGCTCCCAGGGGAGTCCAGCTCTGAAATCACCAGACAAAGCCTCCAGAATCATAATAAAGAGGAGAGGGCTTAACACAAAGCCGTGGTGGACTCCGATGCTAACTGTAAATGCTGTACTGGCCTTTCGTTACTAAGCTACTCTCTATTCCACTCAAATTCCATATTGAGTAATTGTTCATAGTGTACCTTCAAAGCATCTCTAATTTTGTTGTCAGCGTAAACAATAGTCCCATTATCAATAACCGACACACTGTGCTCCTACAACATCTCTACTGGCATCCTTTGTCTCTATCTATCTATAGACTCAGGCACAATTGACCACTTGCAAGTTTCGTTCTATAAGGAAGTTGGAGCTGTAGTTATTGATATTGAGCAGAATTAACTGTTAAAATACGGTTGTAGTACATTTATAAATACATAAAACCCAATTCAACATACTCTTTAGCCATTAGAAACCGACATAATTATTGCATTTTTATTTACCATCGATGTCTACAGCTCCAACTTCCTTATAGCCTGAAACTCGCAAATGGTCAATTGGGATTTTCTGTATTACTCATGTTGTCTAAGACCAGGTCCTGTATGAATGTTTTTGCCTTGTCGAGGGAGACCTGTATATCTCTTTTTATGCAGTTTGCTTAGCCGCCAGATATTCCTCCCTGCTGCCTCCTTTCTTCCATGCTTTGAAACATCTTCTTTTCTCCTTTATTGCATTTTCAACCTCGTCACTCCACCTTCGACCACCAGGAAATATTATACCCTTAGTTTTGCCACAGACTATCAGTGGTGGTAAGAAGGCTACATTCATGGAAGTTCAATTGGCTATTTACATCATTTGTAGACCGAAAGAGAGGTGGAAGGATGGAGTGAGGAAGTAGATGGATGAAGGCGGTGCTGATTGGGAGGAGGGGCGTCGACTGACTGGGGACAGAGGTGCATGGGGGCGGTTCATTCGTGGCCACCCCTTCGGGAATCACGGCGTCGGGCAATAGATAGATAGATCGTTTGGCTTAGTGCCCCTATTCCTATCCATTTCCTCCAGTTCGCTGCAAAACCTATCCTTGTATTTAGATTTATTCTAAAGTCATACTTTCCTTTTTAGCATGTACTGTATACCTTCTTTCGCACAGAATCTCGCCTTAAGCTCATGTCACAGACTAGGAGCTTATGTTGGGAGATACATTCTTCACTCGGGATGACCTTTACATCCCAAACAAACTTCCAGTCTTTCCTGTTCACTAAGAAGTAATCCATATGACTACTGGTGCCCCCAGAACTATATGTGATCAGATGACTCGACCTTTTCTTAAACTTAGTACTGTATTACACACAACCATGTTGAGTGCAAAACAGAACTCCAGTATAAATTATCTTTCTAGATTTCTGCTTCCATACCTTTTCCACCAATCACACACTCGTACCCATCAGCACATGCTCCCACATGCCCATTTAGGTCTCCACCTAGGACTGTATCATCATACTCCAAGACGCCAGAAACGACATTAATAAATTAGTTCCAGAAAGCCTTTTTCCGCTCTCTGTTTAAACCAACCTGTCAATATCACATTCGTAATTCTTTCACCAACTTTCAATTTCAAAACAATCAATCTTCCATTTACTCTCTTTATCTCATTCACCTTCTTCTCCCACTCTTCGGATACCAGAACACCCACTCCTCCTTTCGCTTTTCCAGATTCATCCCCCTTCCAATAGAACCGGTATCTCGTTTTTTGTCAACTATTTTCTGCACACCACACCCGTTCCATTTGTTTCCTAGGCACAGCACATATCCACTCTTCTACGTTCAACAACTTCCACAACATTATTCGCTCTACCACTCTTACTTCCAACATTCACACTGGCAAGCCTGAACGTGCTGGAGGGTGCAGTCCGTCTCCCGTGCGATTTTGAGTCATCAGTAGTGCTAATAATAGATAGATAGATATACTGAAGGAAGGTATTGCAAAATGGTCTCCAAGGGGGAGGAGGGGGGGGGAGGGATTGAATAGGGAGATGGCTTATCATGATACATGGAGAGCAACTATCAAGTAAAATTTCTACATATGCAACATGACTGTAGGTCTTCATAAACAGACTAAAACCTATGTTGTTGTTGTTTTTTTCTTCAAACGAGCTGGTGGAGGTACACAATGGCGCACTTAAGTCTGTGTTTGATCATCACTATCCGGAGGTAGATAAGAGAATCATAGTGCGAGATGACTCACCATGGTACAGCCCTCGAGTCAAATTTCTTAGAAGAGAGCGTAGAAGAGCCGAACGTAAATGGCTGAAAAATAAAACTGACATCACATGGCTGCCATACATGTTGGCAAAAAGAGCTGTAGTCCACACAATCAAAGACGAAAAGAAAGCGTATTACCAGGGGAAAGTCGAGTCATGTGGTGCTGATCAAAGAAAGTTGGCTTCGGTTGTCAGTACTGTAGCTTACTTGGAAAAAGACACGTAAACTCAAGACCTTCTGCATCTGATGCGGAGTTAGCTGCAGACTTTGTCACATTTTTTACTAGCAAGATAACTCGTATGAGACATGAACTGGATGAAGGCCCCTCTAATGAAGAATATTCAATTGTATCCCAACCACGACATACTCCTAATAGTGTCCTCTCATCATTCCATCCGGTGGAGGCTGATGTTGTCTCATCCTATATAAGAAAGCTTAATAAAATATTTTGGCCATTGGGATCCTATAAATGTTTCCAAACTACCTGGTGTATATAATCATGCAGTGGAGCTTATTTCCAAAATAGTTAACAAATCTTTCTCCGAAGGCAACTTCCCAGTGTCTGAAAAACATGCCTTGCTCTGGCCTATCCTTAAGAAACCTGGACTTGATGTAGAGAACATGTCGAACTACCGTCCTGTCTCCAACTTGTCTTTTTTAACAAAGATATTAGAACGTGCCATACTTGATCAACTGCTGCCGCTACTTCAGCAAAATGAAACTACTGTATTCCCATTTTTCAGTCTGCTTATCGGCAGCATCATTCGACTGAGCATTAATCAGAATACATAATGATTTAGTCAAGAACACTTGCGACGGTGAGATCTCATTGTTGGTTTTACTTGATCTCTCTGCAGCCTTCGACACAGTGGATCATGAGCTGCTGTTGAGTGATCTTTATGACTGTGGTGTGTGTGACTCTGCTCTCTTGCTTCTCAGGCCATACTTGTCAGGTAGATCCCAGAGTGTGATGATGAATCGGATAGTCTCGGACTCGGCACCCCTGCGGAGTTCCGCAGGGATCAGTGTTGGGTCCTGTCCTGTTCACGATATGCACTAGTGGCTTATCTCTTCTGCTTCATGCACACGGTGTCACCTATCATTTCTATGCTGATGACACCCAGATTTACGTGAAGATCACGGGTATAGCTGATACACAGAGGAAGGTGGAAATGCTGATGACCGATATCAAGAAGTGGATGAGGACAAGAAAACTTAAACTAAATGATAACAAAACTGAAATTCTCATCATCCGAGGAAACAGAAGGGCTACTGACGCAGTAAATGCCCTCTCCATCGATACGGGTGACTCACAGCTGCAACCAGTGAACTCTGTTCGAAATCTGGGAGTGTATCTGAACTCAAGACTGGATTTTATGGAGCACGTAAATCAGATTGTCAAAAGTTGCTACCTACACATCAGAAATCTCTACTCGGTGAGGCAGTTTATACCTAGACGTTGCCTTCTGACACTGGTCCACTCATTGATATTCTCTCGTGTTGATTATTGCAATGCCTTATTTGTGGGTCTTCCAAATTACATATTAAAGAAAGTACAATCTGTTCTGAACAGAGCTGCAAGATTAATTTTTGGAATTCCACCAGGAACCCTTACCACTTCTTATCACATCGAACTGCACTGGTTACCAATAAAAGCTAGAATAGAATTTAAGTTGTGTCTGGTAACTTTCAAGGTCCTCAAATTTGGTGAGCCCGGGTATCTTGCAGAGCTGCTCAGGCATCCACCGGCACGCCATGGTGTAGTCGTGAGCCATGATGATGACCCCCTGCGTCTTGAGGAGCCGTGGCCTCTCCGGCAGTCATCTTTCTTTGAGAGATCATTCTCTTACATGGCTCCAAGGTTATATAACAGACTGCCACTGACCATGAGACAACTAAGTTCTGTTCAGTGCTTCAAGAGACAACTTAAGACTTTTCTCTTTGAAAGAAGCTATGATCATCATGGAGGGCTATAGGGTGTAGGCTATTTGCCACTACTAGTGGCTGGGTGATTCGCATAGGTTTTGTGTTGCATTAATTTGAGCGATTTGTGTTTGTTTTTTTGGTTTTGGGTTTACGAGCGCCAGTGAATTCTGCGGAAAAATTGGCGCTTGTGAAAAATAAGTAACATGCTTATTATTATTATTATTATTATTATTATTATTATTATTATGTGAGTGAGGGAGGCAAAAGGCAGAACTGCCCGCAGCAAGTGCCTCCCCTAGAGTTGAAAGAGTGACAGGGCCAAAATCAAGGGACGTTCGAGCCAAAATGACTGGACACACGGAGTTTGAAGCAATTTAAGTCATAGGAAGAGGGAGATACTGATTCTGGGAGAGTGTTCCAGAGCTCAGCTGTTGAATGGAAGAAATTCTGAGAGTAACGTTTCACTCTTGGGTTAGAGAGTTGCACAGAGTAGGGGTGGGATTGTGTTGCAAGACGAGTACCACGTGCCCTATGTAGAGGAGGTGGTATACACTGGGAGAGCTCTGAGGAACGCTGATTATTATAGTAGCGATAGAATAGTGAGAGAGATGCAACATTGCGGCAAAGAGAGAGAGATTGCAGAGAGTTGGTGAGTGGACGGGAGTTAATGATACGAAAGGCCTTCCTTTCTACTTTGTCTAGGAGTGCGGTGTGATAGGATCCTCCCCACACATGTGAACAATACTCAATACAATGACGCACCGTGCCCCTGTACAGAGCAAGAAGCTGTGCGATGGCCGTCGACAACCGCAGCTATGGAACGGCCGGAAAGGAAATTAGAGACAAAGGCACAGATGGAGGGATAGAAATTGAAGGAGGGTAGTTTAGAAATTAAAGATTTGTGCCAGACTAGTGCAATAGAAAAGGTCTCACCGAAGTCCCGAAAGGAGGATGACCAAGAGTTAGTAATATATGAAAGAAAATCACCAGTAGAGCGACCTTTAATTAAGGAAGCCATACTGGCGATCTGAGAGTAGATTATGAGAAGTGAAATGCTTAAGAAAATTGGAAGCAAGAATAGTTTCAAAAACTTTAGAGATACAAGAGATGAGAGCAATTGGACGATAGTTGGAGTGTTGAGAGCGGTCACCCTTCTTTGGGACAGGTTGAATGAGAGCAAATTTCCAGCATGAAGGGAAGACGTCAGAGGAGAGACAGAGACGAAAGAGTTTGCCTAGGCAGGGAGTCAGCACGGAAGCACAGTTTTTGAGTACAACAGGAGGAACACTGTCCGGACCGTACGCCTTCTTAGTATTAAGCCAAGAGAGGGTAGAAAGTACATCTTTAAAAGAGATTAGGATATTAGGCACAAGTAGGGGAGAGGGGGGTGGAGAGGGAGTAATAGCACCGGAATCATCCAAGGTGGAGTTTCTAGCAAAAGTTTGAGCGAAGAGTTCAGCTTTGTCAGAGGAAGAAGTGATGGTTGTGCCATCAGAGTGGAAAAGGGGAGGGAAAGACGAGGAAGAAAAATTGTTGGAGAAGTTTTTGGCTAGATGCCAGAAAGCTTGGGAAGAGCTAAAGTTGAATAGTTCAGTGCATTTATTATTGATGAAAGAGTGCTTGGCAAGTCGAAGAACAGATTTGGCTTGATATGACTATACCTCTGAAGTACTGAAGTGCTGCTGCTCCTTCCTCTTCCTTCCCTTTACCCAGCAGGTAGATGGGCGATTCCTTCATAAAGGCCATCAACATAAAATACACTCCAACAGGGATGATACATATACCAGCCAACATCCTCCATGACGTGACCAAGGCCCCCACACCATATGAGTACACCACACCAATGGTAACCATCAGCTGGAACCCACTGCCTGAAATACACACACACACATACATACTATATTACAGTGTCATAGCCAGGTAAATTACGGGTTTGACACCCCGAAGGAAAGGAAGGAAAACCATATACTATATACTAGTGGTTCCTTTAGCCAATGATGTGAGAGCCTGTATAATATATGGGCTTGCACGGGTCCCTAAGGACCCGGTTTTACCTTAATCATATCAGTCAAGCACCATAAACATCCTAGGGGGTACCCCAAATATTTCCTAAGCTACATCATTAAAAGCGGATGCCAATAAGTAGGAAATATAATAAAAATAAAAATACTGTACTAGCTGATTTGAATGACGCGCCCTGTTATCCACAGTTCGCTGTAACACGCTCCCCATTATTGCCGTAAGTCGCCAGATGGCTAGATTCATCCTCTAATATAATATCAAGAAGGGCAAATGAATGGGAAGGGGAAGTAGGAAGGCCCATATATGTCATTGACTACTGAACCACTATTAAATATAAGGTTTTCCTTCCTTCCCTTAGGGTTGTCAAACCCGTAATGTACCAGTGGTTCTTTCCTACAATGATGCGAGAGCCTAGAATATTACAACCAGTGGAGGGATATCCATATGCTCAAAACATCACTACAGTAGGGTAGTGATTGAGAGAGTGAGAGTGAGAACGGAGAAATGTATAGGTGATGAGCAGGGAGGTTTTAGGAAGGGAAGAGGATGTGTAGATCAGATTTTTACCCTGCTTTTCGAATAAAAATGGTGTTGTGGAGAAATATCTGGAGAAGCAACAAAAGGTGTATGTTGCCTTTATGGACTTGGAGAAGGCAAATGACAGAGTGGATAGAGAAGGTATGTGGAAAGTACTCAGAATATACGGAGTAGATGGGAAGTTGCTGAAAGCAGTGAAGAGCATGTATGAGTGTAAAGGCGGCAGTACGTGTGGAGAATGAGCAGAGCGAGTTGTTTGACCTGAATGTTGGGTTGAAACAGGGGTGTGTGATGTCCCCGTGGTTGTTTATATGGATGGAGTAATGAAGTAATGAAAGAAATACAAGGAAGAGCAGTGGATGTTGGTGTATCGCTGATAAGGGAAGGAAATGAGTGGAAGCTGCCTGTTGTTGTTGTTGTTCCCTAAGCTGCCTGGCCGAACAGCCCCGAGTCCCTGAGGAAGGCCATGGCCACGATCGAGCTTTCCCACAGAGCTCTCATTGAGTGTAGATTGTGTTGTTGGCATAAGTGGTTGTGTGAAATACATACATACATACATAAAATTTTAAGACTGAGTGTTCCACACATAAGTGCAGTTTCAGTCTCTTGTCCTAATGGCGGCGTTCCAGGCAACCCTGTTAAGGGCTGCTTCACTTGTCAAGTTCTTGGATTTGAGATCGGCGCGTATAGTCCGATCCCAGGTCTTCCTCGGTCCACCCCTTGGTGCAGGCTCCCTCCACAATCACAGACCTGCATTTTTTCACCCAATTTTGTTCATCCATTCTCTCCACATGTCCATACCATCCCAGTCTACTTGTACGCATCACCTCGATAATACTCTTTATACCTAAACGTCTCCTCAGCTCAACATTTGTTATTCTATCCTGTAGCCTGGCCCCACACATCCATCTCACCATTCTCATCTCATTACGCTCCATTCTGTTGACATCCTCTACTTTAACGGCCCATGTTTCTGAGGCATACGTCATTGCACTTCTAACACATGAGGCATACACCTTTCCCTTCAGGGGGAGAGGCATTCTTTTCATGGTCAGGATTGGCATCAATTCTCTGAACTTCCCCCAGCCACACCTAATTCTAGCAACAGTGGCAGCCTCGGCCCCACCACCGGCAGAGATGGTATCTCCTAGGTAACAAAACTTGTTCACCAGCTCCAAAGACTCATTTCCAAAATTCACAGCCACAGGATCATCACTTAACACAAGCTCGCCTTTGCACACTACGCACTCAAATTTCTCTATTTCTGACTTATCCTTCGGCAGGGGCCCCTTTATTCTACTACAGCACAGTAGTGTAGATGATGTGTTTAATGGTATGGGTTGCTGTGTTACATCCCGGGCAGACGTCGACGACGGAGTCATCCAGTCTCTTCTGATAGCTCAGGAGAGCTCGATGGTGTCCGCATCTCAGCCTGGCCAGGTGGACTCTGTCCTCGCGAGGAAGGGAGGATTCGGAAGGATGGATTTCGGGAGGTCGTGCTTGCAGCTGCGTGTTGTCTGTTAGTGAGTGGATGGATCGGCGAGAGATGTGAGTATGGATGTGCTTCTGGAAGTTGGTTCGGGGTGGACAGGGAGGAAGAGAGGATAGTAATTGTGTGTGATACCGTGTGCTGGGTGTTGTTTTGATATTTCTTGGTGTCTGTGGGTGTGTTGCCATGTAGTTTAGTGGGCGGTCCTGGTTCGTGGAGGTTGCTGCCAGGAATTGAGTGCCTCTCATGTCCAGATGGTCTTTGACTTTGAGGATTTTGGTTTCTTGATGTAGGTGATCTGTGGGTGCAGTAGCTGTGCAGCCTGTAATGATCTTTAGGGCTTTGTTTTGAATAGTCTGTAAGGTCTTATGATGTGTTTCAGCTAGGTTAGAAGCCCAGGCTGGGCTTGCGTATTCCATCACTGATCTTATGTATTGTTTATATACTGTGGAGGTGGTTTCTTTGTTGTGTCCAAATTTTGTGTGAGCAAGGGACCTGAAAGCGTTAAGTCTGGGTGTCAGTTTTATTTTAATGTTTGTAGTGTGCTGTTTGAATGTCATATGAGTATCATATGTTACTCCTAGGATTTTGGGTGTGTGTGTATGTGTTAGGGGTGTGTTGTTTATGGTGAGTTGAGGGATGTATTCGTGTTCTCCTGTCCAGCTTGTGAGCAGGGTTGTGGTGGATTTGGCTGGAGCTAGATTAAGTCTGTTTGTAGTGCACCAGCCTTGTAGTGTGTTGAGATAGGGTTGAAGGAGATCTGTTGCTCTTTTTTGGGTCATGGTGTTTGCATGTGAGTGTTATGTCATCTTCATAGGAGGCTAAGTTTATTTGGGGCGTATTGGGTGTAGTTATATCGTGCATGTACAGATTGATGAGTGCGGGTGATAGGACGGATCCTTGTGGGACTCCGTTTGGAAAGTTTCTGATTCTAGATGACTGACTGGCAAAAGATACGTGTGCACATCTGCCTGCTAGGAAGTTGGCCAGCCACCTTTTTGTGTTGTTGGGCATGTTTGTGTTGTAGATTTTGTTTGTTAGGTTGTGGCGGGGGATGGCATAGAAGGCTTTACTAATGTCGAGTGTGGCTAATATTGATCTGTGTGGTGGTCTAGCTGAGTTGATGCCGTCAAAAGCTCTTTGTGTAAGGTCTGTGAGAAGAGTGTTTGTGGAGTGCAGTGGCCTAAAGCCATGTTGTGTTGGAGCTAGGGGTAGGTCGGGTGTAATTAGTTGTAATACTAGGCGTTCCATGACTTTGGAGGGGGTGCAAAAGGAGTGTGATGGGGCGGTGCGAGGAGGGTAGCGTGGGGTCTTTGTTGGGTTTGGGGAATGTGATGATGATACCATGCTTCCAAATGTCTGGTATTGTGTTGTGTGAATAGCTGTAGTTTGATATGTTAGTGAGTCCTTGAATGCCTTGTGGTCCCAGGTGTCTGAGGTGTATGTTGCTTATGTTGTCTAGGCCACAGGCGGGTGAGTGCTTGAGATTGTTGATGAAGCTGCCTGTACTGCTGTTTGCTGACGATACAGTTCTGATGAGCGATAATGAATGGGAGTTGCAGGGTCTGGTAAATGTGTTTGGAACAGTGTGCGAAAAACGGAATCTGAAGGTAAATGCGGGGAAGAGCAAGGTTATGGTCTTCGAAAGGTGTGAAGCCACAGAGTGTGAGGTGAAGTTGAACGGTCAGGCTATGGAGATTGTCAGCTCTTTTAAGTATCTGGGCAGTGTGTTGAATAAAGATGGGACTATGGATGAAGAAGTGCAGGAGAGGGTGCAACAGGGTAAGAGGGTTGTAGGAACGCTGAAAGCAGTAACAATGAATAGGGTGGTCAGTATTTTCTTACAGTTTCTTACAGTAGATCCTCTGGAAAAAGGCAAACTATGCCTGTCTATCCAGCTCAGTACCAGTACTTGCACTGCTGCGGTCGTTCACGGTGTTGGCGGCGGCGGTAGCAGACGCAACATTTTTACTATTCTGTATTTTTGTTTTATAATCAAACTTCAAATCTTGTCTTCCCCATGCTTTATCAAGATTACTTTCAAACTCCCTTATTGATTCGGAATCGACTACATACTGGGGCAGTGCGTTCCACTCATTTACCACTCTATCACAAAATTAGTTCTTTGCCTTCTCAAGCCTATTTCTTTCTTTGTAAATTTTCTTGGAGTGTCCTCTCGTTCTTGTTCCCTCCCGCATCAAGAAGATACCTTCACACACATCCTCATCGTACTTTCCTGACACTATCTTAAAAGTCTCTATCATATCCCCTCTCTTTCTCCTATATGCCAGTGTCCTCAACCTCTGCTCATAGCCCGCGTTCTTCAACGTTGGTACCAGCTTGCTAGCTCTCCTCTGCACTTTCTCCACTGCTTCTATATCCTTTACCATATATGGAGCCCACACCTGGTTCGCATATTCCAGGTGCGGCCTAACCAGCGCTGTATAGAGATTCCTGAAGATTTCTTCGTCAAGTGACACAAATGTCCTCCTTATCAGCCCTACAATTCTATTGGCTTTGTTTATCTTTTCCGCTAAATGTTCTGAGAAATTTAACTTATTGTCTATCACTACTCCTATATCCTTTTCTGCACTCACTTCCTCCATCGCTTCATACATACTGTATACTACCTTGTCTATCTTGCTGGTCCCAATCCGCATGTACTTGCATTTTTTTGGATGAAAAGGCATTAACCAATGCTCAGACCATCCCTTCATGCCCTCCACATCTCCTTGAAGCAAACCCATATCTTCCTTACTCCTCACTCTTCTATACAGTTTAGTGTCATCCGCATACAGGTATACCTCACTTCCATTAGTTATAACTTCAGGCAAGTCGTTGATAAATATAACGAACAGCAGTGGTCCCAACACAGATCCCTGAGGTACCCCACTTGTAATTTCCCTCCACCCCGAGCCTATTCCATTCACCAGTACCCTCTGTCTCCGATCTTTCAGGAAGGCTTCTATCCATTTCACACATTTCTCCCCTATATTATAGCTTCTAACTTTCTCTATTAACCTTTTATGTGGGACCTTATCGAAGGCCTTCATAAAATCGCAATATACCACGTCTATTACATCACCATCTTCTAGAATTTGCATCCAATCATCTACCACCTTAATTAGCTGTAGTACTGTTGACCTCCCCGGCAAGAATCCGAACTGTCTCCCACTGAAAAGTTGGTTTGACTTCATATGATCCATTATTCCTTCTCTAATTACCGTTTCCATTAGTTTACACACAACACGTGTCAAACTGACTGGTCTATAATTCCCTGGGTCATTTCTCTTTCCCTTCTTAAATATAGCTGTTATGTTCGCCTCTCTCCAGTCCATCGGGATTTGTCCTGTATTAAACGATGCCTCAAATAACATTTTCAATGGCTCTACTAACATCTCCCCTCCTTCCTTTATGATTCTTGGGTGTATCCCATCCGGTCCCGGTGACTTACTTCTGTTCATTTTTTCTATAGCCCTTCTTATTCTAGCATGGGAAAACTCTATTAGTTCTAGTGCCAGTGCCTGTTTGATGGGAATAGTAGGCACTGCATCCTCCGACTCCACTGTTAGTACCCCCCCAAAGTATTTCCCCAGCACCTCTGCTTTCTCCTTATCAGTCTCCGCTCTACTCCCATCATTCAACCCCCCTACCAGCTCTGGGATCCCTACTCTTCTTGTTAACTTTTTCCTGAATGTACTTCCAGAATATTTTTGGATTTTCCTTCACATTTCTAGCTATCTCTCTCTCCCCCTCCTTGTTTCCCACCTTATATTATTGTTTATTTGTCTGTGTTCCAGATCCACTTCCTTAGCCTCTATACTAGACCCCCTGTTCTTTTTTAACAATTTTAATCTTTCCCACAATCGTTTCTTTCTTCTAATCAATATCCAAAGCTTTCTTTTCATTGGCAATTCTGGGTTAGTTCTTTTCCTCAATTTTGTTTTACCCTTATATTCCCTTACTGGTACACTTTTGGATACAGCATTCTCCAGTTTGACTCTAATTTTCCTCCACATTCCTTCAGCGTCTTCACCGTTCAAGTATTCCCCCCAGTCAATGTCCAAACACCGTCTCAGCAGCTCATAATCTGCTCTATCATACATGTATATTTTTCTATTGCTTCTATTATCCCTCTCTGATTTAATGTTACAACTAAAGCTTATACAGGCATGGTCACTACGACCTATAGGGCTATCCACATTAACATGTTCCACTATATCCTCTTCATTGCTAAAAATCAAATCAAGTACACTCCCCTGCGTCCCATCTCTATATCTTGTCATCTCTACAATATGTTGCGTTAAAAAACAATCTCTCACTTTCTCTATAAACTTATTTTCCAGGCTACCCTGTCCCGCTGGAGTAGTACAATTTGCCCAGTTGATCCTTGGCAAATTGAAATCTCCAATCAAAATTTTATATTTGTTCTCTCTATTATCTATCTCCTCCATTGCTTTCAGTAGGTTATCATCCTCTCCCCTGCTATTATTTGGGCTTCTATATATAGAGGCAAGTAGAATTGATCCTCTTACACATTTTACTTCAATACACAAATACTCACAATACTGCTGTCTCATATCCACCTCATTAACCTTGAGCTCTTTTCTTACATAAATAAACAGTCCTCTTCCAACCTCTGCTCTAATAGCATTTCTCTCATATAACTCCAAACCCTCCAAACTATATTCCACCAGTTCCCTTTCAATTCTAACATTTTTTGGTCTTACTTCCTGTAGGGCTATGACATCAGGTTTTTCCTCTTCATCCTGCAACCTACATATCAGTTCTCTTTTCTTGTCCTGGGTAAACACATCCACATTACTAAACATAATCCTTAATCCATCCACCATTCCTTCAGCAATTACACCATCCCGCTCCTTCAGTCCGTACCCTACACCCCTGTTAGTATGGATGTGAAGAAGTCCTTGCATGACAGTGTGGTAATCCCGACACTGACTTACGGAAGCGAAGCATGGACGTTGGAGAAGAGACTCAGACCAAGAGTGAGAGGGGTGGAAATGAGTTACTTGAGAAGTGCATGCAGAGTTACATGGAGGGATAGACAGACGAATGAGGAAGTAAGAAGGAGGTGTGTTGTGGAGGTAGATGTGCTGGAAAGTGTGAAAAGGAACAACTTGAGATGGTTCGGCCATATAGAACGTATGGGAAGCGAGAGAATGACTAAGAAGGTGTACGAGAGCGAGGTGGAAGGACAGAGAGGGAGGGGTAGACCGAAAATGAGGTGGAAGGATGGAGTGAGGAAGTATATGGTTGAAGGCGGTGCTGGTTGGGAGGAGGAGCGTCGACTGACTGGGGACAGAGGTGCATGGGGGCGGTTCATTCGTGGCCACACCTTCGGGGATCACGGCGTCAAGCAATGGATAGATAGATAGAAACAAAGCGTACACATTCAAATAATTTATTTAGAAGAGCATTAAAATATGTAAGGTGGGTACCATAGCATAAACCTTAGAAAAAAGATATATTTCTTTATAAATATGTACAGTAGGCTATGTGATAAACTAAGACTTCTACTAATCCTCTGATTATATTTTTTCAGCAGGAGGTATGGATCGCCCCAGACTGGGGCGATCCATTTTCTTTGGATAATGTTAATCTAAACATACTTAGTGATGAGTTCACAGTCAGTGTTGGAGTTCATCAGGGTTTAGTGTTAAGCCCACTCCTCTTTATTATGGTCCTGGAGGCACTGTCTAGCGTTTTTAGAGGCGGACTCCCGTAGGAACTGTTTTATGCAGACGATTTAGTCCTAATAGCTGACAATATGCAAGATGCTGAGGCCAAATTCAGAAGATGGAGAGAGGGCATGGCAAGCAAGGGTTTAAGAGTCAATATTAACAAAACCAAGGTTATGCATTGTAGATTGAGACGAGGCAATGTGGAAAAGAGCGGTGAATACCCATGTGCAGTGTGTGGAAAGGGTGTGGGCGCTAACTCGATTCGATGTAGCAACTGTCGATATTTGGTACACCATGGGAGTAAGTGCTGTAGTAGAATAAAAGGACCCCTGCCAAAGGATAAGTCGGAAATCGAGAAATTTGAGTGCGTAGTGTGCAAAGGCGAGCTTGTGTTAAGTGATGATCCTGTGGCTGTGAACATTGGAAGTGAGTCATTGGAGCTGGTGGACAAGTTTTGTTACCTAGGAGATACCATCTCTGCCGGTGGTGGAGCCGAGGCTGCCACTGTCGCTAGAATTAGATGTGGCTGGGGGAAGTTCAGAGAACTGCTGCCAATTCTGACCAAGAAAAGAATGCCTCTCCCCCTGAAGGGAAAGGTGTATGCCTGTGTTAGAAGTGCAATGACGTATGCCTCAGAAAACTGGGCAGTTAAAGTAGAGGATGTCAACAGAATGGAATGTAATGAGATGAGAATGATGAGATGGATGTGTGGGGCCAGGCTGCAGGATAGAATAACAAATGTTGAGCTGAGGAGACGTTTAGGTATAAAGAGTATTAGGGAGGTGATGCGTACAAGTAGACTGGGATGGTATGGGCATGTGGAGAGAATGGATGAACAAAATTGGGTGAAAAAATGCAGGTCTGTGATTGTGGAGGGAGCTGCACCAAGGGGTGGACCGAGGAAGACCTGGGATCGGACTATACGTGCCGATCTCAAATCCAAAAAGTTGACAAGTGAAGCAGCCCTTAACAGGGTTGCCTGGAACACCGCCATTAGGACAAGAGACTGAAACTGCATGTATGTGTGGAACACTCGGTCTTAAAATTTTACGTATGTAATTAACTCAATATTGTGACTTTTGATAACAATTTAATAAAGTCAGAACATCTACAAATTGGATATATGACCTTAAGAATACAATGAATATTTACAATGTGATAACATTATTAGGTTATATACAAAAGGGGATAGCCTAAGGTTTGCGTCTCTGTCTCAATGCCACACACTGCAAAGTAGGTCTTTCCAGATGAACTGACAGACATTGGGAGTGAAAAGTATCGTGGAATGCCCATACATTTGTCTGGGTGATATCGTCAATAGAATAGTTGTTCATGAACCTACAGTAATAGTAGTTGCCTATTTTCTGACATCGTGGGCGCTGGCTACTACGCCAGAGTCAGCTTCTTTAACCCGTACAGTACCATAGGATACAGTAATAAAACTCCCCAGCAGTCCCAAGCAATGTGGCAAATATGGCAGGAGAGACCACCTTTCCACCTCCAAAGATGAGGCAACACTGGCTCTTATCACCCTTCAGTGGGTCTCATATAAGCTGAGAAGTGTTGCCAACACGGGAGCAGTGCTCAAAAGGTTGTGGTAACTGGTACAGGGTTGTACAGGCAGTTACAAGGAAAATACATTACTGACGGATATATACGTCGCTGGGACTGGGGATTTACTTATCTACTGACGTATATATACGGCGCTGGGGTTGGAGGGGTTAATAACATCAACAAGAATCGAAGCTAAGTGTTTCATACCCAGTCTAGTCAGATCATCTGGTGATATCCATAAATGTGAAGGTACTAGTGGTGGCACCAATGAACTTGACAATAATCTTGACCCTTTAACTTCTTATAACTCAAAATGAATGAAAGCAATCGGGCTGACATTTCTATAATTTGGGAAGAGTCCACCGGGAAATAGGTGTGGATATTTACAGCCAGTTTGCTCAAGGTCCTTTTGAGTTACGAATAGGTCAGGGGTCAAGATTTGTTTCAAGTTCGTTGGCACTACCTATAGTGGTTTAATAGCTTTAATATACTGTACAGTATAGAGATAGAGAAAGAGAATGAACAGGAGACAGAGCATGATGAAGTTTGCCCTACTTAAGAGCAGGTATAGCAAATGGAGTGAAAATATGATCTTGATGTTAATATTTTGCAAATGAAATCTGGCAATAGTAACAGATTCACTATTTGGGGCAAACTGTAAACAATTAGGTGATCTGGCCATAGCTGCCAGTTCAGAGATTCTGTGAGCATTAAGCCGGTATCACACGAGAGCTTTTATAGTCAACATTCGATGATCAACATTTTTCTGGCAACATTTCTGGACTATTTTACACTGGTATCAGAAACTAGACTGATGGTAGATGAGCTTAGGTGATTGAAATAGTTTAAATGTTGACCTCAAAAGCTGCCAGACCAGTGTTGAGGATAAATGTTGAGTGAAAAAGCGCTCGTGTGATACCGACTTAAGCTACGGCAATCAAGAAAACACACTTGTTGAGTCTATGTTCTGATAATGACCATTGAGGCTTAAGTTTTCTATTAGGAGCACATAGTTTAAAGCAAGCTTTTATGAATCCAGCCTCATCCTTCTGGGGAAGGCTTAAGCCAGTTACGGTTGGTAACAAAAATATCTTTAGTAGCTGTGAGATGCTTACGTAAAGTATTGTTGTTGTTGTTGAAGACGTGTTTAATTTAAACTAGCCCTCTGTCCGAGGCCCTCATAAGGCTAGTGGTCGGCGGGGGGATAGTAAGTCAAGTCATATAGGTCACTGGTCAGATTTCATCGTTGATATTAAGAGCTGCTAAGAAATGGCGGATGGCTATGAACGAGAATGAATCTGAGTCAGAAAGGATGTCTTTTAAAGAGGTGTGTCGCAAGAAGCGACGTCTTTCAGGGCCGTACATGGGACAAACGCATAAAATGTGAGGGATAGTAAGAACTGTGCGACAATGGTGACATTCCGGCGGAGGACTACGGGGAGTGGTCATTAGATATCCATGAGTGAGTCTCGTGTGTCCGATGCGTAATCGAGTTAAGAGGGTTTGGTCAGCGCGACAGGGGCTGAGTGAAGAGGGCCACATGTGAATGTCGTCTTTGATGGAACGAAGGTGACCTCCCAAAGGTTGATCCCTCCATTCTGAGCGCCACTTTTCATGAATATGCCGTCGAACTACAGGAATTAGGTCATCCGATCTGAGGACAGTGGATGCCGGAGCACCTTGACAGGCCTGTTTAGCAAGGGCGTCAGCACGTTCATTTCCCGCAATGCCTACATGGGCGGGGATCCAACAGAGGGTGATGGATCGAGAACTGCATTTTAATTCGTGGATTTTCAGGATAACATCGATGATTAATGGGTCACGTGGGGCGTACTCTCGCAATGCTTGCAACACACTTTTTGAGTCACTGCAGATAACTACGTGAGGAGGATTGTTTGGAAGTGCAGAGATGAGGGTCAGGGCACCATGAATAGCCCACAACTCTGCAGTGAAAACGGTGGAACAAGGATGTAGGGAGCTTTGATGGATACCATGGTCAGAAACCGCTGCACTACCTACGGCATCCGGAACCTTCGAACCATCAGTGTAGATGAAGGCAGCTGGAACATGACTATCAAGATGTTGTAATGCTAAGGTACGGCGTTGGACTGGAGTCACAGCCTCTACTTGGTCAGTCAAATGGAAACAAACTTCAGGGTGTTTAAGGATCCAGGGGGTAATTGAAATACAGGGGAGGGGCGAATGAGGTGTTGGAATATTGTAAGATGCGAGTAATTGGCGGGATAGGAGGGTAAAAGGCAAGGTAGTAGTAGGAGTAACACAAAAATCTTGGGAACGGAAAAGGTCCTTCAATGTGGGATCCTGTTGGAGACGGATGGCAGTTCGCAGCTGAACCAGCTGACGATGATACGTTAATGGCAGGACCCCAGCCTCACTGAGCACACTGTACACACGAGAGAACCGGAAAGCTCCTGAGCTAATAAGTATGCCAAGGTGATGAACGGAGTTAAATGTCTGCAATGTGGATGCCGAGGTAGTGCCATATACCGGGCAACCATAATCCAGGGCAGATAGAATGGTGGATCTATAAAAGAGCAGTAACGTAGATCGGTCAGCACCCCAATGAACACGTGCCACAGACTTGAGGACATTCATGCGCTGAAGGCACCGAGCCTTCAGAGTGGCAACATGGGATTTCCAATTTAGGTGGGTATCAAAGATAAGGCCAAGGAATTTAGTGGAGGCAAGGAATTTAATCTTGGAAGAACCCATAGAGAGGGTGATGGACTGCTTACGTAAAGTATTAACTGCTAGTTTCTTATGATCAAAAAGATAATCGAGATACTTTAAAATAAGGCCGACTGAAGGCATTTTGGGCCAGCCTCAACTATCCATGTACTATAGTTCTTCCAATGGGATTCATATTAGCGTATAGTAGATTCAGTTTATTGTTTTTGCAATTTATTTAACACGCTGTGGTCATAAGGAGGGAGCCATTTGGATTATTCAATGTCCAAAATGCGAAATTGAGCGAGGTCTGCAGGTTGCCAATCTTTTGCATGTGGAAATTGGACAGAGGTATTGGAATGGGGTGACACGTGGTGTCGGAAAATCTAAGAATTTCCGAAGAACCAAAAACATGTCAGGATAGTAAACTTACGAAAGAAGGGATGAAACATCTAAAGATATAAAAAGAGATTAAATAAAGGTGATAAATGACTCTAAAGCCTATACAGTACAAGGGCAAAATGACGAAGCATCCAGAAACATGGATGACACTTAAGCCGAGTCAAAAACACTCTTCTCGTAAACACTTGACATGCGCACACAAATAAACACATTCCTAACTCTTATATCACTGTCTAAATGGCATATTGACTCACAAGTGATACGTGCAGAGGGAGTTAGAAGAGGCGACACAAGGGTACAGATAAGAGGCAGCAGACGTTCGACTAGCGCAAAGTGTCGATCAAGTGAGGATGAATCTAGCCGTCTGGCGACTTACGGCAATGATAAGAAGCGCGTTACAGCGAACTGTGGATAACAGGGCGTGTCATTCAAATCAGCTAGTATTTTTATTTTATATTCTTCTTAGTGGCATTCGTCTTCAATGACGTACGTACCTTAGGAAATATTTGGGGTCCCCCTAGGATGTTTATGGTTCTTGACTGACATAACTAAGGTAAAATCGGGTCTTTAGGGCCCCAGGCAAGGCCATATATTATAGGTTCTCACGTCATTGACGGAGAGAACCACTAGTAAATTTTAAATCTGACAAGTAAGGCACTCTGAACAGGGCTGCCTGGAGCACCACCATTAGGAAGGAACTGGAACTGCACTTTGTGTGGAGGACTCTGTCTTTAAATCTATGCATGTACTGTATGTACTGTATGTAAATATAAGACATACTTTTTCTCTTGGAATTCCCTTAAGACTGGTCTTACATTTTATATCTTTTACGACATAGGTAACAACTAATTTTATCTAATTATTTCTCTATACAATAGGTACATTCACAGGTGCAATGTGTTCCAGTTATGTGATAAATGGTTTAAATTAATGTACAGGTGTTTATTGCACCCATTCAAGAGTTTACATTAGCTCAATGAAGCCATCTGAGATCAACAGGTAGAAATAGTATGATTTTTAAGTGACATTGAAGGACACTTTCAAGATTTTGGATGGACACTAATGCCTAAATCTAGCCAGCATTTAAACAAGTCAGACAAATATGTGAGACACTTGGTTCTGTGAGAGAGTATTTTTGGCCTATAATCTTGTATGGCGGGAAATAAGGCGATGGTCAGGCTAGCAAACTAGAAACTATACCCTTCAGTACCGGTGTCGTACGCTTAACTTTATTCTGGCTACTATTAAACGATATTATTCAGTTTTAATAGGGCCTCCAGCAATGAAACAGGCTTTGAACTATCTCACTTAACCCCTTTACTACCGGGCGTTTCCGCACCCTCCTCAGCTCCCCGCCTTGGAGTGGCTTCAGTCACCCAGGCTTTATTGTGGTAGGCAGGGAGGGCTCTGTGGGGGCTCTCGGTTATGGCCTTGGCCTTGCTCGGGGCCTTGGGGCTGTTTGGCCAGGCAGCCTGGGGAACAACAACAACCCCTTTACTACCACAGATCCTTCTTAAAATACACAAAATTGTCTAAATATAGCAAGAGTAAAATTTAAGACATCACTGTTACAGAAAGGGTAAGTAAATTGTCCTAAAACCAAGTCCCCTTTTTATAATTAACAATATTAAATATACGTTATAAGTATGCTTCATAGTTCGTATTATGTATTGGAAGTGATGACATGTCTAAAACAAGTCAATTACATGTAGATTTCTGTATTTCTTCTAATAAGCATTTCAGTCTTAACCCTTTAACCCTCGGTTCCCGGTTGGGCTCTGAGGAGCTCATAACAAACTAGGGCCCGGCACCCGGATGGGCTAATGAGCGCCATAAGCTTGAAAGCCTATTAAGCATGTTTTGAAAGCCGTGCGTCCGACGCATGTAAACAAAGCCTGTCATTGCGACACCGCACCTCCGAAAACAAGGAGACATTGCACTTTTGTTGTTATTATTTTGGAGAACAAGAATTAGTCATGTTATTGTACGATTATTGCCGACATCGCATCAAACTCTCTCCACGGAAATCTTCATCACAACTGAACTAGTTGACCTAGAGAGCTCTACTCAATGCCAGTCTACAGATACGAAACAGGGCTACGTTTTGAGACGTGTGTGTATTCTCTAGCAGTTAAAATAACAAAGATAGGGCTAGCCTATTACGATATTTTTCGGCCAGATCCCGGGTTTCGGGGCTATCCTATAGAAGGCGAGACCGGTCTGTGAGGGTAAGGATTATGATGCCGTTTGACAGTTTATCCTGGCTACCATTAGACAATTAATTCAGCTTAGGAATAATTTGTGGGAGTTAAAGCGTTAATGGAGATAGTATTTACCTCTTTGATGGCCACCGATAATTCCTAAGAAACAGATTAACTTACTCATGTAGTAATGTACACGCTATGTGGTGGATTGTGTTCTTTTAATTCATAAATTATATTTTAGTACTGTACTGTAAGCGTTATTTCCACATAGCGATTTTGATAAAGTTATTTTACCTTTATCTTGTATTGTCCCAGTTTTGGTTTGTTTAGTTTGCAAGTTTTACATTTTAATTGCATAAAATTGTCTAATGGTAGCCAGAATAAACTGCCAAAATGCGTCATGATCCTCAAGGGATTAAAACCATATTGCTCTGATTTTACATCCTGGTACCAGTAAGGGTCTTGCACTGTAACCAAAACACAACATAAATACTAACCAAGTGTTCCTCTGACGTCCGGTGAGGCGTACTCCCCGATGTATGTTGGTACCACCAGTGACGTGACTCCTATGCACAGACCGGTCACCACCCGACCACACACCAACATGGCAAAGTTATGAGCCAACACTGTCGATGATTAGGGAGCATTAGCGGGATGGTCAGGGAGGATGGTCAGGGAGGTCAGGGATGGCGGGATGGTCAGGGAGGTCAGGGAAGATTAGCGGGATGGTCAGAGAGGATTAGCGGGAGAAAGTTATGAGCCAACACTGTCGATGATGGTCAGGGAGCATTAGCGGGAGTATCTCACACAAGCATAACATAATTAATCTATTCTATACCGGCGATGTCCTTTTCATTATATTCTGATGACTATTAGACAGTTTTATTCAGTTTGAAATATTGATGAAGGTGGTGCTGGTTGGGAGACAGACTGGGGGGGACAGACGTGCATGGGGGCGGTTCGTCCGTGGCCATCCCTTCGGGGATCACGGCGTCAGGCAATAGATAGCTAGATATATTAAGTTTAGGAAGGACGTCTACCCATGAAAAGGTTACAGACTATCTCAATTAATCCTATTAGCTACCTTATCCTTCCTATGCATCATAAAAGGTTACAGACTATCTCAATTAATCCTTTTAGCTACCTTGTATCCTTCCTATGAGTCATAAAAGGTTACAGACTATCTCAATTAATCCTTTTAGCTACCTTGTATCCTTCCTATGAGTCATAAAAGGTTACAGACTATCTCAATTAATGCTTTTAGCTACCTTATCCTCCTATGCATCATAAAATAGTCTATATGTAACTGAAATCCAATACAAAAGATGACGCCGGTACGGAGGGGGTAAATACATATTTATATTATATATCGAGTACTCCACACAAGGTATGGTTTCAGTCTCATGTCCTAATGGCAGCGTTCCAGGCAGCCCTATTCAGAGCTGCCTCACTTGCCAGGTATATAAATTTGAGATCAGAGCGTATGATCTGATCCCACATCTTTCTATGTCTACCCCTCGGTGTGGCTCTCTCCATGTTCACGAATTGCATCTTTTACTCAGCTTAGTTGATTCATCTTTATAAAATTTCTTAAATGCCACCCAAATATCTTATCATAATGTAAGAAATTACCTGCAGACATAGCCAACAATATAGGCACTCCTTACTTAGAGCTTCCTAATTTTGAGCGGTGTACATACCTACCGGTACATACAGTCAATCCTCCATTTACACGTGATCCATTTACGCGATCCTCCAGTTACGCAACGGGCGAGGATCCAGAACCTGACAGATTCCATGTATTCGAGGGTGGTACCATTTACACAAATTCCCGGATGGAAAGTGAAGCAAATCCATAAAAAATATTACTTACGTGACCCCCCCTCTAATTAACGCCTTACGAGCGGGCCGTCAGTAACTTCTACTACCCGCCAAGCGGGTGGTTTACCCTAAACGACCTGTTTCCGTGCTCTTTTTCATGCATAAACAAGAGCCAGAGCGTAATACAATTATGTATCCTGAAAGGGCATAAATTGAACTTTCCAATGACATCAGAACCATCCTTCTACGACCACGCGTTCTCTTGCAACGATCGTGCAACACGAGTGCAAAATCTCTAAAATACGGTAATTTCCTTACATAATTCCCTGTGTAGCGAGGCAGTGAGTGTGGGTGTGTGTCGAGCAAAACGTCAGTAGTCGCGCGGGACCTGTGCCGAGCGGTCATGAGCCGACCTACGCTCCTCCACCCGCTCGTCTCTCTCCCAGAGCCATTATTGCTCCAAAATTGCACACAGACTTAAGTGGGGCCCGCCACGTAGTCCTTGGTTCTCTAGCCCGACTTAAGTCCACCCCCGCTAGACAAGGGTTAAGGGGGGTCACTGGCTTTCTTTTTTTATCTTTTTCTCCTTTTCTCTCTTTCCCTAGCTTGTATCCATTCGGCCCCATTCAGCCAAATGTTTTAAGACATTTATCCCCATTCAGGTGTCGATTTCTTCCTGGCGAGCAATAGCGAGCTAGCATTATATGGAGAAATCCGGCTTTGCCGGAGAAATTTTTCTATAAAAAAATGTACAAATTTAGCTTACTGTCAAAACAAAAGTACTGTACTGTATATACTGTATATACTGGCTCGCTACAACTCGCCAGTGAAATATTGACATCTTGAAGGTGGTAAACATCTTCCAACAGTAAGGTGACTGGGGCGGAATGGATACAAACCAGAGAAAGAGAGAAAAAAGAGAGAAAAAAAACCTGTCACCCCCGTAACGCGACATGAACGGGAAGAAGCTGTGTGGGATGGTGGGATAAGCCTTTCTTCCCGCTTCAGTTGCATAGGTAGCAACGAACTTGACAATTATCTTGACCCCTTAACCTTTCACGCATTTATGACGCAGAGGTTGCCAGATTAGCAATAAGAAATAGAGTTCTCTCACTCTTATAATTACCTCTCTAAAATTAGTTTTCTGCCCACAGCTAACTCAAAGACAACTGCAGAGGTTGAAGTAACTAAACTAAAGGTTTCTAAATACTCCTGATGGTAACAAAGGCTTTAAAGTATCCCCAATAGGCTCAAAATCGTTGTCATATGTCGGAGAGGGTTAATTTCTAATAACTCAAAAGGGCCTAGAGCAAACTGGCTGTAAATATCCACATCTATTTCCTGGTGGGCTCTTCCCAAATTATATAATGACAGCTTGATTGCTTTCTTTAATTTTGAGTTATGAGAAGTTAAAAGGTTCCAGATTATTGTCAAGTTTGGCGCTACCTGTAGTTTAACATCTGTCAAATACATTTTTGGTCTCCCTGAGATTAGTTCTTTTGCATTTATCTTGCGTCGTTTTGGTTTGTTTATTTTGCAAGTTTTACATTATAATTACAATCCATTTCAGCCTGCCTAGCCATGCCTTGAGGGAAAAGGAGCACCATATCCCACCACCAAGCAGGAGATCAAGAGTGAGAAGAAAGGAGAAGGAGAAGGAAATTGACCACTAACGAGTTTCAGGTTATAAGGAAGTTGGAGCTGGAGACATTGATATTTAGCAGAATTACCAGCTAAAATAGCGTTGTAGTGCATTCATAAATACATAACACCCAATTCAGCATACTATTTATCAATCAGAAACCTACATTATTATTGAATATCTGTTTAATGTCGATGTTTACTGCTCCAACTTCCTTATAGCCTGAAACTCGCAAGTGGTCAATTGGGCCAGAGGCAGGGCCCTGGGCATGAATGAGGCAAGCATTCCCAAAGTCTAGGCCAACAGGGACACCATATTGAAGTGATTAATGTTTGCTGGTGATTGTTCAGGAGTTTTAATGCTCATGCGTACAGGTTTTCCTCGATATACGATTGGGTTACGTTGTGAAAAACCGATCTTAAATACAAAATCCTATAGCAAACCCTAAAATTAATGTGGTAAATGGGGATGCATTCTCGGACCAGTCAAAACCTAAACACAAACACCTAAAAACCTATATTTGTTAGTAGTCTTGGCAAATCCAACGTCAAGGCTATTAACCTAATTGCAATGACGACTTGTCTATTTTGACTGCTAAGTCGTCATTCCAACCGCGGTTAAAAAGAAAACGTCTAGAGTCTACTCCTTATCTTGCTCTAGGAGACGTTGTACATTAACCAAAACTACCACCGAAGGTGAAAAAAGCATAGAAGAGAAGAAAAAGGGGTTTACCTTAGTTACCGCTTAAGGCCCATCCCGTGTTCCGTCATGTGCAGATCCCTGTCGAACGTGCGCATGAGCGACCCTCTCTTGTTATCATTTTTTCACGCGCCTCCATTGATTGAGTCCGCTTTTGTAGTGCTCCTTTAATTCACCCTGTTTAGGTTCGTTTTCGGCTTATCTGGCCTTCTTTTTTTTGTTAGACAGATGTTACGTGATCTAGGGCACACGTAAATGGGCTCCTAAGTGTGTATAATGGAGACGCGTGTGGAAATAGCCTACCGAAGGTACGGGGGCCCCTGGCGTTCCTCGTATATGTTTTTCATTCTTTCTCTTTTCATATTCTTTTTTCCTGTTAGTCTGGGCATAGTTTAGCTTTTAGCTTATTTTAGCCTAGCTCGTTTTCTCATTCAGGGATTGCTATGCCCCTATGAGTTTTCATTTTTCATAGCCTACGGTGTAACGTTGGTAAAAAATCTGAGATTTCGATGGTGGCGGTGCTGTTTGTAGAGTTTGTGCCGGCCGCATTATTAGCGTTATTCCCGAGTCCCCCCTTTCGAGCCTTCACTGTGTCTCAAGGGCCTGGGCGACAGGTGGTTCGTGATATTTCAGGGGTACCCCAGGGGGTACCCCTGGGGTTTTTTCGCACCTGACACATTCTCTGCTCACGGCTAGGCCACCCTTTTTCTCACCGGTTTCATTTACTGGTTTTTGTTTTCCCTTCCTGTTTCACCTCCATTCTTTCATAGTCTTTTTGCCCAATCCAGGGGTACCCCAGGGGGGCCCCTGTTTGTGCGAAACCACCCTCCCTGCCACTTCTCCTCATGGGCTTTGCTCTATCTCTGTGGGTTGGGTGGTTCCTGGGGGATGTACCTCCCTCCCCTGGTGTGTCTTCCTTGCCTCTCCCTTTACCGGTTGAGTTAGGATCATATATCAAGGAAGACACTGCTCAGCTTGATGGCCATCCACGCTTGGAGTTCATAAGGAGATGACGCATTTTTGTGGCCTTTTTTGGTATTCCCTAGACGCTCCTCTCGCTTTTTCGGCGCCGGCCCATCTCGGCCGGTCCCGCAAATTTGCGGGAGCTCGATTCGGTCCTCTGGGACGTTACGGCTCCCCGCAAATTTGCGGAGATCGCTGGGGGGTCCCGCGAAGATGCGGGAGGGTTGTGTCGGTACGGTTATGCCTCCATTGGCCCGCAAATTTGCGGTAATAGTTGGCTTTCACTGTTGACCTTTTTTATGTCATCTTGTTGCCTGAAACTATCTTGGTGTGTGCACTTTACTGGTGTTATAGGCCCTGCATGTAAGATGTTGAGTGGTGGTTAACACTTTCTCCATCTTTGCAGGTTCTGCTAGTGCTCTTCCACCTCGCCCGCCCTACTCACCTACCTCTGTGCTCCCGGTTTAGGGTGAGTACGGATACCTGTTTGCATGTGTGTTCCTGTTTCCCCATGCTCCTTCCCTGGTTCTTATTGGACATTCTCTCCACTTACTCCTTCGACGGGCTGATTATGGTGTGTGTTCTTCCAGTGCAGGTAGGCTGCCTTGCTTTCGCCATGGTTGTAGCTCCCCGTGCTTGGAGAGCCACAAGTCCTGCTTGCGCCACTCGCACTGTGTGTCCTCTACGGCCTACCTCCCTGCTCTGTGTGGCCCGTGTCTGGCCCTGGTGGATGTGGTGCACCATAGCCCTGGTTCCTCAGCGGCGGCAGTGGCCTCTGCTTCCCTTCCGTCGGTGTGGGCGATAGTCTCCCGCCACATTAGGACTGTGGGCCGCCGTTCCCCGGCCTTTGTTGCCGCCCGGATCCGCGTCGCCCTGGGTATTCCTGACCTGACTGAAGGCCGTTCGCCTGGCCCTCTCCCTGCTCGAGCCCTTCTCGTCACATCGTCGGTCGTCACATCGTCGGGGGGATCCCCTGCTCCGTCCACGCTCTCGCTCGCCTCGTCGCCCGTCCTCTCCTGCCCCTCGTTGTCCTCCTGATCGCCTTGACGGCGCCCATCGCCCTCGTCATGGTTCTCGCCCTGCGGCCGGGGTTAGCGGCTCTGCCCCTGTGCGCCCTCCCCTGGCCTCTACGGGTAGGGGCTCTACTACCTTCCGCCCCGCTTCCCCTGCTCGAACGACGTCCTCTTCCTTTGTCCTCTACGCACGCGGAGGTTCAGGCTGTAGCTGGCCCTCTGCTCCCTCCTCCTACACTGTCCAGGAGGGTCCACCAGGATGTAGTTGCTTCTCCTCCTACTTCACCTGCTTCGGTGCCTATTCTTCCTTCACGGTCTCGTCCCACGGTGGCGGTCCCTCCCTCCTCCGCCTCGGTGTCGGGCCGCCCTGTTGTCTCAGCCCCGGGGATCCTTGCGCTGTTTCCCCCGCGGCTCCTTCTGACCTCTTTTCACCCGGCCAGCCTTCCCACTCCCGTCGTCCTGCTCCTCCTCGTTCTTCTCTCCCTGCCCTTCACTTACCGTCTCGCCACGGGGGTACCCCTCCTCTTGGCTCGGTGGGGTATAGCGAGGTTTCGGGGTCCCCTTTCTCAGGGGCTGACGTGTCGCTGGAAGAGGGGGATGGTGCTGTTTCCCCCTCGGGCATTCGTGTTCAGGGACGAGTCCCTCAGCGGCGACACAACCGTGGTCGCTCGCCTTCCTTGGGCCGCGACTCTGCTGGTTCGTGTCGTGGATCTCGCTCCCGCTCACCCCTGCGGGCCGACCAATCTTGGGGGGGGGGGGGGGGTCGCCTCTCTCGGATCGATTGTCGGCTATGCAGGGGTGGCTTGTGTCACGCATCGACGGGCGCTTGGATTCGATGCAAGACTCCCTCTTATCGCGCTTCTTGGCGGTGACACACCCTCGGCGCCTCACCCTACCTACCCCTGCTACGGTCCCCCTCCCTTCTGCAGGCCTACGCTCTGGTCAGACTTCAGCCGCCGGGACATCCTTCAGGATGTTCCTTCCCTGGCTGTGTTGACGGGACTGTCCTCCTATGGGACGGGTTTGTGCGACGACGGTACGCCTGGCTTAGCCATTGTGCTCGGTCGCCCTCTCCCTTTGGGGGCCAGGTTTGCTGGGGCCTTCGACTTTGCCAACCGATCCGTGTACGGCTCTCCTACAGTCCCTCCCCCGGAGTCGTCCCTGTTGCCTCCTCTTGTGTCTATCGGCGGGTTGGACGGCATGTTCTGGTCCTGGATACGCGCAACCGTTCTTGACCTTTGTTCTATTGTTACCCCGTTCTTCTCTCACCCAGATACGTCCTCTGTCGCCAGGGATTTTCCCTTGCGACGGTGGGTGACGAACTTATTATCTTGTCTTTTCGGTTCCCTCCAGCCATCTGTTCACCACCTGCGGCTTCTCGAGGCGTCTACACCAGGCGTTCTTCGCGAGGGTTTGGGCCGCGTTCGGCGGATCCACCTTCGGCTCGCGGTGTCTTTGGTTCCCGAGCTGAAGGCGGTTTTGTGTGTGGCAACTCGGCAACGCCGGACGGTACGGTCCTCGTTCTGCCGGACAGCCCCCTTGGATATTCGTCAGGGTTTGTTGTACTCTGCGCTCTCTACGTCGGGCTTTTTTGCGTGGGATGCTTGGGGACGCTACGCTTCTCTATCGGCGGACCCTGCTTACGACGCGCAACGACGCGCTGTGTCGCGAGCGGGGTCTTCTCAGTCCCGTCCTTCTGCCGGTCCTCTTCGGGGTGCTGCTGCAAGTGCTGCCGCCATGCACGGGCGCTGGACAGGGACGTTCCAGGCCAGTGCGTCAGTTCCGCCTCGCACTTCTGTTCTTGCCCCTTTCATCCCCGCCGTGTCGGGGCTGGCCAGCCTTCCACTTCCGGCCGCCCTTCGCCGGGGTCAGCCCCGTGACGGCCAGGGGTTGGGGTGGCCCGCTCTTTTCGACGAAGTTGGGGGGGGGGTAGAGGAGGTCAACGTGGCGCTCATGACTGCAAGGACCGTACCTGGGGTACCTCCACGTCAAAACAAAATGTGTAGGTTCTCCGGGTCGGTCTCCTTGTTCTCCTTCTCGCCTGGCCGCCCGGGTCGCTCCCCTCCTCTCGGGAGCTCCCACGGGTTGTTTTCGCCCTTGCGCCCCTCAATGGCCGCGAGGGATGTTGGGGGCGGCAGATTGCGCGGAGGGGTCTAACCTGGAGGTGGACGTCCAGACCCCCACTCCGCTCTTGTCACCGACGCCGGCCACGTGTTCACATCCATGCACGAGCAGGGATTCGTCGAGGGGTTGACCGCCGGTCCGGTCACCCGGTTTTCCTCTCCCGTGTATTTCTGGTACCGAAGTAGAACTGCGACGCGATGCGACCGGTGGTGGCTCTGTCGGCCCTCAACGGGCGCATCGTGCACACACGGTTTCGGATGCTGACGGTACCCCAGGTACGCCTAGCCCTACGCCCTCTGTCGTGGGTAGTGTCGCTGGCCCTCCAGGATGCGTCTTGGCTCGTTCCTCTCCATCCTCGATTCCAGCGATTCTTGGCCGTTCGGACTTCCGATCGTGTGTTCCTGTTCGACAGACTTCCCTTCGGTCTCCACATCGCGCCGCGGATCTTCTCCGCACTGGTGGGGCAGGCTCTGGGTCCTCTCCTCAGGAGCGGGCTCCAGATCCTGTTTTCCGTGGCCGATTGGTTGATAGTTTCCGAAGCCCTAGGACTGTGCTTACGCGACACCCTCACGGTCGTTCGCCACGTCGCACAGTTAGGGTTCCCCATCGCTGTTCCCAAGTCACGCTTGACCCCGTCGCGTGTCGTGCTATGGGTCGGTCTCGCATGGGATTTGTCCAGCGCTACGGAGACCCAGGGTCTGCCGGACGCGGTGCACCTTCAGCGGATGGTCTTCGCCGTGTTGCACTCGGTCTCCCTCCCGGGGTGGCTCTGGGACTCGTTAGTGGGTTCGCTGAATTGGGCCGCTCTGCCCATTCCCTTAGGGTACCTCAGGCTACGCCGCCTACTCCTCATGGGCAACGAGGGTGTTTCCGTTGACCCCTATGGATTGGCTCCTGCCGCTCCCGCGTCCCATTCGCAGACACTTCGGACACTGGGTTGCTCGGGGCACGCTCTCTGCGGCTGTGCCCTGGACCGCCCCCCCGCCGACGATCTGGGTAGACACAGATGCGTCGAGCGAGGTAGGGTGAGGTTACCAATCAAACCTGGGACGTCAACTTCCCGGCAGATGGGTGGGACTCACACCCCTTACCCGTCTATGCCCTCGAACTGTTGGTTCCTTTGTTTTTCCTGAGGGACCACGCGCTGGCCCTTTGGGGAAAGTCGGTGGCCTTCGGGATGGACACTCAGACAGCTGTCCACTGTTTCCTAAAGCGGGGGTCCTCCAGGTCATTGACTCTATTGGGGATCTCGGTGAAGTTGTTCTTCCTCGCGAACCGACACACCTTCTCCGTGCCCGGGACTGCCACCCTGTGGGTGGACGCCCTGTCGTGAGGACAGGGCGTTCTTGTAGAATGGGCAATGCAACGGACTGTGTTCAACGACCTCGCGGCTTCCTGGGGTGTTCCGGAGGTCGACTTGTTCGCATCGGAGGTGCCGCGCCAGTTGCCTCAGTACCTATCCCTCCGGCCTCGCACTCCGGAGGGGGGTCCAGACGCTTTCATGGTAGACTGGGACAGGTGGCGGTCGATATACATATTTCCGCCACCAGACGCACTGATGATGTGCAACGTCCTCACGAGGCTGCGGCTGTACCGCGGCAGCGTCTGGCTACTCGCGCCTCTGTGGCCGGCACGGGCTTGGTACGCCCAGTTGACGCGGTGGTGCCCGAGTCCGGTCCCTCTACCTGTCTCCGACTTCCACTTGCACTAGGTTGGGGACCTGCGGCCCTCGTTGGCCTTCGCATCGTGGATGTTCATGAGGCACGGTGGCACCAGTCCACGGACGGGACCTGACTGACTTCCTGAAGCGTTCCTGGCCGACTTCTCTCCTTGGGGGACTTACGGGTCCCGCTGGAGGTCTTTTACTAGGTGGATACAGGACGCTCGCCAGACAGTTGGCTCTCCTTCCCTCGTCCTACACTCCTTGTTTCACCTCTTCCGTACACGTCACTTTCACGTCGACGCCATACGTAACCACTGTCTGCCGTCCGGGGGGTCTTTGAGTCCGTCGCTGGGCTGGTCGTTCCGCCGCAGGAGCTGGATTCCTTCATGACGGCTGCCTTCCGGGAACGACCGCCTCCGCGCAAGGTCCCGCCACAATGGGATCTGGGGCGGGCTCTGGACCTTCTAGCTTCCCTCACGTTAGCCCCCTCCCCTCATTTTGTTGCCACGAATGAGAGGGAGACCCACGTTTTCCAGCCTTTCACCGTCCAGGCTTTACGGCATGGGCATACTCGCCATGTGTTGTGCCCGGTGTCAGCCTTGCACTCCTCTGTTGCGTCTGTGGCGCCGCCTTCGGGTACTGCTGTGTGGGTGTCTCCTCGGACAGGTGGGAGGCTCTCGCAGGTGCAGATAGGACGCCACATTTGTCGGCCCATTCGTGCCAGTAACCCTGTTTGTAGGGGTTCTGCGCGCGATGTGCGTTCCTTTGCTGCCTCCTTCCGGTTCCTGCTAAGTCGATCCTTACTGCCATCGCCTCAGCGGTTTTGTGGTCTTCTATCAATTCCTTCATCTCCTCCTACCTCTCCATGTCCAGTGTTCGACCCCCTCGGCCGGTGATAGCTCTCGGGAGTCGTGTTTTCTAGTGCTCTGGCGAAGATACCTGGTCTTCCCCCTTGTCCCTCGTTCTTTTACTTTTTTTATTTGACAAAAGGGGGGGGGGGGGGGGGGGGGGAGTATGGGTTTGCAACACTTGATTGCAAGTTTGGGATTATGTATTATGTATACAGTACATAAGTGTTTTTGCCACATTGAAAATTGTGTTTTGTTATTGTGTTCAATGGTTTTGTGGATATGGAAGAAGAAAGGGTTTGGGTACAGTACCTTTTTGGTTAACCCTCCAGCCCCGGCTATGTATTATATATATTCCTCGAAACGGTGTTTGGCCGAAAAACGTCTAGGCTAGGCTACCGTGTATTCGTTAATCAGACTGCTTCCCGCATTCCCGCGCATCCCCAAGCGTAGCTGTGTTATTTACCTGTAGAATGGCATTAAGTAGAGCTCTCTAAGTCAACTGGTTGAGCTGTGATGATGATTTCATTGGAGATAACTTATGGCCAAAACAGCCACTTTACACCACTTTCGATACTTAACAACAAACATACAGGCACACGAACAAGCGACACTCTCCTTCTTGTGCCGGAGATGCGGGGCGTCGGTCCAGCCGGCTGTTGTTTACATGCGTCGGACCGACGCCTCGCACACGAAGCTCACAGGCTTTCAACCACTGGGCGTTCAAGAGGCCTTCCGGGTCCCTGTATATGCTTTTTTATGGGCGTTCAAGGGCCCTTCCGGGGGGGGGGGGGTAATCTCACCACGGAAGGCCTCTTGAACGCCCATAAAAAAGCATATAACAGGTACCCGGAAGGCCTCTTGAACGCCCAGTGGTTGAAAGCCTGTGAGCTTCGTGTGCGAGGCGTCGGTCCGACGCATGTAAACAACAGCAGGCTGGACCGACGCCCCGCATCTCCGGCCACAAGAAGGAGAGCGTCGCTTGTTCGTGTGTGCCTGTATGTTGTTGTTAAGTATCGAAAAGTGGTGTAAAGTGGCTGTTTTGGCCATAAAGTTATCTCCAATGAAATCATCATCACAGCTCAACCAGTTGACTTAGAGAGCTCTACTTAATGCCATTCTACAGGTAAATAACACAGCTACGCTTGGGGATGCGCGGGAATGCGGGAAGCAGTCTGATTAACGAATATACGGTAGCCTAGCCTAGACGTTTTTCGGCCAAAACACCCGGGTTTCGAGGAATATATATAATACATAGCCGGGGCTGGAGGGTTAAAGACAAGTCTATGTGTTTTTTTTTTTTTTTTTTTTTTTTCTATGTGATTGAGGGAGGCAAAAGGCATAACTGCCTATAGCGAGTGCCTCCCCATAGTTGAAAGAGTGACAGGGCCAAAATCAAGGGACGTTCGAGCCAAAATGCCTGGACACACGGAGTTGAAGCAATTTAAGTCATAGGAAGAGGGAAAGACTGATTCTGGGAGAGAGTTCCAGAACTCAGATGTTGAGTAGAAGAAAGTTTGAGAGTAACGTTTCACTATTGGGTTGGAGAGTTGCACAGAGTAGGGGTGGGATTGAGTTGCAAGACGGGTACCACGTGCCCTACGTAAAGGAGTGGTATGCACTGGGATAGCTCTGAGGAACACTGATTATTATAGTAGAGATAGAATAGCGAGAGAGATGCAACATTGCGGCGGAGAGAGAGAGATTGCAGAGAGTTGGTGAGTGGACGGGAGTTAATGATACGAAAGGCTTCCTTTCAACTTTGTCTAGGAGAGCGGTGTGAGAGGAACCTCCCCACACATGTGAACAATACTCAATACAAGGGCGCACTATGCCCTGTACAGAGCAAGAAGCTGTGCAGGGGAAAAGAATCCCTAAGGCGGTTGAGCACCCAGCTTCTGGGAGGCTGCCTTAGCAAGACTGGTAATATGGTCCTTCCAAATGAGAGCAGAAGAAAAGAGACACCAAGAATATGAGAGAAGATGAAGGGTTGATTTTTGTATTGTTGAAGAATAAGGGATTGTCCGCTGGGAGATCCTGACGGGTAGATAGATGGAGATATTGGGTTTTGGAAGCATTAAAGTTAACAAGGTTTTCTCTGCCCCAATTGGAAATAGTATTTAGATCAGAATTTAAGAGTTCTATGGCTTCATTACGTTGGCGTTGAGGACTGCTGGCTGGGGCGTTCTGAAAAACTGGAGTAGTGTAAGGTTGAGTCGTCTGCGTATGAATGGATGGGAATTAAGGTACAGTTAAGGAGATCATTGATAAAATTAGAAAGAGAATAGGAGATAGGTCTGAGCCCTGAGGTACTCCGGAGATAGGGTGAGGAAGTGAACAATGGCCGTCCTCAACCGCAGCTATGGAATGGCCGGAAAGGAAATTAGAGACAAAGGCACAGATGGAGGGATAGAAACCGAAGGAGGGTAGTTTAGAAATTAAGATTTATGCCAGACTCTATCGAAGGCTTTCGATATGTCTAGTGCAATAGAAAAAGTCTCACCGAAGTCCCGAAAGGAGGATGACCAAGAGTTAGTAAGATATGAAAGAAGATCACCAGTAGAGCGACCCTTAAGGAAGCCATACTGGCGATCTGAGAGGAGATTATGAGAAGAGAAATGCTTAAGAAATTTGGAAGCAAGAATAGTTTCAAAAACTTTAGAAAGTCAAGAGATAAGAGCAATTGGAGGGTTGGAGGGTTGAGAGCGGTCACCCTTCTTTGGGACAGGTTGAATGTGAGCAAACTTCCAGCATGAAGGGAAGACGTTAGAGGATAGACAGAGACGAAAGAGTTGCCCTAGGCGGGGAGTCAGCAGGGAGGAACAGTTGGAACAACAGGGGGAACACCGTCCGGACCGTATGCCTTATTAGTGTTAAGCCCAGGCAGGGTAGAAAGTACATCTTTAGAAGAGATTAGGATATTAGGCATAAGTAAGAGACAGGAGGGCGGAGGGGAGGAATAGCACCGGAATCATCCAAGGTGGAGTTTCTAGCAAAAGTTTGAGCGAAGAGTTTAGCTTTGTCAGAGGAAGAAGTGATGGTTGTGCCATCAGAGTGGGAAAGGGGAGGGAAAGACGAGGAAGAGAAATTGTTGGAGAGGTTTTTGGCTAGATGCCAGAAAGCTTGGGAAGAGCTAGAGTTGGATAGTTCAGTGCATTATTATTGATGAAAGAGTTTGGCAAGTCGAAGAACAGATTTGGCTTGATTCTGGGCAGAAACATATGAAGAATGAGAGTCTTGAGTTTTAAGGCGTCGGTACCGTTTGAATGCTTCCTCCTTATTGCTGACAGCAGTAGAACAGGCGTGAGTAAACCAAGATTTTTTAGCATTAGTCTGAGAGAAAGAGAATGGAATGTATGCTTCCATGCCCGATAGGATTACCTCGGTAATGCGTTCAGCACTCTCCGAGGGTCCTCGGCCATGGAAGCAGAAATAATTCCATGGGAAATCAAAGAAGTACTGCCGAAGAGCCTCCCAGTCGGCAGCGCTAAAGTGCCACAAGCGCCGCCGGCTAGGAGGATCGGGTGGCTGTACTGGAGAGATAGGACAGGTGACAGAGATAAGTTTATGGTCGGAGGAGCCCAAAGGAGAGAAAAGATCAACAGTATAAGAAGAAGGGTTAGAAGTTAGAAACAGGTCAAGAATGTTGGGCCGATCTCCGATGCGATACGGGTGGGTTGCTGAACTAACTGCTCTAGGTCATTAGGATAGAAAAGACGTAGGCTTGTTCACCAGGTGGATCAGTAGTGTGAGAGGAGAGCCATTGGCGGTGGTGGAACGTTGAAATCTCCTAAGATGGAGATTTCTGAGAAGGAGAAATGGATAGAATGTTCCACTGTAGAGTTTAGATAGTAAAGAATTTGGGAAAGTTGGTAGAGTTAGGGGAAAGATAGACAGCACAGAATATTTAGTAAGAGAATGACAGGAAAGTTTGAGCCATAAAGTTGAGAATTCAGAGGAGTCGAAATCGGGAACACGAGAGCAAGTGAGTTTGTTGTGCACATATGCACAACATCCGCCTTTGGCTTTGAAACTAGGATAGAGAAGTAGGAGGATACAGAGAAGGGGTTGGTGGATGTTGCTACAGACACCTGGGTTTCGGTGAGGAGAGAGATCAGGTTTGTAGGAGGAGAGATGGTGCTCAACAGAGTGAAAGTTAGAGAAAGTCCGCGAATGTTGCAGAAATTAATAGAAAGAGTAACAGGCCGAGGTCCAGGTCATGTGTGGGGTCGTCAGGGGATGGTCGGTTGAGTGAGGGGGCACTTATGGTCCCCCCCCCTGGGGACTCCGAGGCTGGGCTACAAATCATCATTTTGTGTTCTTTTAATTTTGGTGTGGAGGAATGAAGTGTGGTGTGCATGTTAGTGTAGTGAAGTGGATAGGAGGAGGAGGTGTTTGTGAGAGCTAGCGGATTGCTCTCAGTGTAAATGAGGCACAAAGAAATCAGTAAGAGAGGCCAAGCAAATGAACAGGAGTTCCAGCGACTCTTTATCACATGCCTATAACCTCACCTGGGTCTAGCCCTGATCGATTGGTGCCTACAATCTCCCCACAGTTACTATTAATTACTATGCATTACTATGAATGACGGGCGTGTTAAAACTTCTTTTTACCTACTCCTCAGTTTTTCACTCTTTTATTAAACTCTTGTTTAACTCCAGCCCCGGCTATGTATTATATATATATTCCTCGAAACCCGGGTGTTTTGGCCGAAACGTCTAGGCTAGGCTACCGTTATATTCGTTAATCAGACTGCTTCCCGCATTCCCGCACATCCGCAAGCGTTAGCTGTGTTATTTACCTGTAGAATGGCATTAAGTAGAGCTCTCTAAGTCAACTGGTTGAGCTGTGATGATGATTTCATTGGAGATAACTTTATGGCCAAAAACAGCCACTTTACACCACTTTCGATACTTAACAACAACATACAGGCAACGAAACAAGCGACTCTCCTTCTTGTGGCCGGAGATGCGGGGACGGTCCAGCCGGCTGTGTTTACATGCGTCGGACCGACGCCTCGCACACGAAGCGCACAGGCTTTCAACCACTGGGCGTTCAAGATACCATCCGGGTACTGTTATATGCTTTTTTATGGGCGTTCAAGAGCCCTTCCGTGGTGAGAGGGTAAATTGTGTCTTTGTCATTCATAATTTTGTTTTATGCATTGTTTTTTTTTGGTATGTTGGGCTTGGATGTCCTCCTTCCTATTTGTTATGCAGCCTTGACGTTGGATTTGCCAAGACTACTAACAAATTGGGAGGTTGACGTACCTCCAAAATAGGAAAAACCTACTATTGGTAGTAGTCTTGGAAAATCCAACGTACATAATTACCCTCCCTCACGCCGGACCCCTGCCCATCCGCGTTCTTCTGCTGAAGTGAGATGTGATAACAAGGAGGGTCGCTCATGTGCACGTTCGACAGGGATCTGCACATGACGGAACAATGGGCCTTAAGCGGTAACTAAGGTAAACCCCTTTTTCTTCTCTTCTATGCTTTTTTCACCTTCGGTGGTAGTTTTGGTTAATGTACAACGTCTCCTAGAGCAAGATAAGGAGTGACTCTAGACGTTTTCTTTTTAACCGCGGTTGGAATGACGACTTAGCAGTCAAAAATAGATAAGTCGTCATTGCAATTAGGTTATAGCCTTGACGTTGGATTTTCCAAGACCTACACAAATAGTAGGTTTTCCTATTTGGTAGGTTGGGAGGTACGTCGAACCTCCCAAATAATATCGTAAATGGAGGGCATCGGATAGTGAGGGAGACCTGTAGTTCCTGAGTCCTAAGAGGCATGACTTGTGGTGGAGTTTTTTTTTCTGGGTCTGTTTGCAGTGTGGGTTCTAGGTCCTCATGTGTGCTCTATCTGCTCAATTACTTCCTTCGGTGACTGACTCAAATGAAGGGTTAGTTGTCTCCAAGTTTGGTTATATGGTAGCCTGACACACTGCAGCCCATGCTTTTCATTAGAATATAGGGTTTTCTTCTTCTGTTGAATTTAGACTCGGTCTCCTTGAATAATCTGTACGAAACTTGAAGATGTAAATGGTCTCATGATCCAAGGCTGAACTAAAGAAGTCATCTTTGTAGGCAAAAAAAATTATTGTCACTCAAGAACAATCTTTGGCATCGGGGATGCCTCATTCCGTCAACATTGTAAAGCTGGTCCCAGGTATAGCCCACCTCCAGTACATCCATGACCTGTCCTAGATTCCTGATTCTTGTAGCAGCAGTTGCTGATAGGTTGGAGCCCCGTTTCAACATTGTAAAGCTAGTCCCAGTATTGTCCCCCTCAAGTACACCCCCGAGTCGTCCTAGATTCCTGATAAAGTGGTTGCTGATAGGTCCCGGGTATAGCTCCCTCCTCAATCACGGTTATAAAAAAAAGTACTCTTGCGCGGCTAGCTCGTTGGCAGAAATACGATTGCCAGGGCACTCCCCTTCAAGCCAATCAACCCTTCCTACTCTTTATTTGAAGTGACTATGACATCCTTTAATTCATTTTCCATTTTGTTTAACTGTTAGGATATTAAAATGTACTACGGTACTTGAATTTGTCCTAGGAAACCTAAATAGATGGTTTAAATAAGAGGGTCTGCAAGCAGGTGACACCCATAAGTAATTAACCCCATAAGCTACGCTATTCCAATTACATTACTGTACCTGAATTCCGCTTACGCGAGGCCTCGTATCGCCCATATTCTCGCGTAATTGGAGGATCGACTGTACATACATACACATAAGTTTATAATGAGTGCTTCCACAAAGAGTGTGGTTTCAATCTCAGGTCCTAAATGACAGCATTCCTGGCGACCCTGTTTTGGGCTGCCTCTGTTGTCAAGTTCATTGTTTTGAGATCGGACCAAAGAATCTGATCCCACGTCTTTCTCGGTCTACCCCTACACTCAGTCCCTCTAAAGTTCACAGTCTGGCATTTCTTTACCCAGTTCGGATCACCATTCTCTCCACATATCCAAACCAACCAAGTTTGCAGGTCCTGATGTGGCGGCGTCTACGCCGTGGGGCCACCTCCCGAGGCTGCCAACCGCGGATGGCTGCTGACCCTCCACGGCCGAAGACAAAATCAACGACCAGTGGAGGAAAACCGGATGCCGGCCGCGGGGAGCAGTTTCGGGAGCCAAACCGTCACAACCATCCCCTGCCCCCTCCCTGGGGGCACGGGTCCTTGGAGCGGCTTCGGTCGCGCCGGGAATTTCCACACCTCTCACACCGCACAGTTTTTCCTACACCGAGAAATGACTCTCCGGCTGTCATTTCTCGAAGACTTCTTCTAGCCGGAGACATGAGAGCAACCCAGGACCCACGTACACATACATATGTCCAACTTGCTCAAAACCCATCACTTCGAGTCGCCATACTAAGGGTTCAGTTCTCTGCAATTCATGCGGGAACTGGACCCACTTCACCTGCACAACACTTGCCTCCAAGAAACACTACACAAACACCTAGACCTGTTCCTCATGCCCCTCCCTCTCCCAGTCAAATCCCTCACCTAAATCCCGTCCACCTCTCCTCCCCAACCCACCTAACCTTCCCATATCATCCACTCCCCCCCCTAAAACCCGTCCACCTCTCCTCCCTAACCCACCTAACCTTCCCATACCATCCACATCCTCAACTCAACACATCCCATCCTAATCCATTCCAACCCCCATCTCCTGCTCCACAATCCCCACCCCCACCTCACCCATCCCTCCCACACCTCACCCCCCCACCCCCCCCCCCCCCATCCTCGTGCAGCAGCACCCAACATACATCGTGCACATAACATTAACATTCTTCAACTGAACATAGATGGCATCAACACAAAGAAACACGAACTCTCACACTTCATCAAACAACACAAACATACACATTGCCATCTTACAAGAAACAAAACTCCGCACAACACAAAAAACACCCACATTTCATAATTTCACCACCATCAGACAAGACCGGGCTGTCGGCGGGGCGGTGGACTCATCACCCTGGTACACAAAGAAATATCATACATAGTAACCAGTGTACAAACCAAATCCCTCCTCCCCCCAAATGATAACACAACAGAAATACAGTCAATTAAAATACGCACTGGCAACAACTCCAACATAACCATAATAAACACATACATCCCTCCCCAAACATCCCCTACAGTACCAAATGAATACAGACCACACTTACAACACATCACAAACACCCCACACATCATCCTGGGTGGTGACTTCAACGCCAAGACGTCGGCCTGGTTTGTCGACAACCCCGACACAGACAGAGGGCTGGTACTACAAAACCAAACCGATAAACCTCATGATCCTTAATGACATTCATCAACATACCCATATTCCTCACCAAGCCCTCTATAACCCATCATCTCCAGACATCACCTTTTGCTCCCCAGAACTCGCCCCCACAACATCCTGGAGGGTGGTCAGAACCTTAGGCTCTGACCACCTCCCGATCATTATCACCAACAAAACCAGACTCACCCCAGCTACCCACAAACACACATACACCAATTATAAAAGAGCTAACTGGAAAGCATTCACATATGAGACAGAACAACACTTCACAACTCTAAACAGTACACCCATCACTAACATCAACAATGCTGTACACATACTCAATAAAACTATCCAAAACGCTGACAAGAAACACATTCCAAGAGGTAACAGAAAAAGACACAACCCCAACTTCACACCAGAAATTCAAAACCTCATCAGACAATGCGACATACTGAAACACTCCCCAGCACCCCACACACAAGACATCACACAACAAATTCAAGCACTCAACACCCAAACTAACAACAAAATACAAGAACAACAAAAACTAAATTGGAATAACTTCCTACAAACACTTGATCACAAAACAAACCCCAAAAAACTCTACAAAAACACTAAACAGCATCACACTTTCCAACAGCAACACAACACAATCACATGCTGCAATCACAACAACAGACTCTACTCCTTCATGTAAACAACAAGCAAACACTCTCATCAATCACTTTTCACATGTCAGCCACCTAAAACCTCACAAAGCACAAAGACGACCGACGTGTCATCCGACGCAAGAGACAATTCCCCACAGACCCTGACTATACACCCTTCACCAATCACCAGACAAAGCATATCATCAACAATCTCAAGCACTCACCCGCCTGTGGCCTAGACAACATAAGCAACATACACCTCAGACACCTGGGACCACAAGGCATACAAGCACTCACTAACATATCAAACTACAGCTATTCACACAACACAATACCAGAAATTTGGAAGCATGGTATCATCATCACATTCCCCAAACCCAACAAAGCCCCCATGCTACCCTCCTCGCACCGCCCCATCACACTCCTTTGCTCCCCCTCCAAAGTCATGGAACACCTAGTATTACAACTAATTACACCTGACCTACCCCTAGCTCCAACACAACATGGCTTTAGGCCACTGCACTCCACAAACACTCTTCTCACAGACCTTACACAAAGAGCTTTCGACGGCATCAACTCAGATAGACCACCACACAGATCACTATTAGCCACACTCGACATTAGTAAAGCCTTCGATGCCATCCCCCGCCACAACCTAACAAACAAAATCTACAACACAAACATGCACAACAACACAAAAAGGTGGCTGGCCAACTTCCTAGCAGGCAGATGTGCACACGTATCTTTTGCCGGTCAGTCATCTAAAATCAGTAACTTTCCAAACGGAGTCCCACAAGGATCCGTCCTATCGCCCGCACTCTTCAATCTGTACATGCACGATATAACTACACCCAATACGCCCCAAATAAACATAGCCTCCTATGCAGATGACATAACACTCACATGCACACACCATGACCCAAAAAGAGCAACAGATCTCCTTCAACCCTATCTCAACACACTACATGGCTGGTGCACTACAAACAGACTTAATCTAGCCCCAGCCAAATCCACCGCAACCCTGCTCACAAGTTGGACAGAACACGAATACATCCCTCAACTCACCATAAACAACACACCCCTAACACATACACACACACCCAAAATCCTAGGAGTAACATATGATACTCATATGACATTCAAACAGCACACCACAAACATTAAAAAGAAACTGACACCCAGACTTAACGCCCTCAGGTCACTTGCTCACACAAAATTTGGACACAACAAAGAAACTACCACCACAGTATATAAACAATACATAAGATCAGTGATGGAATATGCAAGCCCAGCCTGGGCTTCTAACCTAGCTGAAACACATCATAAGACCTTACAGACTATTCAAAACAAAGCCCTGAAGATCATTACAGGCTGCACAGCTACTTCACCCACAGATCACCTACATCAAGAAACCAAAATCCTCAAAGTCAAAGACCATCTGGACATGAGAGGCACTCAATTCCTGGCAGCAGCCTCCACGAACCAAGACCACCCACTAAACTACATGGCAACACACCCACAGACACCAAGAAATATCAAAACAACACCCAGCATCACACACAATTATTGTCCTCTCTCCCTCCCTTCCCTGCCCACCCCGAACCAACTTCCAGAAGCACATCCATACTCATATCTCTCACCGATCCATCCACTCACTCACAGACAACACGCAGCTGCATGCACGACCTCCCGAAATCCATCCTTCCGAATCCTCCCTTCCTCGCGAGGACAGAGTCCACCTGGCCAGGCTGAGATGCGGACACCATCCAGCTCTCCTGAGCTATCAGAAGAGATTGGATGACTCCGTTGTCGACGCCTGCCCGGGATGTAACACAGCACCCCATACCATTAAACACATCATAGAAGACTGCATTTCACACAACCACTTATGCCAACAACACAATCTACACTCAATGAGAGCTCTGTGGGAAAGCCCGATCGTGGCCATGGCCTTCCTCAGGGACTCGGGGCTGTTCGGCCAGGCAGGTTAGGGAACAACAACAACAACAACAACAACAACCAAGTTTGCATGTGCGCATCACTTCACTGATACTCCTAATGCCCAGATGCCTTCTTAGTTCCTCACTCATTAGCCCATCAGAGGTTAAACCCATATATCCATCTTACCATTCTCTTCCCATACCATTCCATTCTATTAACCCTTTCACGTTTTTATGACGCAGAGGTTGCCAGATTAGCAATAATAAATAGAGTTCTCTCACTCTTATAATTACCTCTCCAAAATTAGTTTTCTGCCCACAGCTAACTCAAAGACAAGTGCAGAGGTTGAAGTAACTAAACTAAAGGTTTCTAAATACCCCTGATGGTAACAAAGGCTTTAAAGTATCCCTAATAGGCTCAAAATTGCGTCAAGAACGTGAGAGGGTTAATATCCTCCGCTTTAACCAGCATGTCTCCGAGGCAGGTGAAGTGGGAGTCCTCTCATGGTCAAGAGAGGCAATAGCTCTCTAAACCTCCCCCAACCACTTCTGACTCTAGCAATGGAGCCAGTTTCAGCACCACCTCCGGCGGAAACTGTACCGCGCAAGTAGCAAAATTTATTCACAAACTCCAGCGTTACACTGCCGAAATTGATACTATCAGGCGGGTCATTCAACACAAGTTTTCCCTTACACACTGCACATACAAAGTCTATGATTCTCGTCAAAGGTCCTCTCACCCCACAACACCTCTTGTGTACCCAGTCACTACAGACGCACTCCCCATCGTCCGTTTTTTGCGCCACCTTAAGCTCCTTTCAGTAATCTGATCTAATCCTTTGGGCCAGACCTATGAGAGTTTCGTATGGAGCTCAGGAGTCTGGTTAATCTGCTCTACATAACTAACTACAGGCACCTGGGACCACAAGGCATACAAGCACTCACTAACATATCAAACTACAGCTATTCACACAACACAATACCAGACATTTGGAAGCATGGTATCATCATCACATTCCCCAAACCCAACAAAGACCCCACGCTACCCTCCTCGCACCGCCCCATCACACTCCTTTGCTCCCCCTCCAAAGTCATGGAACGCCTAGTATTACAACTAATTACACCCGACCTACCCCTAGCTCCAACACAACATGGCTTTAGGCCACTGCACTCCACAAACACTCTTCTCACAGACCTTACACAAAGAGCTTTTGACGGCATCAACTCAGCTAGACCACCACACAGATCACTATTAGCCACACTCGACATTAGTAAAGCCTTCGATGCCATCCCCCGCCACAACCTAACAAACAAAATCTACAACACAAAAAGGTGGCTGGCCAACTTCCTAGCAGGCAGATGTGCACACGTATCTTTTGCCGGTCAGTCATCTAAAATCAGAAACTTTCCAAACGGAGTCCCACAAGGATCCGTCCTATCGCCCGCACTCTTCAACCTGTACATGCACGATATAACTACACCCAATACGCCCCAAATAAACTTAGCCTCCTATGCAGATGACATAACACTCACATGCACACACCATGACCCAAAAAGAGCAACAGATCTCCTTCAACCCTATCTCAATACACTACATAGCTGGTGCACTACAAACAGACTTAATCTAGCCCCAGCCAAATCCACTGTAACCCTGCTCACAAGCTGGACAGGAGAACACGAATACATCCCTCAACTCACCATAAACAACACACCCCTAACACATACACACACACCCAAAATCCTAGGAGTAACATATGATACTCATATGACATTCAAACAGCACACCACAAACATTAAAAAGAAACTGACACCCAGACTTAACATCCTCAGGTCACTTGCTCACACAAAATTTGGACACAACAAAGAAACTACCACCACAGTATATAAACAATACATAAGATCAGTGATGGAATACGCAAGCCCAGCCTGGGCTTCTAACCTAGCTGAAACACATCATAAGACCTTAGAGACTATTCAAAACAAAGCACTGAAGATCATTACAGGTTGCACAGCTACTGCACCCACAGATCACCTACATCAAGAAACCAAAATCCTCAAAGTCAAAGACCATCTCGACATGAGAGGCACTCAATTCCTGGCAGCAGCCTCCACGAACCAAGACCACCCACTAAACTACATGGCAACACACCCACAGACACCAAGAAATATCAAAACAACACCCAGCACACGGTATCACACACAATTATTATTCTCTCTCCCTCCCTGCCCACCCCGAACCAACTTCCAGAATCACATCCATACTCATATTTCCCGCCAATCTATCCACTCACTCACAGACAACACGCAGCTGCATGCACGACCTCCCGAAATCCATCCTTCCGAATCCTCCCTCCCTCGCGAGGACAGAGTCCACCTGGCCAGGCTGAGATGCGGACACCATCCAGCTCTCCTGAGCTATCAGAAGAGACTGGATGACTCCGTTGTCGACGCCTGACCGGGATGTAACACAGCACCCCATACCATTAAACACATCATAGAAGACTGCATTTCACACAACCACTTACGCCAACAACACAATCTACACTCAATGAGAGCTCTGTGGGAAAGCCCGATCGTGGCCATGGCCTTCCTCAGGGACTCGGGGCTGTTCGGCCAGGCAGCTTAGGGAACAACAACAACAACAACAACACAATCTACACTCAATGAGAGCTCTGTGGGAAAGCCCGATCGTGGCCATGGCCTTCCTCAGGGACTCGGGGCTGTTCGGCCAGGCAGCTTAGGGAACAACAACAACAACAACAACAACACAATCGACACACAATGAGAGCTCTGTGGGAAAGCCCGATCGTGGCCATGGCCTTCCTCAGGGACTCGGGGCTGTTCGGCCAGGCAGCTTAGGGAACAACAACAACAACAACAACAACACAATCTACACACAATGAGAGCTCTGTGGGAAAGCCCGATCGTGGCCATGGCCTTCCTCAGGGACTCGGGGCTGTTCGGCCAGGCAGCTTAGGGAACAACAACAACAACAACACAATATAGCTCTGTGGGAAAGCCCAATCGTGGCCATGGCCTTCCTCAGGGCTGTTCGGCCAGGCAGCTTAGGGAACAACAACAACAACTAACTACAGACGCAACATTGAATTGCGTTACTGTACTGTAGATAGATATAATAGCCGATCAAAAGTTGCAGAAAATAGAGCAAGTGTGAATGAGCTTACCAATAAGTAGCCATCCCCCAATGAAGGGTATGGTGGAGGCCATCATGGTACCCCGGCGACCGATAATGTTGATGAGCAGGCCCCCCACAGGTCCCCCCGCCAGCGCTCCTAGGTTGACGGAAGAGGAGAACCAAGTGTTCTGGTCCGTGGTGAGGTGGAGAGATGAGTTACTGGTACTGTTGGTGGTGAGCATGGTGCCGGCGGGGGAGGAGAAACCCAACACCACTCCCATTGCCAGAGCCCCCATGGTTGCTGCACAACACACAATTATACATTAGCTTTATTTATTTATTTTTTTAGCAGTACAAGTCTTGGTGGTGTAATGGTTAAGGCGTCTACAAATCTGTGTGTGATAACCCAGGTTCGAATCTCGGTGGATCACATATATGCTTTCATTAATTTCATTGGAGGTGTATGGTGTTGTGGTGAAATTAATAAAAAATAGAATATCATACTCCTGCCAAGTCTAGTTCTCAGTGCAATAACTTTGCCCTTCAAAGTACAGATTCTGAATCCTCAATTTTTTTTTTTTTTTTTTTTTTAAAGAGAATGAATGGAGGAAGGAAAAACACAGATAAATCAAAAAAGGTCCATGTGCCTAAAGGCATCCTTCATTCATAAAATGTTTGTAACAACTGGATTTAAACTGTTGTAGATTGTAAGTTTGTGGAAAGCAACTCGAGGGAAGTGAATTCCAAAGAGCAGTAGTTCTGGGGATAAATTAATTTTGATAAGCAGAAGTTCTGCATTGTGGAGGAGAAAGTGTAAATTCATGGGCAGTCTCAGCTGCCCTAGTTCTACAGGGAAAGATGTGGAGAGGCGGCACAATTGAAGCAAGTTCCTCGGAACAATTGCTGTGAAAATATCTGTAGAATAATGCAAGGGATGCAACGTTTCTCCGTATGGATAATGTAGGAAGGTCCTGTGTGATTGCAGGGTTATTGATTAATCTAATAGCTTTATTTTGAATTTTGTCCAACTGCCTCAATGCAACCACTCCACTTCCACTCCACAGAGGTGAACAGTAATCCATCTGAGAACGCACATGACTTTTATATATTACGGCCAACTGCTCGTCAGTGAAGAATTCTCGAACTCTGTACAGGAGTCCCAGTTTTTTAGAGACATTCTTAGCAATGCTTTTAACATAATGCGTCCAGCTCAGGTTAGTAGTTAATGTTACACTGAGAATGTCAATACTAGGGGAAGTGGGAATATTCACATCATTAAAAAAATATATGGGAGCCAGTGAGATTCTGTCGGTTAGAAAATTGAATGTACTTGGTTTTCTGTGCATTAAAGGAAACTAGATTCTTTTGTCCCCATTCATTAATTCTAGAAAGGTCCTGGTTCAGAGAAATTGCAGTGTTTATTTTTGAATTTGTAAGATCGGGTTGGATGAAAGAATTGGTAAATGTGAAGGAACTGTGGAAGTGTTGAGTCATCTGCGTAGGAATGTATTGGATTATGAGTGGTAGATATAAGATCATTGATATGAATGAGGAACAGAGTTGGGGCCAAAACTGATCCCTGGGGAACACCAGCATTTATTGAGTGAAATTGTATCCAAAGACTAATCCATAACCTCCCCCCCCCTCCTCCCATACTAAAGAAAATAAATACAAATAAATAAAAAATAAAAAATCAGTCAGATGAGCGAGTTGTAGGCTTGTATTGGGTAAGTACACTCGGATACCATAGTCTCTAGCCCACTCATAAGAATTCGTGGACACCCCGTATTTTTCTTTATGCAATTATAACTACAGTACTGGTATAAGTCACAGAGTGTGAGGTGAAGCTGAACGGTCAGGCTATGGAGATCGTCAACTCTTTTAAGTATCTGGGCAGTGTGTTGAGTAAAGATGGGACTATGGATGAAGAAGTGCGGGAGAGGGTACAACAGGGGAAGAGGATTGTAGGAATGCTGAAAGCAGTAACAAGAAATAGGGTGGTCAATATGGAAGTGAAGAAGTCCTTGCATGACAGTGTGGTAATCCCGACACTGACTTACGGAAGCGAAGCATGGACGTTGGTTGAGAGACTCAGACCAAGAGTGAGAGCAGTGGAAATGAATTACTTAAGGAGTGCGTGCGGAGTTACATGGAGGGATAGACAGACTAATGAGGACGTAAGAAGGAGGTGTGGTGTGGAGTTAGATGTGCTGGAAAGTGTGAAAAGGAACAACTTGAGATGGTTCGGCCATATGGAACGTATGGAAAGCGAGAGAATGACTAAGAGGGTGTACGAGAGCGAGGTGGAGGGACAGAGAGGGAGAGGTAGACCGAAAGAGAGGTGGAAGGATGGAGTGAGGAAGTATATGAACGAAGGCGGTGCTGGTTGGGGGGAGGGGCGTCGACTGACCGGGGACAGAGGTGCATGGGGGCGGTTCGTTCGTGGCCACCCCTTCGGGGATCACGGCGTCAGGCAATAGATAGATAGATAGATAGTACTGGTATAATAATTATAAATTCGCTTCTAGAGATATACTTCCACAATTAGAAATAGTTGAAGTTTACAAATATTTATGAGTGGGTTAGAGACTATGGCATCTGAGTGTAAATCAAATTATAATGTCCAGTGTCTTGTGTAGCAGCGAAAGAAATGTACTGGAAGATCATTTGTTTAGGGCTCCTGTACAGCTCCATACCATGAGTCAGTCAGTCAGTCAGTAGCCAGCCTTTACTCCCACAAGGAGTAGGGAGGATTAGCAAGAGACACAAGAATGGAAAAAGAGGTGACAGGAGAAGAACTAATACAACAGTTCGCCCACAAAATGCAAACACACAAGCATTCAGAAGAACCAATGTTGACCATACCATTAATTTAATATAAATATGTAAAATGTATGTGGCATCACCTGACAAGGCAGCAATGTACTCTGTAGCGTGACTGGGTCTTGCATCCAACAGGAGCACCGATAACCTCCCATCATCTGCCATGGCTCTACCCCTTCCCTGAGGACGTAAAACGCAAAGGTTAAATATTGTTGTACGATAGCGCTAATAAGTCATGTCTCAGCTGGCATTATGTTTGGCTCACTGTGAGCTAATAAGTCATTTCTTACAGTTTCTTACAGTAGATCCTCTGGAAAAAGGCAAACTAGGCCTGTGTATCCAGCTCAGTACCAGTAGAGTACTTGCACTGCTGCGGTCGTTCACGGTGTTGGCGGCGGCGGTAGCAGACGCAAAATTTTTACTATTCTGTATTTTTGCTTTATAATCAAACTTCAAATCTTGTCTTCCCCATGCTTTATCAAGATTACTTTCAAACTCCCTTATTGATTCGGAATCGACTACATACTGGGGCAGTGCGTTCCACTCATTTACAACTCTATCACAAAATGAGTTCTTTGCCTTCTCAAGCCTATTTCTTTCTTTGTAAATTTTCTTAGAGTGTCCTCTCGTTCTTGTTCCCTCCCGCATCAAGAAGATACCTTCACACACATCCTCATCGTACTTTCCTGACACTATCTTAAAAGTCTCTATCATATCCCCTCTCTTTCTCCTATATGCCAGTGTCGGAAGCCCCAGTGTCCTCAACCTCTGCTCATAGCCCGCGTTCTTCAACGTTGGTACTAGCTTGCTAGCTCTCCTCTGCACTTTCTCCACTGCTTCTATATCCTTTACCATATATGGAGCCCACACCTGGTTCGCATATTCCAGGTGCGGCCTAACCAGCGCTGTATAGAGATTCCTGAAGATTTCTTCGTCAAGTGCCACAAATGTCCTCCTTATCAGCCTTACAATTCTATTGGCTTTGTTTATCTTTTCTGCTAAATGTTCTGAGAAATTTAACTTATTGTCTATCACTACTCCTATATCCTTTTCTGCATTCACTTCCTCCATCGCTTCATACATACTGTATCCTACCTTGTCTATCTTGCTTGTCCCAATCCGCATGTACAGTACTTGCATTTTTTTGGATGAAAAGGCATTAACCAATGCTCAGACCATCCCTTCATGCCCTCCACATCTCCTTGAAGCAAACCCACATCTTCCTTACTCATCACTCTTCTATACAGCTTAGTGTCATCCGCATACAGGTATACCTCACTTCCATTAGTTATAACTTCAGGTAAGTCGTTGATAAATATAACGAACAGTAGTGGTCCCAACACAGATCCCTGAGGAACCCCACTTGTAATTTCCCTCCACCCCGAGCCTATTCCATTCACCAGCACCCTCTGTCTCCGATCTTTCAGGAAGGCTTCTATCCATTTCACACATTTCTCCCCTATATTATAGCTTCTAACTTTCTCTATTAACCTTTTATGTGGGACCTTATCGAAGGTCTTCAGAAAATCACAATACAGTGGAGCCCCCATTTTCGCTACACCGGTCTTCGTTGATTCAATTCTCGCACCACACACCAAATATTCCCAATTTCAATTCTCGCGCCAAAAGCCTCAATTCTCGCATCAAAATGCCAGCCGAAACCCGAAAAAATAGAAAAAATAACGAAAAACTCGACATAAACTAGAAAACAAGCAAAAACAATAATTTAGTTTTAACATAACAAAATAATCTGCCAGGCGCTTGCCGTTTAGAGACGAAATCCGAGTGAATCCGAGATCCGATCGTCAATGCACATGATGCCGCCATCTTTGTATGATGTCATCACTAAGCAGACGCTTGCAGTTTAGCTAGTATCTGTGTTGACAAAACAACCGTTTACAAGCCTTTTTGTGCCTGAACCCTTTATCTCTCACGTTTATTATAACCTCTAGTACATCTAGTGATAGGGATGGTTGGCCTGGTGGTAGCAATGAAGGAATTTCATGCTCAAAACACAGAGCAAAGACCAGTCCATGTCGGACGAAAGCGATTGAAATGCCTAGCCTAGACGATGTTAGCCTAGGCTAGGCTAAATATGACAATGATTAATAATAAAATCTGTGTGGTAAGATAATCTTCTCATAATACGTATTTATACGTCTTTTCCTCATAATATGTATTTATTGGATGTATTTGGGACGAAATGGGTACTTGAGGGGTGGCTGGATGAATTTAAAACCTAGGCCTAGGCTAGGCCTAAAAAATCTCGCATGATAGAAACAATGCCCCAATCTACAGTATTTATGGTTAGGACTGTCATTTAGCCATGTCTATATTATTTACAATGCATAAGATTTAGGCCTAGGCTACTTGATGTAGCCTAGACAAAAAACATGTTTTCATAGCCTAACACTGGGAAAAAGTGCGGTAATTGTTTAGATATTGGGCCTTTTTTTTCTAGTTATTAAAAACTTATTCTATGGTGTATTATATGATACAGTATAATGCATAAAATTTAATTTGTGTACAATAAAACATGTTTTCATAGGCAAAAAATAGAAAAAGACGCAAATTTTGGCATGAGCACGGAACCGATTGAATTTTCCCCATAAGAACAGTGCCCCGATCTTGGCTGTTTCAATCCTAGCTCTATTTCTGCGGAACCGATTAGCAGCTAGGATGGGGGCTCCACTGTATACCACATCTATTACATCACCATCCTCTAGAATTTGCATCCAATCATCTACCACCTTAATTAGCTGTAGTAATGTCTCATTGTTTGGCTCACTGTGAGCTAATAAGTCATGTCTCAGCTGGCATTATGTTTATATTTAAGGGGACCGACCGCTTAATTTAGGTTTAAAAAACTCGAAATCCTGAAAATACCAATAGGTGTTTACTCAATAAGAGTCAACATCCCTTCATAAGCCAGTGAAATGTTATTAGTGAAAACCCATTGGAAATCGTGTTTTTTTATGTTTTCCAAACTTTTCCTGTACTGTAATTCTAAAAACGTTATATAGCGAACTTTGAAATTAACATGCTCAGTAACTACTAGTCGTACGAGGAGCATACCTATATAAATCGAAAGAGCGTAAGCTACTCTACAACCTCCCATACGCTTTATCTTCTACTTTGCCATGTTCCTGCGTAAAATATTGTAAATCTAAAAAAACAAAAGTAAAAATGTTCACCTAATTACCTTAGACTTTCACCTGTTTTTCTCAGAACCTATATTGCCGCACTATCGGATGTTATTCTACAGTTATTATTGGACCTATAGGAATGGTGTATATACCATTGGAAAGGTAATTAAAAACACTAAAAGGCCTATAAAGCCAATTTACTCTAGTATTTTTTTTTCTTCACAATATGGCGTCAAAGTTGTAATTTTCTATAAATATATTCGCCTGAATCCGTAATCACCTAAATCGAACAAATACACAAAATATATAAAATTTGTTTTATAAACTACAGATACACCTTTTGTGAGTTGTTTGATCACATAAAACATGTGCTATGGGGATTTCTGTAGGAGTTTATCATTTTCTGCAGTGCTATGATTTTCAAAGTTTTTTTACCTAAATTGCAAGAAAAAAGCAAAAATAAAATAAAATAAAACAAAATTTGATCTAGTTTTATGGTCATATACACCTGTGCCAAATTTCATTTAAATTGAAAGTAAGACATGGAAGTTTGTAATTAACCGGTCAGTCCCCTAAGTCACAGGCAGCCTGACTTTTGTCTTCTTCATACACATAAGAAAAAAAAGGGTATAATCCTGTGTAGCAGGCAACCGTGTATATATATATCTCAATAATTTGGTAATGTAACAATATATTTTTACATTTTACATTCATAAATAGTACATTAATATACTGTACTAGGTTCAGTTAGGTTAGGTTAGGTTTTGGTTAGGTTAAAGTAGGCATCTGAAAAACAGTTACCTGCTACACAGGATCTTACCGAAAAAAGGTTTTGTTGCTGTTGATCCCCAAGCTGCCTGGCCTAACAGCCCCAAGGCCCCAAGCAAGGCCAAGGCCATAACCGAGCGCCCCCACAGAACTCTCCCTGCCGACCACAATAAAGTCTGGGTGACCGAAGCCACTCCATGGCGGGGAGCTGAGGAGGGTGCGGAAACGCCCGGGAAACCAAAGCCCCACCCAGGGCCCTGTGCCCCTCAACAATTATGAAGAGAAAGCTGAGGGGCAAAGGAAAAATGTGACGCTTTGGCTTCCAATCTTGGTAGATTAGGAGGTCAATCCACGGAATAGACGCCGTCACTTGTGTTTCGTGTTCTTATTTGTAGTAGTAATGGGCATGGTGAGTTCAGGTATAGAGGTCAATGCAGGTAATGAAGAAGAGATGGGTGGAGTGAGACAGCTGTGTTTATTCTCTAGCCGTTAGTAGCGGGCTGACCCCCTTGCATTGTGGGTAATGAGTTAGGTGGCGCCAAGCGCGTTTTATTCAAATCACGTAACATCTTCCCCCTTCAGAAACAAAGCATAAATCATAAAATAGTTGTGTTACTGAGATAGCTTACATTGAACAACATTCATGGACATATGCAGGCACATTATAATTAAATGGCAAGTATCCTATATACTATGTGCATGATTTGATAAGAACAAGAAAGAATAATTGTTAACTAAATAACTACCGGGTATTACTTAATTCCTTACAGATCAAGATATGAGAAAAGAAAAAGAAATTACATATTTACAAGTTCATCTTTGTGGGTGCTTTAACTGTCCTACCCGACTTAGTAACATAGTCACCTACTACAACCAACCAACGTTGACGAACCACGACCGACTAAGGACATGCCTTCGGACATTCTGAGAATGGCTACGTGGAATGTTAGTGGCATGAATGATGGCACAAAAAAGAGAGAGGTTCTGGAAGTGTTAGTAAATGCCAGGCTGGATGTATGTGGAATGACAGAGACCAAATGGAAAGGTTCAGATGTGAGAGAGTGGGAGTGTGGAATGGGTGTGTGTGCTGGAGTGAGTGAAGGAACAGCGAGAGAAGGTGCATGTTTGTTTGTAAGTAGCAAATGGAAGGAATGTGTAAGAGAGTATGGGTCTGTGGGTTCAAGGATTGTGTGGGCGAGAATGAAAGTAGGAATACAAACGTGGGTAATTGTATGCTTGTATGCCCCGACAGAGGATATACTTGAAAGAAAGAAAGAGGAGTTCTGGATGAATGTGGAGGCGTGCCTGGAGAAGTTTGACAAGAACGAAAGAATATTTCTGATTGGGGATATGAATGGTAAGGTGGGTGATAGGAAAGTTGAGGGAGTGGTGGGAGGGTGGGGGGTACCATCAGAGGTGAATGGGAATGGTAGTGCACTTGTGGACGTATGTGTGGGGAGGAGGCTGTGGATAGCCAACACCTTCTTCCGACACAGAATGATCCACAGGTACACATGGAAACGGATGTTGACGATGAAGGATAAGACAGTGGTGGAACGAAAGTCATTGATTGATTATGACGTATGTGTGGATGAACGAATGAAGAAATCTGTGATGGATGCTAGGGTGTATAGGGGTATTGGAGGGGGTCTGTCTGATCATTATGTAGTGGTAGCTAAGGTTAAGATACAAAAGAAGTGGGTGAGGAGAGCTGGAGGGAGGCGAGAGGAGGGTGGAATGGTGAGGAGAGTGGAGAGGTTGCAGGAGGAGGAAGTAAGGGAGGAGTACAGGAGAGCAGTGGAAAGACGACTAGGTGGGTTCGACCTGGAAGTTATGGAGGAAGTGGAGGAGATGAGCAAGGTGTTTAAAGATGAGATCTGTGCAGCATGTGAGGAGGTGTGTGGAGTGAGGAGAAGAGGGAGGGGAGTGAAAGGTACAGCATGGTGGACAGAAGAGGTAAGAATAGCTGTGGAAGAAAAGAAGAAAGCATATAGAGAGTGGTTGGGTAGTAGAGGGAATGAAGATTCCGAGAGACAGAAACGAGCGAGGTACGTGGAGAGTAAGAGGGTGGTGAAGGAAAGTAAGAGAAGAGTAGATGAGGAATTTGGAAGGAATCCGAGTGTAAAATGGAGGGAGAGTAAGAAACTGTTCTGGAAAGAAGTCAAGAAAGTTAGGGAAGGTAGCAAGGGAAACAGTAAGGGTGTGAAAGATAAGAATGGGAGAATGCTAGCCGAGAAGCAAGAGAGAGTCGAAAGATGGAGGGAGTACTTCAGTGAGTTGCTAAATGTAAGGAATGAAGAGCCAGCAAACATAGCTGGATATGGTATGGGAGGGAGAAGAAGAGAAGTAGTGGAGGAGGAGGTGGGGATCAGGAGGTCAGAAGTGTGGGAAGCCATGAAAAGAGTGAAGTTGGGGAAAGCACCAGGAACAGATGGAGTGTGTGGGGAAATGTTGAGGTATGGTGGTGAGATAGTGATAGAATGGGTATGGAAAATGTGCAAACTAGCATGGGAGAAGGGGAGTGCACCCGATGACTGGAAGACTGGCATAATAGTCCCCCTATATAAGGGCAAAGGGGAAAGAGGAGTGTGTGGTAACCACCGAGGAATATGTCTTCTAAGCACAGTAGGGAAGGTATACAGTAGGGGAGAGAGTGAGAACGGAGAAATGGATAGGCGACGAGCAGGGAGGTTTTAGGAAGGGAAGAGGATGTGTAGATCAGATTTTTACCCTGAATTGTGTTGTGGAGAAGTATCTGGAGAAGAAACAAAAGGTGTATGTTGCCTTTATGGACTTGGAGAAGGCCTATGACAGAGTGGATAGAGAAGGTTTGTGGAAAGTACTAAGAATATACGGAGTAGAGGGCAAGTTGCTGAAAGCAGTGAAGAGCATGTATGAGGGTGCAAAGGCGGCAGTACGTGTGGAGAGTGAGCAGAGCGAGTTCTTTGACCTGAATGTTGGTTTGAAACAGGGGTGTGTGATGTCCCCGTGGTTGTTTACTGTATATATGGATGGAGTCATGAAAGAAATACTATCAAGAGCAGTGGATGTTGGTGTATCGCTGAAAAGGGAGGGAATTGAGTGGAAGCTACCTATACTGCTGTTTGCAGATGATACAGTTCTGATGAGTGATAATGAATGGGAGTTGCAGGGTCTGGTAAATGAGTTTGGAACAGTGTGCGAAAAACGGAATTTGAAGGTAAATACGGGGAAGAGCAAGGTTATGGTCTTCGAAAGGGTGAAGTCACAGAGTGTGAGGTGAAGCTGAACGGTCAGGCTATGGAGATCGTCAACTCTTGTAAGTATCTGGGCAGTGTGTTGAGTAAAGATGGGACTATGGATGAAGAAGTGCGGGAGAGGGTACAACAGGGGAAGAGGGTTGTAGGAACGCTAAAAGCAGTAACAAGAAATAGGGTGGTCAGTATGGAAGTGAAGAAGTCCTTGCATGACAGTGTGGTAATCCCGACACTGACTTACGGAAGCGAAGCATGGACGTTGGTTGAGAGACTCAGACCAAGAGTGAGAGCAGTGGAAATGAATTACTTAAGGAGTGCGTGCGGAGTTACATGGAGGGATAGACAGACTAATGAGGAGGTATGGTGTGGAGGTAGATGTGCTGGAAAGTGTGAAAAGGAACAACTTGAGATGGTTCGGCCATATGGAACGTATGGAAAGCGAGAGAATGACTAAGAGGGTGTACGAGAGCGAGGTGGAGGGACAGAGAGGGAGAGGTAGACCGAAAGAGAGGTGGAAGGATGGAGTGAGGAAGTACATGAACGAGGGCGGTGCTGGTTGGGGGGAGGGGTGTCGACTGACTGGGGACAGAGGTGCATGGGGGCGGTTCGTTCGTGGCCACCCCTTCGGGGATGACGGCGTCAGGCAATAGATAGATAGATAGACCTACTACAGGAGATCTGATACAGTCCTCACAACTCACAGTCTCAGGTGCCAAGGACGCATCACATACGGGTGTTATGTTTTCATTATTACAAGTCTTTCTAGGTGTCCTGGCCGGTGTTGAAGATCGTAGTTGTAGACGGTTTCTCCTGTACGTACCTCCGTCATTCGTTGTTACCTCATAACTTCGGGTATTCAGTCGTTTGTCCACAGTTGCCTCCTTCCATTCCTTCCTTGGATCATTTATTGGTTGTACTCGCACGGTATCCCCGATAGACAGAGGTTTGAGGCTTCTTCTATTCATGTAGCATTCCGCAGGTGTGGCTTTTTTTATTTTCCATGCGTTCTCGTTCCCCAGCATGAGTTTTTAAGAGTTTATAAGAGTTATAAGATGTTTATAAGAGTAGAAGGGAGGGGGAGATCAGGGAGGGAAGAGAATGTGATGGGAGTTGTGACGGAGGAGGAGAACGGGGTGGAGGTGTCACAGGGAGAGACAGGAGACAAAGAGGCAGACCCAGTAGTGCTAACAGTGGAGTAGGGTACGGACTGGAGGAGCAGGATGGTGTAATTGATGAAGGAATGGTAGATGGATTAAGGATTATGTTTAGTAATGTGGATGTGTTTACCCAGGACAAGAAAAGAGAACTGATATGTAGGTTGCAGGATGAAGAGGAAAAACCTGATGTCATAGCCCTACAGGAAGTAAGACCAAAAAATGCTAGAATTGAAAGGGAACTGGTGGAATATAGTTTGGAGGGTTTTGAGTTATATGAGAGAAATGCTATTAGAGCAGAGGTCGGAAGAGGACTGTTTATTTATGTAAGAAAAGAGCTCAAGGTTAATGAGGTGGATATGAGACAGCAGTATTGTGAGTACAGTAAACTTCCGTTAATCCGAAGGGCAGCGGACCGGCCCTCGTTCGGATTAGTGGATTTTTCGGATTATCGGACTTTACCCCTATGAACCTGTGTATTAATGGCCTGACGAAAACATTGAGGCATTAGGCCAGCCAAATGACACAATGGTGCACACATAGGATATCATATGTTCATGAAATCACTTCAAAAGTTTACCATTGTCATTGTAGCCTATTACCTACTTCAAAACATTCAGATTAATGGTCAAAGGAATCTGCTGATATAAACGTAAACACCATATGTCCGCATCGTCTACTAGCGAGTTTGTCTTGCTCTTGAAGATCAGATCAGATGTGGTTCGGGAAGTAATGCCTTAACAACGGCACTTCCCTGAGAGGTTCTTGTAATTTTCCTTTTGTGATCTTCCTTTTGTGACGAGCTCTGTTATATTATATTGTATTGAAAGCACCCTTGTCTTGTTGTCTTGAAAGCACCCTTGGGACGCTCCGATCACTGAACTATAAATAGTAGCGTATCGGAACGTCCAAAGGTGCGTTTTCAAGCTTAAGACTGAATGCGCTTGCAGAAAATGCGGTGCAAGCCAGTAGCGCATCGGAGCGTCCCAAGGATGCGTTCAAGAGCAAAACAAACTCTCTAGCAGACGATGTGGTGTTTACGTTTATATCAGTAGCTTCCTTTAACCATTAACCCTCCAGCCCCGGCTATGTATTATATATATATTCCCCGAAACCCGGGTGTTTTGGCCGAAAAACTTCTAGGCTAGGCTACCGTATCTTTGTTATTCTAACTGCTTCCGCATTCCCGTGCATCCCCAAGCGTAGCTGTGTTTCTTACCTGTAGAATGGCATTAAGTAGAGCTCTCTAAGTCAACTGGTTCAGTTGTGATGATGATTTCATTGGAGATAACTTTATGGCAAAAACAGCCACTTTATACTACTTTTCGATACTTAACAACAACATACAGGCACACATGAACAAGAGACGCTCTCCTTCTTGTGGCCGGAGATGCGGGGCGTCGGTCCAGCCGGCTATTGTTTACATGCGTCGGACCGACGCCTCGCACACCAAGCTCACAGGCTTTCAACCACTGGGCGTTAAAGAGCCCTTCCGGGCAGCTCTGTTATGCTTTTTTATGGGCGTTCAAGAGCCCTTCCGGGAACGAAGGGTTAATCTGAATGTTTTGAAGTAGGTAATAGGCTACAATGACAATGGTAAACTTTTAAAGTGAATTCATGAACATATGATATGTGTGTGCTCCATTATGAGTCATTTGAGTGGACTAATGCCTCAAAAAGGGGACTTTGGGACTTCTTGAAATTCGGACCATCGGGTGAATTCGGATTTGGCCTCAAATTGAAAAATTCGGACTATTGGGAGATTCGAATCATCGGTCGTCGGATTAAAGGACTTTTACTGTATTTGTGTATTGAAGTAAAATGTGCAAGAGGATCAATTCTAATTGCCTCTATATATAGAAGCCCAAATAATAGCAGGGGAGAGGATGATAACCTACTGAAAGCAATGGAGGAGATAGATAATAGAGAGAACAAATATAAAATTTTGATTGGAGATTTCAATTTGCCAAGGATCAACTGGGCAAATTGTACTACTCCAGCGGGACAGGGTAGCCTGGAAAATAAGTTTATAGAGAAAGTGAGAGATTGATTTTTAACGCAACATATTGTAGAGATGACAAGATATAGAGATGGGATGCAGGGGAGTGTACTTGATTTGATTTTTAGCAATGAAGAGGATATAGTGGAACATGTTGTTGTTGTTGTTGTTGTTCCCCAAGCTGCCTGGTCGAACAGCCCCAAGGCCCCGTTGAAGGCCAAGGCCATAACCGAGCGCCCCCACAGAACCCTCCCTGCCGACCACAATAAAGCCTGGGTGACCGAAGCCACTCCATGGCTGGGAGCTAAGGAGGGTGCGTAAACGCCCGGGAAACCAATGACCCACCCAGGGCCCTGTGCCCCTCAGCAATTATGAAGAGAAAGTTGAGGGGCAAAGGAAAAATGTGACGCTTTGGCTTCCAATCTTGGTAGATTGGGAGGTCAATCCACGGAAGAGGCGCCGTCACTTGAGATCTAGAAAATATATAAGTAAAAGGAACAATCAGAGTAAGCTATGGGTATGGCAGAGATCGCTTAGTTCTCACTCTGATAGACCAGCCCATCACCAAACATGTTAATGTTGATAGCCCTATAGGTCGTAGTGACCATGCCTGTATAAGCTTTAGTTGTTGTTGTTGATGATGCTTTTATTTTATACTAGCCCACTGGGCCTAGGCCCTCTCAAGGCTAGTGGTGGAGGAGGTGGTACAGAGTTTAAAGTCACGTATATTTCAGCAGTTATATGTCATTGTATAAATTTATCGCTCTCAGGAAGTGACGAATAGGGGTGAAATTGAAAGAGTCTGAGTCAGAGAGGATGCCATGTAATGAGGTGTTCAGCAAGAATCTCCGTCTTTCAGATGCATAGACGGGACAAATACAAAGAAAGTGAAAAACAGTCAATGATGGATGGCAATGTTGGCATTCAGGTGGTGGACCACGAGGGGTGGACATCAGGTAACCATGTGTGAGGCGCGTGTGGCCTAAACGTAATCTAGTTAATAGGGTTTGGTCTGCACGTGAACCATTAATTGAAGAGGGCCACAAGTGTATGTCATCCTTAATGGAGCGAAGGTGGCCAGTTAATGGTTTGCGCTCTCCACTCAACTCGCCAAGCGTCATAAACATGGCGACGGAGGACAGGGAGCATATCCTCCGAACGCAGCAAAGTAGTAGAGGGTGTACCATGACACGCTTGCTTAGCGAGGAAGTCTGCACGCTCATTCCCGGGAATTCCTACATGCGCGGGGATCCAGCACAGTGTGATGGAACGATTAGCGCACTGTAATTTGTGTATTGTGTGGATGATAGTCTTGACCAATGGGTCCTTGGGGGCAAATACACATAAGGCTTGCAGTGCACTCTTTGAGTCACTACAGATAACGACCCGTGGAGAGTTCCTCGACAATGAAGAGATGGTGCTTAAAGCACCTTGAATAGCCCATAATTCAGCAGTGAAAACCGTGGAGTGATGGTGTAAGGTACTTTGAGACAAGCCATGGTCTGAGACTGCAGCGCAACCCACGGCATCCGCAGTTTTCGAGCCATCGGTGTAAATGAAAACAGCCGGGATGTGATCATCAAGATGTTGTAAAGCGAGATGTCGACGTTGAGATGGGGCTTGAGCATCAAGTTGATCTGCTAAGTGAAAGCAAACTGTAGGGTGTTTTAGGGTCCACGGAGTGATGTGACTAGGAGGGGGAGTTATGGGAGGAACGGTGATATTGTAAGTGGAGAGCAATTGGCGAGACAATAGTGGGAATGGCACTGGAATGGTTGAACGATAGTTATCTGTGGAATGGAATAGTTCTAGTAGAGTTGGGTCATGACGGAGGCGAACAGCCGTACGCATGAGGACTAATCGACGGTGATAGGCTAGAGGTAAGGTCCCAGCCTCGCATAGGATATTGGAGACACGAGAGGAACGGAATGCCCCTGAGCTAATGCGGATGCCCAAATGGTGTACGCTGTCGAGGGTTCCTAATGTGGAAGCAGAGGCCGTGCCATAGACAGGGCTACCATAATCTAGGGCTGAGAGGATGGTAGCTCTGTAGAACAGTAAAAGCGTAGCGCGATCTGCGCCCCAATGGACTCGTGCGACTGTTTTCAGAACATTCATTCTCTGGAGGCAACGTGCCTTTAAGCAGGCAATGTGACTCTTCCAATTGAGGTGAGTATCAAAGATTAAACCAAGGAACCTGGTATGTGGAAGGATCTGAATATTAGAATGTCCCATGGTGAGAGTAATGGACTGGTTACGTAAATGTCGAACATTTCTATAGAATACAACGGCGTTAGTCTTTTCAGCAGAAAATTGAAAACCAGCAGTGGATGCCCAAGAGTGGATGGATTTTAGAGCAATGTTGAGACGCCGTTGTATGTGAGTCAGACTGGGAGAAGTATAATATATTGCGAAGTCGTCCACATACAAGCTATACGATATTTCAGGTGGGAGGCTGCGTATGACACTATTGATCGCCATAATAAAGAGTAAGCTGCTAAGGGCACATCCTTGTGGTATTCCATTAATTTGTGACATAATGTCCGATAGGAGACCATTATTTTTGACCTGGAATGTACGGTTAGAGAGAAAATTTCGTAAAAAGCAGGGAAGAGGACCCCGCATGCCAGAATCGTGTAAAATTTTTAAAATCCTGTGTCTCCATGTTGTGTCATAAGCCTTAGCAATGTCAACAAATATTGCCACTGTGGGTTGGTTCTTGGAGAACCCATCACGTATTTGGTGTTCAAGGCGAATAAGTGAGTGCAGTGTAGAACGGCCAGGGCGGGAACCATTCTGATATGGGGATAGGAGGGCATGTGACTCAGCGTAATGTAAAAGTCGAGGATTGATAATTTTTTCCATTAATTTGCAGAGGCATGAGGTAAGCACAATCGGTCTGTAATTTGTGGGAAGACTATGATCTTTTCCAGGCTTCGGTACGGGTATAGTGTAAGCATGCCGCCAAGACGGTGGGAAGTAGTTACTTATCCAAAACTGATTGTACAGTTGTAAAAGATGTTGTAGCGCACGTGGATGGAGGTGACGGATGAGAGCGTACGAGAATCCATCCGGGCCAGGAGTAGTGTCTGTACACAGGTCGAGCGCGTGTCGCAATTCCGGAATTGAAAAAGGGGTGTTATATTCATGTGTTTTCCCGCTATGAAAAGATAGCGGGCGAGATTCCTCCATACATTTATAACGAAGAAATTGACGAGGCAATGACTGGTCTGAGCTGACGTGACAGAAATGTTTGGCATGTATGGCAGCGATGTCAAGGGGGTCATGTGTAAGCGAGTCCGAGGCAGGGTCTTTGAGTGGAGAGAGTGGAGGCCGTACAGTGCGTCCGTTGATACTGCGAAACTTTTTTCATAAAGTAGAGAGAGGGGTGCGGGAATTGAAGGACGAGATATATGATCGCCATGAAAGTATCTTGTTGTCAAGGATACTGCGTTTGACAACTGCACAGATCTTGTTATAGAACGTTTTAAGGGCAATTTTTTCAATAGTGATGGTTATAAGGTCAAAGTAACGATTAGTGGAAAAAAGTCGGGGGGAAACAGTCTTTAAACGCCGCTGCCTAACACTCAGACGCTTAAGAAGGCGTTCCACACGATGCTTGAATTTTATCATTTGGGCTAGAGTGGGCGTCCACCAAGGGACCTGGCGAGGGTGCGGCAGCGAGGAGGTAAGCGGGATATGAGTGCGAGCAATGGAGTTCAGGAAGGACGAAAAATAATCAAAATTGTGTGCAGGGGAGGAGGTAGGGGAGAAGTCCGAAACGTCTGCAGAGGAGTGCGTATAAGACGTCCAATCGGCTTTAGAGAGATTATAACTCGATATTTGAGGGGAGGATGCAGGGCACAAATACTTAAGGAGTATAGGGTAGTGGTCGCTGGAGAAGCGATCCTGTAAAACTGACCAGTCAAATAGGGGAGCTGCGTCATCCGAGGCAAAGGAAAGATCAACAGCGGAAAATGTACAGTGGGTAGCAGATCTGTAGGTGGGGGTGTCAAAGTTGAGACAACAAAGAGTAGAATGAAGGAGATATTTTTCAATATTATTGCCTGGGATGTCTGTGTTTGGGTTGCCCCAAAGGGGAGAGTGTGCGTTAAAGTCGCCCAGAATAAGGTACGGTGGGGTCAGTTGTTGTACTATTTGATGAAGGTCTGAAGTATTGTAATGACAGGAGGGTTGATTGTAGGGGGAGCAAACAGTCAAGGAAGGAAGGTTTGGTAATGAAATGGAGACGGTAGTTGTTTGAAAAGGGTTGGGGTCAAGGGTGACAGGAACAAATACGCACTTACAGTGCACAAGGATGGCTGTTCGGAGATGTGAAGGGGTTATAGGGGAGCTAGCAGCAACAGTATAATGCCTGGGGGGGACAACAAAATTGCCTACATGTTGGAGGCAAATGCATAATGGTGAATATAATTTAAGTAATCGTTGTAATTCTCCCATACGGAGGCGAGTTTGGTATCCGTTTATATTCCATTGCAAAATGTTATATGCCATCAAGAATAGGATTGTCAGAGTCAACGACAATAGTGGTCTCTTGAAGAGAGTCTGGTAAAGGTTGTGAGTGTGGAGAGGGTTGTGTGGATGGAGGTGAAGGGGTAGATGTAAGGTCTGTAAATTTTACAGAAATAGCTGTGAATTGTGTGACTAGTTTAGGAACAAGGGTGGGGCAGTGGAGGAGTTTTTGGCGCAGAGTGTTCATAAATAGATAAGCGGAGGTAACATCTCCATCAGGGTTAGGGGGAAGTGTACGTGTGGTGACAAATTCCTGCGTCCGAGCAAGGAGGCAGGGATCCGTGGCACAGATATGGGGTGTGATGTAATTACGGAAACAAATTGGACATCCACATTTGTCAGGTGGGATATTGGTGTGACATATCAATACAGGAGATTGTGAGGGGCTCGGGGTATGATGAGTCTTTATCGAAGGTTCGTCAGATGATGGTGTCGTAGGGTTAGCAGGAGTTTGTGGGGGAGGCTGCTCTGGACGCTGGTGGTCAGAGGAGTCAGCGGGTGTAGTTGATTCATACCGTCGATATGGAGGAGATTTACCTTCCTGCCGTAATTGTGCTGCAGCAGACCGGAAGGGGAGTCCTTTTGTGGCCTGTAAATGTAATACATCACGATGAAACGCAAAGTGCGGGCATGTTCTGTCATTGGCTTTGTGGGACCCGTCACAATTTGCACAACGGGGCGCGCTGGCTTGACAATTGTTGAGAGCATGTTGTTCTGAGCCGCAATTTAAGCAACGAGCATTGAGAGCCCGACACTGTGGGGTTGAATGCCCAAGCTTCCAGCAATTTGTGCATTGTCTCGGCTTGTTAACATACCTTCGTACCTGCAGTTGGCGACCTGCAAGACGGACATGCATAGGGAGGTCATGGCGCTTAAATAGATTTTGACAATGCGTAGTGGGGGCCGATTTCCACGCTGAGGAGCAGTATAAGTGTCAACTTTAACAACAGTGGGGTCAGTTCTTTGCAATAATTTAAGATACGATTGGTTGAGTCTGTAAAGCTCTGATCCGCAAATTCGAAGTCGGAAGGGAGCACAACCGTGCCAGTACACTGATTCAGGAATTCATCTGGTTTACCTGTGTATCTGTCGTTGGGGGTGTCGAGGTAGGCTTGTAAGGCTTCTGATTGCTCCTGTGTTTTCACCTCAATCATGCGCTTGGCCGATCCAACAGCATGCATGGTGAAGTCACCAATATCTTGTGCGAGAGTATCGTATAGACTGAAATCATCCATAGGTTCACCAGAGACCGTGAAAAACCGTGACCAATCAGGGGGACTGAACATAGCGTTATAAGTGTCCTTCGAAGCAGGGGTATACGTGTTACGTTTACGCCTTTGTCGGTTATGCGAAGGTACGAACGGTTGAAGCGTGTGAATGGCAGAGGAAATACCGGCAAGGTCTTTTCCTGTACCTGCATCAATGGCTCGTTGAGATCGTGGAGGTACAGAAGCAGGTTCAATTGAGGTAGTAGATCCTGCATCCGGAGGGAAGATGGTAACAGATGGAGTCACAGACGGGTCAGGGATGCAAGAAGCATCCGTAGGGGTGTCAGCTGAGGGCATGCGAGGTTCTTCATTAAGGTTGTCAACGGAATGAAGAGGTAGGCTAAGGCTAGAATCATAATCAGGTAATTTAGAAGTTAAAGTCGAGACTGTGGGGTTGTCGTCACTATTATTGATCACAGAGGCAGTACTGTGCATAGAAATTGATGCCGGGGAGATCACCTGATGGATCTCAATACCCGACGATGGAGAATTCGTCACAGTATCCTTAGGAGGTTTGCCAAGGTCTGTGGGTGCCATGCCTGAGTGGGGAACTCCGGCACTGTTGGCAGCAGGGGAAGGGTCCTTGAGGCAGTCCAATTTCTCGCAGGGGTCGGCGTCGGAGGGGGCAATTTTAGATTCCATAGGACGAATATTTCTAAATTCATCTGAGTCAGATTCCAAACCCACCATGGAGCCACAATTAGAGGACAGGACGACCGCCCTAGGAATTCTTGCAGATATACACCCCGACTAATGCACCTTAAGGGCCGTCGATCCGTCGATCGCCGACCCAGCACAAGGGTTAGGGTTTGGCATAAAAGTTTCCCCTCGCTCAAACACGTCGGGTACCACAGTTCGACGGGTGTAGGGATTGCCGACCCACAACACCCTCCAACGAAACCAAAGAGTGAGTACGGTCGTTTACCTCATGACAGTCACGGTGCTCCCAAAGGAGGGGGCAGCGGGAAGAAGGGAAAAACGGAAAACAGAAAGGATGAGAAATGATAGGGCCCACTACAATTAGTTGGGGGCGGCAGGAAGGGTGGGCATGCGGGCATGCACTCCCCTCCTGCCGCCTCCGTCAGCCCCCGCACGTGTTCAAAAGTGAAACCAACGAAGCAGGCAGAGCGGGGGTGTATAAGCTTTAGTTGTAACATTAAATCAGAGAGGGATAATAGAAGCAATAGAAAAATATACATGTATGATAGAGCAGATTATGAGCTGCTGAGACGGTGTTTGGACATTGACTGGGGGGAATACTTGAACGGTGAAGACGCTGAAGGAATGTGGAGGAAAATTAGAGTCAAACTGGAGAATGCTGTATCCAAAAGTGTACCAGTAAGGGAATATAAGGATAAAACAAAATTGAGGAAAAGAACTAACCCAGAATTGCCAATGAAAAGAAAGCTTTGGATATTGATTAGAAGAAAGAAACGATTGTGGGAAAGATTAAATTTTTTAAAAAAGAACAGGGGGTCTAGTATAGAAGCTAAAGAATTGGATCTGGAACGCAGACAAATAAACAATAAAATAAGGTGGGAAACAAGGAGGGGGGTGAAAGAGAGGGAGAGAGAGATAGCTAGAAATGTGAAGGATAATCCAAAAATATTCTGGAAGTACATTCAGGAAAAGTTAACAAGAAGAGTAGGGATCCCAGAGCTGGTAGGGGGGTTGAATGATGGGAGTAGAGCGGAGACTGATAAGGAGAAAGCAGAGGTGCTGGGGAAATACTTCGGGGGGGTACTAACAGTGGAGTCGGATGATGCAGTGCCTACTATTCCCATCAAACAGGCACCGGCACTAGAACTAATAGTTTTCCCATGCTAGAATAAGAAGGTCATTAGAAAAAATGAACAGAAGTAAGTCACCGGGACCAGATGGGATACACCCAAGAATCATAAAGGAAGGAGGGGAGATGTTAGTAGAGCCATTTAAAATGTTATTTGAGGTATCGTTTAATACAGGACAAATCCCGATGGACTGGAGAGAGGCGAACATAACAGCTATATTTAAGAAGGGAAAGAGAAATGACCAGTCAGTTTGAAAAGTGTTGTGTGTAAACTAATGGAAACGGTAATTAGAGAAGGAATAATGGATCATATGAAGTCAAACCAACTTTTCAGTGGGAGACAGTTCGGATTCTTGCCGGGGAGGTCGACGGTACTACAGTGCATTCATTCGACATATATGGACAGGCCCCGCCCACTTCCCCAACCGTTATCATACGGCTGGCATGACTGCGAGGTGCGAGGTGTCCAACAGGGTTACCAAATCAGCACAAAAATATTATTTAACTGTTTGCAGAAGTAACTAGAAGAATACAAACTAGTAAATGCCTACCTAATATTGATAGAATATTACTCCAATATTGATAACATGTGCTAAAAGATTTGGAGTATAGCCAGCATTCTTATTGCTAGGTGTAAAATATTGCCGCTAGATCAAGTCAATATTTATTTATCAATTTAAATTATTAAAAATGGCCTACAAAGCCATCTACCTTTCTACATCAACGAATGAGAAAGAAATGTTAAGACTGGAGCCTGTCTTTAACAGCTCCATTCCCTTGTTCAAGTAAATACTTTTAGATCTAGCGGTAAGGTAGCTACATTGGCAACGCTGGTGTCTTCTGTCAATGCGCTGTCATTCAAACGTCAGTTCAGTTCCCTCCCGTCTTTTGAAGGGGGAAGATGGCGTCTCCTGCCCATACCCCTGGCAGACCTGCTGGTTCTCCCCGACTTGTCAGTCAAGCCAGGAATATTGTATTAAATGTATTCAAGTATTTTGATAAGGAGAAAACTGAGCCAGTTGATGTGTTGGTGAAGAAAACCTCTGAGGCAACACAAGTTTCACAGCCATTGATTAACAAGATCAGAACTCAAGGCAGGAAGATTGAAGGAGTCTTTCATTCACCAGTTTACCAGCAACGGCTTTCACCCATACTTGGATCAATTGACAACTTGATCACTTCACACTATGAGAGAGAGGGAGGGAGGGAGACTGAGGTACACAGACAAGGGAGGGGGAGGCATTACGGTACCGTACCCTATACACCCAAACGCAGTCGCTCGCTAAGCCTAACTTAAAAATGTCTACCTCTGCTCTGCCCAAGTAGACGAGGTAACAATGGTAATGGAGTTTACTTTTCTGTACAATGGTATATGGTAATATTGTATAGTAAAGAATAACTGTAAATATGCATGTATTAAAGCGCTCTTACATCCTATAATTAATTTTACTTGGAGCTCTTATCAGCTCCGTGGTAAGGTGACAAGTGACTTGTCCGAGATTGCGGTATGATAAGCTCTACTTCGTCTACGGCGCTGGTGGAAGCGGGCGGGGCCTGTCGATATATGTCGAATGAATGCACTGTACAGCTAATTAAGGTGGTAGATGATTGGATGCAAATTCTAGAAGATGGTGATGTAATAGACGTGGTATATTGCGATTTTATGAAGGCCTTCGATAAGGTCCCACATAAAAGGTTAATAGAGAAAGTTAGAAGCTATAATATAGGGGAGAAATGTGTGAAATGGATAGAAGCCTTCCTGAAAGATCGGAGACAGAGGGTACTGGTGAATGGAATAGGCTCGGGGTGGAGGGAAATTACAAGTGGGGTACCTCAGGGATCTGTGTTGGGACCACTGCTGTTTGTTATATTTATCAACGACTTACCTGAAGTTATAACTAATGGAAGTGAGGTATACCTGTATGCGGATGACACTATGCTGTATAGAAGAGTGAGGAGTACGGAAGATATGGGTTTGCTTCAAGGAGATGTGGAGGGCAAGAAGGGATGGTCTGAGCATTGATTAATGCCTTTTCATCCAAAAAAATGCAAGTACATGCAGATTGGGACCAGCAAGATAGACAAGGTAGGATACAGTATGTATGAAGCGATGGAGGAAGTGAATGCAGAAAAGGATATAGGAGTAGTGATAGACAATTAGTTAAATTTCTCAGAACATATAGCGGAAAAGATAAACAAAGCCAATAGAATTGTAGGGCTGATAAGGAGGACATTTGTGTCACTTGAAGAAGAAATCTTCAGGAATCTCTATACAGCGCTGGTTAGGCCGCACCTGGAATATGCGAACCAGGTGTGGGCTCCATATATGGTAAAGGATATAGAAGCAGTGGAGAAAGTGCAGAGGAGAGCTAGCAAGCTGGTACCAACGTTGAAGAACGCGGGCTATGAGCAGAGGTTGAGGACACTGGGGCTTCCGACACTGGCATATAGGAGAAAGAGAGGGGATATGATAGAGACTTTTAAGATAGTGTCAGGAAAGTACGATGAGGATGTGTGTGAAGGTATCTTCTTGATGAGGGAGGGAACAAGAACGAGAGGACACTCTAAGAAAATTTACAAAGAAAGAAATAGGCTTGAGAAGGCAAAGAACTCATTTTGTGATAGAATGGTAAATGAGTGGAACGCACTGCCCCAGTATGTAGTCGATTCCGAATCAATAAGGGAGTTTGAAAGTAATCTTGATAAAGCATGGGGAAGACAAGATTTGAAGTTTGATTATAAAACAAAAATACAGAATAGTAAAAATGTTGCGTCTGCTACTGCCGCCGCCAACACCGTGAACGACCGCAGCAGTGCAAGTACTGGTACTGAGCTGGATACACAGCCATAGTTTGCCTTTTTCCAGAGGATCTACTGTAAGAAACTATAAGAAATGAGTACTTGGATGCAGGCGGACACTGGTAGTGGGGATCAGAATTTTGGTGCAATGTCCCATAAGACGTTGAGCTGAACTAGTTGTCATACCTTCTTGAGGGGTATTACGCATGTTCAGTAATCCAAGATAAGGATCTTCTTTGGCTCGATGGCACTTCTTCATCATTATTTTAACAGATTTCACTGCGGCTTCAGCTGCACCGTTGGATTTAGAGTTTCCAGGACTTGAGGTTTTGTGGCAGAACTTCCACATCTTTGCAAATGACTGAAACTGATGAGATGAGAACTGTGGACCGTTATCACTTATAACAGTGTCAGGTATGCCATGTCGGGCAAAGTGGTGCTTAAGTTTTGTAATGACGGCCTCCGAGGTTGTTTCTGAAAGATAGTCCACCTCAATGAATTGACTAAAGTAGTCCACAGTCACAAGGTAGTCTCGGTTTTGGATGGTGAATAGGTCAGTTGCCACTTTCTCCCAGGGATGTTCTGGAACTTCATGTTGATAAAGAGGCTCAGGGGATTGCTTAAATGAATAGGATGCGCAGACATCGCAGGACTCGACAAACATCCGAATTTCAGAAGACATCCTAGGCCAGTAAATCAGCTCCCTCGCTCGACGTAGGCAGGAATTCACACCAGAATGGCCAGCATGCACCTTCTCCATCATCTCATATCGCATAGAGCTCGGGATTACAACTCTCTCACCTCTAAGGATGACACCATCTTCAACAGACATCTCATCTCTATAGCTAAAATATAGAGCCAAGCAATCTGGAAGGAGAGTCTTCTCATTAGGCCACCCTTGAACAATAACTACCTTGAGTCGCTTTAGAGTTGAATCCTCTTCTGTGGCACGGCGTATCTCCTGGAGGCCAGAATCACGGAACTGGGAGTAGGCTAGACTGTTCACAGAAAAGGAATCGTCTCCTGTGTCAGGTAGGGGAGCACGCGAAAGAGCATCAGCAATAGGGATCTCTTTACCGGGGCGGTACATCAGCAGGTACTGGTAGTCTTGAGTGCGGAGGAGCATTTATTGGAGTCGTCGCGGGGCACGAGATAGTGGCTTGTTCACTATGGACACAAGTGGTTTGTGATCTGTGAGGACCCTAACTGATCTCCCATACGTATAGTGATGAAATTTCTCCAATCCATACACTATGGCTAATATTTCTTTTTCAATCTGCGCATAGTTTCTTTCAGATTTAGACAAGGATCGACTGGCAAAAGCTACAGGCTTCCCATTTTGCATTAGCGCAGAGCCCAGACCATACTCGCTAGCATCATTTTCCAGGGTAAGCTCATCACAGGGGTTGTAAAATGCAAGTACTGGGCTACATGTAATCATATTCTTAATTTGATCAAAAGCTTCTTGTTGACTGGCAGACCACACCCAAGAAACATCTTTCTTTACAAGATTATGTAAGGGATACAAGACAGATGATGAATTGGGAAGAAACCTTGCAAGATAGTTAACAATGCCTAAGAAGCGTCTCAGTTCCACTACATTTGTAGGAGCCGAGTACTCACATATAGCTCTAATTTTGTCAGGATCAGTTACCAGGCCATCTTTTGTGATACAGTGTCCCATGAATTTGACATTGTCAGTTCTCAGAGTGAGCTTGTCCTTATTTAGCTTTATATTCGTTGCCTGACACCTCTTAAAGAATTGCTCCAAGTTGGTGTCATGCTCTTCCAGAGATTTCCCATGAATTATCACATCATCAGCTATGCACACTACACCAGATAGACCTTGTAACGCCTTAAGCAGTCTTTTTTGAAAGATTTCTGACGATACTGACAAACCAAATGGAAGCCGGACCCAGCGGTATCTGCCACAACATGTTTGGAAAGTGGTTAGGAAACTAGATTTTTCATCAAGTTTGATGTGCCAATACCCAGAGGCAAGATCAGCTTTAGAGAAAACTTTTGACTGGCCCAACTCGTGTAGTGTGTCCTCAAGTACAGGAAGAGTATAACGCTCTCAGAGCAAAGCTTTGTTGAGTTCTCTAGGGTCTATACAAATTCTAATGTCACCATTCTTCTTAGGTGTAACAACAATCTGACTAACCCACTCAGTTGGTTCACTAACAGGTACAATAACACCTAAAGTTTCTAGTCGATCAAGTTCAGACTTCAGCTTAGTCTTAAGTGCAATAGGAACTCTCCTATCAGGCATAATGGTTGGCTTCACCTGAGGATCTAATATAAGTGTCTGTACACCTGGCAGGGTACCTAGACTGCCACTCAAAATCTCAGCTATACAGTCAGCCTCAGTCACTTTCAGAGCATCCACACATTCAAATGCATTTTCATTAACCGTGATTAGACCCATTTGTCTGCTAGCCCGAAGTCCCAAAAGAGGGGCTAAATTTCCTTAAAACACGACAAACTCTACAGAATACTTCTTACCATTCCTTGGATTCTTAATGCTTCTCCTACACACACCCAAGGGAGTTTGAATGGAGTTGTTCCAGGTGGTAAGAATTCTATTAGTCTTCTGTACATTCCTTGCATACTGTACTGGTAGAGCATTGACTGATGAGCCAGTGTCAATCTGGAAAGTTACCTCTTTATCATCCACCAACATGCAACATTTAACATCCTTACTAGCAGGCTTTACAGAGTTCACAGACATGCAATCTAGAGAATTGACCCATTCTTCATCAGAATTAGAACTCTGGGAGTCATGTTCACACTCAGCAACCTGGCGTACAGCTTTCTATTTATTAGTGGCCCCTCCATCATTGACGAACATGCCTATTACATAAGGCATCCTCTTCAAACACTAATCCGCCGTAGTTTTGAATCTACCGCGCAGAGCATTTAAAAACTAAGGAGCCTTCATCATGAGCGCACGCGACCTCACTCATGGCTTCAGTCATTATGAATTGGGTTCTCACTACGAAAAAACTTCGTAAAAAAGAAAAACAAAAAGAAAATAAGAATAACTATCCAATAAGCTTTCCATCATATCGTGGATGTACTTGTGTGGATTTCTGACCAGACGCTGATTCAGGCGTCATTCTTCCTTCTCTGCTCTGCGCTCAGCCCGCCCGGACGTGCCTCCCCACGCTCCACTGGTTCCGCATTCGTTGCGTCCCTAGTGAGTTTTTTCTCATTTGTTTACTCCAGGATGTATCGAGTAAGGTTAGGATAGGCGTAGCAGGAGTGTCCTGGGCTGGTTGCCCGCAGTGCAGTGTATTTTGGGTCGAGTGTATGGGGCATCTATTTCGGATGTACCCTCGTGGTCACGTTGTGGACATGTGAACTTTTTCACAGTTGAGTTAGTTTGTGATGCAGGCGGCTTTCACTACGCGTTAATTATTGCTGCCTTTTATCTTTCTGATGAGGTAAGCTGTGTTTTCTGACGTTCCCAGCGTATTTTTCTTCACTTAGTGAAGTTTTTTCTGGGTCCCGAGTCAGTCTTCCCTGGGTTGGAAGTTGTTGCTCGGTGGTGTGTTGGCGGTGGTTCCTGTTGTGATATTTCCAGTGTGTGTGTATATTTCAACTGTTTTTATGCCGTCTGCCTAGGCCTAGCCAGCCGCTCGTATCTTTGCCACATGTACTAGTGTTATTATTTATTATTTATAAATATGCCCTACTGTGTCATGTGTATCCGGGTTTTAGTTGTGTATTGGCTAATTCCTCGGACTATAATTGTTTCCTGGTTTAGTTGTGTATTGGCTAATTCCACGGATTATGCTGTGACCTTGGGTTAGCCGTGCGTGGCTATCCTCGTGTCGTGTGTTGTTCAGATGGTATCTGTTCAGGGTGGGTTTCCTTCCGGCGGGTTTTTTCTCGGTTTCACCGTGAAAAAATCCTGGCCGAGAGCAGTGTTGGGCCACACGTGGTTGTTGACACTGGCTTGTATCCCCGGCGGGTGGGGTGTCTGTGGCTCTCCAGGACTGCGTCTCTGTGGGTGCCTGGTTTCAGGCCTCCTTTGATTCCCGGCGGGATGGCTGTACCCATCCATATAAAACGGCGTCCTTGTGGACATACGTTTTAGGAGTTTTTTCTACCTGGTTTTACGACAACCACATGAAAAAACCTAGCTGTTGTTTAGGCTTTCCTCCCCGGCGATCTTTTACAAAGAAGCGGGGACAGGAACTTATGGGGTTAACTTTTAAAACTTCTCACCCGGCGGGTGCACCTGGGTAGGGTGAGATGAACGACTTAGGTCTTCCAGTTAGTTAACCGATCCATTATAGTGATACTCTGTGTATCGCTGCCTTTACTTTTTACGGCGATTGAAGGTTCAATTAGGTTATATATCGATTCTCACACCCGGCGGGTGCTCCTAGGTGGAGGAATTAAGGAATTTTACAAAATTCATTTTAACCTATTTAATTTAGTGATACTATCAGGTATCGCCGCCTTCGATCTTACGGCGATCTTTTGGGACAATTCGTTAAACATTAGATCTCGTATCATCCTGCCCTGGGCTATTCTACTATAATAATTCAAGGGCCGGCGTCTTTTTGGGGGGTTGCTTTGTTACAAAATTGAATCTTGAGACAGTCACCTCCTCCGAGAGACTATAAGTGCCATGCTGGACCATTATATCAGAGGGTATTCTTCACTTTCTTTAGCAAAAGATTTGTTTAGACTTTACACCCCGCCGCGTAGCGAGATGTGTTAGTTGTGTCTTTGCATCTCGTTACCCGGCGGGTTATTAACACTGGTGTGCGATCATGTTGGATTACCCTTATGAGCATTAATTCCTGGAAATTTTCTTGTTTTTTCCAGAGCTGAGCTCCGGCGGACCAATACAGACCCGGCGGTAGTTTTCACCCACCAGTCTCTGTCATGGCTACCGTGGCCCCAGTTTTTGCCCTGTGCATTACCCCTACTTGTGCTGGTATCCCTATTTTTGCACACACCCTTTGCATAAGGTGTGTTAAATGTCTAGACCGTTCAAGGGGTCTCTGGGTGATGCATAATTGTTCCTTTTGTTCTCAATTAGCTGTTAAAGTCCTTTGTGATAATGATAAGACCGCGGCGGTAGCGTTGAGAGAGGTTCGACAACAAATGTCGGCCTACACTACCATTGTCGCGCATAAGTCACTTCAATGTGACAACGTCCCACTTTGGGATAGATTGCTGTCAGAACACCCTCCCCCTAAACGTTCCTCTAGAGTCACGAGGGTTAAGCCGACGGAGACTAGTCAGGGTTCTGTATCGTCTGCGACTACAACTAAACGCCCGAGAGAGCCTACATCGATCTGATTTTTACAAAAGATCCTCACGAAATTAGTGATATAAACTATCTATGTCCTGTAGGTAAAAGTGATCACCTATTACTAAAATGGAAGTTGACCTCGAGTAATGCCAATAGATTAGACAACATACATAAGACAGATTAAATTATAGTAAAGCTGATTATGTATCCTTGAAAAGATATTTAGAGGGAGTAGATTGGGATCTTATTTGAAGAACGGGACGTACAAGGTAAATATAGTAGATTCCTCGAAATTTATAGAGTAGGAACCAATATGTTTGTCCCAAGATATAAAACTGGAAATTTTACTAAGCAGAAAGATTGGTTTAATTTGAAATGCAAAAGAGCTTTGGGTAGGCGTGATGCAGCTTGGGCTAGATTAAGAAGAAGGAACACTGAGAGTAATCGGAATAAATATAAACAGGAGAGGAATAGATATGTTAACATAATTAGGCAAGTTAAAATGAACTATGAGAAGAACATAGTAAATAAATGTGAAAGTGACCCTAGATTATTTTATAAATATATAAACAGTAAGTTGAAGGTAAAGAAACAAATTACTAAATTAAGAGTTGATGCTAGGACGTATGAAAATGTATCGGACATGTGTGAGGTAATGAATAACAAATTGGGGTCAGTTTTTACTAGAGAGGAAGGTTTTGACGAACCACAGGCGGGAGTACTGGAGAGTGGTCTTAGTAAGATTGAAATAACTAGAGATGAGCTGTTATCTGCGATGAGAGGACTTGAAGTAAGGAAAGCTATGGGACCGGATGAAGTGTCTGCCTGGGTTTTAAAGGAGTGTGCAGAGCAATTAGTGGAGCCAGTGAGGGACATAATTCAAGCTTCCTTAGATAAAGGACAGGTTCCTGTTGAATGGAAAAGAGCTAATATCAGTCCGATATACAAGAATGGAAACCCTGAGGACCCTTTAAACTATAGACCAGTTTCACTTACTAGTATTGTATGCAAGATTTGTGAAAAGCTAATTAGGAAGAGATGGATGAAAATGTTGGAGAGAAAGAAAATAATAACCCCAAAGCAATTTGGATTCAGAGAAGGGACATCTTGTGTTACCAGTTTGCTATGTTATTACAGTAGGGTGATAGATGTACTCCAAGAAAGAGGCGGATGGGTGGACTGCGTCTACTTAGACCTTTCCAAAGCATTCGATAAGGTACCACATAAGAGATTGTTATCTAAGCTTGAGACGCTAGGATGTGTCAGGGGGAGTTTGCTGAAATGGATGGAGAGCTATTTAACAGATAGGGAAATGAGGACCAACATTAGAGGAACTTACTCATCGTGGCGGAAAGTTGAGAGTGGTGTGCCGCAGGGATCTGTGTTGGCACCTCTCATGTTCCTTATGTACGTGAATGACCTGCCGATAGGCATAAACTCTTACATGTCAATGTTTGCAGATGACGTAAAAATTATGAGACAAATAACAAATAAAAGTAGTTGTGAGGAGCTGCAAGGGGATTTAGATAAAATATACGAATGGAGCACCAAGTGGAAAATGAAATTTAATATAAGTAAATGTCATGTGTTAAATATGGGAAGAAGTGTGAATAGACCAAATTGGGAGTACAGGATGGGAGATAATAAAATTAGCAAGGCCGAAAAAGAAAAAGATTTAGGGTTGATTATACAAGATAATTTGTCGCCAGAGAAACATATTAACAAGCTCTTTAGCGGAATGTATGCAATGGCCGGGAATATGAAAGTTGCTCTGAATTATTTGGATGAGACCATGGTAGCGAAAATTATGAAGAGTATGATTAGACCAAGATTGGAGTATGCAGCAGTGGTGTGGTCCCCGCATCTAAAGAAGCATATTCACAAGTTAGAAAGAATCCAGAGAGCAGTCACTAGATTGGTTCCAAGTCTCAGAGAACTGCCATATGAAGGGAGGCTAGACAAATTAAATCTTCCGAGTCTAAAAGAGAGGAGAGAGAGGGGAGACATGATAATGATGTACAAATGTACCCGGGGGCTGGAGAGGCTGGATAGGGAGGATATATAAGTTATGGATACAGGAATAACTAGAGGCCACAGCTACAAAGTAAAAAGACCTACCTGCAAGAACGATATCAGGAAGTTTAGCTTCCCCTATAGATGTATTGACAAATGGAATGGGCTGGAGGAGGAGGTGGTAGGGGCAAGGAACATCCATATTTTCAAGAAAAAATTGGATAAAAAGTAGACTGAGAGACGGGACAACACGAGCTTAGCTCAACTCCTGTAAACTACAATTAGGTAAATACAATTAGGTAAATACACCCCCGGCATCCGCCTCCTCGTCGCAGGCGAGATCTAGGTCAAGGTCACCTCTCAGACAACAGTCTTCTAGTCGGGCCTCTTCGCCGGAGAGTAAGAAGAGTAAGACGGAAGATTCCACCAGTGGTCACGGCGGAGATTCTTCCAGATCTAAGACTAGTTCGCGGTCACACCGCAGCCATAAATCCTCAAAAAAGGATTCACATCGGAAGTCCTCTCGACATTCCCCTAAGTCTAGTGCATCTCATCGTACCTCTACACCTGACAGAGTTTGTGTTAGGGCCTCTGAGTCCAGTGCAGCACCTGTCCCTAAAGAGGAGTTGCCAATTAATATTTTAACCCTGGAAATGGAAAGTTCAGGAGGGTCAATAATTGAGAATGTTTCAGACTCTCAAGAGAGCGTAGGCCAGGGCCTTGGTGTTTGGCGGTTTGCCCACCCACGTCCGACTCATACGAGTCACACAGTAGCCGACGTCCACAGGGACGCGGCGACCCCATCCTCTATCCCAGACTTATCTTGGAAACAAGGTACCCCTGCCTCGGCGGGGTCTTCTCAGGAGGATCGGGAGGAAAAAGACGAAGTTTCAATAATTTCGGATATGGAAGGACAAGGGTCAGGCTCAGGCTTGGACGCCGCAAGAGATAATAATGATTCTCCTATAAGTTCTTCATCTAACCAGTTTGTTACAGCACAAGAAATTGATGGGTTGCTTACTCATGCTTTATCTAAATTTTTTGGTCAGCAACAAGAAAACCCCACAATGGACTTGGGGGCTCCCTCGACAAGCTCTACGGTACGGCCTCTGATGACGTCAATTGATTTATCTAAGATTCCTAACCCTCCTACTCTGTCACCTGCAAGGAGCACTAAGCCTGCCACGGCGGCATTGACAACTTCAAATGTCAGGGTCATAACGGATGTTAATCCACCCCCTCTAGACAAAGCACCTCTTAGAAAGGTAGCTATGCCCCTCCTTTATGGGCCAGACGAGTCATGGGTTCTTTTGAACCCCTCTAAACCAGAGCTTGCCCAACCTACCTTGTCAGGGGAACTCCCGGTACCGCGTGAGTGGTTTATCCAGGGCAACAAGTCAAAGAAATTAAGGGCCATGGATGCCTTAGGTAATGTTCTGGACGTAAACATTAAGGCTATACCTAGTTATTATCACCAGGATTATTTTGTGTATGCTTCTAAGCCTGCTTTACCCCCTGCCTCAGCTTTAAAACTATTTTCAGACTGGTCTAAGCTGGATGGGTTTAATGATATTAAGACTTGTCAGCTCTTACTCCTGAACTAGATTTACGGACCGTCACAGACGACGCAGCTAATCCAGTTTTGAAGGTGGGACAGTTGGGTCCAGGACCTTGGGTGGATTGGGAGGTAGAGGCTCAAAACTTTGCAACCACTTTCACTTCTAAATCTTCCCACCAGATCCCTCAGGACTCACATTCATGGTTTTCCATGCCGGTGGGTTCTGCCGGCGGAGTCCCGGCGGCTTTGTTTGCATTCCTAGCTGCCCCTAAGATTAATCTTTGTGAACTGAAGGACCCGTTCACTACCCCTACCCCTACTCACCTAGACAGAGAATTTAGGCTACGAGGAAAAGCTTTTCGCCTGTTTTCACAGTACATAGTATCTCAGCAGGTGGCTAAGTCTTTACTACGATCTACTCAGGCAATCGCAGACGCGGATGCTCGAAGATCGGTTGAGTTATCCCGGCGACTGATTCTTCAGTCGTCAATCCAATCCTTAGGTGACATACGCACCGCCTTGCTTGAGGCGGTGCGAGCACGACAAGATCTTAGGATGTCGTTAGTTCGCAAGCTACCTGAGCGCATTGCTAACCAGGTGGTGATGTCACCAGTACTTACCCCTTCTTTAATGTCCCCTGAAGTATGGCGAACGGTGTTCAATATGGCACAGGCCGTTAAGCACAGTCCCACCCCTTCTAAGAAACCTGTATTTAACTTCCCCAAACCCAGGCCTACTACTAAAGCCCAGCCAGGGGGATCTAAACAATTTCTTCCGCCTAAGTCCTCCCACTCCCCCCAGGGTCAGTACAGGCATAGACAGAATAGGTTTTCAGGTCAGAGAGGACGCGGCCAAAATAAACCAGGTCAGGGCCAGTCTTCGACCAACACCAGCCAGCCGGCGAAGCGGCCAGCACCAACCCCACCATCAAAAAACTAAAGTCTCTCTCACTCCCGGCGCCTACCTTAAGGCCGGAGGAACCGAGGGTAGTACAGCCGGCGAACCCTTGTCTGCTAACTGGGTCGTTCCGAACGTGTCACCAAGCATGGCCGTTAAACACTTGGGCACGGATGGTGGCACGCAAAGGCATCACTTGGCAGTGGCTCCGGCGACCTCGATTACGTCAGCCGACAACGGCGAATTTTGTTTCTTTAGAGGTGGAGTCACTAGCCCAGGAAATGATTGCCAAGAATGTCATCATCCCGGTCCCCCCAAATTACCCTGTATTCACGTCCAAACTATTTTTGGTTCCCAAAAGGGACAGTGTTCAGATGAGGCCGGTCGTAGACCTGTCTTATCTGAATCTTCACATTCACAACGAATCTTTCAGAATGTTAACAGTACACCAAATCAGGCTAACACTTCCGCCGGGAGGTTGGATGTGTTCACTAGACCTGACAGACGCCTATTGGCACGTATCGGTCAACAAAAGATTTCAAAGGTTTTTGGCCTTACGGATCAGGCACCAAAATTTTGTTTTTCAGAGGATGCCGTTCGGTTTGAACCTAGCACCTCGATTATTCACAAAACTAGTCCGGCAAGCCCTGATGCCATTGTTAAAACAAGGGATCAGAGTGTTGTGGTATCTGGACGACTGGCTGGTGGTGGCAGAGACACAACAATTATGCATAAAACATGTCAATATCATTTTGAATCATGTCAAAACTCTAGGCTTCAAGGTAAATCTGGTAAAGTCAAACCTTGTTCCCTCACGAGTAATTCAGTGGATAGGGCTGGTCTGGGACACCGCCGCTCTCACTCTGAGTCAGAGTGTGGACAATCGCAACAGGTTTCGCAGGAAACTGTTCAGGTTTCTTCACAGTCTGACTACGACACGGAGGGTCTGGGAGTCTCTGGTCGGCTCTCTCAACTGGATTCAACTAACTGTCAAGTTGGGCCGGTTGAAAGTAAAACGATTAATATTGGAAGGCAACAAATATTTCCCGCTCTTACCGGCGGGAAAATTATGGCCCATCCCGAAATTAATCCACACCTTGCTAGCGGTCTGGGCGAAGAGGGAAACATTGCACTCAATAATGTCATGGACCTCTCCTCCACCAACGGTATGGGTAGACACGGATGCGTCAGGCACAATAGGTTGGGGATTTCAGTCAAATCAGGGGCACCAGGGTCAGGGGCTTTGGTCCTACTTAGAAATCTCGCACATCAATGTCAAAGAATTACTAGTCCCCTTATATTTCCTTCAGGCTCACGGCCCGGCGTTACGGGACAAGTCGGTGGCCTTCAGAATGGACAATCTGAATGCAGTCCACTGTATTCAGAAACAAGGGTCAACGAGGTCAAGGAAGTTGCTAAACGTGTCAGAAGAGATTTTTGCTCTAGCCAACAGTCTAGATATTTATCTGCACGCTTCTTATCTCCCAGGCGTAGCGAACGTCTGGGCAGACGCTCTATCCCGGCGACAGAGCACGACAGTAGAATGGGAGCTCAAGCAACCCATTTTCAACCTAATGATTGCAGAGCTCTCCCATCCACAAGTGGATCTTTTTGCGTCCGAGGAGACTCACAAACTCCATCTATACCTCACCCGCCGGGCGAAAACGCCGGCAGGGGGGCCAGACGCCCTAGTGACAGACTGGAACAGATGGAGCTCCATCTATCTGTTTCCGCCGCCAGATGCGTCACTAATGTGCCACGTAGTGAACAAACTACGAGATTATCGAGGCTTAGTCTCGCTAATCGCGCCACTGTGGCCGGCGCAGTTGTGGTACCAGCAATTGAAAATGTGGTGCCCGGACCCGGTATCGCTCCCGGTCGGGTATTTCCACTTAGACGCGATTGGCAACCTCGCGACCTCGCTGACTTTTGCATTATGGACATTCAGGAGGCCAAGTGGCTAGCACCATACGGTAGAGATGTGACAAATAAATTACTTAATCAATATACTCAGTCTACAAAACGACAGTATCAATCACATTGGCAAGCCTTTACTTCTTGGATCGTTAGGACAGAACAAACTGTACCCTCAGTGGCATTAGTTTTTAATTATTTAAATTATCTGTTTGAGCAGAAACGTTTATCTGTGGTAACATTAAAAAATCACTTAACTGCGATTAGAGTGCCCTTTTTAGACCTTACAGGTCTCTCCATACCGGTGGCGGAGGAAACAGGTTTTATGAGAGCATGTTTTAAACTCCGCCCACCTCCCCGTCAGCTCATGCCTACTTGGTCTCTGGACAAAGCTTTGTCTTTGCTTCACTCTCGTCTGTACCAAAATACTGCAGACTTTGCATTAATCTTAAAAAAGGCGGTTTTCCTTTTGGCTTTAGCCACCGGAAACAGAGTGTCTGAGCTGGCGGCGATGAGCAACACACCTAATTGTCTTAGGTTTGGTAGACTTAATGAATGTATTTCCATTGCACCCTCCCCAGGTTTGTAGCCAAGAATGAGCATAGTGCACACGTGTTTTCTGAGTTCACGGTGCCGGCGTTAAAAAGGGGAAAGGTGCATCATAATTTATGTCCAGTACAAGCTCTAACCAAATATTTGAGAGTAGCTCCTCACAACCCCCAAGGTGCTTTATGGGTAGCAAGTACGGGTAAACGCTTACTTAAACGGCGATTAGCCTCTCTTCTGGTAGAAGTCATTAAAGAAAGTAATCCCGGCGTTGTGGGTCGGGCCCACGATTTACGCAAATGGGCAGCCTCTTTACGTTTCCTGAAATTTTTTTCAGTTGAAGACATAGCGTCCACGCAGTTGTGGGCGTCTAATCATACGTTTCTGTCTAGATGCTTGTCAGTTGCTCTAGACAAACCTTCCTTACCATGTATAGCTTTAAGGCAGAGGGTCTAGGCGGCCCTGCAGTCACTTTTGTTTACTTTCATGGGAAAGGGGGGGGGGGGGGGTGCAGTCAGTTGACACAGGACACCCTAGACCCCGCCGGAGTATGAGAGCTGTGATACAATTTAAGGTTAAAATGTGTTATGAAAATTTCTCAGTGAGAAATTGTGCTAGTACAATGTTAAGTACAAAACAACGGTGTTGTTAGAGTAGTTTAGCTGCGAAAGCAATTTAGTTTTAGATTATTGGAGTTCCTTTGCAATTTATCTCCAAGTTTATGTTGGGGTTTATTATGTGCACATGTAAACTTATAACTTGTTATTTTTTGTCACCACTCGTTGAGTGGGGTGCCTTTGTAACTACAGATCTGTGTTCAGAATCTTCAGGGTTACCAATTTTTGTCCCGCAGGCTTCTTTGAACCACGCACCTGCCTGAACACCCTTGTTCTTGTATTTGTCCGGCTACGCCAATAATTAAATATATTATCAAAGTAAGAATACTATGTGGTTGTTTTTATTATCTGCTTTTCTAGAGTTATGATATGATTACGAATGTCCCCCTCCAGTCTTAGAAATCAGGCATGTTCGTCAATGATGGAGGGGCCACTAATAAATTATAGGTTTGACTCCTGTAAGGAGATAAAGAAAACCTAATATTTAGTAGTGGCCCCGTAATCATTGACGACTGGGGCCCTCCCGACCGTCCCCTTCCCATTCGTTGATATATTAAGGATTTTGGTTTACTTGATATGTCAGTGAAGGAAGAATGACGCCTGAATCAGCGTCTGGTCAGAAATCCACACAAGTACATCCACGATATGATGGAAAGCTTATTGGATAGTTATTCTTATTTTCTTTTTGTTTTTATTTTTTACGAAGTTTTTTCGTAGTGAGAACCCAATTCATAATGACTGAAGCCATGAGTGAGGTCGCGTGCGCTCATGATGAAGGCTCCTCAGTTTTTAAATGCTCTGCGCGGTAGATTCAAAACTACGGCGGATTAGTGTTTGAAGAGGATGCCTTATGTAATAGGCATGTTCGTCAATGATTACGGGGCCACTACTAAATATTAGGTTTTCTTTATCTCCTTACAGGAGTCAAACCTATATTCTGGACCTAGAGGATTTATCAGCAACATTGGCACTACACATGCTTGCAAAATGATCTTTTTCACCACACTTCCGACATTCTTTCCCAAAAACTGGACACCTACTCTTTGCAAATACACGTGAGAGACCACAAAACTTACACTTTCTAGACACACTGTTAGAACTAAATGCCTGGTTAGAATTGCCTGGTCTTGACCTAACTTTATTCACAGTTTGAGGGTTCAGGACTTTGGTTTGTGACTTGGCACTCTCAGCAGCTTTACAGGCATCAATACAAATCTCCAGAGTTAGATTTCTCATTTTAAGTAGCTCAGTACGAACACTGGAGTCCTGAATACCCAACGCAATTCTGTCTTTCATCAAAAACGTTTTACAGGAGTCACAATAATCACACATCTTTACAAGAGTTTGCAAATCTGAATAAAATTGATCAAAAAGCTCTCCCTCTTGTTGTTGTTGTTGTTGTTGTTGTTGTTCCCTAAGCTGCCTGGCCGAACAGCCCCGAGTCCCTGAGAAAGGCCATGGCCACGATCGGGCTTTCCCACAGAGCTCTCATTGAGTGTAGATTGTGTTGTTGGCGTAAGTGGTTGTGTGAAATGCAGTCTTCTATGATGTGTTTAATGGTATGGGGTGCTGTGTTACATCCCGGGCAGGTGTCGACAACGGAGTCATCCAGTCTCTTCTGATAGCTCAGGAGAGCTGGATGGTGTCCGCATCTCAGCCTGGCCAGGTGGACTCTGTCCTCGCGAGGAAGGGAGGATTCGGAAGGATGGATTTCGGGAGGTCGTGCATGCAGCTGCGTGTTGTCTGTGAGTGAGTGGATGGATCGGTGAGAGATATGAGTATGGATGTGCTTCTGGAAGTTGGTTCGGGGTGGGCAGGGAGGGAGAGAGGACAATAATTGTGTGTGATACCGTGTGCTGGGTGTTGTTTTGATATTTCTTGGTGTCTGTGGGTGTGTTGCCATGTAGTTTAGTGGGTGGTCTTGGTTCGTGGAGGCTGCTGCCAGGAATTGAGTGCCTCTCATGTCCAGATGGTCTTTGACTTTGAGGATTTTGGTTTCTTGATGTAGGTGATCTGTGGGTGCAGTAGCTGTGCAGCCTGTAATGATCTTCAGTGCTTTGTTTTGAATAGTCTGTAAGGTCTTATGATGTGTTTCAGCTAGGTTAGAAGCCCAGGCTGGGCTTGCGTATTCCATCACTGATCTTATGTATTGTTTATATACTGTGGTGGTAGTTTCTTTGTTGTGTCCAAATTTTGTGTGAGCAAGTGACCTGAGGGCGTTAAGTCTGGGTGTCAGTTTCTTTTTAATGTTTGTGGTGTGCTGTTTGAATGTCATATGAGTATCATATGTTACTCCTAGGATTTTGGGTGTGTGTGTATGTGTTAGGGGTGTGTTGTTTATGGTGAGTTGAGGGATGTATTCGTGTTCTCCTGTCCAACTTGTGAGCAGGGTTGCGGTGGATTTGGCTGGGGCTAGATTAAGTCTGTTTGTAGTGCACCAGCCATGTAGTGTGTTGAGATAGGGTTGAAGGAGATCTGTTGCTCTTTTTGGGTTATGGTGTGTGCATGTGAGTGTTATGTCATCTGCATAGGAGGCTAAGTTTATTTGGGGCGTATTGGGTGTAGTTATATCGTGCATGTACAGATTGAAGAGTGCGGGCGATAGGACGGATCCTTGTGGGACTCCGTTTGGAAAGTTTCTGATTTTAGATGACTGACCGGCAAAAGATACGACTGACCGGCAAAAGATACGACTGACCGGCAAAAGATCCCTCTTGTTGGTTCCTAGTATTAAACATGAATCTCTCATATGTAACATTAACTTCCCCAATGGCAAACTGGTCAAATTTGTCGATAATGTCTTTCACTGTTCTGTTAGCTTCTTCACTGTCAAACTGGAATCCATTGTACACCTTGAGGGCGTCGTCTGCTAGGTATTGTAGGAAAGTAGCTACTTGAATGTTCTTTTCTTCAGTGTGTATCTTTGCAAGAAGAGCATACATACTCCAACGTTGTTTAAACAGCTTCCAGTTTTCCGCCACATTTGTTCCCAAACAGAAGGGTTGGGGATTCTTGACACCAGCATGTCGGCAGTCTTGGTGAGGGGCAGAGCTGTTGTCATTCATCCTGGCAGGCTTGTAGATCACAGGTACATGTATCAGTAAGTTGCTAGAAGATAACTTGACTCACGGCAGGAGAAATCAGCAGGTTCATATTGGTCCGACATTCGCAGATTTGAATGTTTCGGCAAGGGCAGCAACACAACACAACAGCATTTCTTCCAATACACAGCATACTCGGGATTATCCTCTCATCTCCACCTTCACCAGGCTGCAACCATGTTTCGTGTTCTTGTTTGTAGTAGTAATGGGCATGGTGAGTTCAGGTATAGAGGTCAATGCAGGTAATGAAGAAGAGACGGGTGGAGTGAGACAGCTGTGTTTATTCTCTAGCCGTTAGTAGCGGGCAGACCCCCTTGCATTGTGGGTAATGAGTTAGGTGGCACCAAGCGCGGTTTATTCAAATCACGTAACAACTTGAGATCTAGAAACTATATAAGTAAAAGGAACAGTCAGGGTAAGCTATGGGTATGGCAGAGATCGCCCACCGTTATTATTATCAAACTATTGGCTTCTTTACTTGGCAGTAGATATTGACATTGAGCTGTCTTGGTGGGCCGGTTTTCTGGATCACTTTCTCCCTCATGTTTAGCCCCATTAGTTTTCAGATGTTAAGATGCTTGCCCCATTAGTTAGTCGATTTTAAGACCTTTCGCCCCATTTCTTCGTCAATATTTAGACCTTTCGTGCTATTTAGGTGTCGAGTTTTTCCCTGGCGAACGATAGTGAGCCTGTAATGTTGGAAGAACCGGCCTTTGGCCGGAAATTTTTTCTACCGAAAAATGTACAAATTAATCTAGAAGGGGGATCTAATGGATGTTATTTTTTTATTTGATGGAGGTCAAGGGAGGAAACTAGAAAAATAATGAATACATGCAAAAATTATAGAGGTCTAGGGAGGAAACTAGAAAAATAATGAATACATGCAAAAATTATAGAGGTCAAGGGAGGAAACTAGAAAAATAATGAATACATGCAAAAATCGCCCAAAAAGTGAACCATCTCCCCTTAACCCTTTCACGCACGTATGGACGCAGATTAGCAAGCAGTAATAGACTTCTCTCACTCTTATAATAACCTCTCCAAAATTAGTTTTCTACCCACAGCTAACTCAAAGACAACTGCAGAGGTTGACGTAAATAAACTAAAGGTGTCTAAACACCCCTGATGGTCACAAAGGCTTTAAAGTATCCCAGAATAGGCTCAAATGGCGTCCTGTGCATTAAATGGTTAAGGGGAGATGGTTCACTTTTTGGGCCATTTTTGCATGTATTCATTATTTTTCTAGTTTCCTCCCTAGACCTCCATCAAATTTAAAAAAAAACATCCATTAGATCCCCCTTCTACATTAATTTGTACATTTTTCGGTAGAAAAATGTCCCGGTCGAAGGCCTATTATTCCAACATTACAGGCACACTATCGTTCCCCAGGGAAAAAATTGACACTTAAATAGCACGAAAGGTCTAAATATTGATAAAGAAATGGGGTGAAAGGTCTTAAAATCGACTAACTACTGGGGCAAACATCTTAACATCTGAAAACTAATGGGGCTAAACATGAGAGAGAAAGTTGTCCAGAAAACCAGCCCATGTCCCCTTAAGTATTAACTTCATTGGGGAAATATAATCATGTAAGCAATCTTAATATAATCATGTAAGCAATCTTAATATAATCATGTAAGCAATCTTAATATAATCATGTAAGCAATCTTAATATAATCATGTAAGCAATCTTAATATAATCATGTAAGCAATCTTAATATAATCATGTAAGCAATCTTAATTCATTTCTTAAACAAAGTACAGTGGCGCTAATAAGTCATATCCCAGCTGTCATTATATTTGGCTCGCTCTGTGCTGTATTAATGTCTGTCAGATGTTGAATAGGGTGGGTAAGTGTAGGAACATGTTTGCATATTTCACTCGATATGAAGAAATGAAGCTTAGATATTGCTGTTACCAATTATTGATCAAAACATACTTGGTGCCGAGCCATAACTTATTAGCGCGACTGTACAGTACTGTATACTGTATTACATAGAATGGGGTAATAAGGGAGTTACAAGTACCAATTGAGAGTTTCAGGCTATAAGCAAGTTGGAGCCGTTAACATCGATATCATACATAAATGCAAAAATGACGCAGGTTTTTAATGGATTCAAAGTACGTTGTATTTAATTTAATGTGTTAGTAAGTGTCCTACAACCGTATTCAACCTGGTAATTCTGCTAAATATCGATGTCTACAGCTCCAACTTCCTTATAGCTCGAAACTCGTAAGTGGCCAATTGTGTGAATGTTAAATCATGAAAAATTGCACAAATTAAAGATAATGTCGGTGGTCGGACGGAAGAAATAATCTCCTATACCCTGTTCCAAATAGGTCGACCAGAAATTGTGAACCTTAACCTCTATTAACTCAAAAAGGGCTAAAGCAAATGGGCTGTAAATTTCCACACCTATTTTCTGGCTGACCCTTCCCAAATGGTAGAATTGTCAGCTGGATTACTCTAGTCATTTGTGAGTTGTTGTTGTTGTTGTTGTTCCCCAAGCTGCCTGGCCGAACAGCCCCAAGGCCCTGAGCAAGGCCAAGGCCATAACCGAGCGCCCCCACAGAACCCTCCCTGCCGACCACAATAAAGCCTGAGTGACCGAAGCCACTCCATGGCGGGGAGCTGAGGAGGGTGCGGAAATGCCCGGGAAACCAAAGCCCCACCCAGGGCCCTGTGTCCCTCAGCAGTTATGAAGAGAGAGTTGAGGGGCAAGGGAAAAATGTGACGCTTTGGCTTCCAATCTTGGTAGATTGGGAGGTCAATCCACGTTAGAGACGCCGTCACTTGAAATCTAGAAAATATATAAGTACAGTAAAAGGAACAGTCAGAGTAAGCTATGGGTATGGCAGAGATTGCTCAGTTCTCACCCTGATAGACCAGCCCATCACCACAGTCATTTGTGAGTTATAGAGGTTGATGTTCAAGAGTTTTGGCCTACATACTTGGAACAGAGTATAGTACCGAATCTTAAACAAAATGAAACTGGAGACCACGGGATTGGCTGGAATCCTGTGACTGGGGGGATGGTTCACTTTTTGGCCGATTTTTGCATGCATTCATTATTCTCCTAGTTTCCGCCCTAGACCTTCATCAAATTAAAAAAAAACATCCATTAGATCCCCCTTCTAGATTAATTTGTACATTTTTCGGTAGAAAAAGTTCTTCCATTACAGGCTAACTTTTGTTTGCCAGGGAAAAAAAATCGACACCTAAATAGCATGAAAGGTCTAAATATTGACGAAGAAATGGGGCGAAAGGTCTTATAATCGACTAAATAATAGGGCAATCATCCTAACATTTGAAAACTAAGGGGGCTAGACATGAGGGAGAAATTGGTCCAGAAAACAGGCCCATCTTAAGTTATTAAATGTTGGGACAGTTGGCCGAGGTCTTGGCTACATCATTGCCTGTAATATCAGCGTAAAGCTGGTATCACACGAGCGCTTTTTCCCTCAACATTTATCCTCAACAGTAGTCTGGCAGCTTATGAGGTCAACATTTAAAATATTGTGGTTACCTAAATTCATCTACCATCAGTCTAGTTTCCGATACCAGTGCAAAATATTCCAGAAATGATGCCAGAATTTTTTTCATCATCGAATGTTGACTATAAAAGCTCTCGTGTGATACCGGCTTTACCATTTCACATTAGCATATGGAGCTAAAAGTAATCTAAAACCTTCTACACCAATCCCATGTAATAACCATACTCCATATGTTACATCAATATGCCTTCCATTTTATTACCAACTTAACCAATGTATCTAATTTTCAATAACACTTATAAAAGACACTAATCTCCTCTCTCCCAGTTTGTACATTTGAATACAACACTGCTTCTGTTGTGAACATAGTTGTTGTTGTTGATGTGTTTATTTTATACTAGCCCACTGGGCCAGGGCCCTCATAAGGCTAGTGTTCGGTGAGGAGGTGCAAAGTCAAGTCATGTAACTGTCAGTTGTCAGATATCATCATAAAGTTTGGTGGCTCTCAGGAATTGTTGCAGAGGAGCGAAAGTGAAGGTGGTTGACTCAGAAAGAATAGAGTGTAATGAGGCGTGCTGCAGGAATCGTCGTCGTTCTGGTTCATACACCGGACAGACACAGAGAAACTTACGGACTGTTAATGGGGTGTGACATAGTTGACACTCAGGGGTGGACATCAAATAACCATGAGTAAGACGCGTGTGACCAATACGCAAACGCATTAATACCATTTGGTCCGCTCGAGATGAAGCAATCGACGAAGGCCACAAGGAAATGTCATCTTTAAGTGAACGGAAATTATTAGAATCAGGCTGTGAACGCCACTCAGTACGCCATGCATCAAGTATGCATTGCTGCAAGACTGGGAAAATATCCTTTGGCCTCTGGAGAATAAGAGAGGGAGAACCATGACAAACCTCTTTAGCAAGAAGGTCCGCATTCTCATTCCCCTCGATGCCCACATGTGCAGGGATCCAACATAGTGTGAACGAAAGACCCCCGCACTGTAACAGGTGCATTTCATGTAAGATGGTTTTCACTAACGGGTCGGTAGGAGCGTCAACGCATAACGCCTGCAGAGCGCTTCGAGAATCACTGCAAATGACAGTATGGGAAGAGGCTGTTGTGAACATAGGAAGTCCTCTTAACTTATTTAATGGATTTTTGTTATTAACTTATTTAGACTTTTCTATTTGAGATAAGCGTATCTCTTTCCTCATAAATGTTGTCAGTAGGGTTTTGAATCACCCTGTATATACAGTAAATATACAAAATGAATACAATAATAAATACAGTTTTAGATGTAGGCTAGATTAATCCTACCTGGAGTGGTTGTCGTTCCTGTGAGTGTGAGTGAAGCAATGGTTGTTCTGCTGCTACCTCACCCTCCCCCTCCTCCTCCCCTTCATCCCCCCATGGACTCCACTCTCCCTCACTGTCATCGTCACCCATGGTCTATCACTTGTATCACTATCTGGAAGGTAAATAGGCTTAAGGGGGGGATCACCTGTTTTTTTTTATCTTTCTCTCTGTTTCTCTCTTTCCCTGGCTTGTATCCATTCGGCCTCATTCAGCCAACTGTTTTAAGAAGTTTATCCCCATCCAGGTGTCAATTTCTTTCAGCATTGTACGAAGAAATCCGGCTTTGCCGGAGAAATTTTTCTATCGAAAAATGTACAAATTTAGCTTGCTGTCAAAACAAAAATATATATAGGCCCTATGCTGGCTCGCTACTGCTCGCCAGGAAAATATTGACACCTGGATGGGGGTAAACGTCTTAAAACAGCAGGCTGAATGGATACAAGCCAAAGAGAGAGGGAGAGAAAGAGAAAAAAAGTGAGGTGGGCCCCCTTACCCATGCTGTAGCACCCACATATTTTTCACTATATTTTAGCTGTATTTACTGTATATGATTTTGTGAAGTTTAAGAAGAATGTGTGGTAGTGAAAAAGTTAAGTGGGATAGTTTAAAGCCTGTTAATTGCTGGAGGCTCTTTCTAAACTGAATAAAATGGTCAAATAGTAGCCAGAATATAGTTAAAAGGACGCCACCGGTACAGAAGGGGTTAATACAATTTATATTATGCCATTGTACTAAACCCGGTATCACACAAGAGCTTTTATAGTCAACATTTCTGGAATAATTTGCACTGGTATCGGAAACTAGACTGGTGATAGATAAATTTAGGCTACAGATATATAATAAATGTTTACCTCATAAGCTGCCAGATCAGTGTTGAGCAAAAATGTTGAGGGAAAAAGTGCTCGTGTGATACCGGCTTAAAAAGGTAAACCACAAAATTAGCAAACTCATGACATGGAGAATTTCCACTTAGTCAGTATCACTAGTCCTATCTGTGGTAAGATCCTGTGTAGCGGGAGGAACTGTTTTCCACTTAGTCAGTATCACTAGTCCTATCTGTGGTAAGATCCTGTGTAGCGGGAGGAACTGTTTTCCACTTAGTCAGTATCACTAGTCCTATCTGTGGTAAGATCCTGTGTAGCGGGAGGAACTGTTTTTCAGATGCCTATTTACTAAGAATCATTGAACAATATATTTAACCTAGCCTAACCAAAACCTAACCTAACCTAGTATATTAGTAGACTATTTATGAATGTAAAATGTAAAAATATATTGTAACATTACCAAATTATTGAGATAAATACAGGTCCACCCGCTACACAGGATTATACCTTATCTATTACCATTGTACGTCCCATACCCTTATCAAGTGGTGTAGGAGGCCTATAGGGGACAGATAATGTGTAGCACAGTTGGTTATGTACCTTTAAGGGGACATGGGCCGTGTTTCTGATCCCCCCCTTCTTCCTCCTGGTTTAGCCCCATTAGTGTTTAGATTTTATAACGTTTGGCTCATTTGTTTGTCTATAATAAGACCTTTCGCCCATTTCTTTGTCAATATTAAGACCTTTCGTGCTATTTAGGTGTCGATTTTGTTCCTGGCGAACGATAGTGAGCCTGTAACTTTGGAAGAACCGGACTTCGGCCGGAACATTTTTCTACCGAAAAATTTACAAATCAATCTAGAAGGGGGGTTTAATGGATGTTGTTTAACCTAAGAAGTGCGCATGGGGGTAATTAGACACCTCTGCCTGTGCTGACATATTTGAGCTGTTTCCATCACTAAAATATTAATTTTACCATATATAGCATTAATACTTATCCATATGCGCCTATTATGGGTTGATTATAAAGGTATTAACCTGAAACAACAATAAAACGAGTGAAAACAGCGTTTGGATGGTCAAAATCGGAGATACAGGCCACGAGTTATATAATGTATGGGTGAGGCAACCTGCTTTCCTGCCAATTTCCCCCAAGGCCACTGAGACACAGTCGATCGATACTCTCTCTCTCTCTCTTGCACTCGCTTGCTAACAGTGTTGACAATGCCCTGCTTGCAACTCGCTAATGTTAGCACGAAAATATACCTCAGAATAAGGGAATAACAGGGAAAATAGGTGATAACTGAAGGAGGGGAGGTAGAGGAGTGACATTTTGCATGGCCCAGGGGCAAAAAAAAAAAAAAAAAAAATTGTTTGATGTTTAACCCTTCCTACCCGGTCTGCCTTAGGTAATGACAGCACGAAAGAAGGGCCAATACCCGGTATGCCTTATCTAAGGCATGAGCTTAATAGCCTAATTAAGCTTGGTCCGAACGCCGTGCGTACGACGTATGTCAACAAACCCAAGCGTTCGTCACCGCACCTCCGAAAACAAGAAGGAGAAGACTCCTCAATGTTATTGTTATGACGTCATGACGAAATTAGTGTCTGAAAAGCCCCCATATTGGCAACATCTCTGCAATATTGGCTCCACTGAAATCGTCATCACAACTGAACCAGTTGACTTACAGAGCTCTACTCAATGCCAAAATACAGATTGAAAACCGCACTACGATTATAGATGAGTGGGAAAGTTCTAGCAGTGAAAATAAACATAAATACGGTAGCCTAGGCCTAGACGTTTTTCGGCCATATTGCCCGGGTAGGGGCGACCGTCATTGGCTGAGACAGCCCGGGTAGGAAGGGTTAAAGTTTTTTTTTTTTTTTTCTGACTCTTAAGAGTCTTCCCGCAGTCCGCCGGGGGAACTCTTAAGAGTCTTCCCGCAGTTCCCGGGTTAAGGGGGGTGACCTGCTTTTTGTTATTTCTGTCCTTTTCTCTCTTTCTCTGGCTTGTATCCATTCGGCCCCATTCAGCCAACTATTTTAAGACGTTTATCCCCATCTAGGTGACAATTTCTTCCTGGCGAGCGATAGCGAGCCAGCATTATATGAAGAAATCCGGCTTCGCTGGAGAAATTTTTCTATCGAAAAATGTACAAATTTAGCCTGCTGTCAAACAAAAATAAAAAATATGCTGGCTCGCTACCGCTCACCAGTAAAAAATTGACACCTGGATGGGGATAAATGTCTTAAAACAGTAGGCTGAATGGGGCCAAATGGATACAAGCCTGAGAAAGATAGAAAAGGACAGAACAAAAACAGGTCACCCCCCTTAAGTTTGAAGGAGGCCTAGGGAGGAAACTATAATAATAATAAAAGGATACATAAATGATGCAATTAATAAGCTCATCTCCCCTTTAAACAAATCCTTGATGTACCAGTACAGACTTATTAATTTTATTTTTTACATTGTTCTTAACACCAATATCACCCCAAATCTTATTAATGAAAGTACAGTAAAAGTCCTTTAATCCGACGACCGATGATTCGAATCTCCCAATAGTCCGAATTTTTCAATTTGAGGCCAAATCCGAATTCACCCGATAGTCCGAATTTCAAGAAGTCCCAAAGTCCCCTTTTTGAGGCATTAGTCCACTCAAATGACACATAATGGAGCACACACATATCATATGTTCATGAATTCACTTTAAAAGTTTACCATTGTCATTGTAGCCTATTACCTACTTCAAAACATTCAGATTAATGGTCAAAGGAAGCTACTGATATAAACGTAAACACCACATCGTATGCTAGAGAGTTTGTTTTGCTCTTGCACGCATCCTTGGGACGCTCCGATGCGCTACTGGCTTGCACCGCATTTTCTGCAAGCGCATTCAGTCTTAAGCTTGAAAACGCACCTTTGGACGTTCCGATATGCTACTATTTATAGTTCAGTGATCGGAGCGTCCCAAGGGTGCTTTCAAGACAACAAGACAAGGGTGCTTTCAATACAATATAATATAACAGAGCACATCACAAAAGGAAAATTACAAGAACCTCTCAGGGAAGTGCCGTTGTTAAGGCATTACTTCCCGAACCACATCTGATCTGATCTTCAAGAGCAAGACAAACTCGCTAGTAGACGATGCGGACATATGGTGTTTACGTTTATATCAGCAGATTCCTTTGACCATTAATCTGAATGTTTTGAAGTAGGTAATAGGCTACAATGACAATGGTAAACTTTTGAAGTGATTTCATGAACATATGATATCCTATGTGTGCACCATTGTGTCATTTGGGTGGCCTAATGCTTCAATGTTTTCGTCAGGCCATTAATACACAGGTTCATAGGGGTAAAGTCCGATAATCCGAAAAATCCACTAATCCGAACGAAGGCCGGTCCGCTGCCCTTCGGATTAACGGAAGTTTACTGTATGTGATTTCCTGAGGATTGGAACCCAGGATATCACATACAGAACTTACATGCTCTAACCATTACACCATCAAGACAGTTCATTAGATTATGGTAATGTTCAATAAGAAATTTGGGGCCAACGTTTCAGAATACACTTATGCCTGTACCGAACATCAATATCCAGTAGCCTACAGTGAAACGTCTTTTATCTGCAAATTCAGTCTCTTGTCCTAATGGCGGCGTTCCAGGGAACCCTGTTAACCCGGGAACGGCAAGAAAGCTCTTAAGAGGTTTTACTGGGCGACGGCGGCAAAGCTCTTAAGAGGGCCTAAAAAAAACTTTTAAAAGGACCCAGTAGCACTTAATTTTTTTTTTCCTCCATACCTCATATCACTTATCCACATGTGTCAATATCCCCCCCTTCCCCCCCTTCAATTATCACCTATTTTTCCTCTTATTACCATCTTTATTGGTGTATTTATCATGCTAATATCTCCAAACCGGTCTAAACCGTGCTCATGTTGCTAGAGAGGGTATGGATGCGAGAGAATGAGGGAGGAGAGGTTCAATGTGGCTGTAGGCTTGAGAGAGGGAGGGTGTACATCGCGGCTGGCTCACAACTCATGACTGGAGCGGCCGAGTATAATTCGCGATTTTGACCATAAAAATTATATTCCCACTTGTTTTATTGATGTTACAGGTTACTATCTTCATAGTAATGGTAAAATAGGCGCATATGAATAAGTAATAACGATATTTATCGTAAAATGACTATTTTAGGCGGGAAAGATGCCTAATATCGTCGCCCAGTTACATGGTGTCCACTATATACAGCTCGTGCTTTATAGGTTAAGGGCTGCTTCACTTGTCAAGTTCTTGGATTTGAGATCGGCACGTATGGTCCGATCCCAGGTCATCCTCGGTCCACCCCTTGGTGCAGCTCCCTCCACAATCACAGACCTGCATTTTCTCACCCAATTTTGTTCATCCATTCTCTCCACATGTCCATATCATTCCAGTCTACTTGTACGCATCACCTCGCTAATACTCTTTATACCTAAACGTCTCCTCAGCTCAACATTTGTTATTTTATCCTGTAGCCTGGCCCCACACATCCATCTCACCATTTTCATCTCATTACGTTCCATTCTGTTGACATCCTCTACTTTAACGGCCCATGTTTCTGAGGCATACGTCATTGCACTTCTAACACACTTTTCCCTTCAGGGGAAGAGGCATTCTTTTCATGGTCAGGATTGGCAGCAGTTCTCTGAACTTCCCCCAGCCACATCTAATTCTAGCAACAGTGGCAGCCTCGGCCCCACCACCGGCAGAGATGGTATCTCCTAGGTAACAAAACTTGTTCACCAGCTCCAATGACTCATTTCCAAAATTCACAGCCACAGGATCATAACTTAACACAAGCTCGCCTTTGTACACTATGCACTCAAATTTCTCTATTTCTGACTTGTCCTTCGGCCGGGGTCCCTTTATTTTACTACAGCGCTTATTCCCATGGTGCACCCAGCGTCGACAGATGCTACATTGAATCGCGTTAACACCCACACCCTTTCCACACACTGCACATGGGTATGCACCGCTATTTTCCACATTGCCTCGTCTCAATCTACCATGCATAACCTTGGTTTTGTTAATATTGACTCTTAAACCCTTGCTCGCCATGCCCTTGGAATGACAGAGCAACCAGCAGTTTGTGACAGAGGAATATATAATATTTAATACAGTTGTGCAACAACTTTATATATACAGTATATACAGTAAACCCTCGCTCTTTCGTACTTCACTCTTTCGGAATTCCAAGGCTTTCGGACAAGCATTTCAATTCGAACTCATGATTAGGACAAGAGACTGAAACTGCACTTATGTGTGGAACACTCAGTCTTAAAATTTTATGTATGTATGTATGTTCAGCCTTTCGGATTTGTCCGAAAGGCTGAGAAAATACCTCCGTCCTTTTCGGACTACACTTTCGGACTACATTTAACTTCGGACTCATGCTTCAGCCTTTCGGATTTGTCCGAAAGGCTGAGAAAAATTAAATCGCATTCGGACCAAAGAGCCGAGTTTCGGACTTGTCTGGTTAGGTGAATGTGTATTCGGACTTATAAACTTCGGACATTATTTCATTAGTGATAGAATGGGTATGGAAAATGTGCAAACTAGCATGGGAGAAGGGGAGTGCACCCGATGACTGGAAGACTGGCATAATAGTCCCCCTATATAAGGGCAAAGGGGAAAGAGGAGTGTGTGGTAACCACCGAGGAATATGTCTTCTAAGCGTAGTAGGGAAGGTATACAGTAGGGTAGTGATTGAGAGAGTGAGAGTGAGAACGGAGAAATGGATAGGCGACGAGCAGGGAGGTTTTAGGAAGGGAAGAGGATGTGTAGATCAGATTTTTACCCTGAATTGTGTTGTGGAGAAGTATCTGGAGAAGAAACAAAAGGTGTATGTTGCCTTTATGGACTTGGAGAAGGCCTATGACAGAGTGGATAGAGAAGGTTTGTGGAAAGTACTTAGAATATACGGAGTAGAGGGCAAGTTGCTGAAAGCAGTGAAGAGCATGTATGAGGGTGCAAAGGCGGCAGTACGTGTGGAGAGTGAGCAGAGCGAGTTCTTTGACCTGAATGTTGGTTTGAAACAGGGGTGTGTGATGTCCCCGTGGTTGTTTACTGTATATATGGATGGAGTTATGAAAGAAATACTATCAAGAGCAGTGGATGTTGGTGTATCGCTGAAAAGGGAGGGAATTGAGTGGAAGCTACCTATACTGCTGTTTGCGGATGATACAGTTCTGATGAGTGATAATGAATGGGAGTTGCAGGGTCTGGTAAATGAGTTTGGAACAGTGTGCGAAAAACGGAATTTGAAGGTAAATACGGGGAAGAGCAAGGTTATGGTCTTCGAAAGGGGTGAAGTCACAGAGTGTGAGGTGAAGCTGAACGGTCAGGCTATGGAGATCGTCAACTCTTTTAAGTATCTGGGCAGTGTGTTGAGTAAAGATGGGAATATGGATGAAGAGGTGCGGGAGAGGGTACAACAGGGGAAGAGGGTTGTAGGAACGCTAAAAGCAGTAACAAGAAATAGGGTGGTCAGTATGGAAGTGAAGAAGTCCTTGCATGACAGTGTGGTAATCCCGACACTGACTTACGGAAGCGAAGCATGGACGTTGGTTGAGAGACTCAGACCAAGAGTGAGAGCAGTGGAAATGAATTACTTAAGGAGTGCGTGCGGAGTTACATGGAGGGATAGACAGACTAATGAGGAAGTAAGAAGGAGGTGTGGTGTGGAGGTAGATGTGCTGGAAAGTGTGAAAAGGAACAACTTGAGATGGTTCGGCCATATGGAACGTATGGAAAGCGAGAGAATGACTAAGAGGGTGTACGAGAGCGAGGTGGAGGGACAGAGGGGGAGAGGTAGACCGAATATGAGGTGGAAGGATGGAGTGAGGAACTACATGAACGAAGGCGGTGCTGGTTGGGGGGAGGGGCGTCGACTGACTGGGGACAGAGGTGCATGGGGGCGGTTCGTTCGTGGCCACCCCTTCGGGGATCACGGCGTCAGGCAATAGATAGATAGATAGATAGACATTATTTCAGCCTTTCGGATTTGTCTGAAAGGCTGAGAAAAATTATTTCGCATTCGGACCGAAGAGCCGAGTTTCGGACTTATAAACTTCGGACATTATTTCAGCCTTTCGGATTTGTCTGAAAGGCTGAAGTGTGAGTTCGGACTCGGCCCTTTCGGACTTTTGACACTTTCGGACAGGGGTCTCCCCCAATTAGTCCGAAAGAGTGAGGGTTTACTGTATATATATATATATACAGTAAACTTCCGTTAATCCGAAGGGCAGCGGACCGGCTCTCGTTCGGATTAGTGGATTTTTCGGATTATCGGACTTTACCCCTATGAACCTGTGTATGACGAAAACATTGAGGCATTAGGCCACTCAAATGACACATAATGGAGCACACACATATCATATGTTCATGAATTCACTTTAAAAGTTTACCATTGTCATTGTAGCCTATTATCTACTTCAAAACATTCAGATTAATGGTCAAAGGAATCTGCTGATATAAACGTCTTCTTCTTCTTCCGTCTACTAGCGAGTTTGTCTTGCTCTTGAAGATCAGATGTGGTTCGGGAAGTAATGCCTTAACAACGGCACTTCCCTGAGAGGTTCTTGTAATTTTCCTTTTGTGATTTTCCTTTTGTGACGTGCTCTGTTATATTATATTGTATTGAAAGCACCCTTGTCTTGTTGTCTTGAAAGCACCCTTGGGATGCTCCGATCACTGAACTATAAATAGTAGCGTATCGGAACATCCAAAGGTGCGTTTTCAAGCTCAAGACTAATACGTCCAAAGGTGCGTTTTCAAGCTCAAGACTGAATGCGCTTGCAGAAAATGCGGTGCAAGCCAGTAGCGCATCGGAGCGTCCCAAGGATGCGTTCAAGAGCAAAACAAACTCTCTAGCAGACGATGTGGAAGAAGAAGAAGACGAAGGTGTTTACGATTATATCAGTAGCTTCCTTTGACCATTAATCTGAATGTTTTGAAGTAGATAATAGGCTACAATGACAATGGTAAACTTTTAAAGTGAATTCATGAACATATGATATGTGTGTGCTCCATTATGTGTCATTTGAGTGGCCTAATGCCTCAAAAAGGGGACTTTGGGACTTCTTGAAAGGTGCGTTTTCAAGCTCAAGACTGAATGCGCTTGCAGAAAATGCGGTGCAAGCCAGTAGCGCATCGGAGCGTCCCAAGGATGCGTTCAAGAGCAAAACAAACTCTCTAGCAGACAATGTGGAAGAAGAAGAAGACGAAGGTGTTTACGATTATATCAGTAGCTTCCTTTGACCATTAATCTGAATGTTTTGAAGTAGATAATAGGCTACAATGACAATGGTAAACTTTTAAAGTGAATTCATGAACATATGATATGTGTGTGCTCCATTATGTGTCATTTGAGTGGCCTAATGCCTCAAAAAGGGGACTTTGGGACTTCTTGAAATTCGGACCATCGGGTGAATTCGGATTTGGCCTCAAATTGAAAAATTCGGACTATTGGGAGATTCGAATCATCGGTCGTCGGATTAACGGACTTTTACTGTATATATATATATATATATATATATATTGTATATATATATATATCTATATATATATATATATATACCGGTATATATACAGTATATATATACAGTATTATATATATATATATATATATATATATATATATATATATATACCGTATATATACTGTATATATATACTGTACAGTATAAAAAAAAAAAAAAAAAAAATCCTTTTTACCACCTGTAGGATTTGTTTTTTACATCATGCCTGTAAGGAGGGTTATGGAGCTCCTATCTTACTTTCAACCATCGTGGCAATTTTACCAATACATCTAAACTTCGTTAGATGTGGAAACAGCCTCCCGAAAATCTGAACCCAGGGCGGGAATCGAACCCGGGACCCTTGGGTTATGAGGCAGACACGTTACCACGAGACTAATAAAGGTACCTCACTCAGCCTGGTAGTCTAAGTGTATTTCCGCTTCTTGTTCAGTTTAAGCTAACCTATTTTCACTGACTTTACACACCATGCACCCCTTGCTCAAGAGCTGGGCTAGCGTGGGTGGATGAGGACTTCAGTGAACAGTTGCCACAGATTGCTAGATCACACCGTCCTGGCATCAAACAATGACACACTATCTAGCCCGAGACTAGAACCATCATCCTCACAGTTTGCAGGCAAGTACTCTATGCTATGATATACCGGTACCGGTATTATGGTACAGTATATATATTTTTATTTTTTTATTTTTTGTTTTATATATACCGGTATATATATATACAGTACTTGTATATAGCGTTAACATTCAAGACAGCTAGAGCCGCCTTATTTACCAAGTTTTCTTTATGTTTTTTCAAAACATAATTGATTTATTGTCATCCTCATATACAGTAAAAGTCCTTTAATCCGACGACCGATGATTCGAATCTCCCAATAGTCCGAATTTTTCAATTTGAGGCCAAATCCGAATTCACCCGATGGTCCGAATTTCAAGAAGTCCCAAAGTCCCCTTTTTGAGGCATTAGGCTACTCAAATGACACATAATGGAGCACACACATATCATATGTTCATGAATTCACTTTAAAAGTTTACCATTGTCATTGTAGCCTATTACCTACTTCAAAACATTCAGATTAATGGTCAAAGGAAGCTACTGATATAAACGTAAACACCACATCGTCTGCTAGAGTTTGTTTTGCTCTTGAACGCATTCTTGGGACGCTCCGATGCGCTACTGGCTTGCACCGCATCGTCTGCAAGCACATTCAGTCTTGCGCTTGAAAACGCACCTTTGGACGCTCCGATACGCTACTATTTATAGTTCAGTGAACGGAGCGTCCCAGGGTGCTTTCAAGAGCAAGACAAACTCGCTAGTAGACGATGCGGACATGTGACAATAATAAGAAGAAGGTGTTTATGTTTATATCAGCAGATTCCTTTGACCATTAATCTGAATGTTTTGAAGTAGGTAATAGGCTACAATGACAATGGTAAACTTTTGAAGTGATTTCATGAACATATGAGCCGATATGTGTGCACCATTGTGTCATTTGGGTGGCCTAATGCCTCAATGTTTTCGTCAGGCCATTAATACACAGGTTCATAGGGTAAAGTCCGATAATCCGAAAAATCCACTAATCAGAACGAGGGCCGGTCCGCTGCCCTTCGGATTAACGGAAGTTTACTGTAAATAATAATAATAATAATAAGCATGTTACTTATTTCTCATAAGCGCCAATTTTTCCGAAGAATTCACTAGCGCTCGAAAAGAGAAAGAAAAAAGAACAAAAATCAATGCATCAAAAGAAGGCTCATATACAACACACATTTAACAATCACCAGCAGTGGCAAAATAGCCTAAACTCTATAGCCATCTGTCATGACACCTCTCTCAAGATCATAGCTTCTCTCAAAGAGAAAAGTCTTAAGTTGTCTCTTGAAGCATTCAACAGAACTCAGTTGTCTCATGGACAGCGGCAACCTGTTATACAACCTCGGAGCCATGTAGGAGAATGACCTCTCAAAGAAAGAAGACTGCTGGAAAGCCCTTGGTTCATCAAGACGAAAAGGGTCATTGTCATGACGCACAACTACACCATGGTGTGCCGGTGGGCGCCTGAGCATCTGTTAGGGTACAAAAACAGGTTGCCGGTATTTCGTTTTTGTGAGTAACGCTCATGCCATTTATTGGGTGAATCGCACCCACCGCATCGTTCAAAACAGGAAGAAGGTCAAGTCGAAGGATTCATTGGACGCAATGCTTTTTTTACGGTGTTATTTTTCGGTGTAATCGGGGTTTTTTCAAGTGTCGATAACAAAATTCCTCCATGCGGACTATAATGAGAAAAATATGGCGAGTCTATTGGTCCCTATTTTCCCTAATAAATTATTTCTAATAGTGCGGCGAAAGATGTCTTTAACCCTTGTCTAGCGGGGCCGGACTTAAGTCGGTCTAGAGAAGAAAGGACTATGTGGCGGGGACCGACTTAAGGCGGTGTGCAATTCTGAGCAATATTTGGATCTGAGAGACGAGCGGTGGGAGGAGCGTAGGTCGGCTCTGACCGTTCGGCACGGCTCCCGCGCCAGCACTGGGCCCTACTCCACACACACCCACACTCACTGCCTCGCTACACAGGGAATTATGTAAGGAAATTACCGTATTTTAGCAATTTTGCCCTTCGGTTGCACGATCGTTGCAAGAGAACGCGTGGTCATAGAAGGATGGTTCTGGTGTCATTGGAAAGCTCAATTATCGCCCTTTCAGGGATACATAATTGTATTACGCTCTGGCTCTTGTTTATGCATGAAAAAGAGCACGGAAACAAGGTCGTTTAGGGTAAAACCACCCGCTTGGCGGGTAGTAGAAGTTACTGACGAGCCCGCTCGTAAGGCGTTAATGATATATATATATATATATATATATATATATATATATATATATATACTGTAAGATGGGGCAACCGGGCACTTTGAGGGGAAACGGGCACATGCTAAAGTTATTTGCAAACTTTACTACATAAAACCTCTGCTTTTATTATTTACTTTTCTTTTGAGGTGCTAAATATGTAACTTAATGCCCCAGGTCTAATATATTTCAAAATAAGCCATTGCAAAGGCTTATTCCTCAATACCTTCACCTGACCTGACCTGACCAGAAGTGACGATTTCCGAAAATTCGCCAAATTGACAACACCGGAAACACTAAGGGTAAGTTACCCAGCTTAGAGTGTAGCTAGAGAACTCTACTTTGGCTCATTTATTGGGCATCTTCTAAGGTCACATGGGAACAAGTAACATGTCTTTACAGTTAAGCATTACATGGGTAACTCAATAACTCAAGTGGGGTAACTGGGCATGTTACGACCGGCACTACGAAATAAACAAGGGCACTTAATAATGGACTAGATGATAGGCTATGTCTGCAACAACGGTACGCTAATTCCAAACCCTCGAACTATTACGCCGGTGAACAAAACACTTAAACCCTCCAGAGTTAATCTACTGGATAACGGGGTATCAATTAACTGGGTTTTAGTGCACTTCTACAAAGGCTTTCCGGTGACGGCAAAGCCTACTCACAACAGGAGTACTTTACGTTAATAAAATGCTCTTAAGTAATAACAATGCTTGAATAAACTATAACAAGATTTAATAAAATAATAGGCCTATATGCTTACGTTAACTTTAGTGTGAGTCTGTACTCAACACTAAACTCTTCAATGCTCTATGAAAACACTGAAAGTCTAGTCCTACAGCAAACAGATAGGGAATCTTCTGAAAACGTCTGATGCTCTAAGATGCTCGTTAATATAGAACAGAAATAATGCAGGGGCAGGACACCAAAGCGTGTATCTTAAATACACCAATAAGTAGGATACATATATATAACAAGGGAGTGCAACAACTTTGTGACAGCACTAATAATAACCACTCAAAACAGTACTTCCCTAGCCAAAGTAACAGCCATACTGGGTTGTGCACCAAGCATCAACCTAGGCTAAAATAATACGTGAATTCCTAAAGCATACACAGTTAAAGTTAATAAACACAATGCTGTCTTTATTACTAATAAAGTCTAGCAGTGGCATAAAAGGCACCAGGAGGCTAGGCAGAGCGCAAGCATGCTCGTAGCCTACTGTCTCCCCTTGAACAGATTTCCCTTATGTTACGTTAAGTAACTAGGAGGCTCTCTTGGTAAGTCCAGATCTCAAGTATCTGGTCTTACCCTGGCGCTCCACAAAGGTTAACACAATGAGGTAGCGAGCATACAAGAAAGTGTAGGCAAAAGCCCTTCGCTTGTATACTGCTACACTCGCAAAGGAGAAATATGCACAAGGGTTACAGGCACCTAGCTCCGTCGAAGTCGTACCGGCTCTGACTTGCCATGTACATAACTCAGACAACGACTAAAGATACCCTCCACTGTCTAGCATTAAATAGTAACAAAGAACAACTCAATAATTAGAAGCACCCAATGATAATACTGTATGACTCATGTGACTATGACTAATAATCCCTAAAGCTAGTGCAAATCATATATGTGAGAACTGGTGCTGGTAATACGACTGGCCGACTATGGAAGTCGTATGCAGAACCAGAAGGGATAAGTAATTGAATAAAGATGAGAAGTAATGGAAAAGAAGAAGTTCAGAGAGAGAAACAGTAGTACAGAGGGTTAGATTGGGGGACAGATTGCAAGGGACGTCTAGGACCAAGCACACTATGCCAAGCTCTAAGGAGATACGCGGCGGGGACCCCCCCAGCACCAACACTAGGACAGCGGCACCCAATCACAGACCACTACGTCATGAAAAGCAAGCGTCCTAGGACGCGCCAGGCCCGCCAGCCAATCAAGGGCGTGGGAAAGCCCGCGCGAGCGAGGGAGGCACACGTACATACACACGCACATAATTTGTTAGTAGTCTTGGAAAATCCAACGTCAAGGCTATTAACCTAATTGCAATGACGACTTGTCTAATTTGACTGCTATGTCGTCATTCCAACCGCGGTTAAAAAAGAAAACGTCTAGAGTCTACTCCTTATCTTGCTCTAGGAGACGTTGTACATTAACCAAAACTACCACCGAAGGTGAAAAAAGCATACAAGAGAAAAAAAAGGGGTTTACCTTAGTTACCGCTTAAGGCCCATCCCGTGTTCCGTCATGTGCAGATCCCTGTCGAACGTGCGCATGAGCGACCCTCTCTTGTTATCATTTTTTCACGCGCCTCCATTGCTTGAGTCCGCTTTTGTTGTGCTCCTTTCAATTCACCCTGTTTAGGTTCGTTTCGGCTTATCTGGCCTTCTTTTTTGTTAGACAGATGTTACGTGATCTAGGGCACACGTAAATGGGCTCCTAAGTGTGTCAAATGGAGACGCGTGTGGAAATAGCCTACCGAAGGTACGGGGGCGCCTGGCGTTCCTCGTGTATGTTTTTCATTCTTTCTCTTTTCATATTCTTTTTCCTGTTAGTCTGGGCATAGTTTAGCTTTTAGCTTATTTTAGCCTAGCTCGTTTTCTCATTCAGGAATTGCTATGCCCCTATGAGTTTTCATTTTTTCATAGCCTAAGGTGTAACATTTGGTAAACAATCTGAGATTTCGATGGTGGCGGTGCTGTTTGTAGAGTTTGTGTCGGCCGCATTATAGCGTTATTCCCGAGTCCCCCCTTTCGAGCCTTCACTGTGTCTCAAGGGCCTGGGCGACAGGTGGTTCGTGATATTCCAGGGGTACCCCAGGGGGGCCCCTACTTCACACCACAGGGGTTTTTCGCCCCTGACACATTCTCTGCTCACGGCTAGGCCTCCCTTTTTCTCACCAGTTTCGTTTACTGGTTTTTTGTTTTCCCTTCATGTTTCACCTCCATCCTTTCATCATCTTTTGCCCAATCCAGGGGTACCCCAGGGGGGCCCCTGTTTGTGCTAAGCCACCCTTCCTGCCACTTCTCCTCATGGGCTTTGCTCTCTCTCTGTGGGTTGGGTGGTTCCTGGGGGATGTGCCTCCTCTCCCCTGGTGTGTCTTCCTTGCCTCTCCCTTTACCGGTTGAGTTAGGATTATGTATCAAGGAAGACACTGCTCAGCTTGATGGCCATCCAAGCTTGGAGTTCTTAAGGAGATGACGCATTTTTGTGGCCTCTTTTGGTATTCCCTAGACGCTCCTCTCGCTTTTTCGTCGCCGGTCCCGCAAATTTGCGGAGATCGCTGGGGGGTCCCGCAAATTTGCAGGAGGGTTGTGTCGGTACGGTTATGCCTCAATAGGCCCGCGAATTTGCGGAAATAGTTGGTTTTCACTGTTGACCCTTTTTTAGGTCATCTTGTTGCCTGAAACTATATTGGTGTGTGCACTTTACTGGTGTTATAGGCCCTGCATTTAAGATGTTGAGTGGTGGTTACCACTTTCTCCATCTTTGCAGGTTCTGCTAGTGCTCTTCCACCTCGCCCGCCCTACTGACCTACCTCTGTGCTCCCGGTTTAGGGTGAGTACGGATACCGGTTTGCATGTGTGTTCCTGTTTCCCCATGCTCATTCCCTGGTTCTTATTGGACATTCTCTCCACTTACTCCGTCGACATGCTGATTATGGTGTGTGTTCTTCCAGTGCAGGTAGGATGCCTTGCTTTCGCCATGGTTGTAGCTCCCCGTGCTTGGAGAGCCACAAGTCCTGCTTGCGCCACTCGCAATGTGTGTCCTCTACGGCCTAACTCCCTGCTCTGTGTGGCCCGTGTATGGCCCTGGTGGATGTGGTGACCCATAGCCCTGGTTCCTCAGCGGCAGCAGTGGCCTCTGCTTCCCTTCAGTCGGTATGGGCGATAGTCTCCCACCACATTAGGACTGTGGGCCACCGCTCCCCGGCCTTTGTTGACGACCGGATCCGCATCGCCCTGGGTATCCCTGACCCGACTGAAGGCCGTTCACCTAGCCCTCTCCCCTGGGTCCCGCAGCCGGTCGTCACATCGTCGGGGGGATCCCCAGCTCCGTCCACGCTCTCGCTCGCCTCTTCGCCCGTCCTCTACTGCCCCTCGTCGTCCTCCTGATCGCCTTGCCGCCGCCCGTCGCCCTCGTCGTGGTTCTCGCCCTGAGGCCGGGGTTAGCGGCTCTGCCCCTGTGCGCCCTCCCCTGGCCTCTATGGATGGGGGCTCTACTCCCTTCCGCCCGCTTCCCCAGCCCAGCCGACATCCTCTTACGTTGTCCTCTCCGCGCGCAGGTGTTCATGCTGTAGCTGGCCCTCTGCTCCCTCCTCCTACACTGTCCAGGAGGGTCCGCCAGGATGTAGTTGCTTCTTCTCCTCCTACTTCACCTGCTTCAGTGCCTATTCTTCCTTCACGGTCTCGTCCCACGGTGGAGGTCTCTCCCTCCTCCGCCTCGGTGTCGGGCCGCCCTGTTATCTCAGCCCCGGGGATCCTTGCTCTGTTTCCCCCCGCGGCTCCTTCTGACCTCCTTTCACCCGGCCAGCCTTCCCACTCCCGTCGTCCTGCTCCTCCTCCTTCTTCTCTCCCTGACCTTCACTTACCGTCTCGCCAGGGGGGGTACCCCTCCTCTTGGCTCGGTGAGGTTTAGCGAGGTTTCGGGGTCCCCTTTCTCAGGGGCTGACGTGTCGCTGGAAGAGGGGGATGGTGCTGTTTCCCCCTCGGGCTTTCGTGATCGGGGACGAGTCCCTCAGCGGCGACACAACCGTCGTCGCTCGCCTTCCTTGGGCCGCGACGCTGCTGGTTCGTGTCGTGGGTCTCGCTCCCGCTCACGCTCGCCCCTGCGGGCCGACCAATCTTGGGGGGGGTCGCCTCTCTCGGATCGATTGTCGGCTATGCAGGGGTGGCTTGTGTCACGCATCGACGGGTGCTTGGAGTCGATGCAAGACTCCCTCTTATCGCGCTTCTTGGCGGTGACACACCCTCAGCGCCTCACCCTACCTACCCCTGCTATGGTCCCCCTCCCTTCTGCAGGCCTACGCTCTGGTCAGACTTCAGCCGCCGGGACATCCTTCGGGATGTTCAGTCCCTGGCTGTGTTGACGGGACTGTCCTCCTATGGGACAGGTTTTTGCGACGACGGTACGCCTGGCTTAGCCATCATGCTCGATCACCCTCTCCCATTGGGGGCCTGGTTTGCTGAGGCCTTTTACTTCGCCAACCGATCCGTCGACGGCTCTCCTTCAGTCCCTCCCCCGGAGTCGTCACTGCTTTTGCCTCCTCTTGTGTCTGTCGGCGGGTTGGACGGCACGTTCTGGTCCTGGATAAGCGCGCCCGTTCTTGAACTTTGTTCTATTGCTACCCCGTTCTTCTCTCACCCAGATAAGTCGTCTGTCGACAAGGATTTTCCCTTGCGACGGTGGGTGACGAACTTATTATCTTGTCTTTTAGGTTCCCTCCAGACATCTGTTCACCACCTGCGGCTTATCGAGGCGTCTGCACCAGGCGATCTTCGCGAGGGTTTGGACCGCGTTCGGCAGATCCACCTTCGGCTCGCGGTGTCTTTGGTTCCCGAGCTGAAGGCGGTTTTGTGCGTGGCAACTCGGCAACGCCGGACGGTACGGTCCTCGTTCTGCCGGACAGCCCCCTTGGATATTCGTCAGGGTTTGTTGTACTCTGCGCTATATACGTCGGGGCTTTTTGCGCAGGATGCTTGGGAACGCTACGCTTCTCTGTCGGCGGACCCTGCTTACGACACGCAACGACGCGCTGTGTCGCGAGCAGGGTCTTCTCAGTCCCGTCCTTCTGACGGTCCTCTTCGGGGTGCTGCTGCAAGTGCTGCCGCCATGCACGGGCGCAGGACAGGGACGTTGAAGGCCAGTGCGTCGGTTCCGCCTCGCACTTCTGTTCTTGCCCCCTTTCATCCCCGCCGTGTCGGGGCTGGCCAGCCTTCCACTTCCGGCCGCCCTTCGACGGGGTCCGACCCGCGACGGACAGGGGTTGGGGTGGCCCGCCCTTTTCGACGAAGTTGGGGGGGGTAGAGGAGGTCAACGTGGAGCTCATGACCGCAAGGACCGTACCGGGGGTACCTCCACGTCAACACAATGTGTAGGTTCTCCGGGTCGGTCTCCTTGTTCTCCTTCTCGCCTGCCACCCGGGTCGCTCCCCTCCTCTCGGGAGCTCCCACAGGTTGTTTTCGCCCTTGCGCCCCTCGATGGCCGCGAGGGACGTGGGGGCGGCAGATTGCGCGGAGGGGTCTAACCTGGAGATGGACGTCCAGACCCCCACTCCGCTCTTGTCACCGACGCCGGCCCATCTCTTCAGAGGTGGCCAACGTGTTCACATCCATGCACAAGCAGGGAATCGTCAAGGGGGTGAACGCCGGTCACCCGGTTTTCCTCTCCCGTGTATTTCTGGTACCGATGAAGAACTGCGACGCGATGCGACCGGTGGTGGACCTGTCGGCCCTCAACGGGCACATCGTGCGCACACGGTTTCGGATGCTGCCGGTACCCCAGGTACGCCTGGCCCTGCGCCCTCTGTCGTGGGTAGTGTCGCTGGACCTCAAGGATGCGTCTTGGCTCGTTCCTCTCCGTCCTCGATTCCAGCGATTCTTGGCCGTTCAGACTTCCGCTCGTGTGTTCCTGTTCGACAGACTTCCCTTCGGTCTCCACATCGCGCCGCGGATCTTCTCCAAACTGGTGGAGCAGGCTCTGGATCCTCTCCTCAGGAGCGGGCTCCAGCTCCTGTTTTCCTTGGCCGATTGGTTGATAGTTTCCGGCGCCCTGGAACTGTGCGTCCACGACGCCCTCACAGTCGTTCACCACGTCACACGGTTAGGGTTCACCATCGATGTTCCCCAATCACGCTTGACCCCGTCGCGTGTCGTGCCGTGGGTCGGTCTCGAATGGGATTTGACCGGCGCTACGGTGACCCAGAGTCTGCCAAACGCGGTGACCCTTCGACAGAAGGTCTTCGCCGTGTTGCACTCGGTCTCCCGCCCGGGGAGGCTCTGTGACTCGTTAGTGGGTTCGCTGAATTGGGCCGCTCTGACCATTCCCTTAGGGAGACTCAGGCTACGCCGCCTCCTCCTCATGGGCACCGAGGTGTTTCCGTTGACCCATATGGTTCGGCTCCTGCCGATCCCACGTACCATTCGCAGACCCTTCGGACACTGGGTTGCTCGGGGCACGCTCTCTGCGGCTGTGCCCTGGACCGCCCCCACGCCGACGGTCTGGGTAGACACAGATGCGTCGAGCGAGGTAGGGTGGGGTTCCCAATCAAACCTGGGACATCAACATCACGGCAGATGGGTGGGACACACACACCTACACCTACACATACATGCCCTAGACCTGTTGGTTCCTTTGTTCTTCCTGAGGGACCACGCGCTGGCCCTTCGGGGAAAGTCGGTGGCCTACGGGATGGACAATCAGACAGCTGTCCACTGTATCCAAAAGCAGGGGTCCTCCGGGTCATTGACTCTGTTGGGGATCTCGGTGAAGTTGTTCTTCCTCGCGAACCGACACGCCTTCTCCCTGCATGCCTCCTACCTGCCCGGGACTGCCACCCTGTGGGCGGATGCCCTGTCGAGAGGACAGGGCGTTCTTGTAGACTGGGCAATGCAACAGACTGTGTTCGACGACCTCGCGGCTTCCTGGGGTGTTCCGGAGGTCGACTTGTTCGCATCGAAGGAGACGCACAAGTTGCCTCAGTACCTATCCCTCCGGCCTCGCACTCCGGAGGGGGGTCCGGACGCTTTCATGGTAGACTGGAACAGGTGGCAGTCTAGCCAAATACCTCTCCAACAATTTCTCTTCCTCGTCTTTCCCTCCCCTTTCCCACTCTGATGGCACAACCATCACTTCTTCCTCTGACAAAGCTAAACTCTTCGCTCAAACTTTTGCTAGAAACTCCACCTTGGATGATTCCGGTGCTATTCCTCCCTCTCCGCCCTCCTCTCTCTTACTTATGCCTAATATCCTAATCTCTTCTAAAGATGTACTTTCTACCCTCTCTGGGCTTAACACTAATAAGGCGTACGGTCCGGACGGTGTTCCTCCTGTTGTTCTCAAAAACTGTGCTTCCGTGCTGACTCCCTGCCTAGGCAAACTCTTTCGTCTCTGTCTATCCTCTAACGTCTTCCCTTCATGCTGGAAGTTTGCTCACATTCAACCTGTCCCAAAGAAGGGTGACCGCTCTCAACCCTCCAACTATCGTCCAATTGCTCTTATCTCTTGTCTTTCTAAAGTTTTTGAAACTATTCTTGCTTCCAAATTTCTTAAGCATTTCTCTTCTCATAATCTGCTCTCAGATCGCCAGTATGGCTTCCTTAAGGGTCGCTCTACTGGTGATCTTCTTTCATATCTTACCAACTCTTGGTCATCCTCCTTTCGGGACTTCGGTGAAACTTTTTCTATTGCACTAGACATATCGAAAGCCTTCGATAGAGTCTGGCATAAATCTTTAATTTCTAAACTACCCTCCTTCGGTTTCTATCCCTCCATCTGTGCCTTTGTCTCTAATTTCCTTTCCGGCAGTTCCATAGCTGCGGTTGTGGACAGCCATTGTTCACTTCCTCACCCTATAAACTCCGGTGTTCCTCAGGGCTCTGTCCTATCTCCTATTCTCTTTCTAATTTTTATAAATGATCTCCTTAACTGTACCTTAATTCCCATCCATTCATATGCAGACGACTCGACCTTACACTACTCCATTAGTTTTTCAGAACGCCCCAGCCAGCAATCCCTCAACGACAAACGTAATGAAGCCATAGAACTCTTAAATTCTGATCTAAATACTATTTCCAATTGGGGCAGAGAAAACCTCAACTTTAATGCTTCCAAAACCCAATTTCTCCATCTATCTACCCGTCAGGATCTCCCAGCGGACTATCCCTTATTCTTCAACAATACAAAAATCAACCCTTCATCTTCTCTCAATATTCTTGGTGTCTCTTTTTCTTCTGCTCTCATTTGGAAGGACCATATTACCAGTCTTGCTAAGGCAGCCTCCCAGAAGCTGGGTGTGCTCAACCGCCTTAGGGGGTTCTTTTCCCCTGCACAGCTTCTTGCTCTGTACAGGGGCATAGTGCGCCCTTGTATTGAGTATTGTTCACATGTGTGGGGAGGTTCCTCTCACACCGCTCTCCTAGACAAAGTTGAAAGGAAGGCCATTCGTATCATTAACTCCCGTCCACTCACCAACTCTCTGCAATCTCTCTCTCTCCGCCGCAATGTTGCATCTCTCTCGCTATTCTATCGCTACTATAATAATCAGTGTTCCTCAGAGCTATCCCAGTGCATACCACCTCCTTTACGTAGGGCACGTGGTACCCGTCTTGCAACTCAATCCCACCCCTACTCTGTGCAACTCTCCAACCCAAGAGTGAAACGTTACTCTCAAACTTTCTTCTACTCAACAGCTGAGCTCTGGAACTCTCTCCCAGAATCAGTCTTTCCCTCTTCCTATGACTTAAATTGCTTCAAACTCCGTGTGTCCAGGCATTTTGGCTCGAACGTCCCTTGATTTTGGCCCTGTCACTCTTTCAACTATGGGGGAGGCACTCGCTATAGGCAGTTATGCCTTTTGCCTCCCTCAATCACATAGAAAAAAAAAAAAAAAAATCGATATACATATTTCCGCCACCAGACGCACTGTTGATGTGCAAAGATCTCGCGAGGCTGCGGCTGTACCGCGGAAGAGTCTGGCTAATCGCGCCTCTGTGGCCGGCACGGGCTTGGTACGCCCAGTTGTCGCGGTGGTGCCCGAGTCCGGTCCCTCTACCTGTCTCCGACTTCCACTTGAGCCAGGTTGGGGACCTGCGGACCTCGTTGGCCTTCGCATCGTGGATGTTCATGAGGCACGGTGGCTCCCAGTCCACGGACGGGACCTGACTGACTTCCTGAAGCGTTCCTGGACGACTTCTCCTTGGGGGACTTACGGGTCCCACTGGAGGTCTTTTACTAGGTGGATACAGGACACTCGCCAGACAGTTGGCTCTCCTTCCCTCGTCCTACACTCCTTGTTTCACCTCTTCCGTACACGTCACTTTCAATTCGACGCTATACGTAACCACTTGTCTGCCGTCCGGGGGGTCTTTGAGTCCGTCACTGGGCTGGTCGTTCCGCCGAAGGAGCTGGATTCCTTCATGACGGCTGCCTTCCGGGAACGACCGCCTCCGCGCCAGATCCCTCCACAGTGGGATCTGGGGCGGGCTCTGGACCTTCTGGCTTCACACACGTATACACGGGCCACTCCACCGGTTCCGTTGCTCGGGCGTACACTCTTCCTTGTCGCTCTGGCCACTGGGGATAGGGTGTCTGCACTAGCAGCCTTGTCAAGGTCCCAGGAATGCGTGCGATTCTCCCCGTCCTTGAATGTCGTCACGTTAGCCCCCTCCCCTCATTTTGTTGCCACGAATGAGAGGGAGACCCACGTTTTCCTGCCTTTCACCGTCCAGGCTTTACAGCGTGGGCATACTCGCCATGTGTTGTGCCCGGTGTCAGCCTTGCACTCCTCTGTTGCGTCTGTGGCGCCGCCTTCGGATACTGCTGTGTGGGTGTCTCCTCGGACAGGTGGGAGGCTCTTGAAGGTGCAGATAGGACGCCACATTTGTCGGACCATTCGTGCCAGTAACCCTGTTTGTAGGGGTTCTGCGCACGATGTGCGATCCTTTGCTGCCTCCTTCCGGTTCCTGCAAAGTCGATCCTTACCTGACATCACCTCAGCGGTTTTGTGGTCTTCTATCAATTCCTTCATCTCCTCCTACCTCTCGATGTCCAGTGTTCGACCCCCTCGGCCGGTGATAGCTCTCGGGAATCGTGTTTCCTAGAGCTCTGGCGAAGATACCTGGTCTTTCCCCCTTGTCCCTCTTTCTTTTCCTTTGTTTTATTTGAAAAAGGGGGGCGGGGGGGAGTACGGGTTTGCAACACTTGATTGCAAGTTTGGGATTATGTATTATGTATACAGTACATAAGTGGTTTTACCAAATTGAAAATTGTGTTTTGTTATTGTGTTCAATGTTTTGTTGGTTTTGGAAGAAAAGGGATTTTGGGTACAGTACTTTTTTGGTTTAAGACAAGTCTATGTTTTTGCATTACTGTACTATGAATGACGGGCACGTGTTAAAACTGTTCTTTTTAACTACTCCTCAGTTTTTCACTCTTTATTAAACTCTCTTGTTTAAATTGTGTTTCTTTGTCATTCATAATTTTGTTTTATGCATTGTTTTTTTTTGGTATGTTGGGCTTGGATGTCCTCCTCCTATTTGTTACGCAGCCTTGACGTTGGATTTGCCAAGACTACTAACAAATTGGGAGGTTTGACGTACCTCCCAACCTACCAAATAGGAAAACCTACTATTTGGTAGTAGTCTTGGAAAATCCAACGTACATAATACCCTCCCTCACGCCGGACCCCTGCCCATCCGCGTTCTTCTGCTGACGTGAGATGTGATAACAAGAGAGGGTCGCTCATGCGCATGTTCGACAGGGATCTGCACAAGACGGAACACGGGATGGGCCTTAAGCGGTAACTAAGGTAAACCCCTTTTTCTTCTCTTCTATGCTTTTTTCACCTTCGGTGGTAGTTTTGGTTAATGTACAACGTCTCCTAGAGCAAGATAAGGAGTAGACTCTAGACGTTTTCTTTTTAACCGCGGTTGGAATGACGACATAGCAGTCAAAATAGACAAGTCGTCATTGCAATTAGGTTAATAGCCTTGACGTTGGATTTTCCAAGACTACTACCAAATAGTAGGTTTTCCTATTTGGTAGGTTGGGAGGTACGTCAAACCTCCCAATACAACCTCGCTGCCTACCTCGCTCTTTCTCCTTAACTTCACACTGCATATCTTATACAGTACTCTATTACTGATATAAAATACTTCCATGTGTCACAGACAAGAACAAAGACCACCACTGATCTGGCTGTGACTACATGATTACTAGGAAAGAAAGAACATCGTTCTACGATTATTATAGCTCATTCCACTGCCCTGGCGAGCGCTAGCGAGTACGAGCACATTCTGGCAAGCTGGCCAGCGTAACAGGCACTTTAGGGAGGGGCAACCGGGCACATTAACTAATTATCAATATATTGTTTCTAAATTTTTCTCAAAGACTCTTTGACATCTATTGCTATATTGCTAAGCCTCAGGGATGTACCAGGCTCTAAATCCAAGACTCTGTTTGCTCACAGGCAAGTGTAATTGTTTCTGAATGTAAATCCAAGACTCTGTTTGCTCACAGGCAAGTGTAATTGTTTCTGAATGTAAATCCAAGACTCTGTTTGCTCACAGGCAAGTGTAATTGTTTCTGAATGTAAATCCAAGACTCTGTTTGCTCACAGGCAAGTGTAATTGTTTCTGAATGTAAATCCAAGACTCTGTTTGCTCACAGGCAAGTGTAATTGTTTCTGAATGTAAATCCAAGACTCTGTTTGCTCACAGGCAAGTGTAATTGTTTCTGAATGTAAATTTGTAGTTGATAAATACTTGCTGCTAAAACATCACTTATTTGGCCGACTGTACTGAAATGTTTAACATGTTATGCCTGCCTAGCAGCCCAAGATTATGTTTAGGTTGATCCACGGAGGAGACACCGCCACTTTTAGGTTGATCCACGGAGGAGACACCGCCACTTTTTTTTTTTTTTACATGTTTGGTGATTAATGGTATCGTTCGTGGTATCGCACATTTTATTTATTTTATTTATTTATTTTATTTTATATTTTATTTTATTTTTGCTAGACGCCGTAATTCCTGTGAAGGGGTGGCCATTAGGCGTTTGTCACGAATTGCTAGGTCAAGTTGCCCGGGCTTGACATCTACCAATAACATTTTGACAGAGAGGGTTAGACCAAGTGTTATTTTGTTTCTATTTCAGGTAGGCTACTAAAATCTTTAAACTAGTAATACCTAACTAGTTTATGTTGTGTAAATGCAGTTTATTGTAATGAGTGCCTTCATACAGTTAAGTGCCCGGTTGCCCCAACACATGGGGTAAACGGGCATCCACCTTGTTTAATTTCTAAGTTGTTTTCTTATCCTGAGGTATGTGTATGAATCCAAAAGGTAGCCCTAAGGGAGTTATTCAAAAACATTTTTCATTTTTTTTAAATTCCCACTGATCTCTATAATACTGACCAAAAAGAGGTATTTAATAGGGCCCCTTCATCATTGATGACTTCGCCTATTAACATAAATAGCCTCCATTCAACATCCTGCGCTAGCAATTTGAATAACCCGCGTGGAAGATCATGGAGTACTCATCACAAGTGCACGCCTAATTCCCTTATGGGATTGTCATTTTGATTGGGTACCCTACAGAAAAAAACTCTGTAAAAAAGAAAAAAGAAAAAGATAAATTAATATCCGTTATTATATGACTTGCCACATACGTGGATTTCTCATGTTTTGCTTCCCCGATACCAGGCCCCCTAGCGGCCATCCTCGTACTTCCTTCTTCCGCGTCCCTCCCGATCACAGGGCTTGCGCCGTGTCCGCTTCATTCGACGTTCGCAGAGCTTCTAGTGAGTCCTTACGCATTTGTATACATCTGTGTTGCAGTAACAAGGTTTAGATTAGCTAGCACGGCTGCCAGATTGGTCGGTCCACAGGAGGAGTGTGTTAAAATAGGGTACCATTGTCACAGGCATCCAGGAGTCCCGGATGGGTGGACCGCGTGTGTTGTTTTATTTGTGTATGACGCCTTAGCTGTTGTGTTTACTTAGCTAGAAGGCGACCACGCTACAAGGCATGATACAGACTGTCATTATTGAGGATAGTATATGCCACGTTCTACATTTATCAGCAAATGCTCTGGTTTAAGGGTGTCTGCACATGGTGCTCCACCTTCCAGGGTTCGTGTTTTGCTTAGGCCCCTTGATGAAGGCCTCCCTCTACTTGGTGCGGCTGCGGGTTCTCGAGCTTCTTCGGCTGGGATGTCTTCGGTTTATGTGGTCGTTATAATTAGGGGTCTCCGTCATAGGCTACAGGTAATTTAGGTGTCTACATTTTTCTGTTGTTATTGATTACGTTTGTTGTTGTTGTTGTTGTTGTTGTTCCCTAAGCTGCCTGGCCGAACAGCCCCGAGTCCCTGAGGAAGGCCATGGCCACGATCGGGCTTTCCCACAGAGCTCTCATTGAGTGTAGATTGTGTTGTTGGCGTAAGTGGTTGTGTGAAATGCAGTCTTCTATGATGTGTTTAATGGTATGGGGTGCTGTGTTACATCCCGGGCAGGCGTCGACAACGGAGTCATCCAGTCTCTTCTGATAGCTCAGGAGAGCTGGATGGTGTCCGCATCTCAGCCTGGCCAGGTGGACTCTGTCCTCGCGAGGAAGGGAGGATTCGGAAGGATGGATTTCGGGAGGTCGTGCATGCAGCTGCGTGTTGTCTGTGAGTGAGTGGATGGATCGGTGAGAGATATGAGTATGGATGTGCTTCTGGAAGTTGGTTCGGGGTGGGCAGGGAGGGAGAGAGGACAATAATTGTGTGTGATACCGTGTGCTGAGTGTTGTTTTGATATTTCTTGGTGTCTGTGGGTGTGTTGTCATGTAGTTTAGTGGGTGGTCTTGGTTCGTGGAGGCTGCTGCCAGGAATTGAGTGCCTCTCATGTCCAGATGGTCTTTGACTTTGATGATTTTGTGTGTATGTGTTAGGGGTGTGTTGTTTATGGTGAGTTGAGGGATGTATTCGTGTTCTCCTGTCCAGCTTGTGAGCAGGGTTGCGGTGGATTTGGCTGGGGCTAGATTAAGTCTGTTTGTAGTACACCAGCCATGTAGTGTATTGAGATAGGGTTGAAGGAGATCTGTTGCTCTTTTTGGGTCATGGTGTGTGCATGTGAGTGTTATGTCATCTGCATAGGAGGCTAAGTTTATTTGGGGCGTATTGGGTGTAGTTATATCGTGCATGTACAGATTGAAGAGTGCGGGCGATAGGACGGATCCTTGTGGGACTCCGTTTGGAAAGTTTCTGATTTTAGATGACTGACTGGCAAAAGATACGTGTGCACATCTGCCTGCTAGGAAGTTGGCCAGCCACCTTTTTGTGTTGTAGATTTTGTTTGTTAGGTTGTGGCGGGGGATGGCATCGAAGGCTTTACTAATGTCGAGTGTGGCTAATAGTGATCTGTGTGGTGGTCTAGCTGAGTTGATGCCGTCAAAAGCTCTTTGTGTAAGGTCTGTGAGAAGAGTGTTTGTGGAGTGCAGTGGCCTAAAGCCATGTTGTGTTGGAGCTAGGGGTAGGTCAGGTGTAATTAGTTGTAATACTAGGCGTTCCATGACTTTGGAGGGGGAGCAAAGGAGTGTGATGGGGCGGTGCGAGGAGGGTAGCGTGGGGTCTTTGTTGGGTTTGGGGAATGTGATGATGATACCATGCTTCCAAATGTCTGGTATTGTGTTGTGTGAATAGCTGTAGTTTGATATGTTAGTGAGTGCTTGTATGCCTTGTGGTCCCAGGTGTCTGAGGTGTATGTTGCTTATGTTGTCTAGGCCACAGGCGGGTGAGTGCTTGAGATTGTTGATGATATGCTTTGTCTGGTGATTGGTGAAGGGTGTATAGTCAGGGTCTGTGGGGAATTGTCTCTTACGTCGGATGACACGTCGGTCGTCTTTGTGAGGTTTTAGGTGGCTGACATGTGAGAAGTGATTGATGAGAGTGTTTGCTTGTTGTTTACATGAAGGAGTAGTCTGTTGTTGTGATTGCAGCATGTGATTGTGTTGTGTTGCTGTTGGAAAGTGTGATGCTGTTTAGTGTTTTGTAGAGTTTTTTGGGTTTGTTTTGTGATCAAGTGTTTGTAGGAAGTTATTCCAATTTAGTTTTTGTTGTTCTTGTATTTTGTTGTTAGTTTGGGTGTTGAGTGCTTGAATTTGTTGTGTGATGTCTTGTGTGTGGGGTGCTGGGGAGTGTTTCAGTATGTTGCGTTGTCTGATGAGGTTTTGAATTTCTGGTGTGAAGTTGGGGTTGTGTCTTTTTCTGTTACCTTTTGGAATGTGTTTCTTGTCAGCGTTTTGGATAGTTTTATTGAGTATGTGTACAGCATTGTTGATGTTAGTGATGGGTGTACTGTTTAGAGTTGTGAAGTGTTGTTCTGTCTCATTTGTGAATGCTTCCCAGTTAGCTCTTTTATAATTGGTGTATGTGTGTTTGTGGGTAGCTGGGGTGAGTCTGGTTTTGTTGGTGATAATGATCGGGAGGTGGTCAGAGCCTAAGGTTCTGACCACCCTCCAGGATGTTGTGGGGGCGAGTTCTGGGGAGCAAAGGTGATGTCTGGAGATGATGGGTTATAGAGGGCTTGGTGAGGAATATGGGTATGTTGATGGATGTCGTTAAGGATGATGAGGTTATCGGTTTGGTTTTGTAGTACCAGCCCTCTGTCTGTGTCGGGGTTGTCGACAAACCAGGCCGACGTCTTGGTGTTGAAGTCACCACCCAGGATGATGTGTGGGGTGTGTGGGGTGTTTGTGATGTGTTGTAAGTGTGGTCTGTATTCATTTGGTACTGTAGGGGATGTTTGGGGAGGGATGTATGTGTTTATGATGGTTATGTTGGAGTTGTTGCCAGTGCGTATTTTAATTGATTGTATTTCTGTTGTGTTATCATTTGGGGGGAGGAGGGATTTGGTTTGTACACTGGTTAGTATGTATGATATTTCTTTGTGTACCAGGGTGATGAGTCCACCGCCCCCGCCGACAGCCCGGTCTTGTCTGATGGTGGTGAAATTATGAAATGTGTGTGTTTTTTGTGTTGCGTTTGTTTTCCCCCTGTGTTGGTTCTAGCATGCTAGCTCGAACCTTTGGGGCTTGGGAGACGTCCCTATATGTCATGATGCATTTTATTATATGTGTGTGGGACTGCAGGAAAAGGGCTGTGCCATCCCTGTTTCCCGGCAGTTTTTGTTTGTTCCGGCGGCCCGTGCGGTGGGCCAAGTGTCCGCCTCTGGTGGATAGGAACATTCAGAAGATCCCAGCGTAGTTTGGCTGAACCACTCTCCCGGCGGAATTGCATTCCTACCAGGGCCACCATCTCGGCTCGCCGAGTGAACTCACCCTGTCTGGCCTAGTGGCACGTAACGACTTCATCACCCGCGGCAACATCAGTCAAGTGTTCACTACGTGATATATTAGTTTTGCAAACTGGTTAGATACAGTCACAACTTAATAAGGTCAAGGGACCTGTGACGCTTGTCACAGGTAAAATTGTGAGAAATTCAGCTAGACAGATCCGGCGGAAGGTTAGAATAAGTGTGCACTTTTCACTAAGTTTCCGGCGGATTTGAGATAGGATGTATAATACCTCGCAGGTTATCCTTATGAGCATTGATTCCTGGAAATTTTCTTTCCAGGCCCCCAGACTTCTCCTCCGGCGGAGTAGGCCATCGGATCCCGACGGAGGGGACCCTCTCTTTGAACGGCACTATGCCCAGATTTGATCTTTGTGCAACCCCCACTTGTTCCCTCTTACCAGTGTTTGCTCATACTTTCTGCACGAAATGTGTCAAGTGCCTCGATCGCTCACGCGGCGTGTGGTTGTCGAAAAAGTGCGCCATTTGTTCAGAACTAAAGTCCGCCTTGTTAGCTAAAACAGACCTTTCATGTTTGGCAGCTTTACATGAAGTTAAAGCGACATTCAATACATATGCTAAAGATGTTGCCCATAAGGCCCTCTAGTGTGATGACGAGGTCCTATGGGAGAAGCTTATTATAAAGTCACCTTTAGTAAAACCTGGTCCCTCTAAATCGGTCGGACCTAAGGTCAAAACTAAAGCCATAAGCAAAGAATATGTCAATAGTAGTAGTGAGAGCGACGTCACAGAGGTCCCCTCCTTGACCCGTGCCACGCGGCGGAAGTCGAAGTCCAGGTCAACGCGTTCACCACTCTACCTCGGACTCTTCGAGGTCCCACAAACGCCGACGAGAAGAGTATACCTCTTCAAGCAGCCGGCGGGAGACCCCACAACTGTCACCGCCCTCTGACTCTCAGACTCCCACTACTAGTGAGGAACATTCTAGGCATGAAACTTCGGATGTAACGTTTGCAATACCAAAATTATCTCTAGTTCCCCGGGGTGTGAAATCAACAGGCCATAGTAGGGTACTGGCCGATCAATTTAGAGGTCGTCCGGCGGGGGCACAAGAAATATCTCCGATGGACCAGGACCCCCAGCCCTTGGCAGCAGGAGGTTACTGGTGCCATCCAGAACCTTCTCTCAATGCAGGGTTGTTGATTTTTTTGATTTTTTTTTTAAATAAAAAAAAATAAAAAAATAATTGATTTATTTGATTTTTTGTATTTATTTGATTATATGTATACATATATTTGTTTGTAAATTTAAAAGCTATCAGTTATTTGTGTTACTACAATAATGTACCAGTATCTTAAAATGAACCAATGCCTACACAAACTTATGAAAGCATGATAAATCTTCAGATTTTGTTTTATTTTGATTCACAGATCAAAAAAATAAAAAAAATAAAAAAAATAACGATTTTTTTGGTAAAACAATCATTGATTTAACCCTCCAGCCCCGGCTATGCATTACATAAATATTCCCCGAAATCCGGGTGTTTTGGCCGAAAAACGTCTACGCCTAGGCTACCGTATCTTTGTTATTCTGACTGCTTCCGCATTCCCGCGCATCCCCAAGCGTAGATGTGTTTCGTACCTGTAGAATGGCATTAAGTAGAGCTCTCTAAGTCAACTGGTTCAGTTGTGATGATGATTTCATTGGAGATAACTTTATGGCAAAAACAGCCACTTTACACTACTTTTCGATACTTAACAATAACATACAGGCACACACGAACAAGCGACGCACTCCTTCTTGTGGCCGGAGATGCGGGGCGTCGGTCCAGCCGGCTGTTGTTTACATGCGTCGGACCAACGCCTCGCACACCAAGCTTACAGGCTTTGAGCTCATGGGTCTTTAAGAGCCCTTCCAGGTAGCTCGGGTGTGTTTTTTATGGGCGTTCAAGAGCCCTTCCGGGTCTGGAGGGTTAACCCTTCAACCCCGGGTGGTACACGTGTGTACCATTATGTTTTGACCCGAGGAACCCGGGTGGTACAACATTGTACCATTGCTTGCGTATGTGCTTTCGAATGGCGAGCGTAAACATTTCGTTCCGTGGTCGCTAGGTGACGCCACCAGACACCATGTACGCCACCAAAACAGTCTCCACCCTGCCGCCAACATGGATACTAGCCCAAAAAGTGATTCCCCTGTGTCCGATTCCATGCTCCCTTCGACGCCTGCCCAGGTTCGTCGCGCCCTAACGCAATGGCACGTACAAGATGCGTTGACTCCCGGAGGTATTGAAATAGCTTTGAGGAGTTATGAACGTGGTGAAGGACAAAATAGTGTTGATGACTTGGGCAGTGATAGCTCCGAGTCTTATCAGTCGCACTATAGTGAAGATTTAGACGATCTAGACGAAATTCATCAAAGAGACGCGCAATTTGTTGGATTTGAGCATGACGATAATAGTGATGATAGTACTGAACGTGATATAGTTGTGCAAGGTGATGACAGTGTAGTGAGAGTGAGCAAATGGGACAGCACTAGGTCGACTGCCAAGTTTAGGTTGAGTGACACGACACCTAGCCCTTCGCCAGCTAAATCCCCATTCAAGATACGTTTTTATAAGAAGCAAGTTCTTGAAAAGGCGGCCGCGGCAACCAGGAAAGAGGCCCTAAAACTTGGTGAGGGAGCAGTGCGTGAGGGTGCCAGTGAGGGTGAGCGTGAGGGTGAGGTTGACCCGCCATTGTCTTCCTTATCTACCCACGCCACCCAAGTTGCCCCAGGCGCCCGCCATTCTTCCCCACCACCACCAGCACTGCCTAGGGTTGAGGACCCCCACTTTCGGCCTATTTACCCCCTATTTCCCCCGAGAGGAGACATACTACTAAAGAAAAGGGAAAGGGAGAAAATATGTGAAAAAAGGAGCTACAAGTAGGCGCTCTTTGTTCGAGGCTCCCGCGGCTTCGACCCCTGCCGGTCCCAGCCATACACCCCCGCAACTTTCCCCAGGGTCCACCCCACCTCTCCAGCCTACAACAGAGGTTCCTGACGATGTATTTGACCTCGCATCCATACCTGCACCTACAGACACTGAACCACTGCTGTCTATGACTTGTCGTAGGCCAAGGAGCCCCGAACCTCTGCATGAAGATGACAGAGCCTCACCTGCCACTCCTTCCCCACCTCGCCGACCTACACGCCGCCCACGCATCATTCGTTCCCCGCGAGATTATGAGGGGGGGTCTGAAGATGAAGGGCACCTCACAGATGACTCTGGCCATGATTACATGGGTCCACCGTCAGGGCAAGATGACGGCTCTGACGACAACGACGATGACTTTATGGACATCGACGACCCTCAACCCAGACGCTTGGCCCAGGGCCGTCGTGCTCCTGGCCGCCCTAGGGTGCGCGCCGCCAAAGTTCGTGGGCGTGCTGCCCCAGCTGCAGCTCCTCGTCAGCGTCGCCAGCAGGACCCATTTTATATTTTCAACTGGCAGGATGTGGCTGCTGATGAAGTGAATGACCCTGATGTAACCCCTTTTGATGAGGTACAGGAGGATTCAGGAGTTACCCCAAGTTTTCCCGCAGGCCCCAATGCTCCACCACATGAGCTTTTTGAGGCATTTTTTGATAAGGAGTTACTGAGTTTGTGATAGAGGAGACAAACAAGCACCACCAAATCCAGGTGAACTTTTTTGGCAAGGTGACCAAGGGCCACATGAAGCGGTGGACCCCAGTGACTCATCCCGAGTTCATGGTGTTCCTGGCAATCACCATGCTAATGCCTCATGTAAAGAAGCACAGGTTGGCTGACTATTGGATCACCAAAGATCTGATATCCACCCCTGCCTTCGGGAAATACATCTCTCGGGACCGGTACCTCGACATCCTCGGAGCGCTCCATCTTGTCACCAACACCGACATGCATCTGTCTGACAAGCTGTGGAAGATTAGGACGTTGTACGAGATGATGCGAGAGTGTTTCACGTCATACTTCACGCCCTTCTGCAACGTCTGTATTGACGAGTCTCTTGTGCTGTTCCGGGGAAAGCTGAGCTTCAGGCAGTACATCCCCTCAAAGAGACATCGCTTTGGTATAAAGTTCTTTGTGCTGTGCGATTGCCAAACTGGCTATGTCCTGGACTTCCTGGTCTACAGCGGGAAGGAAGGGGACGTGGAAATAGACCCCCTCATTGGCTTTGGCGGAGCAGTGGTTCAAGCCATGATGAACCGGTACTTCCAGAAGAATCACGTCCTCTACACGGACAACTACTACACGTCCCCCACTCTCTCAAAGTACCTCCATCAGCGCAAGACGGGGACTGTAGGCACAGTTAGAGCGAAAAGGAAGGGCATGCCAACTTTCCCTCCTAAAACCAAGAAAGGCGATGTCTTCAAGAAGAAGTCGGGACCCATTCTGGCTATCCACTGGCACGACCAGCGGAAGGTCAACCTCCTGAGCACCGTCCACAAGGGGGAAATGGTTGAGACTGGCAAGGTGGATCGCCGCACCCAAGTCAGGGTGACCAAGCCCGATGCTGTAATGGACTACAACATAAATATGAGGCTGGTGGACAAGTCCGACATGCAGATAGGCTTCATCGACTGTCTGCGTACCTCGTGCAGATGGTACAAAAAGTTCTTTCTGCACATGGTGGACATGTCAATGCTGAATGCCTACAATATCTACAGGCTTCGGAATCCGCGCACACCCAGGAAGTTCAGTAGCCTGCGGAGGTTCCAAAAACAGGTGTTGGTGGAGCTCCTGGACAGGTATGCTACGCCACAGAGGGCAGTGGCACAACCTGGGCGCCCCGTTCAGGACCGCATGCAGTGTGCACAGTATCTAAATGTGCACAAGCTCGGTTACCTGCCTCTGGATCGAGATGGAGTCACCATTAGCAGAAGGCGGTGCCATGTCTGCTGGAACAGCCAGGTGAGGCCGAGGAAGCAGAAAAAGACCACCATGCAATGTGTGGAGTGCCAGGTGTCACTATGTGCTATACCGTGCTTTGCTGAGTACCACACCAAGCAGGAGTACTAACTAATAATCATAGTGAAAGTACCAAAGACTGACAATATGTATGTATATAGGCAACAAGTGGAAATAAAACAATGTATTGTGATAAAAAAGTCATGTATTATGAAAACATATATAAATAAGTGAAAAAAGACACAATAAATTGTATATTGTATATTGTATATCAGCAGGGTTGGGCCTATCAGCGCTCTGCAGACCCCCGTAATCCTGCGTTAATCTCTAACCGTTTTGGTAAGATGATCCTCAGGGTATTAGAGTGTTGAGCCTATAATTGGGCTTTGTAATTGGGGTTGTGTGGGACAGGGATCTGCCTTGCTTAGGCCAATCGGCTTTCTGCAGACTCCCATTTTCTTATGTTCTTATGTTCTTATGTTCTTATAAAACGTTTACAAAGCATATAACTAAGTGAAAGTGACACATGACATAATATTAGATGGCCAAAGTATAATAAACACCTGTGATAACGAATAATCAGTGCCTAATATAACAATAACCTACCTCAATTACTAATAAAATGTACCGTATCAAGTGAAAATGAGCATTATCAGTGACAGTGACACTCTCTAAAGCATATTTATCAAAGTGAAAATGACAACACCCAATACTTGATGGCCAAAGTACAATAAACACCTGTGATAACGAATAATCACTGCCTAATATAACAATAACCTACCTCAATTACTAATAAAATGTACCGTATCAAGTGAAAATGAGCATTATCAGTGACAGTGACACTCTCTCAAGCATATTTACCAAAGTGAAAGTGACACACGAACTAATATTAGATGGCCAAAGTATAATAAACACCTGTGATAACGAATAATCAGTGCCTAATATAACAATAACCAGCCTCAATTACTCATAAAAACTACGGTATCGAGTGAAAATGTGAAATATTCGTGACAATGATAGCCTAATACACATATTTTATATAATTGGACTCCAAATAACTATAATAACATCACTATCAATAAATAAAATCGCCTCCGGGAGGTAAAAACTCTGACGCGACGAGTGGCTAAGTGCGCAGTAGGTTAGCCAAGCCGGGGCCTGGGCCAAGGCGACGCATCCGAACGCGGGAAGATTTTCCCGCATAAAAATCACTCCACTTCCCGCGCTCGCCATTATGCAATCACTTGGGCTAGAGACCTCTACTCAACGGCATTCTACACATGAAGGTTTGTGCACATTTTTTTTTTTTTTTATAACTTTGTGTCATGTATTTCAGGAGTAACAGGTGAATCAACATGGACCAAAATTCCTCAAAACCCCCGGTCACAGAGTACAGTCACGATCTACCCTAGCCGGGGTTGGAGGGTTAATCAAGTGATTAAATCAAATTGATTTAATTAATATCAACTCTTGTCTCAATGTCATTCTAGAACAGACTGAGGATAGCAACACCAACGTGTTGCCATCTTCGGTGCCTGATTTGTCTTGGCCCCCGAGGGATCACGAGGACTCGCAAGAGTTAATATCACATGAACTCTTGGAGCAGAGTGAGGAGCCGGCGGATCCTATGTTCTCCCCGGCTCCTCAGTCGCTTCCAAGTAATTATTCTGAAGCTAGTTCAAATTCATCCAAAGATACCTCACGACAATGGATGACTTCGGACCAGGTAAATGACTTATTACATAAGGTATTACAGCAGTACCAACTCCCTGCCTCGTCAGATCAGCCGGTTATTACCTCAACTGCTCCCGCTAGTACTGTACTTCTGAAGTGAGACCTTTAGATCTTCTGTCAATTTTGACGTCATCCCCGACCCCAGTGGAGGCAACGACCCCAGGTCCTGTAGGACCGGCGGCGTTAGCTATGTCCAACCTGAGGGTGATCACTGACGTTCAACCGCCCCCCTTAGACAAGTTACCGGTGAGAAAAGGCCCTATGCCTCTCCTCTATGGTGCTGATTGCTCGTGGGTACCTGTAGTACCAGAGAATCCTCTTATAGCTCAATCATCTGTGTCAGGAGACCCTCCAGTCCCCATGGAATGGTCCATAGAGATTAATAAGAATTGAAAATTTAGGGCTAAAGACGAGACAGGGATGCTAGATGTTCTAATTAAAGGTGTACCTAGTCCCCTTAATCCAGCATATTTTGTGTATTCACCTGCTCCGGCAGTCCCTTCCGCCGCTTCTGCACGACTTTCGCCAAGATTTGAGAGTGCATCTGGTAAAGAAGTTGCCGGCGGACATAAGTCGCCGGGTGACTCTATCCCCGGTGCTTACGGCTACCCTTCTTAACACTGAAACTTGGAGCTTAGTCTTTAATTTGGTAAGTGGTTGGAAACAGGTTACCTCCCAAGCGAGGAAGGACCCACCCAAGAAACCCTTTCATAAATCAAGGGGCGGTCACAAGCAGTACCAACCACATCCGAAACAGTCATCTCGAGACCCTAGACTACCCCCTCAGCAGGGTGGTCCTCAGTACAAAACCAAACAAGGTAAGCCTCATGGGTATAAAGGTAAGGCCCCATATAAAGGTAATCCGAACACTGCACAAGCCAAAACTAGTCAAGCGTCCGATGCCAACACACCTCCCCCTCCAAAAAACTAACCACTCATCCTCCCCACATCCTGGAGTCAAGCTCAAAGACCCGGGATTGGGAAGTTGCTGTGACGGACGATCCCCGGTTGCACCTGGGGTCGTTCCGTTCATTCCGCTCAGCCCAAGTTTACCTGGGCCAGAAAAGTAGTGAGCAAAGGAATTACTTGGCGATGGCTCCGGCGGCCCCGACTGCGTCAGCCGCAGGAGTATACCCCAGTGTCTCAGGAGGAGGAGGCCGTAGTACAAGAAATGATTGCCAAACGAGTTCTTATTCCAGTCAATGCATCCCACGTCACACCTCTTTTTAGTGCCAAAAAGGGACAGTGTGCAAATGCGACCAGTTCTAGATCTCGCGCAACTGAACACATTTATAGAGAATTCACCCTTCAGGATGCTGACTATACAGCAACTCAGACTCGCACTCCCACCGCAAGGTTGGATGTGTTCGATCGATCTCAAAGATGCCTATCGGCATGTCCCTATAAACAAGAGGTTCCAAAAGTTTCTCGCCTTGAGAATCCGGCAAGAGACTTACGTCTGTCAAAGGATGCCATTCGGGCTGAACCTAGCACCAAGAGTTTTTACCAAGCTTGTCAGGCAAGCCCTTTTACCCCTATTAGTTCAAGGCATACAGGTGTTTTGGTATCTGGACGATTGGCTAGTAGTGGCAAACTAGTTAGAATTATGTCAACCGAGTGTTAGCTCATGTACAAGCCCTAGGGTTCAAGGTGAACTTGGCAAAGTCACGCCTTGTCCCCTCAAGGACGATTCAGTGGATAGGGCTGATCTGGGATACCGCCGCTCTGACTCTTACACAGAGTGCGGACAACCGCAACAGGTTTCGAAGGAAACTGTTCCGGTTCCTCCACAGTCTGGATACGACCAGGAAAACGTGGGATTCCCTGATCGGTTCTCCCAACTGGATACAATTAACTGTCAAACTAGGCCGACTGAAAACCAAGCGATTAATCCTGGAAGGCAACAAAGTGTTCCCTCTCTTGCCGGAGAAGGAATTATGGCCAATTCCTCCATTAATCCACAACTTGCTCTCGGCCTGGACCAAGCACGAAGTCCTCTACTCAGTCATGTCATGGGTTTCTCTTCCACCTACGGTTTGGATAGACACGGACGCCTCGGGGTCCCTGGGGTGGGGATATCAGTCAAGTCTAGGCCACCAGGGACAAGGCATGTGGGGGGCAAACAGTCAGTCACATATCAACAAGCAGGAGCTTTTAGTTCCCCTGTTTTTTCTCCAAACTCACGGCACGACTTTGGAGAACAAATCAATAGCATTCAGAATGGACAATCAAACTGCAGTTTTTTGCATTCAGAAGCAAGGCTCAGTGAGGTCACAAGATTTGTTGAGAATTTCAGAATATTTTTACGCTAGCAGACTCGCTAGGGATTCATCTGCATGCCACATACCTCCCCGGCGTGGCAAACGTCTGGGCAGACGCTCTCTCTCGCCGGCAGAGTACTTTAGTAGAATGGACAATCAAACAGGCGATCTTCAACAAGATAATTGCAAAGCCGGCCCATCCACAAGTAGACTTGTTTGCGTCAACGCAGAACCAGCTTTGCGCAGTGGCAGTATCGTAACCAATGAGGTTTAGTTTTCCGAGTGACGTATCTGCTACTGCTGAAGGCCCAAAACACGGTTAAAGTTTTCAATTTCATCTTTGCCTAGTACTTGCGACACCTCGGTTGGGTTACCTTCTTAGGAAGGTAATCAAGTCGTACCCCACCTGCTCGTGGTGACCTCGCAAACACCCATTTCTATTTATTTTTTCCATTTATTATTTTTTCAAGATAGGGTGACACAAACGGGGGCGGCGCTACCTGGGTTTATCCCAGATAGTAGTTTAAATTTTACTGTAATTTTATTAAGTGTTTTGTATATTTTTAATTGTAGGCTACATAAATATAAACAATGGCCGGCCAAGGCAAACGGAGGCAGAGTTTATTGGGAGATGAAGAGAGCTATGAATTTGAGGGATTTCTGGCAGAGGGTAATGAAGTGGAGGATCAATTGACTGTGGTGAAGAGACAGATGATGGGTCTGTTAAGATGGAAGGGAGTTATGGAGAATTGGAGGAGAGATATAGGTGTGAAGGTGGAGTCACTGACAGAAATATGTGGAGCCAGTTCAGTAGCAACTGCAGATGGGCCATTAATTGCTAACCTAGATGCTGTGATAAGGAAAATAGATGAGCTGGAGGCAGAGAACATGGCACTCAAGGAGCAGCTAAAGGAGTATGAGGGCCATTTAAGTGAGAAAGTAAAGGGAGTAATAAGTGAGGAGAAAAATGAGTGGACAAGGGTGGGGAATGCTAAGGTGGATGCATTGGAAGAAATTATGAAGGAGCAGGTGGAAGAGAGAGAAAAAGAGAAAAGAGAGTTTGAGAAGAATGTAGTGCAGGTTTTGAAGAGCAAGGAAAAGGTAGTGAGGGAAACAGTAGATAGAGGTAAAAGCATAATAATTTTTGGAGACATTGACGAACATTTAGCAGATATGAGGGAAAGAAGGGGAAGGGATGAGGACAAAGTAAAGAAAATATTGGAGTGTCTAGACGAAGGCTGTGATTGGGGAAAAGAACTGGACGAAGTAAGACGGCTAGGAAGATATAAAAAGGGTGAGATGAGACCGATAAAAGCAGAGTTTAAATCTAGGTCAGTGGTTGAAGCATTAACCATTGTAAGCTGGAGGCTAAATAGTTGTACTGGAATGAAACATATTAGGGTGGAAAAGGACTTAAGCATAGAGGAAAGGGAAAAGTTGAGAGAAGTTCAAGCAAGGGCTGACGATGAAAATCGAAAATTGTCAGATGAGGAGAAAAGGATTTTTTTTTGGAGAGTAAAGGAAGGGAAACTAAAGAAGTGGTACACTCAGAGTCAGAAAACAGAAAATACGAGGAGAAATGAACAAGGAGACAGTGAGTCAGGTAGTGGATCAGGTAGTGGATCAAGTCGGGGACAAGGAGATAGTGAGGGAGGAGCAGGAGATAGAGACAGTGAGTCAGGTAGTGGATCAAACCGAAGACGGAGGGATGGTGAGGGAGGAGCAGGGGATGGAGACGGTGAGTCCGGTAGTGGATCAGCCCGAGGACGGAGAGATGGTGAGGGAGGGGCGGGAGATTGTGGAGGGGGGGGGGGGGAGAATAGAACTAGCAGGGAATGTGGGGGTGGGTCAGGGAAGGGATGGAGGAGGAGGTGAACCTGATAGGAGGCAGGGAGGGAAGAGAAACAAGGAGGAGGATTCCAATATACTGTGCTACTACACTAATATAGATGGAATAAACAGTAAAAAGGTAGAATTGGATGATATATTAAGAAAGGATCAACCACAGATAGTCTGTTTGACGGAGACAAAGCTGAACCAGGACTTTGACAGCAATGTAGTGTTTAGTGAAGGATATAATATATGGAGATATGATAGAAAGGGAAAAAGGGGAGGTGGAGTGGCAGTATTAGTTAAGAACCCTATGACAGCAAAGCAAGTGGAGTTAAATAATGACAAGGCAGAAATAATGGCAGTTGAACTCAATGATATAGAAGAAAAAAAGCTAGACATAGCAGTAGCTTACATGCCACCAAAGACCAGAGCATGGAGGGAGTTGGAGTTTGAGGAGATGGTCGAGAATATGATTCAGTCGTTGAGAAGATTGCTTTTAAGGAAGAATCGATTGATCTTGGTAGGAGATTTCAACTGTAGTGAGATTGATTGGGAATCGGGAGATGCAGGGCCAAATCAGAGATCTTGGGGAAGTCGGCTAGTGGAGTTGGTTACGGAAAATGTACTTGCACAACATGTGAAGGAAAATACAAGAATGAGGGGTAATAACGAACCTTCTAAACTCGATCTGATTTTTACAAAAGATCCTCACGAAATTAGTGATATAAACTATCTATGTCCTGTAGGTAAAAGTGATCACCTATTACTAAAATGGAAGTTGACCATAGATTAGACAATAGCTACATAAATGACAGATTAAATTATAGTAAAGCTGATTATGTATCCTTGAAAAGATATTTAGAGGGAGTAGATTGGGATCTTATTTTGAAGGAACAGGACGTACAAGGTAAATATAGTAGATTCCTCGAAATTTATAGAGTAGGAACCAATCTGTTTGTCCCAAGATATAAAACTGGAAATTTTACTAAGCAGAAAGATTGGTTTAATTTGAAATGCAAAAGAGCTTTGGGTAGGCGTGATGCAGCTTGGGCTAGATTAAGAAGAAGGAACACTGAGAGTAATCGGAATAAATATAAACAGGAGGAATAGATATGTTAACATAATTAGGCAAGTTAAAATGAACTATGAGAAGAACATAGTAAATAAATGTGAAAGTTACCCTAGATTATTTTATAAATATATAAACAGTAAGTTGAAGGTAAAGAAACAAATTACTAAATTAAGAGTTGATGCTAGGACGTATGAAAATGTATCGGACATGTGCGAGGTAATGAATAACAAATTGGGGTCAGTTTTTACTAGAGAGGAAGGTTTTGACAAACCACAGGTGGGAGTACTGGAGAGTGGTCTTAGTAAGATTGAAATAACTAGAGATGAGCTGTTATCTGCGATGAGAGGACTTGAAGTAAGGAAAGCTATGGGACCGGATGAAGTGTCTGCCTGGGTTTTAAAGGAGTGTGCAGAGCAATTAGTGGAGCCAGTGAGGGACATAATTCAAGCTTCCTTAGATAAAGGACAGGTTCCTGTTGAATGGAAAAGAGCTAATATCATTCCGATATACAAGAATGGAAACCCTGAGGACCCTCTAAACTATAGACCAGTTTCACTTACTAGTATTGTATGCAAGAATTGTGAAAAGCTAATTAGGAAGAGATGGATGAAAATGTTGGAGAGAAAGAAGATAATAACCCCAAAGCAATTTGGATTCAGAGAAGGGACATCTTGTGTTACCAGTTTGCTATGTTATTACAGTAGGGTGATAGATGTACTCCAAGAAAGAGGCGGATGGGTGGACTGCGTCTACTTAGACCTTTCCAAAGCATTCGATAAGGTACCACATAAGAGATTGTTATCTAAGCTTGAGACGCTAGGATGTGTCAGGGGGAGTTTGCTGAAATGGATGGAGAGCTATTTAACAGATAGGGAAATGAGGACCAACATTAGAGGAACTTACTCATCGTGGCGGAAAGTTGAGAGTGGTGTGCCGCAGGGATCTGTGTTGGCACCTCTCATGTTCCTTATGTACGTGAATGACCTGCCGATAGGCATAAACTCCTATATGTCAATGTTTGCAGATGACGTAAAAATTATGAGACAAATAACAAATAAAAGTAGTTGTGCGGAGCTGCAAGGGGATTTAGATAAAATATACGAATGGAGCACCAAGTGGAAAATGAAATTTAATATAAGTAAATGCCATGTGTTAAATATGGGAAGAAGTGTGAATAGACCAAATTGGGAGTACAGGATGGGAGATAATATAATTAGCAAGGCCGAAAAAGAAAAGGATTTAGGGTTGATTATACAAGATAATTTGTCGCCAGAGAAACATATTAACAAGCTCTTTAGCGGAATGTATGCAATGGCCGGGAATATGAAAGTTGCTCTGAACTACTTGGGTGAGACCATGGTAGCGAAAATTATGAAGAGTATGATTAGACCAAGATTGGAGTATGCAGCAGTGGTGTGGTCCCCGCATATAAAGAAGCATATTCACAAGTTAGAAAGAATCCAGAGAGCAGTTACTATATTGGTTCCAAGTCTCAGAGAACTGCCATATGAAGGGAGGCTAGACAAATTAAATCTACCGAGTCTAAAAGAGAGGAGAGAGAGGGGAGACATGATAATGATGTACAAATGCACCCGGGGGCTGGAGAGGCTGGATAGGGAGGATATATTAATTATGGATACAGGTATAACTAGAGGCCACAGCTACAAAGTAAAAAGACCTACCTGCAAGAACGATATCAGGAAGACCTACCTGCAAGAACGATATCAGGAAGTTTAGCTTCCCCTATAGATGTACAGTATTGACAAATGTAATGGGCCGGAGGAGGAGCTGGTAGGGGCAAGGAATATCCATATTTTCAAGAAAAACTTGGATAAAAAGTAGACTGAGAGACGGGACAACACGAGCTTAGCTCAACTCCTGTAAACTACAATTAGGTAAATACAATTAGGCAATTAGGTAAATACAGACTGCCACTCTTTCTGACCCGTCACGAGGTAACCCCGGCGGGGGGACCCGATGCATTGCTGGTGGACTGGAACAAGTGGACCTCGATCTATCTGTTTCCGCCACCAGACTCTGTGTTAATGTGCAAGGTCATTCACAAACTAAGGGATTACCGGGGCCGAGTAGCACTGATCGCGCCGCTCTGGCCGGCTCAGGTATGGTACCACCAATTGCAACAGTGGTGCCGGACCCCGGTGTCCCTCCCGGTCTCCGCCTTCCACTTGGAAGCGATTGGCAACCTTCGGACCTCTCTCAGTTTTGCCTTATGGATATTTTCTCGGCCAAATGGCTAAATAAAATTGGGCCTAGTGTCACTCAAAAACTCTTGAATCAGTACACCCCATCTACCAGGAGACAATATCAATCACATTGGAAAACTTTTACGACCTGGATTGTGGAATCGAGGCAGACAACTGCTTCGTCAGCCTTAGTATTCAAGTACAGTACTTAGATTATCTGTTTGAGCAGAAACAGTTTTCGGTTATAACGTTAAAGAATCATCTGTCGGCCATTAGGACCCCTTTCCTTGATCTCACCGGCCTTTCCATACCGCAGGCGGAGGAGAAAGGTTTTATGAGAGCATGTTTCAAACTTCGTCCTCCTCCTCGCCAGCTCATGCCCACCTGGTCCCTTGATAAAGCTTTGGAATTGCTACAATCCCGCAAGTATAATCATGCGCCGGACTTTGACTCACTTTTTAAGAAAGCGATTTTTCTCATGGCACTTGCCACTGGACACCGGGTATCAGAGCTGGCGGCGATGAGCAATGAACCAAACTGTCTCAGGTTTGGGAGGCTGCACGACCATGTACAAATCGCGCCGTCTCCCTCATTTATTGCAAAAAATTAACATTCAGACCATGTCTTCTCTGAATTTTCAGTCCCGGCCCTCAAGAGGGGCCTCTTTCATCACATGTTATGTCCTGTGCAAGCGCTCACAAAGTTTATGAGGGCTGCGCAACCTCGCCAACCAGGTGCTTTATGGGTGAACCGAACAGGTACGCGTGCTACGAAACGGAAGTTAGCTTCTTTAATAGTAGACATTATTAAGGAGAGCAACCCCGGCGTGTTAGGTCGGGCTCACGACATTAGGAAGTGGGCGGTGTCTTTCAGATTTTTACATTTGTTTTCAATTGAGGATATTGCTAAGACCCAGCTTTGGGCTTCCAACCATACATTCCTGACACGCTACCTGTCGGTCGCTCTACATAAACCAAAGCGTACTTGTGTAGCTTTACGGCAATGGGTACAGTAGGTAGTATGTTTTTATTAATGAATTGTTAAGAAGGGGGGGGGGGGGGGGGGCTATGCGGAATAAGACCATATCCCCTCTGTACCCTTGGAGATTGTGATATATCACGAGCTGTGATAGGACGAGTTCTCAGTCCAGTATTTATTAGTGGCCCCTCCATCATTGACGAACATGCCTATTACATAAGGCATCCTCTTCAAACACTAATCCGCCGTAGTTTGAATCTACCGCGCAGAGCATTTAAAATCTGAGGAGCCTTCATCATGAGTGCACGCGACCTCACTCATGGCTTCTGTCATTATGAATTGGGTTCTCACTACGAAAAAACTTCGTAAAAAATAAAAAACAAAAAGAAAATAAGAATAACTATCCAATAAGCTTTCCATCATATCGTGGATGTACTTGTGTGGATCTTTGACCAGACGCTGATTCAGGCGTCATTCTTCCTTCTCTGCTCTGCGATCAGCCGGCCCGGACGTGTCTCTCCACGCTCCGCTGGTTCCGCATTTGCTGCGTCCCTAGTGAGTTTTTTCTCATTTGTTTACTCCGGGATGTATCGAGTAAGGTTAGGATATGCGTAGCAGGAGTGTCCTGGGCTGGTTGCCCGCAGTGCAGTGTATTTTGGGTCGTGTGTTTGGGGCATCTATTTCGGATGTACCCTCGTGGTCCGGTTGTGGACAGGTGAACTTTTTCACAGTTAGCTAGCTTTGTGATGCAGGTGGCTTTCATTACGCGTTATTGCTTCCTTTTATCTTTCTGATGAGGTAGCGTATTTTTGCTGACGTTCCCAGCGTATTTTTCTTCACTTAGTGAAGTTTTTTCTGGGTCCCGAGTCAGTTCTTCCCTTTGCCGGAAGTATTTGCTACAGTGGTGTGTTGGCGGTGGTTCCTGTTGTGATATAATTCAGTGCTTTTTGTTTATATATTCCGACATGTTAATGTTATCCGTCTGCCTAGGCCTAGCCAGCCTCTCGTAGCTTTACCACATATACAAGTGTTATTGATTTATTTTCTAAATATGTACTACTGTGTCATGTGTGTCCTGGTTTAGTTGTGTATTGGCTAATTCCACGGACTATTTATGTGTCCTGGGTTAGTTGTGTATTGGCTAATTCCACGGACTATGTTGGGCCCGGCGTTTGTTGTGTTTTGGCTACGCCTCGGTCCGGTGGTGCGTTCAGATGGTATCTGGATGGGGTGGGTTTTTTCCGGCGGGTTTTTCTCGGTTTCACCTTGATAACCCCGGCTGGTTGCCGAGTTTTGGCCACGCGTGGTTTAAAAACAGGCTTGTTTCCCCGGCGAGTGGGTGTCTGTGGCTCCCCAGGACTGCGTCTCTGGGGTGCCTGTTTCAGGCTCCTTATGATTCCCGGCGGTTTGGCTGTACCCATCTAACAGTGTTCATACGGACACATGTTGTTTATAGTTTTTTCGGTTTTGCAAAGCCAATATAAAACTATGCTGTTGTTGTATTTCCTCCCCGGCGATCTTTTACAAAGAAGTGGGGTTAGGAACAATTGGGGTTAACTTTTAAAACTTTAAATCACCCGGCGGGTGCAACCTGGAAGGGTGGGATGCCCGAATTTGCAAAATTCAGTTTAGTTGACCAGACAACTGAGGGATGCATTGTGTATCGCCTCCTTCAACATACGGCGCTTTAGGGCACAATTGGGGTTAACGTTTTTTAAACTAATATTCACACCCGGCGGGTGCTCCTTGGAGGGATGGGAATACCGAATTTACAATTCAGTTAGTTAACCAGACAATTGAGGGATACGTTTTGTATCGCCGCCTTCGACATACGGCGATCTAAAAAGATACTTCGGGAGAAGTTAGATCTCGTATATTTGTCAGGCTTCCCAGTTTTTGATCTACGAGATAATCCGGGGGCCGGCGTCTTTTTTAGTTTTTTTTTTCCAAAATCGAATCTTGAAACAAACACCACCGGAAAGACTTAATCAGTTATAAACGCCATGCTGGTCTTTATATATTATGTCAGAGGGTATTCATAAATCTTTTGGACAAATTAAGATATTCTGAAATCTTTTACTTAGGAAACCCCACCGCGTAGCGAGCTGTGGTCGTTGAGTATTACGTCTCGTTACCCGGCGGGTTATTTAACACTTGTGTGCGAACATGTTTGGGTTAACCTTATGAGCATTAATTCCTGGATTTTTTTTTTTTTCCAGAGCTGGGTCCCGGCGTGTCTATGCAGAACCTGGAGTAAGTATCCCACCAGTCTCTGTCATGGCTACCTTTGCCCCGGTTTTTGCTTTATGCATTACGCCCTCCTGTTCAGGTATCCCTATTTTTGCGCACACCCTTTGTATAAAATGTGTTAAAATGTCTCGTTTGGTGTGGGTTACCTTTCCGGCGTTTTTTCTCGTTGCTCCGAGAACAACGTTTTTCTTTACCGAGTTTTAGTCAGGATGGCTCAAAATAGGTAAGTTACCCCGACGAGTTTGGTCGCTTGAGGGCTCATAAGAAACTGCGTTTTCTGTGGTCGAGCCTGGGATAAGGCTTCCTGTGTTATTCATTGCTTTATGCATTACGCCCTCCTGTAATGTATCGTTTAGTGTGGGTTACCTTTCCGGCATTTTTCTCGTTGCTCCGAGAACACCGTTTTTGTTTACCGAGTTTTAGTCAGGATGGCTAAAATAGGTAAGTTACCCCGACGAGTTTGGTCGCTTGAGGGCTCATCAGAAACTGCGTTTTTCTATGGTCGAGCCTGGGATCAGGCTTCCTAGGTTATTCCTGTCGAGGGGGGCTCCACACAGTTTTCTAGGTGATCAGGCTGACACCTGTTGGACTTGGTTTTCTCTGCTTTTCAAAGCCATTGAAACAATGCTGTCTGTTTGTTTGGTCTTTACCTCCCGGCGACCTTTTTACAAAGAGGTCTGGGGCAGGTATAATTGGTTTGACATTGCATATAAAACCCGGCGGTTGTACCTTCGGGTGGTTATATTAACGGATTTGCGATTCGAGATAATTTGCCAAACAATTGATTGATACAATAGGGTATCACGGCCTTCAAGATGGCGATCTACGAGGGCTTCTGGGAGAAGCCGGATTAGAGATTAAGATAGGCTTAGACTTTTTATGGGATAAAAAGATGCCTGAATCTTACTAGTGTTTCAATTGTAAAGGGATACTTGAAAGACTTCATCTTTATTAAAGATATGCTTCATCTTTAATGAGGATTAAGAAGTTATGCTTAATTCTTTTGGACAGGTAAAAGATATGCTGAAATCTTTAATAAGCCATTGTAACAATGCCGTTTGTTTGTTTAGTCTTTCCCTCCCGGCGACCTTTTTACAAAGAGCTCTGGGGCAGGTACAATTGGTTTGACATTGCATATAACACCCGGCGGTTGTACCTTTGGGTGGTTATATTAACTGATTTGCAATTCGCGATATTTGTATTTCCTCCCCGGCGATCTTTTACAAAGAAGTGGGGTTAGGAACAATTGGGGTTAACTTTTAAACTTTAAATCACCCGGCGGGTGCAACCTGGAAGGGTGGGATGCCCGAATTTGCAAAATTCAGTTTAGTTGACCAGACAATTGAGGGATGCATTGTGTATCACCTCCTTCAACATACGGCGATCTAAAAAGATACTTCGGGAGAAGTTAGATCTCGTATATTTGTCAGGCTTCCCAGTTTTTGATCTACGAGATAATTCGGGGGCCGGCGTCTTTTTTAGGGTGTTTTTTTCCATAATTGAATCTTGAAACAAACACCACCGGAAAGACTTAATCAGTTATAAACGCCATGCTGGTCTTTATATATTATGTCAGAGGGTATTCATAAATCTTTTGGACAAATTAAGATATTCTGAAATCTTTTACTTAGGAAACCCCACCGCGTAGCAACCTGTAGTCGTTGAGTATTACGTCTCGTTACCCGGCGGGTTATTTAACACTTGTGTGCGAACATGTTTGGGTTAACCTTATGAGCATTAATTCCTGGATTTTTTTTTTTTTTTTCCCAGAGCTGGGTCCCGGCGGGTCTATGCAGAACCTGGAGTAAGTATCCCACCAGTCTCTGTCATGGCTACCTTTGCCCCGGTTTTTGCTTTATGCATTACGCCCTCCTGTTCAGGTATCCCTATTTTTGCGCACACCCTTTGTATAAAATGTGTTAAAATGTCTCGTTTGGTGTGGGTTACCTTTCCGGCGTTTTTTCTCGTTGCTCCGAGAACACCGTTTTTCTTTACCGAGTTTTAGTCAGGATGGCTCAAAATAGGTAAGTTACCCCGACGAGTTTGGTCGCTTGAGGGCTCATAAGAAACTGCGTTTTCTGTGGTCGAGCCTGGGATCAAGCTTCCTGTGTTTTTCATTGCTTTATGCATTACGCCCTCCTGTAATGTATAGTTTAGTGTGGGTTACCTTTCCGGCGTTTTTCTCGTTGCTCCGAGAACACCGTTTTTGTTTACCGAGTTTTAGTCAGGATGGCTAAAATAGGTAAGTTACCCCGACGAGTTTGGTTGCTTGAGGGCTCATCAGAAACTGCGTTTTCTATGGTCGAGTCTGGGATCAGGCTTCCTGGGTTATTCCCGTCGAGGGGGGCTCCACACAGTTTTCTAGGTGATCAGGCTGACACCTGTTGGACTTGGTTTTCTCTGCTTTTCAAAGCCATTGAAACAATGCTGTCTGTTTGTTTGGTCTTTACCTCCCGGCGACCTTTTTACAAAGAGGTCTGGGGCAGGTATAATTGGTTTGACATTGCATATAAAACCCGGCGGTTGTACCTTCGGGTGGTTATATTAACGGATTTGCAATTCGCGATAATTTGCCAAACAATTGATTGATACAATAGGGTATCACGGCCTTCAAGACGGCGATCTATGAGGGCTTCTGGGAGAAGCCAGCTTAGAGATTAAGATAGGCTTAGACTTTTTATGGGATAAAAAGATGCCGGAATCTTACTAGTGTTTCAAGTGTAAAGGGATACTTGAAAGACTTCATCTTTAATAAAGATATGCTTCATCTTTATGAGGATTCAGAAGATATGCTTAAATCTTCTGGACAGGTAAAGATATGCTGAAATCTTTAATATGAAACTAAAGGACAACGAAAAGTAGTGGTGGAGTGGTGGTGTGCTACGGTTCGTTGACCGGCGGTTTTGAGGCACATATATTTTGTACCATTTTTTGGGTGTAACCCTATGAGCATTAATCCCCGGAAATTTCTCTTTCCAGGGCGGAGTACCGGTGTTGCACCAGGTGACCAGGTAGTTCCCGGGGGCGGGGTAGTTTTCCCCCAGTCTCTGTCGTGTCGGCACTTGAACCTCTCATTGCTGTATGTTCAACGCCGTTAAGCTCAGGTAGCCCTATCTTATTTTATTTGTTAATGAAATAATTTAATAGCTGAATCATAATAAACATATATTTTCTATGATTATATTATGATAATATTGTGTTTATTTATAGTAATTTATTTTAATACAATTAAATATAAATTAAATTAATTAGTATACTTTATGATTTTGCTCACCAGCTCTGCTTTCAATGTGTTAATGAGCTATGGGAGCTTTTAATTATCATAAACCTTTACGGGACTCGGACGAGGGCTCCCATTCAGGGAGTATACCGAGCTCGCAAGCGCGGGACAGCCACAGCCAAGGTGTATGGCGATACTCACAGTCGTACCTCACCCGCCGGACGATAACGCCGGCGGGCGGACCTGACGCTCTGATGACGGACGAGAACAGGTTGATTTCCATTTATCTATTTTCCGCCGCCAGACGCGTCTCTAATGTGCCACGTAGTCAACAAACTACAGGATTAGCGAGGCGTAGTCTCGCTAATCGCGCCCCTGTGGCCGGCGCAGTGTGGTACCAGCATTTGAACACGTGGTGCCCGCACCCAGTGTCACTCCTGGTCGGGTTGTTCCACTTAGAACACAATTGGCAACCTAGAAACCTCGCGGACTTGTTCATTTTGGACATTCAGGAGGCCAAGTGGCTAGCACCATATGGTAGCGACGTGACCAAGATATTCACGAATCAATATACCCAGTCTACAAAGCGACAGTTTCCATCGCATTGGCAAGCTTTTACGTCTCGGATTCTTAGAACAAAACAAACTGTGCCCTCGGTGGCGTTGGTTGTTTATTCTTTAATTTATCTGTTCATGCAGAAACATTTATCTGAAAGTGATTTATGTGGGCAGGTTTTAACACCTTACGAGCGGCCTATGCGGTTTATTTATGTGTACCGCACAGCGGGGTGTTTTTAGCCAAAATAGGGCTGTTTACGTGATCATTTTCATGCCTAAATAAGACCCAGAACGTAAAACAAGTACCTATCCCTGAAAGGGCATAAACAGAGCTTTCGAATGACACCATAACGATCCTTGTATGATGGATAGTTTTCTTGCAATAACCGTGCAACGCGAGTGCAAAAAGCAGGTAATTCGGTACTTTCGGTACATAATTGAGTATGTAGCGAGTGAGAGAGGGAGGAGGGAGCTGAGATTTGTGTCAGTAGGTTCGCCGCGGTGGTCTGGAGCAGTCATACGCTCGCTAGTCTCCTGCCAACACTTGTCTCTCTCTCTCAGCCACATTACGTGCTGAAATTGCCACTCGAGTTATGTCGAGCGCCGCCACATAGTCCAGCTTTATTTAACTCGACTTATGTTGCTCGCCGCTAAATAAGGGTTAAACTCCGCCCACCTCCCCGTCGGCTCAGGCCTACATGGTCTCTGGACAAAGCATTGTCGTTATTCTCGTTCCCGTATGTACCAAAGACTGCAGATTTTACAAAAGGGCAGTATTCCTTATGGCTTTGGCTACCGGGAACAGAGTATCTGAGCTGGCGGCGATGAGCAACGCACCTAATTGCCTCAGGTTTGATAGGCTTCATGAGTGTATTCACATTGCACCTTCCCCAGGATTCATAGCCGAGATTGAGCACAGTGAACACGTGTTTTCAGAGTTCACGGTGCCGGCGTTAAACAGGGGAAAGGTGCACCATCTTTTTTGCCCAGTGCAAGCTCTAACCAAATATTTAAGAGTGGCACCTCTAAATCACCAGGGTGCTTTATGGGTCGCAAGTCCGGGTGAACGCTTGATGGAGCGTACACTGGCTTCTCTCTTGGTCGAGGACTTTAACCCTCCAGCCCCGGCTATGTATTATATATATTCCTCGAAAACCGGGTGTTTTGGCCGAAAAACGTCTAGGCTAGGCTACCGTATATTCGTTAATCAGACTGCTTCCCGCATTCCCGCGCATCCCCAAGCGTAGCTGTGTTATTTACCTGTAGAATGGCATTAAGTAGAGCTCTCTAAGTCAACTGGTTGAGCTGTGATGATGATTTCATTGGAGATAACTTTATGGCCAAAACAGCCACTTTACACCACTTTTCGATACTTAACAACAACATACAGGCACACACGAACAAGCGACGCTCTCCTTCTTGTGGCCGGAGATGCGGAGCGTCGGTCCTGCCGGCTGTTGTTTACATGCGTCGGACCGACGCCTCGCACACCAAGCTCACAGGCTTTGACGTCATGGGTGTTTAAGAGCCCTTCCGGGTAGCTCGTGTATGCTTTTTTATGGGCGTTCAAGAGCCCTTCCGGGAACAGAGGGTTAAAGAGAAGAATCCCGGCATTGTGGGTAAGACCCACGATTTACGCAAGGCGACAGCCTCTTTACGTTTCCTTAATAATCTTTCGGTGGAAGTTATTACGTCAACACAGTTGTGGGCCTCTATTCAGGAGTTTTTGCCTCGATACCTTTCAGTAGCTCTGGACAAACCTTCCTTGCTATGTATAGCTTTACGGCAGAGGGTCTAGGTGGCCCTTTTAGTCACGTTTTGTTTAATTTCAAGAAAAAGGGGGGGGGGGGGAGGGTGCAGTCAGTGTGACATAGGACACCCTAGACCCCTCCGGAGTATGTGTTCGGAACATACGAGCTGTGATACTGGTTGTAGGCATTGTATTATAAAATTTCTCTGTAGTATTCATTACAGGAAATTATGCTAAAGGCCAATAGTAGTGTTACAACAATTCTTGTTGTAAGTAGCTTTGGCTGTGAAGCAATAGATTTTTGAGAAATCTTGGTAGTTGCAACTACGACTTTTACTTTTGAAGTAATTACTTCTGCATAAGTACACGAGTTCAGTACTTCTACGAATGTACAAGAATTAATTTATGTTTGGTTATATTTTTAGGAATATATCCACTAGTTAATGGGGTTTATATGTGCACATGTAAACTTATAAGTTTTTAGTTTTCACCACTTACTTTAAGTGGGGTGCCTTCTTAACTAGCAGATCTGTGCACAGAGTATCAGAGTTAACCCTTTTTCAAGCAGGCTTCTTTGAAGCACGCTCCTGCTTGTACCCCTTTTTGAAGATTTAGGCTGTATAAAGTTTATGCACCCGAATATCTCTTTTTTTACAAAAGTAAGAATACTATGTGGTTGTTTGATTATCTGCTTTTCTAGAGTTATGATATGATTACGAATGTCCCCCTCCAGTCTTAGAAATCAGGCATGTTCGTCAATGATGGAGGGGCCACTAATAAATTATAGGTTTGACTCCTGTAAGGAGATAAAGAAAACCTAATATTTAGTAGTGGCCCCGTAATCATTGACGACTGGGGCCCTCCCGACCATCCCCTTCCCATTCGTTGATGTATTAAGGATTTTGGTTTACTTGATATGTCAGTGAAGGAAGAATGACGCCTGAATCAGCGTCTGGTCAAAGATCCACACAAGTACATCCACGATATGATGGAAAGCTTATTGGATAGTTATTCTTATTTTCTTTTTCTTTTTTAGTTTTTTACGAAGTTTTTTCGTAGTGAGAACCCAATTCATAATGACTGAAGCCATGAGTGAGGTCGCGTGCGCTCATGATGAAGGCTCCTCAGATTTTAAATGCTCTGCGCGGTAGATTCAAACTACGGCGGATTAGTGTTTGAAGAGGATGCAGTCAGTATTTAGTTATGTTAATTTTAAGAGAGTTTTCACATAGTTGCAACTATGTCTATTTTTTTTTACCAAAGTGCACAGTGAGATTACTGTACAATTAGTTTTAAGATCAGAGCGAGTACCTACTGCAGGGTCTCGCTCGGTAGGACACGGATGTGTCATACTCTTTCATGCATAAGGTCGCCTGCAACGGCCTTACCATGAGCAAGCAGTTTCTTAATGCCACGCACTGCTAGCAAATCTTTTATACCTTTTTATATTTTGTATTGCATACAATAAAAATCTTAAGAACATTTTTATTCGGATTTTCTTCCCTAAGGTTAGGATATTTTACAAATGTCCCGCCTCCAGTCTTGATATTCAGGCGAAGTCGTCAATGATGAAGGGGCCCTATTAAATTATAGGTTTGATTCCCGAAGGGAAGTAGAGAAAACCTAATATTTAGTAGGGCCCCGTAATCATTGACGACTCGGGCCCTCCCAACCATCCCACTTCCCATTCGTTGATTTCCATAGTTTTTTCTTGGTATATCAGTGAAGAACGAGGATGGCCGCTAGGGGGCCTGGTATCGGGGAAGCAAAACATGAGAAATCCACGTACATATGGCAAGTCATATAATAACAGGTATTAATTTATCTTTTTCTTTTTTCTTTTTTACAGAGTTTTTTTCTGTAGGGTACCCAATCAAAATGACGATCCCATAAGGGAATTAGGCGTGCACTTCTGATGAGTACTCCATGATCTTCCGCGCGGGTTATTCAAATTGCTGGCGCAGTATGTTGAATGGAGACTATTAATGTTAATAGGCGAAGTCGTCAATGATTACGGGGCCCTACTAAATATTAGGTTTTCTCTACTTCCCTTTGGGAATCAAACCTATAATATGGTCTATACGTTATATATATATATATATATATATATATATATATATATAAATATGTGGTAACATCCTGTGTAGTGGGTATAACTGTTTTTTCATAGGCCCTATGCATATTTATTAAGAAACATTGAACAATATCTTTAACCTAACCTAGTATATTAGTGGACTAGCATATTTATGAATGTAAAATGTAAAAATATATCGCAACATTACCAAATTATTGAGATACAGTATATGTACAGGTCTACCCGCTACACAGGATTATACCATACATATATATATACTGTACAGTATATACTGTATATATATACAGTACAGTATATATAGGGTAAGACGGGGTAATTTCGCCGCGGCGCTAATAATTTGCATTCAAACGCCGATATCTCCGAAACTATTGCATGGATTCGGCTGCAGTTTGGCTTAGGTTGAAGAGCAGTTTTGGTTTAGGTTGTAGAGCAAGTTTGGTTTAGGTTGTATAACTAGTTTGGCTTAGGTTGTAGATCTAGTTTGGCTTAGGTTTTGTTGCAGTTTCGCGGGGCCTGGAGCCAGGGCTAGCGGCGCGTCTGACGGTATGGTCGGGTGTGTGTGGAGGTGTATTTGTATGTTTGCGTGTGACACAGTGTTGGCAGTAGCCGTCAGCTCCTGCCTGGTACTTTGTACTAGCAACCTACACGCAGCACCCACACGAGACACGTCCACACCCGCACTAAATACTTGCACACCTGTAAGCCTAATAAATACGTCCACAACCGCACTAGACACGTCCACACCCGCACTACATGCCCACAACTCCACACCCGCATTAGACACAGTGGCGCCTAGGCCTACACGTGTGACACACCTGCATCTCTGCCCGCACTGTTCAGTGTTGTGTGTGTGCGTGCAATGTTTTTCTATTGGCATGTTTAGTGTCAGTTTGGGTTTGGGAATGTTTTCATTGTTTTTACCTGTGCGCTAGTGTTTTGTCTGGCCATTAATCATATAATGTTATCTAGTTTACTAGCTAGTTGATGCGTAAAATAGGTCGCGGCGAAATTACCCCACCCGGCGGGGTAATTTCGCCGCGAGAGTGACTTTTTTCAAAAAATTGGCAGCATGACCAAAACATTATATGTTGTTTTCGTTTTTGGGGCATCTATAGCAGAAAGGCTGAATGTATAGATAAAAAATAAAAAATTAAAAAATTCCATTTGTGGCAGTTTCTATTTGTCAAAATACGCGATTTTCGGCGAAATTACCCCGTCTTACCCTACAGTATATAATTATTATTATTATTATATATATACAGTACATATATTTATATATATATATACAGTATACCGTATATATACAGTATATATAGCTATCTATCTATCTATCTATTGCCTGACGCCGTGATCCCCGAAGGTGTGGCCACGAACGAACCGCCCCCATGCACCTCTGTCCCCAGTCAGTCGACGCCCCTCCTCCCAACCAGCACCGCCTTCATTCATATACTTCCTCACTCCATCCTTCCACCTCTCCCTCTCTGTCCTTCCACCTCGCTCTCGTACACCCTCTTAGTCAATCTCTCGCTTTCCATACGTTCCATATGGCCGAACAATCTCAAGTTGTTCCTTTTCACACTTTGCAGTACATCTACCTCCACACCACACCTCCTTCTTACTTCCTCATTCGTCTGTCTATCCCTCCATGTAACTCCACACGCACTTCTCAAGTAACTCTTTTCCACCGCTCTCACTCTTGGTCCGAGCCTCTTCCCGAACGTCCATGCTTCGCTTCCGTAAGTTAGTGTCGGGATTACCACACTGTCATGCAAGGACTTCTTCACTTCCATACTGACCACTCTATTTCTTGCTGCTTTAACGTTCCTACAACCCTCTTCCCCTGTTGCACCCTCTCCCGCACTTCTTCATCCATAGTCCCATCTTTACTCAACACGCTGCCCAGATACTTAAAAGAGCTGACAATCTCCGTAGCCTGACAGTTCAACTTCACCTCACACTGTGACTTCACCCCTTTCGAAGACCATAACCTTGCTCTTCCCCGCATTTACCTTCAAATTCCGTTTTTCGCACACTGTTCCAAACTACACACAGAAAATGATGGCTGGCAAAATTGAAGATATACAGAGGAAACTTAAAGCGCCACACGAAGAACAACGACAAAATGAAGAAAACAAGGCTATCAGTAACATCAAGCATAACCCTAAATACTTCTACAGCTACGCTAAGAGATTCGTGAAGACCAAGACCCAAGTGGGACCACTTCTTTCACCAGATGGCACCATGCAGGAAGACCCAGACACAATGTGCAACATGTTAATGGAGCAGTACGAATCCATATTTAGCATCCCAAAAGAAGAAAGAAAAATATAAAACCCAGAAAACCTCTTCAACACAGATTCCTTAACCACTGCTAGCAAAATGACTGACATCGATTTTACACAGGATGACATAATACGGGCAATCAAGGAGCTAAGACCAAACGCCGCAGCAGGAGATGGAATACCAGCCATACTACTACTAAAGTGCAAAGAAGTCCTCGCTCAACCTATCTACCTACTGTGGCGAAACTCCATAGACTCAGGTACCGTACCAACCATGCTGAAGAAAGCCTTAATTACCTCAATTTACAAAGGTGGAGACAAATGCCAAGCAAAAAACTAGACCAATTGTCCTGACCTCGCACCTAATCAAAATCTTTGAAAAAATTGTGCGAGACAGACTAACCACTTTCATGGAGAATAACAACCTCCTCAACAACACCCAACATGGCTTCCGAAAGGGTAGGTCATGCCTCTCAAAATTATTAATGCACTATGACTTCACCAACTCGCAGACAGAAATAGTGTAGATATAGTCTTTCTGGATTTCGTCAAGGCCTTTGATAAGGTGGACCATGGGGTACTCCTTCACAAATTAAAAGACCTTGGAGTAACAGGAAAATTAGGAGTATGGATACACAACTTCCTGACCCAAGGACACAACAAGTAGCCCTAGACAGCCATAAATCCAGAGAAAGCCATGTTGTCAGTGGGGTACCTCAGGGATCAGTACTGGGACCTCTCCTATTCCTATTACTGATGGGAGACAACGAAGGGGTCACGCAGTCCTTCCTCTCCTCCTTCGCTGACGACACTAATTTAAGCAGAAAAATAAACTCTGAAGACGATGTTGCCGACCTCCAACAAGACCTCGACAAAATCTATGAGTGGGCAAGAAAAAACAACATGACTTTTAATGAGGACAAATTTGAAATGCTCAGATGTGGCGCAAATGAACAACTTGGCTACTTGCCCACTGGTAGAGGTCTCCCAATTGAAATAAAGACACATGTGAAGTGCCTGGGTGTCCACCTGAGCGACAATGCAACATTCCAATACCACATCGAAGAAACTACCAAAAAAGCCAGGAGAGTAGCAGGTTGGATCCTAAGGACATTCCACTCAAGGGAAGCGGACTGTCTCCTAATCCTCTGGAAAACTCTGGTACAGCCTATACTGGACTAATGTAGCCAGCTGTGGTCCCCTCACAGGAAAGGAGAAATCCAAACCCTTGAGTCGGTTCAACGAGAATTCACAAGGAACATCCGGGAAGTCAAAGACCTAACTTACTGGGAACGACTAAAACAACTCGGCTTGTACTCGCAGCAGAGGAGGAGGGAGCGGTACCGTACATAGCATGATAGCAATGTACACCTGGAAAATAATAGAAAATTTTGTACCCAACCCACCAAACACACCGACCGCTCAGGGAGAAAATGTGCAAGAAATTCCCTACCCACCCAAGCCCCCGAGAGAATTAAGACCCTACTGACAGCCAGCCTGAGTCAGAATGGTCCAAAGATTTTCAACTGTCTCCCAAAGCAACTGAGGGACCTCACAAACTGCCAGGTGGAAAACTTTAAAAAACACCTGGACAAATTCCTAAGAAGCATACCTGATGAGCCACCAGTTCCCGGGTACACCTCACTCTGCAGAGCGATTTCAAATTCAATATCTGATCAAGTGGACCTAATGAAGAGGGACGCAGGATTCAGCAGGAGTGGCGATCCATAACGACTCTGAGGCGGCGTCTCTAGACCCCACCAAGTATACCAAGTAAGTAAGTAAACTTATTTACCAGACCCTGCAACTCCCATTCATTATCGCTCATCAGAACTGTATCATCCGCAAACAGCAGTATAGGCAGCTTCCACTCATTTCCCTCCCTTTTCAGCGATACACCAACATCCACTGCTCTTCCTAGTATTTCTTTCAAGACTCCATCCATATATACAGTAAACAACCACGGGGACATCACACACCCGTTTCAACCCAACACTCAGGTCAAAGAACTCGCTCTGCTCATTCTCCACTCGTACTGCTGCCTTTGCACCCTCATACATGCTCTTCCCTGCTTTCACCAACTTGCCATCTACTCCGTATATTCTAAGTACTTTCCACATGCCTTCTCTATCCACTCTGTCATAGGCCTTCTCCAAGTCCATAAAGGCAACATACACCTTTTGTTTCTTCTCCAGATATTTCTCCACAACACATATATATACAGTATATATACCTATATATACTGGTATAGATATATTAGCCTATAAATATATAGTATACTGGTATTGTTGGATAATGGGTAAATACTCATTTCCAGTAATAATCATTATTATCATAGAAGCCTAGGGCGGCTATACCCTAAACCTAAACAATAACAAACTCCCCCAATTTTTTTTTTTTAAATAAATGTGGTCCATCCAGGCCTATTGTCTTGACCATTTTTTTCCAGGATCAGCAATAAATTTGTACGCGCATTTAGACACATAGCCTACAGGCTAGGAAATAATGATGGTAGCCTACGTTTACGGTACGCCCGATAACACCATCCTTACCAAATTGACCTCACAGTTTCTTGGTTATTGTTTTGGGCGAAAAGGTTATCTTTTGGACCGACAGTAGTCCCATCAATCTTTTTAGGCCTAATAGGTCCGGTAGATCATATACTGTACATCATTGCTATATTATAGCCTACAGTATATCATATAGGAGAAAGAGAGGGGATATGATAGACTTTTAAGATAGTGTCAGGAAATTATGATGAGGATGTGTGTGAAGGTATCTTCTTGATGCGGGAGGGAACAAGAACGAGAGGACACTCAAAGAAAATTTACAAAGAAAGAAATAGGCTTGAGAAGGCAAAGAACTCATTTTGTGATAGAGTGGTAAATGAGTGGAACACACTGCCCCAGTATGTAGTCGATTCCGAATCAATAAGGGAGTTTGAAAGTAATCTTGATAAAGCATGGATTTAAAGTTTGACTATAAAGCAAAAATACAGAATAGTAAAAATGTTGCGTCTGCTACCGCCGCCGCCAACACCGTGAACGACTGCAGCAGTGCAAGTACTGGTACTGAGCTGGATACACAGGCCTAGTTTGCCTTTTTCCAGAGGATCTACTGTAAGAAACTGTAAGAAAATTACGAGCTGAAATGTATAATAAGGGATTTATATATGATAATAATAGTCTCCCTATAAACGGCCCGGCCACCATCTTCGCTACAGTCGTATGTCTGGACACAGTCTACACTCTACTGACTTGAAAAGTGATGTGAATAATCAACCAATAGCAATGGAATTCCCTGGATGATGTCACACCCATTTAGCCAATCACCTGTCACGCGCAGCTGCGCACATCCCATAATGCAATATATTGGAGAAGGTGAGGGTGGCTGACTAGGCTAGTGACATTGTCGCTGAGATGATAAAAGCCTCAGGGGAGATTGGTGTAAACTTAGTCACTGAGTTGATAAACACCATTATTAAAGATGAGAAAATCCCAGAGGATTGGCTCAAAAGTGTAATAGTAAATATATACAAAGGAAAAGGGGATGCGCTAGATAGAGGAAATTATAGGGGCCTGAAAATGCTTGACCAAATCATGAAGGTCTGTAAGAGAGTCCTTGAGGGTTTGATCAGGCAAAGCATCTCTATTGATGATATGCAGTTTGGTTTTATGCCAGGACGTGGTACAATCGATGCTATCTTCATAGTCAGGCAGATACAGGAGAGATACTTACTAAAAGGCAGGGATCTTTACTTTGTGTTTGTGGACCTGGAGAAGGCCTTTGATAGGGTACCTAGAGATGTTGTACAGTGGGCTATGAGGAAACTTGGTGTGGAAGAGTGGCTGGTGCGTGTGATAATGAAGATGTATGAGGATTCGCGAAGTTTGGTGAGGGTGAAGGGTGTACTGAGTGATGAGTTCGCAGTCCGTGTTGGAGTCCATCAGGGTTCAGTGTTAAGCCCCCTCCTCTTTATTATGGTCTTGGAGGCGCTGTCTAGAGTTTTTAGAGGCGGACTCCCGTTGGAACTGTTTTATGCAGACGATTTAGTCCTAATAGCTGACAGTATGCAGGATGCTGAGGCCAAATTCAGAGAGTGGAGAGAGGGCATGGCGAGCAAGGGTTTAAGAGTCAATATTAACAAAACCAAGGTTATGCATTATAGTTTGAGACGAGGCAATGTGGAAAAGAGCGGTGCATACCCATGTGCAGTGTGTGGAAAGGGAGTGGGCGTTAACTCAATTCAATGTAGCATCTGTCGATGTTGGGTACACCATGGGAGTAAGCGCTGTAGTAGAATAAAGGGGCCCCTGCCGAAGGATAAGTCAGAAATAGAGAAATTTGAGTGCGTAGTGTGCAAAGGCGAGCTTGTGTTAAGTGATGATCCTGTGGCTGTGAATTTTGGAAATGAGTCTTTGGAGCTGGTGAACAAGTTTTGTTACCTAGGAGATACCATCTCTGCCGGTGGTGGGGCCGAGGCTGCCACTGTTGCTAGAATTAGGTGTGGCTGGGGGAAGTTAAGAGAATTGATGCCAATCCTGACCATGAAAAGAATGTCTCTCCCCCTGAAGGGAAAGGTGTATGCCTCATGTGTTAGAAGTGCAATGACGTATGCCTCAGAAACATGGGCCGTTAAAGTAGAGGATGTCAACAGAATGGAGCGTAATGAGATGAGAATGGTGAGATGGATGTGTGGGGCCAGGCTACAGGATAGAATAACAAATGTTGAGCTGAGGAGATGTTTAGGTATAAAGAGTATTAGCGAGGTGATGCGTACAAGTAGACTGGGATGGTATGGACATGTGGAGAGAATGGATGAACAAAATTGGGTGAAAAAATGCAGGTCTGTGATTGTGGAGGGAGCTGCACCAAGGGGTGGATCGAGGAAGACCTGGGATCGGACTATACACGCCGATCTCAAATCCAAGAACTTGACAAGTGAAGCAGCCCTTAACAGGGTTGCCTGGAACGCCGCCATTAGGACAAGAGACTGAAACTGCACTTATGTGTGGAACACTCAGTCTTAAAATGTTATGTATGTATGTATGTACTGTAGTGTGCCCATAATGGCGTCTTCAGCTGGATGACTCTCATACGTCTTTGTCATATCCAGTGGATTAATATAGGCTATTGAGGACTTTCGGAAGTGAGTAGGCCTATTTACCTAGGCCTATTATAATAATAATAATAATAATAATAATAATAATAATAATAATAATAATAATAATTCTTTATTCCAGACACAGAAGATAAATACAGTATAAATACAGTACAACCTAATGGTCCATATCACATACGCTTCTCGTGAGAGCACAGGTAATAATTATACACAAAAATATATTAATAAAGAAACAGTAAAATAAAATATACAGTAGGCCTATTTACAGAATGGCATAATAAAGCCCATATCACATTTTGTCACAATATAACACAGGCTAATTAAGGCTATTGCTCAATGTTGGTTAACACCTATTGCACAGATCATTGCTCACAGTTCAATTAGACCTATATATTACAGCACATACTATGTGTGCAGCAGCTTATGCCAGTGAGATATAATACGGGATTCATAGATATGATCACTAGACCAAAGAGCTACGATCAGCGTGTTACTGGAGGATTGCAGTCGTTGCGAAAAGCTGTACACCAGTCTCCTGATGACAGCCCGACAGCACTGCACATCCAACAGTGTGCACACCATACTAGTGTTTCATATTTAGACAGACCAATGAACATTTTAAGTATATTATGATAGGATGTACACAGACCATTTATGGTGGCTCTCTAATAGTCTCTTGTACTTCCATCACAAATGGGCCGTGTACATAGAGGAACAATATGTCCGGAACAAAGTTACTTTAGTTTCCCAATTACACATGTGGAATTTCCTCAAGATGGTGTTACCACGTAAATATAGCTGTCTGCGCTGACGGCCGATATCTGCATCATATGAGCAATCGTTTGAGATAATGTGTCCCAGGTATTTTGTTTTGTTTACTTCTTGAATAATTTGATTATTGAGTGAGAAATTTGGCAGTTTACTTTTATACAGTAATTTTGATCTAAATATAAGAACAGCACTTTTCAGTGGGTTGAATTTAACACAATGTTTGCTACCAAAAGATTCACATATTTCAAGAAGTCTGCTCAGACCCGCAGAAGACGGTGCAATAATGACCAGATCATCAGCATACATGAGATGGTTGATGATTTTATTCCCACCATAACATCCAATCTGCTCTTTATTCAATTTATCACTTAATTCATCCATATATACATTGAATAAGTAAGGTGAGAGAATACTACCCTGTCTCACTCCATTGGTTACTGTAAAGGAATCCGAAATAATGTTACCCCATCTTACATTAAATGTTTGATTGGCATACCAGTACTTCAAGATTCTCAGTATATAGGATGGCACTCCCCTTGTTGCTAATTTATCAAACAGGATATTGTGGCAGACTCTGTCAAATGCCTTACTAGCATCAAGAAAGCATGCAAAAATAGAGCTGCTCATTTTGATGTACCCATCCACTAGCTCCTTCAGAGTGTAGATGCACTGGTCCGTACCATGGTTCTTTTTAAAACCAAATTGATTACTATTAGTTGAGATATACACTGAGATTCTGTCTAAAATTATTAACTCTACTATCTTACTTACAATACTGGCAAGTGCAATAGGTCTATAGTTGTCTTTTGATGTGATTTTGCCAGCCTTGTCTTTAATTACTGGTATCAAGGTAACGGACATCATAGATTCTGGTAGGAACCCATGGATTAGAAAGCTGGTAAAGCACCTGCTGAGTTTCTCCAAGAGGAGAGTGGAGGAATACTTCAAATGTTCAGCATATATACCATCAAAACCACAGGATTTGTTAGCATCTAGCCTACTTATTGCAGCCTTGATTTCTTCACTTGTAACTTTAATTGCGTCATACTTTTCTTCTTTCTTACATTCTGTAGTAGCAGCAATGGTATTTCCTTGGTGCCCAACAGAGTTAAACAAAGTTTGGTAATGTGTTTTCCAAAGATTGGCTATGTTATTAGTAAATTGCTACAAGAGAGTAAGGCTGTGGGCTTACCCACTTTCGTGGCCATTTTTATTTTTTATTTTTTCTATGTGATTGAGGGAGGCAAAAGGCATTACTGCCTATAGCGAGTGCCTCCCCCATAGTTGAAAGAGTGACAGGGCCAAAAATCAAGGGACGTTCGAGCCAAAATGCCTGGACACACGGAGTTTGAAGCAATTTAAGTCATAGGAAGAGGGAAAGACTGATTCTGGGAGAGAGTTCCAGAGCTCAGCTGTTGAGTAGAAGAAAGTTTGAGAGTAACGTTTCACTCTTGGGTTGGAGAGTTGCACAGAGTAGGGGTGGGATTGAGTTGCAAGACGGGTACCACGTGCCCTACGTAAAGGAGGTGGTATGCACTGGGATAGCTCTGAGGAACACTGATTATTATAGTAGCGATAGAATAGCGAGAGAGATGCAACATTGCGGCGGAGAGAGAGAGACTGCAGAGAGTTAGTGAGTGGACGGGAGTTAATGATACGAAAGGCCTTCCTTTCAACTTTGTCTAGGAGAGCGGTGTGAGAGGAACCTCCCCACACATGTGAACAATACTCAATACAAGGGTGCACTATGCCTCTGTACAGAGCAGAAGCTGTGCAGGGGAAAAGAACCCCCTAAGTAGGGCCTAAAGGACCTACCACCTATACAATTTGATAAGATAGATGTGTCAGTGCTACTTAGTGAAATCAAGAAGACCCAAATGGAAGTTAAATTACTGAGAGTGTACCACAGGTCAAAAAGAAACCATAGTGGACATAAGCAGTGTGGTTTCAAATGTAGCTGACAGGGTGAATAAGTTAGAAAATAACTCTACTAACGCTCCACCTCAACCACAGGCACAAGTGACACAACAACAGCAGCAGCATCTAGAACAACAGCATCAACAACAACAACCACCCATAGGCCTACAACACCACCCCCAGCAACAGCAGGCTGTATTACAACAGCAACAGCTGCAACAACTCCAAACACAACAGCCCCAGCAACAACAGCAACCCATACAACAACAGCAGTAACAACAGCAGCACCAGCAGGTGCAACAGCAACAACAGCAGCACCAGCAGGTGCAACAGCAACAACAGCAGCAACAACAGCAGATGCAGCAGCAACAACAGCAGGTGCAGCAGCAACAACAGCAGGTGCAGCAGCAGCAACAGCATCAACAAAAGCAACAACACCAGCGACAACTACAACAATCCAAACGAACCCAGCAGCAGCATTCATATCAAAGGCAACACCAGGTGTGCCAGCAGCAGCGACCACAACAGCAACAACACCGAACACAACAGCAATCTTTATCGTCGGCAACGAGAGAAGATAATACAGTGCCAGCTACACCATCCTCAAATTTACCTACACAAACTGAACCAAATGAAGGAGCCAATGCAAGGGAAAACCCATGGACTATGGTCAAATGGGTGAATGGCAAGCCTCGCTACTCTAGGGAAGGCGAGCAGGTTCACCCTAGACCGAGAAACCAGCCAGGAATTAAAGGTAGGGGCAAGGATACTGGCTTCAATACCATCAAAAGGCCCCGACTAGCTAGGGTGTTTGCCACAGGATTCAACCCTAGTGTTACTGCTGAGAATCTCAAGATATACTTGGCTGATAATCTACATATAAATACTGTATAGAGGTAAGACAGCTGACCACCCTCTCCAGGTCCACTACCTGTGCCTCCTTTTGTATAACTAGCGAATGTCCAGATCCAGATATTTTCATGAATCCTGACCTGTGGCCAGAAGATGCATATGTCAACTGGTACAGAGAACCAAGACAATATCCCAATGAGGACAGTGCAGAGGCTTCTGGGACTTGGAGGCATCGCACACCACTATCCAACTCGCAGTAATGGAGGAGATACCAACAACAGCAGCAAGTATAAAAGTAACTTCATACAATTGCAGAGGACTCCCCAAAACAAAGAGGAATCTCCTGTTGCGACCTGACATCGTATCTACATTAAGGACCAGTGACATAGTCTGCCTTCAGGAAACCTGGTACACAAAACAGGACTTAGGTAATTTGAACATATTAGATAAAGATTTCCATGGGTACAGGGTCTCCACTACGGACACACGTGATGGTATTGTGGCAGGTCACCCCCCAGGGGGAGTTGCAATAATGTGGAGAATCGTGCCTAGATAGTGTAATTAAAACCATTGAGACAAATTTAAGCTGGTGTGCGGGAATACAGCTGGAAGTGGGACACAGAAAATTTGCAATATTTTGTGTTTACTTACCGTATCAGTGTGCAGAAAATGAAGAACTTTATTTGGAAAAGTTAGGGGAGCTTGGTGGCCTAATTTCTGAATTAGAGATAACGTGTTACTCAGTGGTAGGTGATTGGAATGCTACCCCTCACGAGTTGGGTGGTTCGATGTTTGCTAAACATATGTTAAGGTTTTGTGAGGAGCAAGGTTTAATTTTGTCCTCCAAAAACCTGCTTCCAGAAAATAGCTATACATATGTTAGTGAAGCATGGGAGACCAGGTCGTGGCTTGATCATGCAATCTCTAGCTCTGACTTTCATGACTCTATCTCAGAAATGGCCATAAGATACGACATAACGGATGACGACCACATACCTATAGAATTAACAATCCAAATTAATAAGGCACCGGAAATAACAGAAACTAGCAATAGCATCAAGGCAAAAGTTCCATGGAATGTAATCTCAAATGAAGAGTGCCAAATGTACTGTGATAAAACCAAAGACTTATTAACCCGGGAACTGCGGGAAGACTCTTAAGAGTTCCCCCGGCGGACTACGGGAAGACTCTTAAGAGTCAGAAAAAAAAAAATCAACTTTAACCCTTAACTAGCGGCGCGCAACATAAGTCGAGTATAATAAATCTGGACTATCTGGCGGCGCGCGACATAGGTCGTGTGGCAATTTCAGCACGTAATGTTGCTGAGAGAGAGAGACAAGTGGTGGCAGGAGAGTAGCGAGCGTATGACTGCTCCAGACCACCGCGGCGAACCTACTGACACGAATCCCACCTCCTCCCTGCTTTTTGCACTTGTGTTGCAAGAAAACTAGCCGTCATAAAAGGATCGTTATGGTGTCATTGGAAAGCTCTGTTTATGCCCTTTCAGGGATAGATACTTGTTTTACGCTCTGGGTCTTATTTAGGCATGAAAATGATCACGTAAACAGCCCTATTTTGGCTAAAAACACCCCGCTGGGCGGTACATATAAATAGACCGCTAGCCCGCTAATAAGGTGTTAAACATCGGGAAAAAAAAAAAAAATTTGTTTTGCCCCTGGGCCATGCAAAATATCACTCCTCTACCTCCCCTCCTTCAGTTATCACCTATTTTCCCTGTTATTCCCTTATTCTGAGGTATATTTTCGTGCTAACATTAGCGAGTTGCAAGCAGGGCATTGTCATCACTGTTAGCAAGCGAGTGCAAGAGAGAGAGAGAGAGTATCGATCGACAGTGTCTCTCCAGCCTTGGGGGAAATTGGCGGAAAAGGAGGTTGGTACATTGTCATCACTGTTAGCAAGCGAGTGCAAGAGAGAGAGAGAGAGTATCGATCGACAGTGTCTCTCCAGCCTTGGGGGAAATTGGCGGAAAAGGAGGTTGCCTCACCCATACATTATGTAACTCCCGCCCTGTATCGCCGATTTTGACCATCCAAACGCTGTTTTCACTTGTTTTATTGTTGTAACAGGTTAATACATTTATAATCAACCTATAATAGGCGCATATGGATAAGTATTAATGCTATTTATGGTAAAATTAATATTTTAGTGATGGAAACAGCTCAAATACATGCACACAGGCAGAGGTGTCTAATTACCCCCATGCGCACTTCAGAGGTTAAATAGGGTGCAATATGATGGTAATGGTGTAGCACAATGCAGGGATCCAAAATGTAGTGATGCACAACACAGAAAGGACATTATTAAATTTTACAATAGATTCTTTATCAAAAGCGGGGGAAAGTATTTTTAATAGCCATAAATATAAGTCCTCATTCAATAAGCCAGGTTGGCAAGACTATGTGGCTGACCTGTATCAGGCCTCCAGAGATGCTAGGTCTCATTGGCTTGAAGTAGGTCAGCCCAGACAGGGGCCTATATTTGAACTTCACAAAAGAGCAAAGGCTAGGACCAAATATGCCATTAGATTTATTAAGCAAAATGAAAACCAATTAAGGAAGGAAGCCCTTGCAAAGAGTCTGGCAGAAAAGGATACTAACTGTTTTTGGAAGGACATCAGATCCATGCAAAATTGTAACACACCATTACCTGTCAGTGTTGAGGGGGTTACGGGTGAAGAGAACATTGCTGACTTATGGAAAACTCATTTTAAGGAACTACTTAACAGTGTAAACCAAAGGTCTACTAATGGTGCAATTCAATATGTGAAAGATAGTAATTATGAAGACATTAAAGTGACTGAAAGTGATCTTGAAAATGCCATAAGAAAACTTAACCTAAACAAAGCTTGTGGGCTGGATGGTATATATGCAGAACATCTTAAATATGCAGATAAGTTGTTAACAGATAAACTTAGTTCTTGCATCACCAGTCTATTTACGCATGGTGTCCTGCCGGAGTCTATGATATCCGTAATACTTGTTCCTGTCATTAAAGATAAATCAGGTAAAATTACAGCTAAAGACAACTACTGCCCAGTAGCACTTGCTAGTGTGGTGAGTAAGGTAGTTGAAATGATAATGCTAGAAAGAATGTCTGCATATATTGTCACCAGCAGCAATCAGTTTGGCTTTAAGAAAAATCATGGCACAGACCAATGCATATATGTGCTGAAAGAAGTGATTGATACATACAACAAACTAAATAGCTCAATTTTCTCTTGTTTTCTTGATGCAAGTAAGGCTTTTGATAGGGTGTGTCACAAAACCTTATTTGAAAAATTAGTTAACAGGGGAGTGCCTAGCTATATTGTTAGGATACTTATTTTCTGGTATGCTAATCAAAAAATGTGTGTAAGATGGGGCAACATCCTGTCAGGCTCTTTCGCCATAACCAATGGTGTTAGGCAGGGGGGGATATTGTCTCCGTATCTTTTCAACGTCTACATGGATGATCTTAGTCTGGAGCTGAACAAGACTCGCACTGGGTGCTGTATTGGCAGCACCATTGTAAATCATCTCATGTATGCTGATGACCTAGCCTTAATCGCGCCCTCTGGAGCAGGACTGGATAAATTATTAAGAGTATGTGAAAAATTTGGAATCGAACATTCAGTCAAATTTAATCCTATAAAGAGCAATATCATATTTAAATCTAACCTTCTATTGAAATCAAAGCTACCTAAATTCCATTTGTATGAAGAAATTATAGAAGAAGTAAGTAAAGTAAAGTATCTAGGACACTATATTTCAAGTGATCGCTCAGATGATGAGGATATGGGTCGTCAGCGAAGGCAACTTTACATGCAGGGAAATTCAATATTAAGAAAATTTCATATGTGCACATGGGATACAAAAATAACATTGTTCAACTCCTACTGCTCACCAATGTATACAGCACAACTATGGTGGAACTATAAGAAAATGACAGTGAATAGACAAGTATCTCATATCACAATATCATGAAAATGTTTCTGGGGCTCTCAAAATATGAGAGTACAAGTACGCTATGTGCCTATATGAACTTACACTGTTACCAATCACTCATTAGAAAGCTAACATATAAATTCATTCAGCGCCTTAACACTTCTGAGAACAGTATCATTAAAATGCTACAAACTCCAAGCATAGTGTACACCTCTAGGATCCAGGCACACTGGAGGAAGTTGCTCTATATTCAACCTTAAGTAATGATTTCAGGTCTGCTACTCCAGATACAGAATTAGCATACCGGTACTGAACCTCATAGTGCAGTACAGTACCGATATTCCTATACTGTACTGTAGCAACATACTGTACCGGAAGCTAAATGATGTGAGGCATGGTACTGTACACAATTAGGACAGTGGTTTTGGTAACACAGTAGTTTGATGACCACTGTTTTTGGTTGAGGCAGTGCTGTGAACTACATGATAGCAAGCTGGGTATTATTTAATTTATTTTTATTTTATGTAGCCTATGTACAGTAGCTTATATATATTTATGTTACTGTAAGGTATATATGGACCCCAGTATGGTCCCCTCTGTACTGTATGAGTCTGAAATAAAGTATTATTATTATTATTATTACCAGAGATCCCATCTACACTAACAGGTAGAGGTGTGCAGCTATTATGCATTTTTTTAATATCCTTCCAGAAGGCCATTGTGTCTTTGCTAGCAAAGTTTTTGGCCAATGCTTCTCTTTTTAACAAGTTTTAATTATTTTTTATATATCTGATTGATACTTGCATCTAGCCTTTAGTCTGGTGAACATGTCAAAAATAGGTCCCTGCCTCGGCTTGTTATGATCCAGCCATACACTACGAGCATCTCGGGATGCCTGGTATAGTTCTGAAACATGGTCATTCCACCCAGGTTTGTTAAAAGAGTAATTTTTTTTATGCTTGTGAAATACTATGTAAGACATAGTATAATATATAAATATTAGTAAGACATGATATAATATTATTATACAGCTGACTGACCTCTTCTCGATGACTAGCATTAACACAATTGGGGTCTTCACAGGTAATGGCATCCTCACTGCCAGGAACAAGCTCAGAAAGGAGAGTGTGTGTTAAAGTGCAAAATTGCTCACACTCCTCCTCGTCAAGCCCGCCCCATGGCAGTTTTGGATTTACACTATTGTTTGACTGGGTTAATTCTGGCGCTCTTTCCAAACTAGCTGTTAAGGTCAATGGGATAATGATCTTCATCTGTATAAGTATACTGAATTTCCATATTTGTTATCATATCATGGAAATCAGCACTAGCTACGGTATGATCTAGCCAAGACGTTGAGCCCCATGCTGCACTGACACATGTGTAACTAGCCTACTATGAGGGAGCATGAGCTGAGAAGAGATAATTAGATCATGCTCACCACAGAAGTTAGTCATATGACTAGCAAACAGAGAGTTACTCATGTCCTTCAGATTAGCATTCCAGTCCCCTATTACAGAGTAGCAGGTGGTATTTAGTTCTTGTAAAAGAGCACTTAGCTCTCCAAGGCATTCCAGGTATTGTTCTTCATTTTCATTACATTGGTAGGGCAAGTACACACTAAGAATAACTACTTTCCGTTGGTTATCTTCTATTTCTATACCTGTACACCATGATAAATTTGTTACAAGTGGTTTAACCCGGCTGTCTAAAGAGTCCCTCCACAAAATAGCTACTCCTCCCGGTGGGAGACCTGCTACTAAACCATCCATAGCATCGGTTGTCGAGGCCCCAAACCCATGAAAATTATCACAGATAGTAACCTACTGAGGTTACCTAAATCCTGTTTAAAATACCAAGTCTCCTGCAGGCACACAATATCACTGGTATTAAGCACGTCTACTACATCAGGGTGGAGGAGAAGTCCTCTGTTGGTTTTAGGGAGCCCCCTACAGTTATAGGTAGCAATACGCAAATTGTTGTTGTTATTCTCCAAGGATTGTCGGAAGTGAGTAGGCCTATTTAGGCTAGCCTAGGCTTAGCGGCTTAGCCTTAGTAGGCTACCTATAGATCTGTCATCAAACAATAGGATTAGGCCCAATAGGGCCAGTTAGGGAAAATTAGGTGCTGGCCACATATATGAGGATTTCAATAAGTCCTGGGGGGGGGGGGGGGGGGGCAGTGTGCCAAAATTCGCCCATTTTCTTCGTGATCCCGAACCTAACATCTGAAAAAATATTGATACTGAAATTGGCTGCGAGCCTGTGACTGTCCCGGGGCGGCCGGGAGCCCCACTAAACCTGCCATTCTATTTCTACATTAAACTCATCAAACGATAGTTGCTTTGCTCTACACTGTACTCTACATTGGCTATGATCTTAGAACTATTATATATCACCTGTATTGAAGTCCAAATGCAGCTACTAATGTAAACATAATCGGATAAATCCAGAGCTCGAGTCATGCGAGCTATTTGTTTACACTGTGAAAACACAACTTGTTCGGTTCGGATGAGGTGACTGACTTTAGCACCAATATAACAAATATAAATTACAATAAGGAAACAGCCATCGTTCATAGAACGAACTCCTGGATGGGAGAGTCCGCTAAAACAAACAAACAACCAATGTACCCCTACACTCCGATGTTATATTGCGCCGAAGGCTGAGTCAAGACGAACACAACTACCGTAATTTTATTGGCACTCGAATGCTCAATAATATGTAGATTAAAGGATAATAATAGGTATTTATCTAAAACTATGTATATATTAACTAAGCTACTCCATGTGTTTAATATATTGACTGAATTTCACTGAAATGAATAATGTAAAATATTAATTTAAGTTTGAATGTTAGTTATCTGATCTGATCTGATCCCAGTTAACCCCCCGCCAAAATACACGATATTTGTTCGTATGTATTAATTTTATGGGGTCTCTAATTTCTCAAAAATAGTGAATGAATATAAATTTTATGTGTTTGACAAAGAGCGCAAGACCTTGAGGCATAAGGTAAGCTATAAATTAGTACGATTTTATGATGAATTATTGGTTTTTCAGGGGTATATATGTGGTTGGATCAATGGAAAACAACGAACCAATATCAGCTATGTTTTCCATTGTGGTGTTTCCGAGAATAATCCAATGATGACGTCAAATTAGCTTGCCGCCAATCAACTGTGGAACACTTGGAAATGTGTTTAGCTGTTATTTACCGATATATTTGTGGAAAATAGAGTGAATTAAGGGGCTGGAATATAACATTGACTTCATGTGAAGTGCGAGTGCCCTACACATTCTAAAATTGTGCATATTAATCTTGGGGGAACTCATTATATATAAGGTAAAAGTTCAAGGTGATACTTTGGATAAACCTGACTTCTAGCAAGCACCAAACAGCAATTTTGTAAGTAGCCAAGCATATTATTTTTTCAGATAAGCCTAGGCCTGCTTGTATTAGCCTAGGCCTATGATGATAATGATGATTTGAAGCAGAAATGAGTAGCCTAGGCTGAGGCTAGGCGTATTAGGCTTAGGATAACCCATTATCCAACAATCTTAGGACTGCCCCCACTAGTGGGGCTATGTATAATGTATTGATAGGCTAATGAAGATCAAGGAAGATTTGAGGTTAAAGACAGTAAAAAATAAGGTTAGCTAGGCAGCTGGGAATCTGGTTCTGGTAGGCTAAGACTCAGAGCCCACTCTTAACCCGGGAATGGCGAAGGTCCTCAATTATGGTAATTATTTAGAAGATGACCTTTTTTTCTAGTTATTAAAAACTTACTCTATGGTGTATTATATGATATATAGAAGCAATAGAACTGTTAAAATGACCTGGGAAGTGTATATTAAACTTAGCCTAGACCAACATATCTGTTTTTTTTGTAAAGCTAGGCTAGGCTAACCTAGACTAGGCTACTCTTGAGTTTTGGAACACAGTAGGCCTAGGCCTATTTTAGATGTCTAACTTTTAAAATAATAATATAAAAATACGTAGGCTAGGCCTAGGATTAAATTTTGTTTATCATTATACAGAAAGTTCATTTGTGTTATCACTAAAAAAAACAGCGTCGTTCGACACCCTGGCTAGGCTATAGCCTATGACAATAACAGTTTGCCGTCATGCCGTGGGATTATAGGGGACAATAGGATTTATTGAGGAGCCCCCTCCCCCGTGCTTGTTGAAATTCTCATCTAGCCTACTGCCTAGTTCCTCAACGGTCAACCTATTATTGTATCTCACGACAGTCAAAATAGATGCGAACATGCAAGTAGTGTAAACAAGGCACGGCCTGGCAGGCGGTAGCCTACGCCCGAATACTACATCCTTACCATTATTTTTTAGGTACCCAGTATGGTACCGGTATATAAGCTGAAGCCTATGAAATGGTACGGATATAATCCTGTGTGTGTGGGGGGGGGGGGGGGGGGGGGTGAACCTGTACATAGGCTAGCCTATATCTCAATAATTTGGTAATGTTACCATTTTTTTTTTTACATTTTACATTCATAAATATTCCACTAATAGGCTATACTAGTTATTTAAGGTTAGGTTAGGTTTTAGTTAGGATAGGCTAGGTTAAAGATATTGTTCAATGTTTCTTAGTAAATAGGCATCTGAAAAACAGTTCCCGCGGGCCGCTACACAGGATCTTATGAACGGTACGTAACAGACAGTCCTAACCCAACCTAACTTAGTGTCCAAAGTGAGGTCTGCTGCTAGCCTATGTTCTTATAACATTTTCTGCCAAAGTATCGGCACAATTTAATAAAGAGTGTACACTGTACCAGTACAGTACTGTACTGTATAGGCCTAGCCTAGGTTAAGCCTGCCACCCTACAGTGCATTTATAGAGTTTTCGGCCATGATTTGGGTAGACCTGTCACTGAAGAATACTTTCGCAGTCTTACCGTTTGTTTTTGTTTTCAAGGTATAGGCTATAGGCAGAATAGGCTACAGTAGGTATTACTGGTATCTTATTTTATTGTAGTTTATATTATGAGTGGAAGATTTGCAATAACTTACCCTAACCAAAGTCCAAACTTAGTGTCCAAAGTGGGATCTGCACCCTGCCTCTTATGTTCTCATTTTGTATACCGGTAACTTTTTAGCCAGATTACCGGTACAATTTAATAAGTGTACAACCAGCAGCTAGGCCTACCGCCTACAGTGCATTTATAGATTTCCCGGAATCCCGGCCATGACTTGGGTATCACTAAAGAATCTTTCCGCAGCCTTATGTACAATTGTTTGTTTTTATTTCTTCAAGGAATATAGTACAGTAGTTTATTGTTCAATTGTTTATCATGTTATGAGTAGATAATTTGCATTACCTTACCCTAACCTAACTTTACTTAGTCTTAGTGTCCAAAGTGGGGGCTGCCACTATCCCCACAGTCCACACACCCGCTAACTAACATATATTATTGGTATGTCTTGTCATTACTATAACCTGACTTCATGGGGGTAACGGAGACTTGATTGAATATTTTCGGAATTAGCCTAGCAGAATCTTGAGTCTTTTAAAGTTGTGAAAATTAAAGTAAGTTTCTACGTTCCTACTGATTGTACTTAACCCGAGATGGGAATAGCCGGAAAATATTAAGGAAACCACCCACCAATTATTTTCATTTTTTTTTTTTTGTAGTTTTAGTTTATTTGCATCAATATATAGTGATTGACATTAGCTTCAACCTCCGCAAAAATCGTTTTCCCCTTTATCCAACGATCTTAAGACCAATAGTGGGGAGGGCTATGAAGATCAGGGAAAATGTGGGGTTAAAGACATAAAAAGGCGATATAATGGCTTTTATGATGAAAGTTGGCTCGGGTTTTGTTGTTTTTCAACTTGAGAAAACCCCAAAATTAAAAAACCCGAGCCAAGTTTTGGCAAAAGTTGGCTCGGATTTTAAGATTTTTCAGTAAGCTAATTATCCATTATCCAACAATTAAGCTACATTAAAGATATTAGCCTAACCTGCCAACCTTACCTAACCTAACCTAGTATTATGAGTGGGGGCTACCGCCCCCACACCCCCGCTGGTGGATGGTACATGGGATAGAAAATGAACTTACCCAGTAAGCTCATTATCCATTATCCAACAATTAAGCTACATTAACGATATTAGCCTAACCTACCAACCTTACCTAACCTAACCTAGTATTATGGGTGGGGGCTGCCGCCCCCACACCCCCGCTGGTTGGATAGTACATTGGATAGAAAATTAGGTAAATTCCTAGTGTTAATTAGACTGAAAGGCCGGGAGAAAGAGGTACAAAGGAGTACAAAGGAAATCAAGCAACAACAGATCTAGTGACCCTTCTAGGTTGCTTGTCCTCCAAAACACTGAGGATCAAGTGTCCAAACATTGGTTTAGAGTGGGTAAGGGAACATTGGAAAGGGAATTACTGCCCTGGAACTAATGTCCGTGGCAGGATTAGGAAGTTAGTAGGGGACAGATGGGTTAGTAACTGAGGGGGGGATAAAATAAAGTTATTCATTTACAAACGCAGTCAGTCACGGGTTTGATGCGAGATATTTGTCTAGGCGGAGTTTAAATGAATCAACGGTGATGCAGTCTATAACGTTTCGGGGAAGCCCATTCCACAAGTTGACAACTCGATTGAAGAAGAAATTCTTAGAATCGTGTGAATTAAAAGATTTACCAATAATTTTGCAACCGTTTCCCCGCATGTAATTAGATTTAGATTGGTCGATAGTGAAGTACTTACTACAGTTCATATTGTCGATGCCTTTGATGATTTTGAACACTTTAATTAAGTCACCTCTTAACCCCTAAGTGTCGGCGCGCAACATAAGTCGAGTATAATAAATCTGGACTATCTGGCGGCGCGCGACATAGGTCGTGTGGCAATTTCAGCACGTAATGTTGCTGAGAGAGAGACAAGTGGTGGCAGGAGAGTAGCGAGCGTATGACTGCTCCAGACCACCGCGGCGAACCTACTGACACGAATCCCACCTCCTCCCTCCCTCTCTCACTCGCTACATACTGAATTGTATGGGGAAAGTACCGAATTACATGCTTTTTGCACTCGCGTTGCGCGGTTGTTGCAAGAAAACTAGCCGTCATAAAAGGATCGTTATGGTGTCATTGGAAAGCTCTGTTTATGCCCTTTCAGGGATAGATACTTGTTTTACGCTCTGGGTCTTATTTAGGCATGAAAATGATCACGTAAACAGCCCTATTTTGGCTAAAAACACCCCGCTGGGCGGTACATATAAATAAACCGCTAGCCCGCTAATCTAGTGTTAATCTGCGCTGGGTTAAAGGAAATAGATTTAATTCTCTAAGACGCTCTTCGTATGGTTTGTTCTTTAGGCTAGGTATCATTTTGGTAACTCTACGTTGAACTCGTTCTAGCTTGTTTATATATTTTTGGTAATAAGGGCACCAGGATTGAACGCAGTATTCCAGAAGAGGGTGGACTAAGGAATTGTAAAGGGTTAGGATAACGTCTTTGGATTTATGCTCAAATGACCTGCCTATAAAGCCAATTATTTTGTTTGCCTTCTTAACAACTTCTGAACATTGTTGACTCGGTTTTAGGTTACTCGATATTGTTACTCCCAGATCGGTTTCTCTGTTTACATTCTTAAGCGGAGTGCCATTCATCGAATAGTTTGCTTTCTCATTTAGGTATCCGATATGTAGTACTTTACATTTATCCGCATTGAAACTCATTTGCCAAATTTGGGCCCAACATGACAATTTATCTAGATTGTGTTGCATATCGTCAATTTGTTCTTTTGAGAGTACGCTATTTGCAATTTTTGTATCGTCAGAAAATTTTGAGATTGTACAGGTGAGGCCCTCATCTATGTCGTTGATGTAAATTAGAAAGAGAATTGGTCCTAGTACCGATCCCTGGGGTACCCCGCTACTTACATTGGTCCATTTAGATGCCTTACCGTTTATGACTACTATTTGCTTTCTGTCGCTGAGCCAATTTTCTATCCATTTCAACACACCGTCTTGTATTCCATGCGCTTTTAGTTTTAGCAGTAAACGTTTGTGGGGGAACTTTGTCAAAGGCCTTTTGAAAATCAAGGTATATAATATCTACAGATTTACTCTCATCGTAGAGGTTGAGGATATCGTGGAAGAAGTCTAAGAGGTTTGTTAAACAGGAACGTTTTTTACGAAAGCCGTGTTGAGTATCTTTAAGTATGTTATTTTCCTCTAAGTGATTTACGAGTCTGTCTCGTATGACCGTTTCTAGCATTTACATACAACTGAGGTTAAGCTAATTGGATGATAGTTACTGGGTAGGGATTTGCTGCCTTTTTTGAATATCGGTGTTACGTTGGCTAGCTTCCACTGATCAGGCATAGTTCCAGACTGCAAGGATTTATTGAATAGTAATGTCAGTGGTTTGGAGAGCTCATCCTTAGGTTCCTTTAGAACTCTAGGCGAGATTGTATCAGGTCCAGGTGTTTTATTTACCTTGAGTTTATCTAAACAATTTAATACTTCTCTCTCTGTAACGGTGATATTGCTTAGAACATCTGAATTATCAATCTGAATCGGCGATGGTGTAGGGATATCACTGAGGTCTTCTGTTGTAAAAACTGATGCAAAGAAGGTATTGAGGGCATTACTCATTTGTACTTCGTCTTTGGTGTATTCTCCATTTTCATTGACTAACGGTCCAACAGTTGAAGGAACTACTTTTGGAAAAACTAAATAAGATGGTCACCAATTTTCCCATGTATTTTTTTATTTTTCCCTGTTAGTTTTCATCAATATATAGTGTTTGGAAATAATTGCAACCCTCGGCGAAACCGTTTTCCCCATTATACAACCATCTTAAGACACGCCGCCCTATAGTGGGGAGGGCTATGAAGTACAGGGAAAATGAGGGGTTAAATGCGTAAAACGGCGATTAAAACGTATTTTAGCAAAACTTGGCTCGGGTTTTAAGGTATTTCTAAGGCCTAAAACCCAATATTTCGAAAACCCGAGCCAAGTTTTGGCCAAAGCTGGCTCGGATTTTGAGAGTTTGTAGACAACAAAATGACAGTAACCTCATTTAGAAATTTGGTTCAGGTTTCCCGAAATTGCAAAGGCATAAAACCCGAATTTTGGAAAACCCGAGCCAAGTTTTGGCAAAACTTGGCTCGGATTTTGCGAATTTTAAGAGTAAACAAATTACAGTAACCTAATTTCGAATTTTGGCTCATGTTTCCCTAAATTGAAAACCCCAAAAAGCATAATTTTGGAAAACCCGAGCCAATTTTTGGCAAAACTTTGATCGTATTTTGAGAATCGAAAAAGACTAACTGCATGTCGGAAATCGGCTCATGATTTCCCTAATTGCAAAGCCATATAACCAGATTTATCGAAAACGTAGCACTTACTGTATTTAAATCATAAATATCCAGTAACATAGACCTAGTACATTGGATACAAGCCTAATCCACACCTAACGCCTACAATGTGTCCGTAGTACCTAGTAGGCCTACGTGGGATACAACATGGCGGTTGGGCCGGCGCCCATTTACTCATTTAGTAGCCTACCGGTATTCGGCCGTATCTGTAAATACGAATGCGAGGAACTTCAAGCGAATTCCTGATCGAGCGGATGCACAATCCAATCTAATTAACCTAACCTAACTTAACTTAACTTAACCTAACCTAACTTAACCTAACCTAAATGCGCCTCCGCTCGAATATGAATTCGCTCGAAGTGTCCAGATACCGTAAATACTACCGCAACTACGAATCTTGTTTCTGAAACCTAGTATATTAACCTAACCAAACAACCCAACCTATCGACAGAGATGGGCAGGTGGAGTGGACTAAAAAGCTGGTGGACAGACCTCGGGAGACAGGTGAAAATAGCGTGTGTACGAATCGGTGCCGTCTATAGGAAGGTATTGACAACCATGTTTCGACAAAATTCCATTTTAGTACCATATATTTTTATTAGGTTTTGCCGAGGCTTTTAAAACACATTTTCATATTATGTTTAGAGCATATAAAATCCATATGTGTGTTCAAATATTGCAAAATAATTGGTGACCAACTTATTTAGTTATACTCTACTTTTTTCTTTCTGATATAACTATAGAATTCTTTCGGGTTTGTTTTACTTTGATTCGCAATATGTAACTCTAAGGTCTTTTTACTTTTGCGTCGTAGCTCTACAAATTTCACCCGTTCTTCGTCATTTTGTGAGGATTTTAATCTATCATTAGCAAGGTCCGCCGAGTTGTGTTGTGTGCCGTCTATGGGGACAAATATCATTACAGGTTACAGGTTCTAGGTTCTCTATCTCCCTTAATAGAATTTTTCGAGGGTTGACACTTATTTTAACATGGAGTAGGCTATAGGCCTACATGAAATCTTTATTGGACAAAAGTTACAAAACTAAAACAGGGACTGCTAAGAATAATTTAAAAACCTGTTTTCAATGCCTATATTAGTGGACCTGAAGTGAATCCCTTTGAGACTGAAGTACAGGCAGCCAGCTCCCCTAGTATCCTGATTAAACACCAGTAAACATACATAACATCCCTTCAAGTGATGGCGTCTTTTCCGTGGATTGACCTCCCTACTGCCAACCTAGAAGTTGGCAGATTGGGAGCCAAAGCGTCACATTTTTTCCCTTGCCCCTCAGCTTTCCCTTCATAATTGCTGAGGGGCACAGGGCCTTGGGTGGGGCTTTGGTTTCCCGGGCGTTTCTGCACCCTCCTTAGCTCCCTGCCTTGGGGTGGCTTCGGTCACCCAGGCTTTAGTGGTAAGCAGGGAGGGTTTTGTGGGGGCGCTCGTTTATGGCCTTGGCCTTGCTCGAGACCTTGGGGCTGTTCGGCCAGACAGCCTGGGGAACAACAACAACATCCCTTTTACTTACAATATTATTCATTCCTTTTAATAAATTTTGAGCATGTATTGTGCGTATATTTACCTTCACATCTCAAAATTTCTCCGGCGGCCGGGGGGGCTACGCCCCCCGGACCCCCAGTTATGTAGCAGGGTGCTGCGCCCCCCGCGGACGCCGCGCAAAGTTGATCCTTGTAAGCTTAGAAAAATGATCCAAAACTGGATAATTTCTGTTTTGGCACCCTGGGGGGAGGGGGGGGGGGGTAAGGGAGGGCTTGTCCGGTTGTCCCCCCTCAACTTATTTTGTATACCGGTACCACGGCAATCGGCTAGGCTATGGCCAAATAGGCCTACAGCTTATTTTTCGCCTTTTCTCCTCCTTATTTCTGTAACCCCCTCATTTTTGCTGATATTCATAGCCCTCCCCAGTCCCCACTAGTGGGGGGCGTATTTTTAGATTGTTGGATAGCCTAATGGGTACATACTAGGCTACATAGCCTACTCATTTCAGCTCCTCTTCAGTATAAGAGAACACTGTAGCTGAAAGAAACACGCAAAGAAAGAAAAGAAATAGTTTCTGAAATCACTGTCGGTCCTAAAAGTAACCTTTACCTGTTTTTGTCTTAGCCTATACACCACATTCACATTTCATTAGCCTAGGCTAATTTATACATTTGACGTTGACAGTCGAGTCAGGTCTTCTTCTTCTTTTGAAAACGCCCGCAGACCGTGCAGATCCACAGGGCTGACCTTTGAATCGGTACTGGCTCAGAAACGTTAGTAGGAGGGAAAGTTTAGAGTAGGATATATTGAGGAATTGGTGGTACCACCTTCACGTGCGAATCCGACGTGCGAATCCTTCGTCGAAGGGATCGCACGATTATATGGTACTGCGGGCCTAACAACAGCTTTGCAGTTGTGGCACTCTTCTTCTTCTTCTTCTTTTCTTCTTCTAGTTCGGAAAGTTAGACACCTTGCTAACGGCACTTCCCTGAGAGTTTATATATTTCTTCTCCCCGTGACGTGCTCCTTTTTATATTATATTTCTATCATGTAGGCCTATTAAATATATATGATAATTATCGCGAATTGACTCGCAGCGTTATTATACATAATTTATTAGGGAAAGTGAAGCTCTATGGAATCCTTATAATATACTCACATAGATTCCGTTGTGGTAGAATAGTTTTGATAAGTTTTGTAACTCGATTTTGTCGATATAAATAGTCCCGCGCGTAAACAAACTCAGTCCCGCAATCTTGAGAGCTCTGCTACGGACGTGTTCGAAATGGAGTACACTCGCTACGGTAAAGTGTTATGTTCTACAAAGATGTTACTGTATGTCTAATATATGAACCCACAGTAGCTGGCATGCAACTTGCAAGGACTAGTGTTGTATCCCACGTACTGGGTCTAGGGTTAGGTTAGGTTAGGTTGTTTGGTTAGGTTAATATACTAGGTCTCGGAAACAAGATTCGTAGTTGCGGTAGTATTTACATCAAAACTATAGTTAACTATCAAAACTATTCTCCCACAGTGGAATCTATGTGAGTATATTATAAGGATTCCATAGAGCTTCACTTTCCCTATTAAATTATGTATAATAACGCTGCGAGTCTTTTCAAAAAAATTACCATATATATATTTTTTCCTCTTACCCTGTCTTCTTTCTTCTCTTCTTAACCCGGGAGCTGCAGGGAGACTCTTAACCTGACAAGCGCGATATAGACCTAGGTGCTAGGGTAGTTATTTGTGCATTTCTAGCCCTGGATTCTGACAGAATTCGTTATATTTACAATATAAAACATTATTTGTTTTCGGTATGCTTTTATTTTACATATATGATGTATATATGAACCTTCAAGAGTGCTAAAATAAGTGGGAAAAGCATTTGGGTGGTGAAAAACGAAGATATTGGCCACCCGGTCATAATCTCAGGCGAGAGAGAGCCACAGGCAGCCCTCCCCTCTCGCTGTCTGGGAGTCAACTGAGACGAGCGGGGCGGTGTGTGCCGGTGTCTGGGTGTTGCATAACGATCTTTTATGCAACCCACTTGTGCTACATTATCGCGGGAGAGAAAAATAACCGATAAATGATGATAATAAGAGGATAAATAGGTGATAATTGAGGAGGGGGGGGGAGGGGGGAATAAGGTGGGGAAGGAGGGGAGGGGGAGGGGTGAGAAACACATGGATGTGTACTAGAGGGGAATTATCTCACCTAGAGACAAAATCCTTTGTTTTGATAGGCCCTTTTTTTTTTTGGAAGGCTTTTTTTATGGTCTTGCTTCCGTGAGGCCTATCACGTTCCCTATATGAAGCCTTCCGTGAGGCCTATCGCGCTTGCCGGGTTAAGAGTTCCCCCGGCGGACTGCGGGGAGACTCTTAAGAGCAGAGTTTTTGAACGCGTACCAAAACCGCGCGTTTATAGCCAGGCGGCTGAAAATTGGTGTGGGTATAGTACTACATGTCAACTCTCGACACCACCCCGCCAAACGCTCGCCCCGCACTCGTGCAAGCACCACCGCACCAGTAACCACGCACTAGTCATGGAGCCCACACGTCCCTCACGCTCGCTCCCTGATGACACAACCAGCCCTCCTTCTGGTGGTGTTAGCCGCCGTGGAAGGCAGAGGGTGGCTGCTAAAGACCCTAGTTACCAGTACGACACGCCCTACAGCTCGGAGGACGAAACACCTGTACCCAAAGCACGAAAAACACGTGCAAGCACGAGAAAGGTGCAGAGGTCATTGGTGTTTCGGGACACTGCCACCACGACCCAGGCCACTACAACAACCACTACCACCACCACTGCCACCACTGCCACCCCTGCCACCGGTACCAGCGACGCAGGAGGCCGCCCTAGGGCTGCAGAACCTGCGGGGGCAGGAAAAATTAAAGGCACGGGCGTAGGGAAGAGAACCCGTACGCCAGCCACAGTGCCCCTACCACCACCACCACCAGCCGCCCCTGGCCCGGCTGCCCCTGCCGCCCCTGCTGCCCCTGCCGCCCCTGCCCAAGGAACAGGGAAGGGGAAGGGGAAGGGGAAAGGGAGAGGGAAAGCGACTGCTGTCCCTGCTGCCCCTGCTGCCCCTGCCGCCCATGCCGCCCCTGCCTAAGGAACAGAGAGAAGGGCGACAGGCACCACCATCATCTTGCCATCAAGGCCACGCACCACTGCTGCCCCTGCCGCCGCCCCTGCCGCCGCCCCTGCCACCGCCTCTGCTGTCCCTGTCCATAAGACTCCCGCACGTGCAAAAGTGACCCGGAAAACTCTGACACCATCAAAGTATGCCGCCCTGCTGTTTGATGGTGATTCGCAGGACATTGGCAGCCCAGGTTTCGACGACGAAGCCCTAGCACGGGACCAAGGGTGGGGGGATTTGGGAGTGGACAGTGGGAGTGAGTCCGACGTCGGTGACGAAAATGAGGAAGGGCATCGTCTGTCAAGTGAAGAGGAGGGTGATGATGATGAAGTGCTGTATCGCGACCATGGAAGCGATATTTCAGACGATGAAGCAGACGCAGACGACATTCCGATCCCTGAGCTGCCTTCGTTCGATTGGTCTGACGGGGTCAATTTTGTACCTGACGTGCCCCAGTTCAATCCTGGGACGTCAGGAACAACTGACGACTGGCCCTGTGACGATCAAGCGAACGAAAGCGACTTCTTCCTCGCTTTTTTCGACATGGAGGTAATGACGTACATCGTTGCCCAAACAAACGCCTACTACAGGTGGGTGTTTGGCAGATTGGACGTCCTTTCTCCAAAAGCGAGAATACGAGGCTGGGTGGATACGACTGTGGAAGAATTTATGACGTTCTTTGCCTTGTTGTTCCTCATGCCTCTGATCAAGAAGCATGTGTTGCAACACTATTGGAAGCACGACCCTCTCATCGCCACCCCAACTTTCAATAAGTTCATGACTCGTGACAGATTTTTGTTGCTGCTAAGATTTATGCACTTTGCAGACAACGAAAATCCTAACAGGATTGACAGGATATGGAAAGTTCGGGATGTGTTCACCATGTTGTTGGAGAGGTATAGGAAATACTTTTACCCCTTCCTCAATTTGGTGATTGATGAGTCGCTCGTGCTCTTCAAAGGACGTCTTGTTTTCAAGCAGTATATCCCCTTGAAAAGGCATAGGTTCGGAATCAAGCTCTTCGTTTTGTGTGACTGCGAAACTGGAATAGTGCTTGACATGATCGTGTACACAGGCACTGACATTGACATACCGAAAGCCGCTGCCAATGACCCCATGGGCATGTCAGGTGCCATCGTCAGGAAAATGTTGGCACCTTACCTGGGCAAAGGCCACATCATCTACACTGACAACTGGTATACTTCTCCTGCTCTCTGCCAGTTTCTTCATGACAACTAAACGGGGTCATGTGGGACTGTCAGAAAGACAAGAAAGTTTATGCCAAAGTTCACAGGTAATGTCATTCCTCTCACAGATGCCTCCTCCAGTGACACACCTTCAGAAGACGACCTGGCCCAGGAACACCGCGAGAGGCATGTGCGAAGAAGGCGACGAAAGGGGCAGAAATACAAGCAGCTCAAGAAGTGTGGGAAACTGATAGCCCTGAAGTGGAAGGATAAGCGAGACGTCCACCTGCTTTCCACCGTCCACACAGGTGCCCAGATGGATTCTGGCAAAATCCACTACCGAACCAGGAAGACAATCTACAAGCCCGACATGGTAGTGGACTACACTAAGAACATGCGCCTGGTGGACAAGTCTGACTGTCAGCTGTCAGGCGTTGAGTGTCTGAGGAAGACTGTGAAGTGGTATCACAAGCTCTTCCTCCACCTAGTTGATATAACGATGCTGAACGCCTACAACTTGTGGTTGGTGAAAAAGGATATGGCCCCAAACCAGAAGCTGAAATTCCGGGAGTTCGTCTACGTCTCATACCAACTCCTGGAGAAGTATGGCACCACCACTCACAGACGTACGGCATGGCGTGGGGATCACGTTCCTGACCGCATCCAGCTGGGTGTCGAAAGACACTACCCCATCAACACTGAGATGCTTGGCACTCGTCACAGGCAGGCGCAGTGCACCGTCTGCAGCTCCAGTGTCAGGAAACCCCATGTCACCAAAAGAGTCACCTCAATGTGCGCCGAGTGCAAAGTTCCACTCTGCCTGGGTGACTGCTTCAGGGACTACCACACCTTCAAGAATTATTGAGTGTCGCCCTGCCCTGCCCTGCCCTGGACTCGCCCCGTGCCCTGCCCTGGACTCGCCCCCTGCCCCGCCCTGTCCTGGACTCGCGCCCTACCTTACCTGACCTGACCTAATTGATCACGCTACCTCATAATGTAACATATATATTATATAATGTATAAGTTCCAAAGATGTCCCTGTGATATAGCTTTTACATTATATAATTGTATGTTTCATTATTTAGTTTATAAGTTTCAAAGATTTACATGTAATATGCCTTATTTTTTTAGTATATCAATATATATGTTTGTTATTAGCCAAAGTAATGTGTATATAATTATTTTCTTACCTCAAATGAATTGTACAAAATAAATATGTTTCAATAAATCCTGTCAAACCTACTAAGATAATAAAAAAAAACAATAAAAAAAAACAAAAAAAACAAGGTCATGTCATTGTATTCTTACAATATGATATATTCTATGAATATTTCATATTGTTTGAATACAATGGCATGATCTTGTAAAAAAATTTTTTATCAAAAATGTTCTAGACAATATAAAACCTTCCCCATAACCCCCTCCTGGATTCAATCACACAACCCTACCACACTTTGAGTTTTCCAGTCCGCGACCTTACCAACCATGCCACAGGAGCTCATACCAAATATCACTCAAAACTTCGTGTCTACAATCGAAATGACAATATACAAAAAAAAAATGAATTATCCCACCAATTTACGTTTGTAAATTGATGGGATTATCAATTATATCATGCCAAGGTTTATAAAAGTTTGTCTCTGTCAAGAATTAGTAATTATATAACTTTATTCTGTCAAAAATTGCCCAAACACTCAGCAAAATTGCCCCTCTCAGTGCGACTCCACTCATTTTCACACGGTCAAGCGGTGACCCTTGCCGCTCCTTTATGCCCCAGCTACACCAGCAACAGCAGCTCTGTCTGGGAACAAAATTTGTATAAATACAATAATGGATAAAATACTCTTCACAAATACATTTGTATTGTATAATATTGTAAATAAAAAAGAATAATAACTGTGTGGGTGTCGAAAATTGCTCAACCAGCTTTCTTATGTCTCGCCTACGCGCGTATATTGGATTATACATAGTCATGACTGTCATACAAATAATTGCAGTAGGTCTCGAATATACATTTAGATTGCATATTACTTGGAAATAAATAAGTAAACGTTTCTCTGGTGGCAATCTACCCTTTCGCAAGTGTAAGGAGACACCATTCTATATTTAGCCCTTTATCACAAAAGGCAATCTGCCTGTGTTTACTCACCACCGTCGCTGGTGGTCTATAATATAGTACTTTATTTACAGTCAATGGCCTACATGTTTCTGTGGTACTTCACATGTGTCTAAAATGCAATGTCTGCTTGCATAAAAATGCAATTCTGAAGTCCATTTATACGTACGACATACGCATGTCTCAGTTTCTATCTCTCTCTCTCCATTCCTGACTCATGTTATTGTAGACCTGTTGGTGGCAACGAACACCAGACATCTGGTAGACATAAGGTTCAAAATACCAAGACATCCATACGCCTCGGGCGCCTCCACAATTATCACAAAGCTGGTTATCTATCTAGAGATCTGCCTGACTTCCATCTCTCCACGACTCACTCACTCACTCACTGCACCCCTGCATGCCTCCCTCCCACCCACCCACCCCCAACCCACCCTTTCAGGCTTCCATCTGCTAGAAACACATTCACAATTTGCGTAAATATCGCATCAATTGGGCTATATGCGGTATATTCCTTGTTATATGGGACGCCTACATACGTACACGTCTTTATTATAGCATGACAGTGCTCTAAATACAAGATTTACGTGATATTTATGGCGTAACACACCCTCTCCCCCTTTCATTCCCAGCACAACTCACTCACACCTTGGTTCACGCATAGAAACTCATTGATAATGTGCGTAAATATCGCATGAATTGGTCTATATGCGGTATATATTTTGATATATGGCACGTATACATACGTACAAGTCTGTATTATAGCATGACAGTGCTCTACGTACAAGATATACGTGATATGTATGGCGTAAACCACACTCTCAGCTCATAAATTGCCGCCAAACCTCCAACACATCTTCATTCCCGCCTAAAAATTCTCTTATAATTCCCTTATATATTGCAATTTTTGGTCACTATGAGGCATATTCATTGTTATATGGGTGGCCTACACACGTATACATACTCTACATAGCCTAAAAGGGCTCAAAAAAGGAGATATACGTGATAATACGCGGTAACCCACCCCCTCCTCCCTCTCCTTCTATCCCCTGGGCGCGCGAAAATTCGGCAGGGAAATCTCGCCGCTCGATGGCAATCTAACCGCGTGGTGCCATTCGCTCCACATTTTTCAACTACGGACCGTTCCCCCCCCCCCAGACATTTTTTGGGGGGTCAAATATATATGGGCCGATGCACGCAAACATTCCCTACACGATGATGTACTTTTTATCGAAATTGGCAATAGGTCCCAAAATCATCATAGGTGCGCACAGTCTTACCCTGTAGAAAACCCCCGGTGCGCCGCGGAGAGGTTAATTGACCACTTGCGAGTTTCAGGCTATAAGGAAGTTGGAACTGTAGCCTATAAGCATTTACTCACCTGGTAGGGCCACCAATTGGAAGCGCATGGCGCGCCAGGATCAAGCAGCCCAGTTTATTAGAAAGGACACGCCAGTCAAGACAGTCAGGCATGATATTACCATGCTACAGTTCCTTACAGTAGATCCTCTGGAAAAAGGCAAACTAGGCCTGTGTATCCAGCTCAGTGCCAGTACTTGCTCTACTGCGGTCGTTCACTGTGTTGGCGGCGGCGGCAGCAGACGCAAATTTTTTACTATTCTGTATTGTTGCTTTATAATCAAACTTCAAATCTTGTCTTCCCCATGCTTTATCAAGATTACTTTCAAACTCCCTTATTGATTCGGAATCGACTACATACTGGGGCAGCGCGTTCCACTCATTTACCACTCTATCACAAAATGAGTTCTTTGCCTTTTCAAGCCTATTTCTTTCTTTGTAAATTTTCTTAGAGTGTCCTCTCATTCTTGTTCCCTCCCGCATCAAGAAGATACCTTCACACACATCCTCATCATACTTTCCTGACACTATCTTAAAAGTCTCTATCATATCCCCTCTCTTTCTCCTATATGCCAGTGTCGGAAGTCCCAGTGTCCTCAACCTCTGCTCATAGCCCGCGTTCTTCAACGTTGGTACTAGCTTGCTAGCTCTCCTCTGCACTTTCTCCACTGCTTCTATATCCTTTACAATATATGGAGCCCACACCTGGTTCGCATATTCCAGGTGCGGCCTAACCAGCGCTGTATAGAGATTCCTGAATATTTCTTCGTCAAGTGACACAAATGTCCTTATCAGCCCTACAATTCTATTGGCTTTGTTTATCTTTTCCGCTAAATGTTCTGAGAAATTTAACTTATTGTCTATCACTACTCCTATATCCTTTTCTGCATTCACTTCCTCCATCGCTTCATACATGCTGTATCCTACCTTGTCTATCTTGCTAGTCCCAATCCGCATGTACTTGCATTTTTTTGGATGAAAAGGCATTAACCAATGTTCAGACCATCCCTTCATGCCCTCCACATCTCCTTGAAGCAAACCCACATCTTCCTTACTCCTCACTCTTCTATACAGCTTAGTGTCATCCGCATACAGGTATATCTCACTTCCATTGGTTATAACTTCAGGTAAGTCGTTGATAAATATAACGAACAGTAGTGGTCCCAACACAGATCCCTGAGGTACCCCACTTGTAATTTCCCTTCACCCCGAGCCTATTCCATTCACCAGTACCCTCTGTCTCCGATCTTTCAGGAATGCTTCTATCCATTTCACACATTTCTCCCCTATACTATAGCTTCTAACTTTCTCTATTAACCTTTTATGTGGGACCTTATCGAAGGCCTTTATAAAATCGCAATATACCATGTCTATTACATCACCATCCTCCAGAGTTTGAATCCAATCATCTACCACCTTAATTAGCTGTAGTACCGTCGACTTCCCCGTCATGAATCCGAACTGTCTCCCACTGAAAAGTTGGTTTGATTTCATATGCTCCATTATTCCTTCTCTAATTACCGTTTCCATTAGTTTACACTACTTGTCAAACTGACTGGTCTATAATTTCCTGGGTCATTTCTCTTTCCCTTCTTAAATATAGCTGTTATGTTCGCCTCTCTCCAGTCCGTCGGGATTTGTCCTGTATTAAAAGATACCTCAAATAAAAAATGTAATGGCTCTACTAACATCTCACCTCCTTCCTTTATGATTCTTGGATGTATCCCATCCGGTCCTGGGGACTTACTTCTGTTCATTTTTTCTATAGCCCTCCTTATTCTAGCATGGGAAAACTCTATTAGTTCTAGTGCTGGTGCCTGTTTGATGGGAATAGTAGGCACTGCATCAACCGACTCCACTGTTAGTACCTCCCCAAAGTATTTCCCCAGCACCTCTGCTTTCTCCTTATCAGTTTCTGCTCTATTCCCATCAGCCAAGTCTCCTATCAGTTCTGGGATACCTACTCTTCTTGTTAACTTTTCCTGAATATACTTCCAGAATATTTTTGGATTATCCTTCACATTTCTAGCAATCTCTCTCTCCCTCTCCTTCACCCCCCTCCTTGCCTCCCACCTTATTTTATTGTTTATTTGTCTTCGTTCCAGATCCACTTCTTTAGCTTCTATACTAGACCCCCTGTTCTTTTTTAACAATTTTAATCTTTCCCACAATCGTTTCTTTCTTCTAATCAATGTCCAAAGCTTTCTTTTCATTGGCAATTCTGGGTTCGTTCTTTTCCTCAATTTTGTTTTATCCTTATATTGCCTTACTGGTACACTTTTGGATACAGCATTCTTCAGTTTAACTCTAATTTTCCTTCACATTCCTTCAGCGTCTTCACCGTTCAAGTATTCCCCCCAGTCAATGTCCAAACACCGTCTCAGCAGCTCATAATCTGCTCTATCATACATGTATATTTTTTATTGCTTCTATTATCCCTCTCTGTTTTAATGTTGCAACTAAAGCTTATACAGGCATGGTCACTCCGACCTATAGGGCTATCCACATTGACATGTTCCACTATATCCTCCTCATTGCTAAAAATCAAATCAAGTACACTCCCCTGCGTCCCATCTCTATATCTTGTCATCTCTGTAATATGTTGCGTTAAAAAACAATCTCTCACTTTCTCTATAAACTTGTTTTCCAGGCTACACTGTCCCGCTGGAGTAGTACAATTTGCCCAGTTGATCCTTGGCAATTTGAAATCTCCAATCAAAATCTTATATTTGTTCTCTCTATTATCTATTTCCTCCATTGCTTTCAGTAGGTTATCATCCTCTTCCCTACTATTATTTGGGCTTCTATATATAGAGGCAATTAGAATTGATCCTCTTGCACATTTTACTTCAATACACAAATACTCACAATACTGCTGTCTCATATCCACCTCATTAACTGTAATGCCCTCGAAAATATCCTGCAACCCCAATAATGTACTACCCGAGTTGACGTCAGGTATAGTGTAAAATAGTCGTTGATGGGAAGTCCAATAAACTCATCACGTGAAACACCACGAGACTATCACCTGGTTCTTACAAATCGGACTAAGGTTACTATACTTTTGTACGTCCGTGGTATTACAGTGGGTTAGCGCGCGGGCCTGGTTGACCTATGATGGTCATGGTCACTAACCAGGGTTCGAACCCCACCCAAGGCATCTCAAAACCTGTGGGTTTTTAGGAGGGTTAAACTCCCTTCAGAGGTTCGAGCCCCGCGCCAGGCCCCAGGAAAGATTGACCCTAAGTGGGCCTGGAGAGTTGTCAGGACAGAAAAATTCCCTTCACACCCAGCATTTCATTGGTGGCAGCGGTGGGATTGCAAGCGGACCATTTGTCCTGAGTCCGTGTACATTCTGACTTGCTTTATGAAGGGCGTCGTGGACATCTTGGTGGCTGGTTGGTCAGGTATATTGGCGGAGGTCTTGGCTGAGTGTTGTGTCTGTGGGGGTGGTGGGGGAAAAATCGGGGCGATTCTTAATATGGGCATGTGTGTTGTGTGGATTGTGGGGGATGTTGTGGTTTTTACTGCTTTAATCTCGCGGATAGGAGAAAACCGGACAGGTTTTGTGAATAAACGTCCTGAGGCTGTCCGTATGGGGGGGCGGTTTTTTATTTCGGGGCTTGAATCACTGGATGATGTTCTGTATTGGGGTGGGGTTGAGAGGAGGTGAGGTGGGGGGGGGGGGGGTGTTGGTTTCCGTGTTCGTTGTAGATGAGGTAGGTGTGCTGTGGTGTTTGCTCGTGGGGGGGGGGGGGGGGGAATGGTGGAAGGAAAGGGGCCAGTTGCGGGGGGGGGGGGGGGGGGGGCAAGCCGAATTGGTAGGGAAAATGGAGTCAAGTTGGTGGTCATTATGGAGGAGCGGGTTTTTTTGTTGTTGATGCCGGTTGTTGGATTTCTGAGGGCGTAATCATGATCTAAGATGTTGGGGGGGTTTGGTGGGTCGGGTATAGAGGACAGGGGGGAGGTGGTTTCGGAGGAGTTCGGGTGGAGTTAGGGGGGGATGGGGTTTGTGAGGAAACCAGAGGTTGTTGGAGGGAAGGGGTGGGGTTGTCTTTCTTTTGAGATGGGCGAGGGCCAGGTGGGGGTTTTCGTTTTGAGGTAGAAGGTGAGGGTGAGGAGGAGTGGGGTGATAGGGGGGCTGGTTTTCGCAAGCGTTTGGTTAGATGTGGTTTTGTAGGGTGAGTTTTGGAGGACACACGTGGACGTAGTTTGTAACGGTGGGTGGTTTGGGAGGTATGTTTTTTGGTTTGTTGGAATTTGTTGTCCGAGGTGGAAGATACAGGTACGGTAGGAGGGAGTGTTACTTCTGGGGACAGTGCGGAGGGGGAAGGAGTTCGGGGGGTGTGTTGGTGAAAAGCGGGGAGAGGTGGGGTAGGAGGTTTTGGTTTTGTTGGAATGTCAGGTGGGGCTGCGGGTCTGGACAAAATAGGTGGTTGAGTGCAGGGGGTGGTTAGCTCGGAGTTGGGGGTGGTAGGGGGAATACTATCTTCGTTAGTTAGGGGTTTGAAGATTCTAACAAATCTATTTCTGTAGGTGCGTGTCTCGCCGTGATAATTAATGGTGGTTTGGTAGGCATTTGGGATCTGGGTGATGGTATAAGGTCCGACATATCTCGGGCCTAATTTGTTGATGACCGGAAGCTTGGCCACCATTACGGTATCGTGAATGGCGAAGGGGTTCTAGTCAAGGGTGTTGTCGTTTTTAGTGTTTTGGCAGTTTTGGGCGGTGCGCAGGGTGTTCTGTAGTTGTTGCAAAGGGTCAGTTTGGAGTGCTGTGGTGGAGACTTGGGCGTGGTGATGGAATGGCAATAAGAGGGGGGCCACTCCGTACACGCGTTCGTGGGGGGAAATTCCGTCTTCTTTGGGGTAGGTATTCATACCCCACTGAATCATTTTTAATTGTGATGGCCAGTCGGAGGAGTTCAAGGCAATCATACGGGTACGTAATTGGTTGTTAATCGTACGGTGACTGCGTTCGCACACGGCGTTGCCTTGCAGCCAGTAAGGGGAGGAGTGTTTGATCTTTAGTCCGTATTGCTTTGCGAATTGTTGCCAGACTTGGCCACTAAATTCTGGGGCATTGTCGGATAAGATAGCAATAGGTAGGCCGAAAATGGGAAAAACTTCAGTGGCGAGGAGGGTAGCAACGGTGGTGGCCATGTGATCTTTGGCGGGGCAAGCTATTAGGAATTTGGAATAAATGTCAACAAACGTGACAATATAGCGGTTGCCGGCGCGAGCAGGGAAAGGGCCGTTGCAGAGGCCAAATGGTAGTACATTGAATTCGTACAAGTGACCGCCGCTGGTGGAGAATGCTGTCTTCTGCTGATCTTCTGGTGTTATTGGAACTTGCCAGTACCCGGCTTAAAGATCCAACGTGGTGAACCATTTGGAGCAGTGGAGTGAGTCGAGGGAGTCGTCGATACGTGGAAGGGGGGTGGCGTCTTTGATCGTTGCATCGTTTAATCGCTGATAGTCCACGCAGAATCGAGTGGACCCATCTTTCTTCTTCACCAGCACCACTGGGGAAGACCAAGGGCTAATGGAGGGAGTAGCAATGCCTGCATCCAACATCTCTTGCACTTGTTCTTCTTCTTGCCGCTGGAGGGGGTTCTTCCTGCGGGAGGGCTGACGCAAAGGCGGTCCGGTGGTGTTGATGGCGTGTTGTTCTAGGTTGGTCTGTCCTATTTCGGTGGGGGTTTGAGCAAAAACGTCGCTAAACTCCAGCAGTAGGGAATACAAGTTTTGTTTTTGTTGGTCCGAAAGGGACTCGGGAAGGGAAGGTAACTTCAAACTATTGGGGGCGGTGGGGGTTACGGTTAGGTCATCAAACGTCTCTAGGTCCCCGATAATGAGGCCCTTGGGTAAAGTGAGTACTTCTTCGGAGATATTGGCTATTAATATGTTGTTGGTTTGGGAGGAAATGATTGCGGGCTGAATGAGGCAGCGGTCCTGAGGGGTTGACATGTTAGTGGGGGTCAAGATCATAGAGGTTTGAGGAATGGGGCGAAGGTTAACCCATTGCTGATGGTGGGGGGGAATATGGCATTAAAATGCTGGGTGTGAAGGGAATTTTTCTGTCCTGACAACTCTCTAGGCCCACTTAGGGTCAACCTTTCCTGGGGCTTGGCGCAGGGCTCGAACCTCTGAAGGGAGTTTAACCCTCCTAAAAACCCACAGGTTTTGAGATGCCTTGGGTGGGGTTCGAACCCTGGTTAGTGACCATGACCATCATAGGTCAACCAGGCCCGCGCGCTAACCCATTGTACTACCACGGACGTACAAAAGTATAGTAACCTTAGTCCGATTTGTAAGAACCAGGTGATAGTCTCGTGGTGTTTCACGTGATGAGTTTATTGGACTTCCCATCAACGACTATTTTACACTATACCTGACGTCAACTCGGGTAGTACATTATTGGGGTTGCGGGATATTTTCGAGGGCATTACATTACATCCTTCTTTTAACTAGGCTAGGCCCTAGCCTCTTTAAGGTCGTAAGGTATCGTAGCTGTATCACCTCAGCAATCTCAATATTGTTAGGGTCCGCGTGATGGGTGCTCTATGTAGCTACCAGATCATGTTCCGTGACTGCCACCAATGAAATGCTGGGTGTGAAGGGAATTTTTCTGTCCTGACAACTCTCCAGGCCCACTTAGGGTCAATCTTTCCTGGGGCCTGGCGCGGGGCTCGAACCTCTGAAGGGAGTTTAACCCTCCTAAAAACCCACAGGTTTTGAGATGCCTTGGGTGGGGTTCAAACCCTGGTTAGTGACCATGACCATCATAGGTCAACCAGGCTCGCGCGCTAACCCACTGTACTACCACGGACGTACAAAAGTATAGTAACATTAGTCCGATTTGTAAGAACCAGGTGATAGTCTCGTGGTGTTTCACGTGATGAGTTTATTGGACTTCCCATCAACGACTATTTTACACTATACCTGATGTAAGGGGGGGGGGGGGGATTTCATAGTCTTTACTTTTCTTTTCTAATGTTCCTGGGTCTTTGCTGTTACCCCCTCCTTATTTATTATTTCCTGTTCATTCCATTATTGTGTTTCTTCCTTACTTGATGATTGATCCAACTTATTACTCTGGTAGCATAATGGCCGTTGCATGCAAGGAAATACAGGTGAATGAATGCAAATGGTCTAAATGACACAGGATAAATAAAAACACAATATACCGTTTGGTATTCTTAACTATATTAAAACACTGTAAAGAGAAATACACTTTTCACTGTGATACACAAATCAATACGATTATTACTTTAGTCAACCACGGAATATATCGGTATTATTGGCGCACTGAACTACTTCTTATCACCACATCAAAGTTAACTAAAACCCTTCAACAGGTGACCCCAAGGCCACTACCCTAGTAAACACACACTCGGTCACTAGGTTCATAAGGCGTACAACAGCTCACAATGGGGTGAAGGTTAGCTCAAGGCTCAATAACACCAACAGCATCCTGTCTCAGTACAGCCACTAGGTCATGCCCACTGGGGTGGACTCAGGACTCTCTGCACCTGGTACTTCTCCCTGGACTTCGCTCCTGACCTGGGACCTGGTATTAACATTACCATTAATAAAACTGACAGAATTCTATATCTTAATTCATATTAACATTACAAAAGTGGTCAAATGTATCAATTAAGAGACAACAAGATAGCGGTTGTATAAATTGTTGGGTCAGATAAATTTTACTTAGTTGACCCTCAAAAATATATAAAGAAAAATGGTCCAAATAGAAAACGGAGGGTTGGGGATACAGATATATTTTACTTAGTTGACCCTCAAAAATATATAAAGAAAATAGTTCCAAATAGAAAACGGAGTGTAGGCCTCTATACACCCTCAGTTTCAGTTTCTATGGAGCTCGTCCTGGAATCTTTACGACTCTGAACCTCACGATTCTATACAGGACTGGCCATTTGTATCGGCACTAGCTCAGAGAAGAGTGTTGAGAGGGGAGAAGGGGTGTTGGAGAGAGAGGAAGCTGTTGGAGTGGTTTTGTTATGTGTGTTTAGTCTGTATGCATCGTCAGGATGTCCCCTGACTGGGTGCGAGCATGTGAAACATGCTAGGACGTACTACCACACCCACTAAATGTCCGCCGTGGCAGGGATTCGATCCCGGGTCTTGCAGATTCACACGTGAGCGTGCTCACCACTGGACCACCACGGACCCTACTCACAAAGGAATGTTGGTTACATTAAGTTACATATACTGAACTCGACATACGGGATATCATTGCTGTGATAATACTACACTAACATAATACAATTAACATTATCTTATACATAATTAATAAGGTTGGCAGGACAAATAATATGGAATTTGAAATCTAAATGATTAATTATCAGACGGAATGAATAATTTCACCTTCGACCAAGACAAAGGATGTCGTATAATTTCGTAGTTACATATAAGAAACTGGGCTTAAAAATGGTCTCAAACTTATCTTAAATACTTCACAATTCACTTCAACTCACCTTCAACTGAAGGTTTTATCTAAACACAACACAAAAGGAAATTTATACTGAGTTAATCCAAATATTTCCCCTTAGTCCGCCCGAGGCTGGCGACTGGGAGCGAATGACGCTGGCACTCTCGGCTCTAGGCTCTGTAGGACTCGGGGTCGGCGTCCTTTGTCACGACAATAACCATACCTTGATTAAATGAGCTCCTCAACTTACTTAGAGTCTAATAAAACTTTCAAAGGATAATTGAATTACTTTTATATAATGTAAACGAATTTCAGGCACAAACCTGTTAATAACTATTACTTACGATATCCTAGGTAGACTATAGTTTTTAAGTTGGAGGTTGGACTCATAAATTTCCACCTGTCAAACCCCCTTGAGGTGGGCACTTGTCGCTAAGGCCTCGGAATCAGGGTGTCACACTAGAGACCCGGTACAAGCAATTATTAGGCCAAATATCAGCATTATACTAGATTCACAAAGTTAAAGTTATGCTTTGCAATTAAGTGTATACACCTGGAAGTGATTAAATGGCCAACACAAGTAAATTTCATTCCAATTCCAAAACAACATTGCTTCGATTGTGACACCCCTTTTCTAAACTTAATATAACAATACCAAACAATTTTATTTAAATGTAAAGTTAGAATAATGACCCTCGTACCTATGAGACACCATTGGGCCTTTTTAATTATTTCTTTCTAGTCATTACAATTTAATATATGTCAACTGATAGATATCTTAATCAAGATAATAACATAATACCGAACACTTCACCTAATCTCAACACTGACTGGGTCATTATTGGGCTTAAAGTGAGTGAACAGAAAAAGTCTTGGTGTAAATATTGCCAAAATCAAGCCTAGTCAATTTAGACCCCTTACACTGACGTCAACTCGAGTAGTACATTATTGGGGTTGCGGGATATTTTCGAGGGCATTACATTAACCTTGAGCTCTTTTCTTACATAAATTAACACTCCTCTTCCAACCTCTGCTCTAATAGCATTCCTCTCATATAACTCAAAACCCTCCAAACTAAACTCCACCAGTTCCTTTCAATTCTAGCATTTTTTGGTCTTACTTCCTGTAAGGCTATGACATCAGGTTTTTCCTCTTCATCCTGCAACCTACATATCAGTTCTCTTTTCTTGTCCTGGGTAAACACATCCACATTACTAAACATAATCCTTAATCCATCTACCATTCCTTCAGCAACTACACCATCCCGCTCCTCCTGTCCGTACCCTACTCCCCCCTTAGCACTACTGGGTCTGAAACTTTGTCTCCTGTCTCTCCCTGTGACACCTCCACCCTGTTCTCCTCCTCCGTCACAACTCCTATCACATTTTCTTCCCTCCCTGATCTCCCCCTCCCTTCTATTCGTATAAACCACTTCTTCAATTTCCCGTCCCTCACTCTCCAGTAAAAAAATCCTCTTATCCTCCTCACCCAACTTTCAATTATTTTCATCAGCCTTTTCTTGTAATTCCTTTATTTGTTTTCTTTGTTCTATGCTCAAATCCTTCTTTAGTCTTATATGTTTCAATTCTTTATTTGTGTTTAGCCTCCAACTAAAGTTTGTCACTGTCTCTGCCACTGCCCTGGTTTTAAACTGTACCCTTATAGGTCTCATCTCTCCCCTTTTATATCTACCTATCCTACTGACTTCCTCCACCTGCCCTTCCCATCCACACCTTTCATGACCTCCTTCACTTTCTCCATATCCCTCACTTTTCTCACTCCATTATCATTCATATGAGCCTCTATATCTCCATGGATGATTACACCCCTATCTCTGTCTATAGCCTCCCTCACAACACTCTCCTTGTTCTTCATGACCCCTACAACTGCACTCTCAAAACTTTTTTTGGTCATATTCATTTCTTCCTTTTGCTCTTTCATAACATCCTCCAAATCCTTAACTTTCTGTTCACCTACCACCGTCCATGCAGTTGACTCCTTTACTTCCTTGAATCGTCCTTCGTATTCCTTCAGCTGCTCCTTCAATGCCATATTCTCTGCTCCCAGTTCATCTACCCTTTTCAATACCATCTCTAGGCTATCATTAACTTCCGACATAGGCCTACATTCACTTCCTTCGCTAGGCCTATTCCCTTCCCCACCTGACACACCACACAGTACACACAGTACCTTAACTTTCTCACCAATATCCCCCTTCCATTTCTCCGTATCACTCTTCCACTTTTCCAAATCCTTCACAACATTAATAACCTCTTCTAACTTATTATCTGTAGGCGGGTGCCCGACCCCGAAAGGGGTTGAAATAGGGGAGCTATCCCCCCGCCAAAGGCAGCTTTCTAGGGCCTTTCCTAGCTGATGCTGAGAGGATTGGGTTCTAGTCATGTGGTGATGGGCTGGTCTATCAGAGTGAGAACTGAGCGATCTCTGCCATACCCATAGCTTACTCTGACTGTTCCTTTAACTTATATTTTCTAGATCTCAAGTGACGGCGTCTTTTCCGTGGATTGACCTCCCAATCTACCAAGATTGGAAGCCAAAGCGTCACATTTTTCCCTTGCCCCTCAACTTTCTCTTCATAATTGCTGAGGGGCACAGGGCCCTGGGTGGGGCTTTGGTTTCCCGGGTGTTTCCGCACCCTCCTCAGCTCCCCGCCATGGAGTGGCTTCAGTCACCCAGGCTTTATTGTGGTCGGCAGGGAGGGTTCTGTGGGGGCGCTCGGTTATGGCCTTGGAATTGCTCGGGGCCTTGGGGCTGTTCGGCCAGGCAGCTTGGGGAACAACAACAACAACAACAACAACAACTTATTATCTGTGCTCTTAAACCCACTAAAACGTTGTAGCCTACAGTTGAGCAATGGTGACTGGTTGAGTGTGTCCAACAACAGAAGACTGGAAGATTGCAAATATAACAGCAATTTACAAGAAGGGAAATAGAGCTGATCCAGGGAATTATAGGCCGATCAGTTTAACGAGTATCATATGCAAGATATTTGAATCCATTATCAGAGAAAACATAATGGATCATATGCACAAATTTAAGCTTTTTAGCCCTAAGCATTTTTGGTGTCCTATCAGGTCGTTCTACTGTTTTACAACTCATTAAAGTTATTGACCAATGGATGGATAGGCTATATATCCTACTGGAAAATGGAGACTCCGTGGATATTTCATATTTTGATTTCATGAAGGCATTTGATAAGAGTTCCTCACAAAATTCTGGTATGGGTAAGGGCTTTTCTTAAGAACAGGAGGCAGAGAGTCATCGTAAATGGACAAGCATTGGAGTGGACAGAGGTGATGAGCGGTGTGCCACAGGGATCAGTGTTAGGGCCAATGCTTTTTGTGATTTTCATCAATGACTAATTAGAGTCTGGCATAAATCTTTAATTTCTAAACTACCCTCCTTCGGTTTCTATCCCTCCATCTGTGCCTTTGTCTCTAATTTCCTTTCCGGCCGTTCCATAGCCGCGGTTGTGGACGGCCATTGTTCACTTCCTCACCCTATAAACTCCGGTGTTCCTCAGGGCTCTGTCCTATCTCCTATTCTCTTTCTAATTTTTATAAATGATCTCCTTAACTGTACCTTAATTCCCATCCATTCATACGCAGACGACTCAACCTTGCACTACTCCATTAGTTTTTCAGAACGCCCCAGCCAGCAATCCCTCAACGACAAACGTAATGAAGCCATAGAACTCTTAAATTCTGATCTAAATACTATTTCCAATTGGGGCAGAGAAAACCTTGTTAACTTTAATGCTTCCAAAACCCAATTTCTCCATCTATCTACCCGTCAGGATCTCCCAGCAGACTATCCCTTATTCTTCAACAATACAAAAATCAACCCTTCATCTTCTCTCAATATTCTTGGTGTCTCTTTTTCTTCTGCTCTCATTTGGAAGGACCATATTACCAGTCTTGCTAAGGCAGCCTCCCAGAAGCTGGGTGTGCTCAACCGCCTTAGGGGGTTCTTTTCCCCTGCACAGCTTCTTGCTCTGTACAGGGGCATAGTGCGCCCTTGTATTGAGTATTGTTCACATGTGTGGGGAGGTTCCTCTCACACTGCTCTCCTAGACAAAGTTGAAAGGAAGGCCTTTCGTATCATTAACTCCCGTCCACTCACCAACTCTCTGCAATCTCTCTCTCTCCGCCGCAATGTTGCATCTCTCTCGCTATTCTATCGCTACTATAATAATCAGTGTTCCTCAGAGCTATCCCAGTGCATACCACCTCCTTTACGTAGGGCACGTGGTACCCGTCTTGCAACTCAATCCCACCCCTATTCTGTGCAACTCTCCAACCCAAGAGTGAAACGTTACTCTCAAACTTTCTTCTACTCAACAGCTGAGCTCTGGAACTCTCTCCCAGAATCAGTCTTTCCCTCTTCCTATGACTTAAATTGCTTCAAACTCCGTGTGTCCAGGCATTTTGGCTCGAACGTCCCTTGATTTTGGCCCTGTCACTCTTTCAACTATGGGGGAGGCACTCGCTATAGGCAGTTATGCCTTTTGCCTCCCTCAATCACATAGAAAAAAAAAAAAAAAAAAAAACAGAGGTAATGAAAAATGGTAGTGAAATATATTTATATGCTGATGATACAAAAATATTCCATACAATTAAAGATGAAAATGACTGTCATAAAATGCAAGAGGACATAAATAACATGAAATTATTGTTATGCCCTGTTTTTCTACAGGATTAACTTGGGTAATGTGAGTTCTAACTGACTGGGTATAGAAGGCTGCATGCACAAAACAAGGTATGAGGAATAGAGAACACAAAATAAGCACACGGTAACAAGACACACGATCACTTTTATTGATGTACACACTTCTATAGTTTTCTTGATGATGATTAATATGAAGCATAAGAAGATATGAATACTCGTACAAGACAAATGATAGAATTGAACAACACTAGCATTAAGTGGATCTGGATGGAGCCTAGTCTCCCACTTCCAACGTTCAGGTATTAATCTTCTGATCACTGGCTTTATTCACAAGTTTATATACTGGAGACCATAAATGTTACTTATAGATTCATATTCACTGTTAGATTTATCACTGGTAGCTCTGGTGCACAAGTAGTAGTTCACAGACTAGATTAGACACGCGTATTTTAGAGCACGGAAATTCTAGTAACCTCAGGGGGGTACTGATCTAAGTTTTATATTCTTGTATCAGAAACACATAGAACGCAAATCAGTGGGCGAACATCAGATATCACTAGGTTTTCACTTCTATGTAATAATATCTGGATATATGGGTAATTACGAGAGTTAATATCGCCTGTTAATTAATAAACACTGATACGCTTAGCACTTCCTAATTGAATGGTTATATATGAATTATACTGGGGCAAAGATATAGCCACTTCATAGAAATATTAATAAGTGAGTCTCTAAATAGCACTATAACACTGTAGCACTGATAGAGTGAATCTTGGGTAGTATTTGATTGGTCTGGTCCTGGTTAGCTTGCGTCCGTGATGTTGGGGGCTAACGACTGGTTCCGCGGCCATCCAGATGGTCCATATGTAGAAAGTTATCAAGACGGATCTCTTAGCGATCGTTGCTGGTTACACTCTTATATACCCTCTGGTTTCTAGACCTGAATCACAGATATTAGGATCTTCCTGTCAATCTGGATCGGAATTAACGCCAAGCGCATCTCACGTCGATCGCTCAGCTTCCCGGTCTGTATGAAGGTTATAAGGTGTACATAGATTTCTTTTACGTGGACAGATCCTTCTATCTAAATCTGTCACGGAGTCTGCAGGCTCTGGAACTCAATTCTCAGGAACAAACAATGATAGAGCTAGAGGTCAACACAAGGGACCAGCCACTGTTTGGTGTCTATCTTTCAACTGATTTTACTGGGGGCTGGAGCTCGGTTTATAGGTTCGGTTGTGGACCCTGTAGGCAATAGGGATCTCGAGTTTTGATGGACTTATTTGAGCTCTCAATTGATACGGGAACTAGATAAGGTGGTGATTACTGTTGTGGCACATGACTGTATGGAGCATTCATAATGTGATATAACTGAGCCTTAGTGAGAGGTACTATTTTGGCTATACTGAAAGTATTTAGGGGAGAGAGACTGGATCTACTTTGCGAGGCGGTTTGGGATATCTTTGATAGGAGCGTCTCTCTTAGATTGTTCAATCTTCATTCTATGGTATAGCTGAGGTGCTAATTTGTTTATCGTAGTATGCAAGAAAGGTTAATGGGTTATTGTGGGTTAATAGAGGTTAGTAAGGGTGTTAGTCATGCATGGTTAGTTCATTGATAGGACGAATTCCTGTGCTACCTGGCAATGACCCGGAAGTCAAAACAGGGGTCAGGTGTACCTCCGCAGGGGTAGGGGTCTCCCTCCTCGGGTGGGTGAAAGGGGTAGGCGCGCGTATTCTCTCTGTGATGGTCGTCTGGGCGGCTGTGGCTGGGGGCTTGCCATATTACAAGTGTTTGTAATAACCCTCTGTTTTTGAGACAGATGTGGGTGTTCGTAATACCAAAACCGAAGGTGCCTTGATCAGCTGGTTTAATTGGTTGGGTTGTTAATTGCATGGTTTGTTGGATGTGGTGGAGACTGGGTTGCTAACTCTGCCACATTTATCTGGAAGTATGGCAATAGAGGTTAGTCACTGGCGAGGCGGCTAGCCTCGCACTGACGATCATTTGGTACAGGGTTGTGAATGGGTTGTGAGGGAATAGATGGCATGCAAAGGGTTAGTAAAGTTCTAATGGTGTTCCTTCCTACTGGGGGAAGGTAGGCTGGATAGGAGTATATATACAAAAGGTTTGAGAATGTTAGTAATGGAAAAGTTAAGGATATTCAGGGGGTATGGTGGAGAGGCTAGGTCAGGAGGGCGTCGAGGAGCGTGGGGGGTTAACGAGAGGGAGAGGGTTAAGGGGGCTACGTGGAAGTTTGACCCTAAGGTCTCTGGGCGTATGGGTGGCATTAGGCTACAGTTGGTATCTTAGACTGGGGGTTAACGACAGGGAAGGTAGGTTAATCAAACGCTACCGGGGGATGAGCAATAGGTGGTGGTATATGAGTCTGGAAATTATAGAATCATGTGGACTGTGGGGAAGATGAGGTTAGCTGTGCTTGACTGTGGATAAAAGTAGAGAAAAACATAGTGTATTATTACTCGTCAATACGATGGGTTATGGACACTATTAGTTGACACGATTTCTTGCTGATCTAGTTGTCCCTGGGAACTGCGTTTTCTATGAAATATATACCAAAGAAAGCGGCAGTTCGTAGGGGTAGCTTCGTTATTGTTTCGTGGTAGATATGCGTCGAGACAATGGTAAAAGAGGGTTATCTATACAATCTATGGTTGGGGTAAGAATTAGAGTTACTGCATGGTTGCTAACATCTTCAGTCATTATCTCTGTCTAGGTCTTACAGGAATAATGGTTATATATACAATGGTGTACCCGTGGGTATCATCGTGTACTTAATCTAAGGGGGGGGGGGGGGGGGCAGGGGTTCTTACATAAGATTCCCTCGTTTGATGAACATGGAGTAGAATTGGGCAATACAGGAACAATGGAATTTCCTATACCATCTCGTCGGTGCAGGAATATAGTTACTGGATTGCTTCTCGGCATCTTCAGTCGTGAGATCTGGCAAGATATGGCAGGCGTAATGGTTGCACAATAGTGTACCCGTGGGTATTATAGTTTCTTATCAATTATGACATGGGGGATAACATATTACTTCTCGGATGGAAGAACATACATAGATTTATGGGAGCGGTTTGTCTTCAGAAACTTAGTCTGGCAAGACAAGGTATTTTAGGGTATGTTGATATTGATATCTTAACTTAGGGACAGGGCATGGGTGTATTAAATTAAGGTGTATTCATGTTCATCCTCATGTAGGTAGAGTCTGGCGGGTAAGAGGTGTAGGACACGAGGGGTAGTGGATACGCGAGGTGGGGGAAGGGTCAGTGGTTAGAAGCGATAGGCAGGTATGGTTTGGAGCTGCTTAGCCCTGCGGGCTTCGGCCTGTCTGAACTGGTTGGCTTGGTGCCTTCTCTCCTTCTTTCTTCTCTCACGCTGATCTATGGGGCGTCTGCTCTCACCTGGTCCTTTCGTTCTGTGGGCCTTTCCTTCGGGTGTTTCTGTTCCCGTTTCTTTGTTGTTCTCGCTCGTGGCTTCCGTGGTGGGCTTCTCGTTCTGGGGCATTTTAATTATGGTTAGAAAAGTGGCTACTGGAATTTCATCCTGAAAAATGTAAGCAGATGAGAATTGGTAGATCGGATGTTGGAGATGCAGGTATACTGTATGTGGGGAAATGAGAAAGGTTGAAACAGAGAAAGATATTGGTGTAGTAATTGATAACAAATTAACATTCTCGGATCACTTGGCTGAAAAAATAAATAAATCTAACCAATTTGTTGGACTAATTAAGACGGACATTCCTGACGCTGGACCAAGAGATGTTCAAGGTTCTATATGTGGCATTAGTTAGGCCGCATTTAGAATATGCAAATCAGGATTGGTGTCCATTCCTGATAAAGGCTATTGATGCGGTGGAGAATGTACAGCGTAGGACAACCAAACTGATTCCAGAATTTAGAAACTTGAGTTATAAGGAAAGGCTGAGGAAAATAGATTTGCCAACTCTAGCATACCGAAGGACTAGGGGTGATATGATTGAAACATATAAAATCCTATTTATTAGTGGCCCCTTCATCATTGACGATGCGCCTTAACGTTGGTTATGGCCAATCTTTGAACTCAAGCTGGTCTTTCAAACTTCCCGCCCGGGAGAGATCAAAATACGATTGCCACACATCGGGAGCGAAACGCTCTTAAATACCACTCACGGACTCGTCCTATATGATGTGGGTACCACTACTAGAAAAAACTAGTAAAAAATAATAAAATAACAAAATTAAACTTTGATCTTAGCGTTGCTCTTCTCCTGCGTCTGCTGTTTGTGTACGCTTCGCTTCCCTCCTCGAAGCGCTTGTTCCTTATTTCTCCCGGGCCCGCTGGCGTCGGACGTGTGTCCCTAGCGCTCCTGCCCTCCCTTGTTCGTCATCTCCCCTCATTTATGGTGAGTCTTTGCTCATTTGTACAGTTATGTGCTGAGGTCAGGTAGCTTATCGACTTGTGTAGGCTGTGAGTGTTAAATGTGGGCCCTGGAGACTGTTTATCAGGGTCTATAGTAAACGTGTTAGGCGGAGTCCTCGTTGTGATAAGGCGAGGCTCCCACATGTGTGTTTTATATTTCTAGCTCATTATTAGTTCACTGTTTAGTCATGAGGCTTCTTATAGGGTGAAATGGGGCCTGTTGTTAGGTCCATTTTGGGTGTTCAACAAGTATGCCACGTGGGCTAGTGCTCGTGTAAAGTCAGTGAAAGTAGGCTAGCCTAAACAGATCGGATGCGGAAATACCCTGAGCCGACCAGGCCAAGTGGGTTGTTGTTGTTGTTGTTCCCTAAGCTGCCTGGCCGAACAGCCCCGAGTCCCTGAGGAAGGCCATGGCCACGATCGGGCTTTCCCACAGAGCTCTCATTGAGTGTAGATTGTGTTGTTGGCGTAAGTGGTTGTGTGAAATGCAGTCTTCTATGATGTGTTTAATGGTATGGGGTGCTGTGTTACATCCCGGGCAGGAGTCGACAACGGAGTCATCCAGTCTCTTCTGATAGCTCAGGAGAGCTGGATGGTGTCCGCATCTCAGCCTGGCCAGGTGGACTCTGTCCTCGCGAGGAAGGGAGGATTCGGAAGGATGGATTTCGGGAGGTCGTGCATGCAGCTGCATGTTGTCTGTGAGTGAGTGGATGGATCGGTGAGAAATATGAGTATGGATGTGCTTCTGGAAGTTGGTTCGGGGTGGGCAGGGAGGGAGAGAGGACAATAATTGTGTGTGATACCGTGTGCTGGGTGTTGTTTTGATATTTCTTGGTGTCTGTGGGTGTGTTGCCATGTAGTTTAGTGGGTGGTCTTGGTTCGTGGAGGCTGCTGCCAGGAATTGAGTGCCTCTCATGTCCAGATGGTCTTTGACTTTGAGGATTTTGGTTTCTTGATGTAGGTGATCTGTGGGTGCAGTAGCTGTGCAGCCTGTAATGATCTTCAGGGCTTTGTTTTGAATAGTCTATAAAGTCTTATGATGTGTTTCAGCTAGGTTAGAAGCCCAGGCTGGGCTTGCGTATTCCATCACTGATCTTATGTATTGTTTATATACTGTGGTGGTAGTTTCTTTGTTGTGTCCAAATTTTGTGTGAGCAAGTGACCTGAGGGCGTTAAGTCTGGGTGTCAGTTTCTTTTTAATGTTTGTGGTGTGCTGTTTGAATGTCATATGAGTATCATATGTTACTCCTAGGATTTTGGGTGTGTGTATGTGTTAGGGGTGTGTTGTTTATGGTGAGTTGAGGGATGTATTCGTGTTCTCCTGTCCAACTTGTGAGCAGGGTTGCGGTGGATTTGGCTGGGGCTAGATTAAGTCTGTTTGTAGTGCACCAGCCATGTAGTGTGTTGAGATAGGGTTGAAGGAGATCTGTTGCTCTTTTTGGGTCATGGTGTGTGCATGTGAGTGTTATGTCATCTGCATAGGAGGCTAAGTTTATTTGGGGCGTATTGGGTGTAGTTATATCATGCATGTACAGATTGAAGGGTGCGGGCGATAGGACGGATCCTTGTGGGACTCCGTTTGGAAAGTTTCTGATTTTAGATGACTGACCGGCAAAAGATATGTGTGCACATCTGCCTGCTAGGAAGTTGGCCAGCCACCTTTTTGTGTTGTTGTGCATGTTTGTGTTGTAGATTTTGTTTGTTAGGTTGTGGCGGGGGATGGCATCGAAGGCTTTACTAATGTCGAGTGTGGCTAATAGTGATCTGTGTGGTGGTCTAGCTGAGTTGATGCCGTCGAAAGCTCTTTGTGTAAGGTCTGTGAGAAGAGTGTTTGTGGAGTGCAGTGGCCTAAAGCCATGTTGTGTTGGAGCTAGGGGTAGGTCAGGTGTAATTAGTTGTAATACTAGGCGTTCCATGACTTTGGAGGGGGAGCAAAGGAGTGTGATGGGGCGGTGGGAGGAGGGTAGCGTGGGGTCTTTGTTGGGTTTGGGGAATGTGATGATGATACCATGCTTCCAAATGTCTGGTATTGTGTTGTGTGAATAGCTGTAGTTTGATATGTTAGTGAGTGCTTGTATGCCTTGTGGTCCCAGGTGTCTGAGGTGTATGTTGCTTATGTTGTCTAGGCCACAGGCGGGTGAGTGCTTGAGATTGTTGATGATATGCTTTGTCTGGTGATTGGTGAAGGGTGTATAGTCAGGGTCTGTGGGGAATTGTCTCTTACGTCGGATGACACGTCGGTCGTCTTTGTGAGGTTTTAGGTGGCTGACATGTGAGAAGTGATTGATGAGAGTGTTTGCTTGTTGTTTACATGAAGGAGTAGAGTCTGTTGTTGTGATTGCAGCATGTGATTGTGTTGTGTTGCTGTTGGAAAGTGTGATGCTGTTTAGTGTTTTGTAGAGTTTTTTGGGGTTTGTTTTGTGATCAAGTGCTTGTAGGAAGTTATTCCAATTTAGTTTTTGTTGTTCTTGTATTTTGTTGTTAGTTTGGGTGTTGAGTGCTTGAATTTGTTGTGTGATGTCTTGTGTGTGGGGTGCTGGGGAGTGTTTCAGTATGTCGCGTTGTCTGATGAGGTTTTGAATTTCTGGTGTGAAGTTGGGGTTGTGTCTTTTTGTGTTACCTCTTGGAATGTGTTTCTTGTCAGCGTTTTGGATAGTTTTATTGAGTATGTGTACAGCATTGTTGATGTTAGTGATGGGTGTACTGTTTAGAGTTGTGAAGTGTTGTTCTGTCTCATTTGTGAATGCTTCCCAGTTAGCTTTTTTATAATTGGTGTATGTGTGTTTGTGGCTAGCTGGGGTGAATCTGGTTTTGGTGGTGATAATGATCGGGAGGTGGTCAGAGCCTAAGGTTCTGACCACCCTCCAGGATGTTGTGGGGGCGAGTTCTGGGGAGCAAAAGGTGATGTCTGGAGATGATGGGTTATAGAGGGCTTGGTGAGGAATATGGGTATGTTGATGGATGTCGTTAAGGATGATGAGGTTATCGGTTTGGTTTTGTATTACCAGCCCTCTGTCTGTGTCGGGGTTGTCGACAAACCAGGCTGACGTCTTGGCGTTGAAGTCACCACCCAGGATGATGTGTGGGGTGTTTGTGATGTGTTGTAGGTGTGGTCTGTATTCATTTGGTACTGTAGGGGATGTTTGGGGAGGGATGTATGTGTTTATGATGGTTATGTTGGAGTTGTTGCCAGTGCGTATTTTAATTGACTGTATTTCTGTTGTGTTATCATTTGGGGGGAGGAGGGATTTGGTTTGTACACTGGTTACTATGTATGATATTTCTTTGTGTACCAGGGTGATGAGTCCACCGCCCCCGCCGACAGCCCGGTCTTGTCTGATGGTGGTGAAATTATGAAATGTGGGTGTTTTTTGTGTTGTGCGGAGTTTTGTTTCTTGTAAGATGGCAATGTGTATGTTGTGTTGTTTGATGAAGTGTGAGAGTTCGTGTTTCTTTGTGTTGATGCCATCTATGTTCAGTTGAAGAATGTTAATGTTATGTGCACGATGTATGTGGGGTGCTGCTGCAGGAGGAGGGGGGGGGGGGGGGGGTGAGGGAGGGGCTGGGGGTTGGGATGGGTGGGGGGGGGGGGGGGATTGGGGAGCAGGAGATGGGGGTTGGAATGGATTAGGATGGGGTGTGGTGTGTTGAGTTGAGGATGTGGATGGTATGGGAAGGTTAGGTGGGTTAGGGAGGAGAGGTGGACGGGTTTTAGGGGGGGGAGTGGATGATATGGGAAGGTTAGGTGGGTTGGGGAGGAGAGGTGGACGGGTTTTAGGTGAGGGATTTGACTGGGAGAGGGAGGGGCATGAGGAACAGGTCCAGGTGTTTGTGTAGTGTTTCTTGGAGGCAAGTGTTGTGCAGGTGAAGTGGGTCCAGTTCCCGCATGAATTGCAGAGAACTGAACCCTTAGTATGGCGACTCGAAGTGATGGGTTTTGAGCAAGTTTTTGTTTTTTTTTTTTTTTTTTTATATTCCAACTTACTTCCTCTTGGGCATAGGCTGAGAGCCTTAACATTCACCGCTTTACAATGAACAGTGAAGCCCGTGAGGTCTTGTTCCAGTCTAGGGAGTGAGACATGTGAAGCACGTAGAGTACAACGAGCACCTGCCATCTTGCCTTCACATGAGGCACGGTGCTCACTCATGGCCCGAAACGACCCCATCTCTGAAGCCATCTCGTTCCCGTGCTTCACTGTCTCACCCCCTACACTCGGACTCTCACACTTACACACACACACAACGCCACCTGTTGAGCAGATAACTCACCAGGCATTGCACCCCTATAGCATATTTTGAATATGGGAATATTCATACAGTGCTATTTAATCAGGGAACAATGAGGGTATTTTATTGACGTTTCGGTGGGCTTGTGGTAATGCACTGATACTAGGTACAGCACAAATTCCATCCCAATAATATCTTCCCATTGATACATCGGGATTTGAACCCGGGACCTTTGGATTACCAGGCCAGTGGCAAGACCACTCCACCACACCTCCCCTGTTGGACATATGTATGTGTACGTGGGTCCTGGGTTGCTCTCAATGTCTCCGGCTAGAAGAAGTCTTCGAGAAATGACAGCCGGAGAGTCATTTCTCGGTGTAGGAAAAACTGTGTGATGTGTGTGTGTGGTGTGAGAGGTGTGGAAATTCCCGGCGCGACCGAAGCCGCTCCAAGGACCCGTGCCCCCAGGGAGGGGGCAGGGGATGGTCCCCGTGCCCCCAGGGAGGGGGCAGGGGATGGTTGTGATGGTTTGGCTCCCGAAACTGCTCCCTGCGGCCGGCATCCGGTTTTCCTCCACTGGTCGTTGATTTTGTCTTCGGCCGTGGAGGGTCGGCAGCCATCCGCGGTTGGCAGCCTCGGGAGGTGGCCCCACGGCGTAGACGCCGCCACATCAGGACCAGGCCAAGTGGGTTATCTCTATTGGTCTAACTGGTAAGGTGTCTGCCTCACACCCAAGGGTCGAGAGTTTGCGTGCCCCCACCAGGGCTTGATATTTTCGTGAGGCTATTTCCGCATTTAACGAAGTTTAGGTGTGTTGGTAAAATTGTTCAGATGGTTGAGAGTAAGATCGGAGCTCCATAAATCCTCTTTCGGGTATGGTGTAAAAACCGATTCCTACAGGACAAGGAAGAGGATAGGAGAGAGCAGGGAGTGTTGTGAGACTCGCTTGGGTTGGGTTGTGGAGTTGCCAGTTGCCCAAGCGAGTTGCCAACTGGGCAGTTAGTAGGTGCGTGTGGTGCACCGCTCAGTGAAGTTGACTCACCATTCCCGTTCATCTGTCTGACGGACTCTCGGTCGATTCGGCTCAAGCTTGTTCCTCTCTGTTCGTTCCTCTCTGTTCGGAGCTTTCGCTTCCCGGAAGGTGAAGTAGTGTAAAGTCAGTGAAAGTAGGCTAGCCTAAACAGATCGGAAGCGGAAATACCCTGAGCCGACCAGGCCAAGTGGGATATCTCTATTGGTCTAACTGGTAAGGTGTCTGCCTTACACCCAATTGGGTCGAGAGTTCATACCCCCACCAGGGCTTGATATTTTCGTGAGGCTATTTCCGCATTTAACGAAGTTTAGGTGTGTTGTTAAAATTGTTCAGATGGTTGAGAGTAAGATCGGAGCTCCACCTCGGGTATGGTTAAAAACCGGTTCCTACACTCGTGGATTGTCTCACTTAGCTGAGGGATCCTGCACGGAGCCATGCTGCTCTACAACCTACTCTTCGTGTTTGTGAGGTCATCGCTGGATCGCAGGTTTGTGCTACAATGATTAATTCATCGCCATCTGCCCCCACCTAGTTGGCCTCATGTAGGTTATTTTATATATGGTGAGGGTGTGTTATTATTGATGTATTGATTGCTATTCATGTATAACCATGCCATGTATGTAGGCTACACATTGTTCATTCCAAATTGGAGGGTTGGCCCCTCCGGCGGGATTTTTATAGAGTAAGACTTAATAACGTGTCTCTAGTTGTTTCGCGTGGTTTTTCCGCCGGGAAACATCTAAGAGTTATGTTAATATTCAAAACATCCGCGTCTGGTACTGGATTGTAATGGATTTTGTATGTTTTGTTCACGGCGTCTAATTTGATTCCGGCTGAGCCGGCATGTAACTAAAATTGTGTTCCGAGAGTGTCCGGCTATGCCTCCTCCTTTATCACAACTTAATCTCCGCCGCAAATAACTTAACAGATTATAGGTTTGATTTCCGAAGGGAAGTAGAGAAAACTTAATATTTAGTAGGGCCCCGTAATCATTGACGACTTCGCCTATTAGTAATAATAGTCTCCATTCAACATCCTGCACCAGCATTTTGAATAGCCCACGCGGATGTATCATGGAATACTCGTCATAATTGCACGCTTAATTCCCTCATGGGATCGTCATTTTGATCGGGTCCCCTACAGAAAAAAACTCCGTAAAAAATAAAAAATAAAAAATAACTTAATGTCTGTTATCATATGACTTGCCATATTCGTGGATTTCTCATGCTTTGCTTCCCCGACACCAGGCCCCCTAGCGGCCATCTTCGTCCTTCACTGATATACCAAGAATAAACTATAGAAATCAGCGAATGGGAAGTGGGATGGTTGGGAGGGCCCGAGTCGTCAATGATTACGGGGCCCTACTAAATATTAGGTTTTCTCTACTTCCCTTCGGGAATCAAACCTATAATTTAATAGGGCCCCTTCATCATTGACGACTTCGCCTGAATATCAAGACTGGAGGCGGGACATTCGCAAAATATCCTAACCTTAGGGAAGAAGAATCCGGATAACATTTTCTTAAGTTTTATTGTATGCAATACAAAAATAGAAAAAGGTATAAAAGATTTGCTAGCAGTGCGTGGCATTAAGAAACTGCTTGCTTCATGGTCAGATCGTTGCAATCGATCGTATGCATGAAAAAAAGGTTGACATGCATGTGTCTTGTAGAACTATAACTCTGCAGTAGTTATTCGTTCTCTCCTTAAACTAATTGTACAGTAATATTTGTGTACACTTTGGTAAAACACACATAGTTGCAACTATGCGATATATCTTCTTAAAATTAAAACAAATAAAACTCATACTGGACTGTAGAACCCGTCCTATCACAGCTTGTGATGCATCACAATCTCCAAGGGTACAGGGGGGATATGGACTATTCCGCACCCCCCCCCCCCTTTTAAAACAACACAACATATAATATAACAATACCTACTGTACCCGTTGCCGTAAAGCTACACAGGTACTCTTTGGTTTATCTAGAGCAACAGACAGGTAGTGTGTAAAGAAAGTATGATTGGAAGCCCAAAGTTGGGTTTTAGCAATATCATCAATCGAAAAAAATTGCAAAAATCTGAGGGATACTGCCCATTTCCTAATATCGTGAGCCCTGCCTATCACGCCGGGATTGCTTTCCCTGATAACGTCGACAAGCAAGGAAGCTAACTTCCGTTTTGTAACACGTTTATCTGTCCGGTTAACCCATAAAGCACCTGGTTGGCGAGGTTGCGCAGCCCTCATAAACTTTGTGAGTGCTTGCACAGGACATAAAATGTGATGAATGAGGCCTCTCTTCAAGGCCGGGACGGAAAATTAAGAAAAAACATGGTCCGAATGTTCGTTCTTAGCAATAAAGGAGGGAGACGGCACGATTTGAACATGGTCGTGCAGTCTCCCAAACCTGAGACAGTTTAGTTCGTTGCTTATCGCCGCCAGCTCCGACACCCGGTTTCCGGTGGCAAGTGCCATGAGAAAGACAGCCTTTTTCAAAAGTGAATCAAAATCCGGCGCATTAATATACTTGCGCGATTGAAGCAATTCTAAGGCTTTATCAAGGGACCAGGTGAGCATGAGCTGGCGGGGAGGTGGACGAAGCTTGAATCACGCCCTCATAAAACCTTTCTCCTCCGCCTGCGGTATGGAAAGGCCGGTGAGATCAAGGAAGGGGGTCCTAATGGCAGACAGATGATTTTATAATGTTATAACCGAAAATGCTTCTGCTCAAATAGATAGTCTAAGTACTTGAAAATTAAGGCTCCCGAGGCAGTCGTTTGCCCTGACTCAACAATCTAGGTTGTAAAAGTTTTCCAATGTGATTGATATTGTCTCCTGGTAGACGGTGTGTACTGATTCATTAGCTTCTTAGTGACACTTGGCCCAAATTGATTTAACCATTTGGCATAGTAAATATCCATAAGGCAAAACTGAGCGAGGTCCGAAGGTTGCCAATCGTTTCCAAGTGGAAAACGGAGACCGGGAGGGACACCGGGGTCCTGCACCACTGTTGCAATTGGTGGTACCAAACCTGGGCCGGCCAAAGCGGCGCAATCAAAGCTACCCGGCCCCGGTAATCCCTCAGTTTGTGAATGACTTTGCACATTAACACAGAGTCTGGCGGCGGAAACAGATAGATTGAGGTCCACCTGTTCCAGTCCACCAGCAATGCATCGGGTCCCCCCGCCGGGGTTACCCCGTGACGTGTAAGAAAGAGTGGGAGTCTGTGGTTCTCTACTGACATAAACAAGTCCACCTGTGGACGGGCCGGCTTTGCAATCATCTTGTTGAAGATAGCCTGTTTGATTGTCCATTCTACTAGAGTGCTCCGCCGGCGAGAGAGAGCGTCTGCCCAGACGTTCGCCATGCCGGGGAGGTAGGTGGCATGCAGGGAAAAGCCTAGCGAGTCGGCTAGGGTAAAACTTTGTTCTGAAACGTTCAACAACTCTCGTGACCTCACTGAGCCTTGTTTCTGAATGCAAAAAACTGCGGTTTGATTGTCCATTCTGAACGCTATTGATTTGTTCTTCAATGTCCTGCCATGAGTTTGGAGAAAGAACAGGGGAACTAAGAGCTCTTGCTTGTTGATATGTGATTGGCTGTCTGCCACCCAGATGCCCTGACCCTGGTGGCCTAGGCTTGACTGATACCCCCATTAACCTAGGGTCCCCGAGGCGTCTGTGTCTACCCATACCGTAGGAGGGGGAGAAACCCATGTTACGACCGAGTAGAGGACTTCGTGCTTGGTCTAGGCCGATAGTAAGTTGTGGATTAATGGAGGAATTGGCCATAATTTCTTCTCCGGCAAGAGAGGGAACACTTTGTTGCCTTCCAGGATTAATCTCTTGGCTTTCAATCGGCCCAACTTGACAGTTAATTGTACCCAGTTGAGAGAACCGATCAGGGAATCCCACGTTTTCCTGGTCGTATCCAGACTGTGGAGGAACCGGAACAGTTTCCTGCGAAACCTGTTGCGGATGTCCACACTCTGAGTAAGAGTCAGAGCGTAGGTGTCCCAGACCAGTCCTATCCACTGAATAGTCCTTGAGGGGACAAGGTGCGACTTTGCCAAGTTCACCTTGAACCCTAGGGTTTGTACATGAGCTAACACTTGATTTACATGGTCTTGACATAATTCTAAAGAGTTCGCCACTACTAGCCAATCGTCCAGATACCAAAACACCTGTATGCCTCGAACTGACAGGGGTAAAAGAGCTTGCCGGACGAGTTTGGTAAATACTCTCGGTGCTAGGTTCAACCCGAACGGCATCCTTTGAAAGACATAAGTCTCGCGCCGGATCCTCAGAGCGAGAAAATTTTGGAACCTCTTGTTTATAGGGACATAATGCCAATAGGCCTCTTTGAGATCGATCGAGCACATCCAACCTTGCGGCGGAAGTGCGAGTCTGAGTTGCTGTACAGTCAACATCCTGAAGGGTGAATTCTCTATAAAGGTGTTCAGGTGCGAGAGATCTAGAACTGGTCGCATCTGCACACTGTCCCTTTTTGGCACTAAGAAGAGTCTTGACGTGAATACTGGCTGATAGGCATTGACCTGAATAAGGACCTGTTTGGCAATCATTTCCTGTAATATGACCTCCTCCTCCTGAGGCACCGGGGTATATTCCTGCGGCCGACGCAGTCGAGGCCGCTGGCGCCACCGCCAGGTGATTCCTTTGCTCACTACCTTCCTGGCCCAGGTATGCTTGGGCCAGGCTGAGCGGAATGAACGGAACGAACCCAGGTGCAACCGGGGTTCGTCCTTCAAGGCAACTCTCCAATCCCGGTCCTTTGAGCTCGGCCCTGGGATGTGGAGAGTCTGAGTGGCTAGTTTTTTGGAGGAGGAGGTGGGTTGGCATCGGATGCTTGACTAGTTTTGGCTGGTGTAGTGCCCTGATGACCTTTGTATGGGGCCTTACCCTTATACCCGTGCTGTTTACCTTGTTTGGGTTTGTGCTGATTACCTCCCTGCTGAGGAGGTGGTCTGGGGTCTCTTGGTGACTGCTTAGGTTGGGGTTGGGACGGTTTGTTACCGCCCTTTGATTTATGAAAGGGTTTCTTAGGTGGGTCCTTCCTATAGCTTGGGAGGTAACCTGCTTCCACCCACTCACCATATTAAAAACTAGACTCTAAGTCTCAGAGTTAAGCAGGGTGGCAGTAAGAACCGGGGAGAGAGTTACCCGGCGACCTATGTCCGCCGGCAACTTCCTCACCAGATGGACTCTCAGATCTTGGCGGGCTCGAACCGCTTTCAAAATTGCAATTCTAATGTCCCCTAGTGACTGAATGGCATTTTGTAGCAAGAGTCTACGAGACAGCTCAGTAGCTTTTCTAATTTGGGGGTCAGCTATGGCCGAGATAGTGCGTGCAAGAGAGGCGGCTATTCGATGACTCACTAAGTACTGAGAGAACATCCGGTAGGCTCTATTGCGTAACTTAAAATCCCGCTCCAAGTGAGCAGCCTGGGGGGGGGGGGGAGAAAAAGGTTCATCAAGGGCATGTAATGACACTTTAGGGGCCGCCAGAAATGTTAATAAGGCTGGTGACACCCCTTCTGCTTTGGATACCAGCAGGGAAAAGTAAGTATGGTTATCCGGAGGAATCTGATGAGAAGATTTGGAGGTGATAGTAGTGGCAAAAACCTGAGCTTCTAACTCCCAAACTACCCAAGGGCCTACTCCCACCTGCCCCATCTGCAGTACCGGAGTCTGAGCTTGGTCCAGGGCCGGAGTTGTAGCCAACTCCGGCGTAAGAGCATTTAAGGCTTTGACATCATTGATGCCATCAGTCTTCGACCAGTCAGCAAATAGTCTTGCAGATGCGGCGGAAGGAACTGCCGGCGCGGATGAATAAACAAAGTACGCCGGGTTAAGTGAACTTGTTACACCCTTAATCAGTACATCCAAAACCCTCCCTGCCTCGTCTTTGGCCCTAAATTTACGGTTCTTATTGATCTCAATTGACCACTCGCCGGGAACTGGGGGGTCCCCTGACACCGAAGGTTGAGCCGAAAGGGGATTCTCTGGTACCACAGGTACCCAAGAGCAGTCAGTACCATAGAGGAGGGGCATGGGGCCCTTCCTCAGAGGCGCCTTATCTAAAGGAGGAGGTTGGACATCAGTAACAACCCTGAGGGTGGACATCGCTAGCGGCGCCGGCACTGTAGGGCCTGGGGCAGCTGCTACCACCGGGATCGGACAAGAAAGAGTGAATGCTGGGGGTTCTAGAGGTCTGATAACAGAGGTACTGGGGGGCGCAGCTAAGGGAGTAACCGGGGGATCCAACGAGGCAGGGACTTGATAATGCTGTATCACTTTATGTAACAACTCATTTACCTGGTCAGAAGTCATCCATTTCCTATGGGGATCTTTGGATGAATGTGAACTAGCCTCAGAATAATTACTAGGGATAGACTGAGGAGCCAGGGAGAACACTCCGTCCGCTGGCTCCTCACTCTGCTCCAAGGTCTCTTGTGATTCTACCTCATTATCCGCCGGGGGCCAAGACAAATCTGGCACTGACGACGGTAACATGTTTATGTTACTGTCCTCAGACCGTTCTGGAATGACGTTTAGGAGAGAGAGAGCGATGGTTCTGAGTGACGCCAATAGCCCCTTGCCGCTATGGGCTGGGAGTCATGAGTCACTTGTGAGCTTAAATGGGCCCCCGCCGGAAAACCTCTATATATTGGTCGGCTAGCACCCTACTCGGGCCTGTCGACCTAACAGTACGGGAAACAACATTCAATTTTGGTATGGCAAAAGTCACATTAGGAGGCACATGCAAGGATTGTTTATGACTAGGTGTGGATTCCAATATCTCAGATCTTACTTCCGACTCCCCTGAATCACGTATAGGCGTGTCAGAAGGAGGTGTGGGGGGAGGTGGTTGAGGAGTGTCCTGCCGGCTGCTAGACGTTTCCTCATATTCCTCTCTCCGGCGCTTGTGAGACCGGGAAGAGTCCGAGGCAGAGTGGCGAGAGTATTTCCGGGGAGACTTCGACCTAGACCTCGACTTCCGCCGCGGGGAGGGCGAGCGTCTCCTCTTGGAACGGTCAGAGGGGGGAACCTCGGTGACTTCACTCTCACTGCTACTACTCACTACCTCTTTGCTGAGGGCTTTTGTTTTGACTTTGGGTCTGACAGATTTGGAGGAGCCGGGTTTCACTAAGGGTGACTTAATAATGAGATTTTCCCAAAGGCCTTCGTCATCACACTGAAGCGCCTTATGGACCGTGTCCTTTGCATAAGAATTAAACGCGGCTTTAATCTCGTGTAAGGCTGCTAAACATGATAAATCTTTCTTCGCCAGCAAGGCGGTTTTTAATTCAGAGCAGATGGCGCATCTTTTAGATAACCACACGCCTCGAGAGTGATCTAAACACTTGGCACACTTGATGCAAAGTTTGTGAGCAAAAATGGGTAAAAGGGAGCAAGTGGGCATGACGCAAAGTTCAAACCTAGGCATGTTGCCGTAATGAGAGGATCCCCCCCTTCGCCGGGATAGGTGGCCAACTCCGCCGGAGAAGCAGTCTCTGGGGCCTGGAAAGAAAAATGTCCAGGAATCAATGCTCATAAGGATAACCTGCAAGGTATTACACATCCTAACCCAAATCCGCCGGCAAGTTAACTATAGCACACTACTACTCTAACCTTCCGCCGGATCTGTCTAGCTGACTTTCAATAACTTACCTGTGACAAGAGCCACAGGTCCCTTGACCCTTTTAGTGTCTGATCATACTGAACAAGTTTGCAAAACTAATCTTATCACTTCGTGTACACTCGACTGGTGGCGCCGCAGGCGAGAAAGTCTTAACGTGTCACGGGGCCAGTCAGGACGAGTTAACCCGGCGGGCCGAGTTTGTAGCCCTGCTAGGAATGCAATAACATAAGAAGAATATAAGAAAATGGGAGTCTGCAGTAAGCCGATTGGCCTAAGCAAGGCAGATCCCTGTCCCACACAACCCCAATTACAAAGCCTAATTATAGGCTCAACACTCTAATACCCTGAGGATCATCTTACCAAAACGGTTAGAGATTAACGCAGGATTACGGGGGTCTGCAGAGCGCTGATTGGCCCAACCCGGCTGATCCCCCTTCACACCCAACCCTTCTCGTCCATATGCTTATCCAATTTTATCTTAAAGCTCCCTACCGTTTTTAATCCCACTATAGCACTTGGTAGTCCATTCCACCCATCTACAACTCTGTTACCAAACCAATATTTGCCTATATCTTTTCTGAAACGAAATTTATCTAATTTGAAACCATTGGTACGAGTTCTTTCGCTATCACTGAGCTTTAGTACATTTGTCATGTCCCCTTTGTTAATCCCACTAACCCACTTGAACACCTCTATCATATCCCCTCTAACTCTGCGTCTCTCTAACGAATGTAAGCCTAATTTCTTCAACCTTTCTTTATACGGAAGATTTATAATATTATGGATCATTTTTGTCATTCTACGTTGTACTCTCTCCAATGAATCTATGTCCATTCTGTAATAAGGACACCAAAATTGAACAGCATAATCCATATGGGGTCTCACTAATGACAAGTAAAGTTTTAAGATAACATCAGCAGTTCTGTTAAATAATAATAATAATAATAATAATATTTATTCAGTTAGCAATTTACAGAGTTGGTACCACATAGTATGTTATAAATATGACATGTACCAGCCTTGCATAATTCCAACTAAGGATAGCCCAATAAGGCCGTTAGGCGTATTTCCATTGGGGTCCTTGTGGGATTAGGTTAGCTGGGGAAATAATAGAGATAAACCCGAGAATCCTGTTTGCCTTGTTTCGAACGCTTATACACTGTTTTCTAGGCTTCAAATCATTGCTAACAAACACACCTAGATCTTTCTCACAATTCGAGTTTTCTAATTCCATATTAGCTAGTTTATATTTAACATTTGTATGCATCTTCCCTATCTTTAATACCTTGCATTTGTCAATGTTAAACTTCATCTGCCAATTTACTGACCATTCGTGTAAGGTATCTAGATCCCTTTGGAGGCACTCTATATCTCTATCTGAATCAATTGTTCTCCCCATTTTGGTATCGTCTGCAAATTTACTTATCCTACTAGTTATACCTAAATCAAGGTCATTTATGTATATAACAAACAACAGAGGACCTAATACAGATCCCTGGGGGACACCACTTTTGACTGCTCCCCATTCTGACTTCGTACCATTTATGCTGACTCTCTGCTTCCTACCAATTAGCCATGACCTAATCCATCCCAACAACGCCCCACCTATTCCATGCGCCTCAACCTTTCTCATCAATCTCTCATGGGGGACTCTGTTGAAAGCTTTACTGAAATCTAAATATATTATATCATATGACTTGTCATTATCTACTGCTTCATATACCTCTGAGAAAAAACTAAGCAAATTAGTAAGGCATGAACGTCCCTGAGTGAATCCATGCTGAGAAGAATTTATTAAATTAAATGTATCTAAGTGGTTTCTAATTTTACTAGCAATAATTGACTCTAGTAGCTTTCCTATGATTGATGTAAAACTAATGGGACGGTAATTGGATGCTATTGATTTGTCACCTTTTTTGAAGATCGGAACTACGTTTGCAACCTTCCAAGCTGCTGGAACTATACCTGTCTCTAATGACTTGTTAAATAGAAATGTTAATGGGTAACTTAACTCATCATTCTTTTAATACTCTAGCATATACCTCATCAGGACCAGGCGATTTATGAGGTTTCAGTCTGTCAATTTCCTTAAGCACATCATTTCTACTTATAGTAACCGTACTTAACCTATTTTCTATACTATCGCTATATACCTTGATTTTTGAGAATGTTTTTTTGATTCTGGGCGAATGGCTGGGCGAAAATGAAATCTAAGACCATGTCTAGAAGCAGCTCGGCGAGAAAATTCGAATGGCACCAAGTAGAATTCCCTAGGACTAATAGTTTGGGCTACAGAGGACTTTTAAAGTCCAAAAAATGGTCCCCTGGGCCCTCCAGGACCCAGTCAAAATCGAAATCCTAAACTAATGGTCCGATTTTAATTCTGTTTGCGCCATTCGATTCAGCTTGCTAAAGTGTACTTATGGTATAAATTTAAACAAAATCCGTCCATAAATAATTCATCTATGGAGTTTTTAAACTTTAAAATAGGCCTAGGGGGCCTAAAAATAGGTCAAAATTAAAAACAAATTATACCGTTGAATCCGCAACGGCGAGACGAATCCAAATATGTAATAATATTGACAAGTCAAAATTCGACCAAAATCACCGATTTGCCTGGGAAAACCCAAGGATTTTTAAGAACATAAGAACAATTTAAGAACAATTCCGCCGGGAGAGTGTGGTTCAGCTAAACCACGCCAGGATCTTTTGAATGTTCCTACCCGATAGAGATGGATAACTTGGACCCACCGCACGGGGCCGCCGGAACAGACAAAAACTGCCGGGAAACAGGGTTGGCACAGCCCTTTTCCAGCAGTCCCACACATATATATAAAATACATAATGACATATAGGGACGTCTCCCTTACCCCAAATGAACAAGCCCGCATGCATGAACCAAAATCATACATAGGCATAAAATAACGACAGAAAATTTAGAAACCTAAATTACCTGAAGCCTACGCCGGAGACCCCTAACTAGGTCGGCCACGTGGTCCGAAGAACATCCCGGCAGGCGACGCTCCGGCACCCAGCAGCAGCACCATGAAGAGGGAGGCCCACCCAAGGGGCCCAAGCAAAACACGAACCCTGGAAGGTGGAGCACCACGTGCAGACACCCTTAAACCAGAGCTTTTGCTGATATCTGAAGATAATGACATGTACTTTCCTCAATATTGACAGTCTGTATCATGCCTCGTAGAGTGGTCGCCTTCTAGCTAAGTAAACACAACAGCTAAAGGCGTATCACAAAAACAACACACACGGTACGACAATCCGGGACTCGTAGACGCCTGTGACATCGGTACCCTAATTTAACCCAGCAAGTGCAGATCTCATCATAAGAGTTTTACCGGTGCGCTGCGGAACTCCTCATATAATCTATCTATCTATCTATCTATTGCCAGACGCCTTACTCCCCTTAATGGGGGTGGCCATACACAAAATGCCCCCAAGCAAACCTATCCCCTGTAAGAGGGACAACCCATGCCAGTTTACTGAAGGACTTACAGGATTGACCACTCAATTTAGGGTCCGTCTGACTCCGAGGCCTTTTATGTATTTTTTAGCACTATTTTTCTACAGTGATGTGCGGCTAAACCATCCACTAACCTGCTTCACCCTAAGATAGCAGTACTGATTTGTATAAGGTTTACTCCCCTAGACAGGTTGCCGACCAAGGCTGACGAGTCCCATCCACCCGGATTTTTATAAGGTTATCTCCCCTAGATGGGTTGCCGACCAAGGTTAACGAGTCTCATCCACCCAGTCTCAGCATATAATCCACGGCCTAAAAAAAACACATTTAAATCAGCCCCGTATCATTTTTTTTATATATTTATTTATTTTTTTTATTTTTTTTATTGCCCCTTGGCCATGCCAAATATCACTCCTCCACACCCCTTCCTTCCACCCTCCCCCCCCCTCCCCCCTTCAATTATCACCTATTCTCCCTGTTATTCCCTTATTCTTAGGTATATTTTCGTGCTAACATTAGCGAGTTGCTAGCAGGGCGTGGTCATCTGTGTTACGAAGCGTGGGAAAGAGCGAGAGAGAGACTACCACGCAACAGTGTCTCTCCAGCCGTGGTGACGGCTGGCTGGTTGGCAGGCTGCCTCAGCCATAAGTTATGTAACTCCCGGCCTCTATCGCCGATTTTGACCATCCAAACGCTGTTTCCACTTGTTTTATTGTTGTAACAGGTTAATACCTTTATAATCAACGTAAAATAGGCGCACATGGATAAGTATTAATGATATTTATGGTACGATGACGATTTGAGTTTAGGAAACAGTCTAAATACCACCGCACAGGGAGGGGTGGCCAATACCCCACCTACGCAGCGGAGAGGTTAACACACACTTCCTGCGGACCTACCAATCTGGCAGCCGTGCTAGCTAATCTAAACCCTGTTACTACAACACAGATGTATACAAATGAGTAAGGACTCACTAGAAGCTCTGCGAACGTCGAATGAAGCGGACACGGCACGAGCCCTGTTGACAGGAGGGACGCGGAAGTAGGAAGGAAGAAGATGGCCGCTAGGGGGCCTGGTGTCGGGAAAGCAAAGCATGAGAAATCCACGAATATGGCAAGTCATATGATAACAGACATTGTTATTTTTTATTTTTTATTTTTTACAGTTTTTTTCTGTAGGGTACCCGATCAAAATGACGATCCCATGAGGGAATTAAGCGTGCACTTATGACGAGTACTCCATGATACTTCCGCGCGGGCTATTCAAAATGCTGGCGCAGGATGTTGAATGGAGACTATTATTACTAATAGGCGAAGTCGTCAATGATGAAGGGGTCCTATTAAATAAAAACGTTCGTTGCTTGGTACATTCGGACGTTTATCCTGGGGGTGCATCGTGGGGAGCCACGTCCGCCGGGATATTAACGGCTGAGCCGAGAAACGAACTCACCCATTCCTATCTTGTAGCTCTCAGTTAAACTGTTTTGCTTTCTTTTGAGCGACTGGTCCGCCGGGGGTAAGAATTAATATCCATAGTAGCGCTGGCCGCCGGGGTTAGTTCTTGCATCACAAGACGGGATGAGGTCAGTGTTGGTCACTTGGGTAAGAAGTTATATAATTTAAGTAGCACATGGCACTACTACCTACTCACTTACATTTTTTGGGAATATACTTAACGTAAGGGGAACTAAGATTGTATAGTGCTATTCAATTCTTCATTCTCTTTTAATGTGGAGATTTTATATTGATATACTGTATTAGCTTTTCCAGCCTAGCGTGTCCTTATGAGCATTGATTCTTGACATTTTCTCACACCAGGTTCGCATGTGGGACATGTGGGAGGATCTGCAATCTCCCTGGCAGGAGGAAGTTATAATGGATAAGAGTGCTTTCTCTTTTTGTAAGGCTTTAGGTTGTAACAATTTAACAGTTATCGGACACACCCTCTGTTTGAAGTGTGTTCCTTGTCTAGACCGTTCACGTGGCCGTTGGCTTTCCCAATCGTGCCTTCATTGTTCAGCCCTCTGCAATGCCTATTTGACCCATGCTGATAGCCAGTGTAAAACTATTTTACTTGACATTAGGTCTGATTATGTAACGTACTGTAAGACAGTCGCCCATAAATCTTTGCAACTGGATGACCAGAGTTTAGATGACTTATTGAAAGGGGCTTTGCTTACTTCACCCCCTGTGGGTTCTTCTCATGACACTTCCTCCCGCCAGCCTAAGCGACCAAGGACCGTTGATCCGCCGGAAGTACCAGCTTCGTCTAGCAGGCGTGACAGGTCCCGCTCTCCTAAACTAAGACCCAAGTCGCCTTCTGATGCCCAAGCGACTAAGAGGTCCCGCACTGAATTTGACGCTGCACTTGATGCCGGCGATGACAAGTCCAGTAAGAGCAGGTCTAGGAAGTCCTCCTCTAAGTCGAAGAAGGCAGCTAAGCCGCCTCCCACGCCGGTTAAGTCTTCATCACACAGGGAGGCACCAAGAGGCACATCTAGTCATGTCTCAGGCCAATCTCACCGGTTCACTATTCCCCACAAACCGAAGCCAGAACCTAAGGTCGTGCCGGTATTGGGGATAGAAAGGAGTAGCAGTGTGTGTTCTAGCCGGCAGGAAGATGATAGCTCTTCTGACCAGCAGCCCTCAGGTCATGACCCCTTCTTGTATGACATTCCGGATCTGAACCTTCGAGACATTTCTGAGCCCTACGTTCTCGATGACTCGCAAACAGAAACACATGACACCGCTGCCCAGGTCGGCGAGTCTCGGTTGGGGACTGTACCGGCCCCCCCGACCCGGTCACCGGGTCCTGATCTACACCAACAAGGAGTACACGCCGAGGAGCTGGCGTCTGGCCAACGCCCAGTTTCTCGTTAATCTGGAACGCAGGAGTCAGAGATGTCCCAGTCTGCGCCCCAGTCTGATCAAGAAAGTGGTATTTATGTAGCTAAGGACCAATTGCAAGAGTTATTTGACTTTATGAGACAGGTTAAAGGCGAGCGACAGGTAGTGGTACCAGTACCATTATTGTTTTCAGATTTGCTACCTCCCCCACTAGATAAGTCTATTCCCGGTAAGAAGGGCCCTATGCCACTTTTATACGGACCAGACACATCTTGGTCAGTTGTGAAGCCTTTACACCCCGAGGTCGCACAGCCCATGGTTACAGGGGTCGCGTGTGCCGGAACATTGGGTTATCGAGGCCAGTGAGGCTAAAAAGTTGAGGGCCAAGAACCAGTCGGGAGAAGTACTTGATGTTGTCGTCAGGGCCATTCCCACATTTTATAATCCTGATTACTTTGTCCATATGTAATCCCCTGCCTTGCCTCCTGCCTCCGCCGGAAAACTTTTTTCCGACTGGACTAAGTCAGATGGGTTTAACAATTTAAAGCTGTTACAAGGTTTTGACCCCAGAATTAAATGCTGTACCCTTCAGGGACTCTCATGGGTCTTCTTTAGTTCATCTTCAGGGTGGGGAGTCTGGGCCAAGGGTTGCTTGGGCAAAAGAGGCCCAGCTGTTTGCCAGCACCATTACAAACAAGAGCAGTCATCAGCTCCCGTCAGAAGACAATCACTGGTTTTCTATGCCGGTAGGCAAGGCGGATGGGATACCACAATACATTTTTGAATTTTTGGGTGCCCCTAAACTATCTTTATGCCAGTTACCTGAACCTTTTTGTCCCCCAACACAGGTACAGATCGATAAAGTCTTTAAAATGAGGCAGAAAGCCTGGAGACTGGCGTCTCAATACCTACTCAGCCGCCAACTAGGGGCCTCTCTGGCCAGGACGACTGAGTCGGCAACAGACGCTGGGACCCAGAAGGCTCTTTCACTGACCAGGAGCCTTCTTCTCAAAAATTCCATTCAGTCTCTTGGTGACGTCCGGACCGCTCTCTTTGAGGCGGTACGGGTCTGTCAAGACCTGAGGGTGTACTTGGTGAGGAAGCTCCCGGCGGAGATTGGTAGGAGACTGATTTTGTCCAATGTATTTACCAAAGCAATTGCCTCTGAAGATGCCTGGTGCACAGTAAATTTCTTATTAGACTCACAAACTGCTACCACTTCTAAGTCTATGGGTGAGCAGCCAGCTAAATCTAACTTTAAAGCTAAGAGTTCCTTTCGTGGTCAAGCACAGTCATACCAGTCATCAAAGACTTACACTCTATCTATCTATCTATTGCCTGACGCCGTGATCCCCGAAGGGGTGGCCACGAACGAACCGCCCCCATGCACCTCTGTCCCCAGACTTACACCACCCCTGCAAATAACTGGACACCTAGAGGGCGTGGTCAATTCAGGGGTAGAGGGCGTTGGTTCAGGGGTCTTTCTAGGGGAAAACCTAGTAGCGATGGTAGCAAGGTCTCTCATCCCCCCACTCCAAAATCAGAGTCACATCCCTCCTCTTCAAAAAACTGATAACTTACCACAAGGCTCTCTCACTCCCAGTGCCACGGCTAGGCGAGGCGGAAACGAGAGTAGTACTGCCGGACGACACCAGTTATGCAACTGGCAACTTCCGAGATTGTCATCGGGCATGGCCCCGGCGAACATGGGCAAGGACAGTGGTCCGCAAAGGCCTCTCCTGGCGGTGGTCCCGGCGACCCTGTTTACGTATCCCCACAGAATTCAATCGTGTTTCATTGGAGGTGGGATCAATCGTCACAGAGATGGCCCAAAAGCAGATCATTATCCCCAGTCCTGCGTCACTGCCCGTGTTCATATCCCGGTTGTTTTTGGTGCCAAAAAGGGACAGTGTTCAGATGAGGCCGGTGATCTACCTCTCATATCTCAACACACACATTCACAATCAGTCATTCAGGATGCTGACTGTGAATCAGATCAGATTAACACTCCCGCTGCAGGGCTGGATGTGCTCAATAGATCTGACAGATGCCTACTGGCATGTCCCAATCAACAAACGTTTTCAAAAGTGTCTAGCTTTACGCAACGGGGATCAAACGTTTGTCTTTCAGAGAATGCCCTTTGGATTAAATCTAGCACCACCCCGAGTTTTCACAAAATTAGTCCGACAGGCTTTGCTACCATTGCTTGAACTGGGGATCATGGTGTTATGGTACCTAGACGATTGGCTAGTGGTAGCACAATCCAGAATAATATGCCTTCAACATGTTCAACAGGTATTAGATCATGTAGCTGCATTGGGGTTCAAGGTGAACTTAGCAAAGTCCTCCTTGATCCCCACCAGGAAAATCCAATGGGTGGGCCTTATCTGGGATACCGAGTTACTCACTCTGAGTCAGAGCGAAGACAACCGTCAGAGATTTCGGAGGAAACTCTTTCGGTTTCTTCATGCTCGGACAATAACGAGGAGGATCTGGGAATCTCTGGTAGGCTCACTCAATTGGATACAGCTGACGGTCCCGTTAGGTCGTCTGAAGGTCAAACAAATTATTTTGGAAGGAAACAGGTGCTTTCCGCTGTTGCCAGCGGAAACACTGCGGAAAATTCCAACTTTAATCCACAACCTCCTGGCGGCCTGGGCGAAGCCAGAAGTAATACACTCCTCCCTGACTTGGACAGCTCCGCCTCCAACGGTCTGGATAGATACAGACGCGTCAGGAACCCTGGGATGGGGTTACCAGTCAAACCTAGGACATCAGGGTCAGGGTCTATGGTCAATTTCAAATCATCTTCATATCAATGCCAAGGAGTTGCTAATAATAATAATAATAATAATAATAATAATAATAATAATAATTATAATTATAATTATAATAATAATAATAATAATAATTATTATTATTATTGTTATGCCAGGTTTTTACTGGGGTTTAATTGGTTTTGATCAAGTGGGCTCTTCCTAACTGGAGAAGTTATGTTGTTTTACCACAGACACAGAAAGACAATAGAGGATAATTATCACAAGACGTGTATTCATATTCCGTTTATTTGCACAAGAATATCGCATACGTAAAAGCTAGAACAATAATGGTCAAGAACAAAACAATTAAAGTGAACGAACGAGGCTCCCCTACGTCTGACTCGCAAGACTGGATTGTTCTATGTAATATCTAAGTAAGTATTAGGGACTGCTTTCTAACTGAAAGATTACACTTGTCCTGTATTTATTTCAGAGATAAGAGTGGCACTCTTTTCAATCGAGGATTTACACTTGTGCTTAGAAAGGTTATATAGTAATTAGATATGTGAACTTTTGGTATTTACCTGCGTAGAGTGGTTCTGGAATTTGGGAGCTAAACGTAATTATTTTCCTGAGGTTAAATCACTGTGGTGCTTACGCATAAGTTAACTTGAATTTATTTGTTATTAATTTTAGCAGAATTATTATCAGTACTTCCCTAATTTCTTTGAGTTTCACTAGAGCTTCCTTTCTCTCGCTTTTATATACGTGCGTAGTATCCGATGTTTCCAGAATACCTTTTATCATATACGCAGTAGATATATTTTAATTACTTTCACTTTCGATCTTTATATACTTTCTCTCTGATAATACGCCAAGTATAATTTCTTTTCACAGTTAGATCTTCTATAACTTTTACGGTATAATAACTTCACTTTCGATGTGTAGAATAATTAATCCAATGGGTGTAGAATTAGTAATCCAATCTGGGGTAGATCCGCTGGCCGTGGGGTTGTCCTAACGCCACTGGGTTCCCACAGTGTAACTCGAGTACTTTGGTTTGGGACCTTAAATAACTAAATTGCCTAGCCCAAGCCGTGACAAAATAGCATCGAGCGAACGCAGGAGTGAACTCCTGTCTACTCTGGTCTTTATAAATACTTTGATGAATTTCTTGTGGTTTGGTCTATCCTGGATAAAGCTAGTTAGTACCCGACTGTCTGGTTATATCCACAATAGCGCCGGGGTTGAGGTAGGCCGAGAATATTAGATTACTTCACCCAGAAGGCTCTAATAAACCAGCTTGTTGATACCCACTAAAAAGAATTAGTATAATGGGTGACTACAGTCTCGTAATTGTGTCTACGCCTTGCGATCAACTGAACCAACTCTTCAACTGTGTCCTCAACTTTCGAATCTGTCCTTTTACCCGGGGTGTCAAGAACAGCTTTAGATTGAGATACTTAAATAAAGTTGGTGGGCGTATATCTGCACCTTTTTACCTGGCCAGGTCGGTGTGTGGATTAGGGGCCAAAATGGCACCTAGCAACTGGTAACTTGGGATGGTTACTTCCTTGTGGTTTGGAGTGGGGGGGAACTGCCTAGACCCTACCCTCTTGTTTCTTTTGTCCCAGAGTGGACGCGGGGGCGGGTAACAAGGGCGGGGGTAGATACGGTGTTGGTGGTGCCATTCTTGTTGTCGCCTGTCTATCTCACTTCTCTCTTTTCCTGGTGCTTTGGCATTGTCCTGGTTGACGATTATATCCTTTCCTGGTATTGGAGGACAGTCCCTCTCCTTGGTAACAGCCCGAGCACGTTTGTCTGGGCTGGCTGTTGTGTCTTTGATGAGTTGGGGGTCCTGCCTTTTACGTTTCTTGCTGTTATTTTCCTGGACCTTGGAATTGTTGATGGTGATGATTAAGTTTCCTTCTGGTGTTGGAGGACGTGTCATATTGATGGTGGCAATTCGTGTTCCGGATCTGTAGGATATATCATTGTTGGTACAGGGAGATGAGTGGTTTCTCCCCTGGCGGTGTGGAGGGGAACCCTGCCTCCGATGCGTCACCTGGTGGTGTCCGCGGGTCCTTTTGTTCCTGGTTCTTTCCTCTACTCGGCCACGGTTTCCCATTCTTCCACTGTGATGAGGAGGTGTGGTAGGATGAGAGGGAAAACGGCTTGATGTTGGTGAATGTTTGGGTAACTGTTTCTCCGTTATTTCACTACCTTCTTCCTCGTGAAAGTCACGACCTCGTGACTGCAAATAAAAAATCCACAGGTTGTGGTCACGTAGATAATGTTCGCAGTCAGCTAGATGTTTCCACCAAATTGATGACCTGTTGTCGGCTGGTCTGTCCATTACAGTAACTATTTTCAGGTAGGATTCACGTTGATAGTTGGCCAGTGCTTTGTTGAGTAAGTCAGGCCACTGCATCCTTGTTACTTGGTCATTGGCTCGGACCCACAAAACTTTCGTGATGAACTTGTCATGTAGAGGGGTTGTGGGAGGCTTGGTTTGGCTTGCTTTCTCAGAAGTCGTCATGTTTTTTCTTACAGAGGAGGTGAAGTTTCGTGTTGACACTGTCGAGGGTAGAGGGGAAGTGAGGGTGGTTGGAGAGGACTGTGGTTTCCTCCCTCGGTCAGCTGGCGAGGGTAGTATAGCAGTTGACCACAAAACGGGAATAGGGGTGTCCGAATTCGTGGGTGCTGGCATTAGATATTCTTCAGTAACATTTGCTATTCGTATTTCTCCGGCTAAGTGCGTGAGGTTGCGTAAGGTTGAGGTGGTGGGTCCTTTAAGACCCTGAGTGGGGTTGTGAGGTTGGTGACGAATTGAAGAAAAACGAGCCGGGGGTTTTGACAGACGGCCTGATCTGGTTGTGATAGTTGTTAGCACTGGGGTTGATGAGGTTGTGGAAGACGTCGACGGTGATGGTGATACTGGTGGGGGGTAGTTGGAGATCCTCTGGGGTTTGGGGTTTGGGGTTGAGGGGTTGGCCTTCTTAGGTTTAGTGATCAGTAAATAATGAGGGCTAGGCTTGATACTTGGGTATGGTTTATTGGGTGGGGCCAGGTGTCCGGGAGGGGATAATGGGGTGTGTGAGGTGGAGGGGTTTGTGAGGGGTTTTGCAATATGGCTTTTGGGGCGAGAGGTAGAGGGGGGTGTTTGTTTACTAGTTGACGTATATGAGGAAGATGACGGGGGGGTAGGGGAGGGAGAATTTGAAGATGAACTTGATGTTGAAGAATATTCATCTTGTTTACTACTAGAAGGCTTGTGATGATAGGCGGATGCGGATGTGGTAGACGTGCTTTTAGGCCTACGACGACGGGGGAGTTTGGCCGGAAGTCTCGAATGCAGGGGGTGTGTTGGACGGGGTTGGGTGGGCACGGCTCGGGGTTTGTCTGGTGAGGGCGAGGGGTAAGTTTGGGGGGTGTTAGGGGGGGGGGGGTAGGCCATAAATGTGGTCGATGGACGGGGAGGAATTGGGGGGGACTGTAGATTGCAGGGGGGGGGGGGGGGGAGGTGTGGGTGGGGGTGGGCGTGAATAAGAAGGGGTTGGAGGAGGTACAGGTGGGGAATAAATATTTGTTGGCAACTCACTATCAGTGGGGCATGATGAGGGCTTCGTCGATTGTATTGGGTTAGGAGGCTGGTTGGTCCAGGAGTTTTCTTCATCCTTAATTAGGGGGCGATAAATCCTCACAAAACGGTTTCGGTATATCCTAGTCACTCCGTGATAATTAATGATGACTTGATAGGGATTTGGCACTTTGATGATCTTATAGGGGCCCACATATCTAGGTCCTAGTTTGTTTATCACTGGTAACTTGGCAACCATCACTTGATCGTCGATGGCATAGGGGTTTTGAGGTGGGGAGACGTCCTTGGCGGTATCTTGGCTTACTTGTGCAGTGTTGAGGACGTTCTTGAGGTGTTGCAAATGGTCGATGTCCAAAGTAGGGGTTGAAGGTTTAGCTAGCGTCCTAAAAGGTAGGAGTAGGGGGGCCACACCATAAATCCTTTCGTGGGGCGTGATGCCATCTTCTCGAGGACAGGAATTCATACCCCACTGGATCATTTTCATTTGAGCTGGCCAGTCTTGAGTTTGGAGGGTGATGAGTCTTGTTCTTAGCTGGTTGTTGATTGTCTTGTGGCTTCTCTCACAGATGGAATTTCCTTGAGGCCAGTAGGGGGAGGAATGGGACACCTTGATGCCGCATAGCTGAGAAAAACTTTTCCATACTTTACTGGTGAATTCTGGTGCGTTGTCGGAGAGAATGATTTCTGGCAGACCAAAAACTGACAATATTTCAGTGGTTAAGACTTCTGCCACGGAAAGTGCGCTATGATCTTTGACAGGGCAGGCTATGATGAACTTGGAATATACGTCTATGAAAGTGACGACAAATCTTTTCCCATTTACTGAAGGGAAAGGACCCATCACGTCCAGGGACAGAGTTTGCCAGGGTTTAGCAGCGGCAAGTTTACCTGCAGGCCCGGGTGTCCTGGTTCGGTCTTTTCCTAGGTTACAGGGTTTACATGCTTCTGTGATTTTCTTTGTCAGTGCGGTGGGGCCTGTGGTCCAATAAATCTGTTGAAAGACTTTGAGCATTTTTGCTTGTCCAAGATGTATCCCATTTCCTTCATGGATTATTAACAAAATTTCTTGGGCTGTTTGGGGGTCCACTGCAATGTGACCAGACTCGGTGTACAGCTGATCACCGACGCGCTGCAAGTTGTAGAAAATCTCTCTAGGAATCCACTTGGGTTTTTTCTTGTTGAGCCAGGAATGTAATAGGGAGAGTTGATTTTCCTCTGTCGATGAATGAATCAGCTGGGGCGAACGTAAGGTTGGAGGGGTTACTATGGTATCGTCTTGGCCATAGAAAACGTTGGAGGGAGGAGTAACTTGGTTAATTTGTTGGTGAGGGTTACTTGTGCCATTTGCACAGCAGCTTTGGGCGACGTTCACAGTTTTGACAGGTAAACGTGACAGAGCGTCTGCATTTGTGTGTAACTTCCCGGGGCGATAATGGATTTCAAAATCAAATTCTTCTAAGGTTTCTCGCCAGCGGACAAGTAGGGCAGAGTTGGTTTCTGATTTCCTGAGCCATTGTAGAGATTGGTGGTCCGTGATTATGTCGACTGTAGTGCCGATCAAAAAGGAGCAGAAGTGATTTAATGCCCAGATTACACCCAGGCACTCTCTCTTGGTGGCTGCATAATTACGTTGGGCTGGGTTGAGGGTGGAGCTGGCGTAAGCGATGACGTGTTCTCTGCCGTCTTGCATTTGGGCTATGTGACGTTAACCACTCCGTTAGAACCGCATGGCTTGTCCTACAGTGACTCGCTAGGATCGCCAGGGCAGTGGATGGGGCTACAGTTTATGTATTAGAGTGTGCTTTATTTCATATGAAAGCTCGTGTCATGGGCAGTCCAGAAAAGCTCTTTGTTTTCACCCATGTCAAGGCTTTATATATTTAATTGTAAAGTATATGTTTTATCATTAAATAGTAATGATGGGATCTGGGAGAGAGAGAGAGAGTAGAACAGAGTGAGAGGGGGGCGCGCAGTGTTTTTGCCCCGCTCGATGACGTCACGGCTGGCTGCCTCATGGGGGTTGGTTGAGAGAGGTCCTTACCATGCTGCTAGCTCCCTTGCTAGTGGCTAGAGGACTTGTTACCGTTTTTTTTCCCACGCGGCTCGACCTAGTCCCGGTATATATACTGGTTCCTCGCCACTCTCTCCCTCAGATCTGGTTTCTAGAACGCATCTATCTTATCCCTTGCTACCTGTCCTCCGCTCCGCACCTGAGAATCTTTTCCTCTGCCTACCTCTCTCTTTTTTCATATCTTTCACCACCTTTTATTAATATTATACCCCATCTGGTTAACTCTGCAAAATCAGCTTCATGCTGGCCAGTTGTATTGTGCGTTAAGGTCTGATATAACCCATGTATGTTAGTTGTTAAGATAAGTGGATCACGAAGCATTGGTTGGCATTTATATTGTTTAAGTACCGCATCCTATAATTATTAGTGTTCTGCTGGATTAGATAATGCTAGACTAGGGGTCTGATATTATAAGGTATTGTTTCCTATGAGTGCTGGCTTTAGGAAAAGGCTGCACGACATACCTGAGAACTGGAGTTGATTGAGTAAATTCTAGTCTGTGTGCCATTGAGAGTAGAGCATGCACGAATGAGGGCTTTTTGCCTATGCCATTCTGCACTGTTCTAAGCTCGGTTGTTTTTCTTTGAGGTACGCCAGGAGAACGCTTGATACTTCGGTATTAAGGTTTCTCAAGAGAGCTACCCTTCACTATAACGTAATATTTGACGCACAGACTTGAGATTTACACTAGGCTATGCGGCATGCCATGCGCACCAGTATCTCGTATCATTGACTCTAGCTAGACTTTATCAATCATAGTAGACATTAAGTATATTAAACCAAGTACTCTTTTTATGCATACCCATTTATGATTACACAAGCATTTCGCAGCCTAGTTTGATGTATGGAGACACAAACGACTTAGGCTCTTTTTGTTGATAGGAATACTGCATTGTCGTGGCGATTATTATTGTTGTACTGTTTAGGATATTCTTGGCTCCGACGGCATTATATATTCTGCCTTTTTGTGTGCATAGCCTGTACGAGCATTGTTCCGCTGCCTGCCTTTTTGGGTTCCATTTCCGATACGAGCATCTTTATAGCATCTAACATTTAAAGAAGATTCCTTGTTAGTGTTGAAGGACTTTAGTGCACTTTCTTTCATGCAGGAGTGCCTGACATTTATTGATTAAAGTAACGTAAGCTGTAACTTCTCTTACCACCTTACTTTGCATACCATAACCAAGCACCTTCGGTTATAGGTAGTAATAGGCTGTTTTCACATACCATTAAGCCTAGAGTAGACGCACATTTATTGAGAGTTTGATAGCCTATTATTGCATATAGAACTCTGTAGAGTATTTGTGTTCTTTGTTCACTGGGAATATACATCAGAGGTTGGAGCTAGCGCTTTCCGTTGTAACATTTATGCCATTACTAGTCCAATGAATAAGAGCCCTGATATATTTAAACCTCAGTCGTAACAAATGGCGACCTTACCTAGGATTTGGTGAACCTACATTTATTAGCAGGGAACACTTGTTGTTTTGGAGAATATTTTGCGGGGATCAGCAAGAATAATTTTTTTTCGCAACATAGTATAGCCCTTGAGTATTTCCGAGAATTTTTGTTTGTATATTGAGGTATAAGAGTTTGGGGTGCTTCTTTTCTGAATATTGAGGTGGGAAATTTTTGAGAGCATCATGTCTTATACCGGATCAGAGGAGAATGGAAACACAGTACGTAATGTCGAAACTGAGGAACAGCAGCATGATGAAAGGGTTAAACGGGTGAACTGTGAGGAGGATGCTAGGATATTTTTGCAATGGCCTGTTACTGCCGAGCGGTTGGAGGGTATGGATCGGTACGGTCTTCAATGCCTGGCCACAGCTATCGGTCATGCGGTTACTAGCAGCATGACCAGGGATAACTTGATAACGTGTGTACTGGGCAGGGTGACTGGTGAGCGAGATGGGTTGAGTGCTCAGAGCCCTTCGGCCATGCTTCCCCTACACTCGACTCCCAGCCATCCCAGTAGTTTGCCGACCCCGGGTACGCTTCCGCAGTTGGGTGGTGACTGGCAGGGTGGGTTGCCCCTGGGGGGACCACCGGTAATTTCAAACATTGTAGCACCTTCACCTCCTCCAGGGTTAACTCCAGAATTATTGTATCAGCTCGAATTAGCTAAGATCGAAGAGAGAAAGGCTATCAGGGTATCTGAGCTTCAGCTTCAGCAGCAACAAAGGGCAGGTGAGCTTCAGCAGCAATTAGAATTAGCCAAGATAGAAGAGAGAGCCAAGATAGAAGAGAGAAAAAGTCACCAGCACATAGAGCTAGCAAAAATCCAAGCTGATTTAGAGTCGACTAGGTACTGTGCCGACATGGACGTAGAGAAGTCGCGAGTAGAGACAACGGGACAGCGACTTGGGGCTGGTAACCGTGTTCATGAGCAGTCTCTCTCGCACTTATTGAAACTGGTTCCGGTGTTTGATGAGAGTGGTGTAACAGAATTTTTCGCACGCTTTGAGAAGAAGTGCCAGGAACACCAGTGGCCAGAGAATAAATGGGCAGCACTTGTATCCTCTAGATTAATAGGCAAGGGTCTTAAAGCCTACGATGCGTTACCTTTGGAGTTATGTATTGTGTATGAGGATCTCAAGGAGGCTGTCCTGAGGGCTTACGAACTGCAACCAGAAACGTACCGTTTGAAGTTCCGGGGTGTAACTAAGGGAAGAGATAGCACCTTTTTGGAACACGCCCGGGACTTGTCCGATGCTATGGGGAACTGGCTCCGATCTGAGAAGGTCACAACATTTGATGAAATTAAGCAGTTAATGATGTTGGAGCAGTTCTTTAAGAGCACGGGCGGTGATCTAACTTTGAACTTAAAGGAGAAAAACCCAAGAACTCTAGTCGAAGCAGCAGAAATGGCTGATCGACGGCTGTCGTTGATTCGGGGTTGCGGGTCCTCACAGAAGTACGATGTAAGTGCTAAGGACCGTTATCCTCCCCCTCCCCGTAACAATGACACATTTAAACAGAAGAGCCATGAAACTAAAACTGAATCCAAACCTTACACCACACCGTATGTGAAAAGTCAGGGGCCTTTTACATCACAGTATAAGCCGAAACCGAAATTTATGTGTTTTAGTTGCCACCAGGAGGGTCATAAGGCAAATGAGTGCCCTAGTCGACCTCCTCCGGCAGCCGTGTCTTTTGCTCACGGCATTGGAGTGTTCAAGAGGACATCGGAGTTTGTTAGAGGCATTTCTTCCGAGGTAAATACACTGCCAGTGCAGAAGGATCCGGAAGGCTTATTCCCTGTCCGTGATGCCTTTAGTGACCCCAGGGGACTCGGTTGTGTGGAGTGGGGGGGTAGAAGACATGAGGTGAGAATTTTGCGTGACACTGGGGCATTGCAAACACTGTTGAGAAATTTCACTGGTAAACCTGTCAATACGGCGCGGGTGGTTGTGGTTCAGGGAGTTAATGCGACAAGGTCATACCCGCTTGTAAGAATGAAGGTGGAAGTTGATGGTGTGACTCGAGACCTGGATGTAGGAATTGTGGAGAAATTACCTGTTGGGGGCGTCGACCTCCTTCTCGGCAACGACTTTGCGGGACCTACTTCTGAGGCTCCACCCTTGGTCGTTGCCGAGAAGCCGGCCGACGTGAGTAGGGAGGAGCAGGAGTGGGTTGAGAAGTGTCCGGTGCAGCCTATGGCGTGTGTTGTCACCGGAGATCCTGCATCCAGGGAGTCACATTCTGGTCAGCAATCTTTAGATCAGCGGAGGAAGGGTACCGAGAAGGGGTTGAAAGTTGATGCAGTTGAGAGTTTAGTGTCAACGGACCTTCTCGGGGACTCATTATTAGGACCACATTTCGAGTCTGGAGAAGACCCAGTAACTGTTCCTGAAGAGGCAGAGGATGGGCTTAAAAAGACGAAAGAGTTGAAGGAGGACAGTGATGCACAGTCGGGAGATGTAGCAACAAAGTACCCTGACGCGTACCCTATGAGAAATGGGTCGGCGAAGACGGTGGTCCGAAGCTTCCTAGTGTATTTTTCCCGGTATGGTTGCCCGCAGGGGATTCAGTCAGTCCAGGGACCCAACTTCGCTTCTAGCCTCTTTGTTCAAGCAATGCCGCAGCATGGGATTGTTGGGGTTGTGTCATCTGCGTATCATCCGGAGAGCCAAGGTGTGTTAGAGCGATGGCACTCAGCCTTGAAATCTGTGCTTCGTTGTTGTTGCTTTGAGAGTGGGAAGGATTGGGATCTTGGCCTGCCATGTGTTTTGTTTGCTGTGCGGGAGGTACCTGGGGAGAGTTTGGGATTCAGCCCTAATGAGCTCGTCTTTGGACACCGTGTCAGAGGGCCTCTCCATATGGTTGAAGAAGTATGGGAGGGCGCAGAAAAACCTTGTTCTATGCTCAAGTGTGTCCTCAACAGTCGAGAACGGATGTTGCGCAGTCTGGAGTTGGCTGGCCGTAATTTTACTAGCTCTCAGGCCCTCAGGAAGGACAGGTACGGCCTCAAGGTTGAACTCAAGGAGTTTCACGTGGGTCAGGAGGTGTTGATTCTACTGCCCCTTGTAGGTCACCCCTTATCCGCAAAGTACGCTGGTCCTTATAGGGTGGTTGAGGAGCTATCAGACCTGGATTACTTGGTAGCCACTCCAGACAGACGGAAGCGCAATCAGTTATGTCATGTTAATCCCATGAAGGAGTATGGGAGGCACCCCCCTGAGCCTCTCACTGTGCCTGTGATGACGTTTAGCAGTCAAGGTGGAGAAGGAGAACGGGACAGTCAAGCTCAGGTGGAGGATAACTGGAAGGATAAGAAGTTCAAATGGGCGCCTGAGTGTGAGGTGTTTAGAGAAGTAAAACACCTGTTGTGCACTCACCCGATCCTCAGGGCCCCTGACTTTAGCCTACCTTTCCAACTAGCCAACGGAGGCTAGTGGTGTGGGGGCTGGTGCCGTCCTTGTGGAAAGGGACGATGATGGGCTGGAGCATCCTGTTAGTTTCTGCTCGGAGAAGTACAATTCGGCCCAGGGGAGCTGCTCTGTTGTCGAGGAGGAGCTGCTGGCGGTTGTGCTTGCGCTGGGGCATTTCGAGGTCTATGTTCCAGCCTATGGTCCGGTCGTTGTAGTTTACCCAGATCATCACCCTCTCAAGTTCTTGGTCCAGTTTCACAATCGGAATATGAGGCTGACCAGGTGGTCACTAAGGTTATTGGTATATAACCTGGACATACGCCATATTGCCGGTTGTGACAACGTGGTTGCAGATGGTCGTTCAAGGGTATATGATCCTGGGTAGATTGACACACGGGTAGCCTCCTGCTTTAGTTTGAATAGTATTTTGCGCTTGGTGCTTGTTGGCTCGCGGTTGTAGCCCAGCGTATTGGGTCGTAAAGCAGGAGTTGAGCGTTTGGTATAGAAGAAAAAACTAGGCTTGCCCCTATAGTGCAGCCGAAATAAACAAATTAAAAACATGAAAATCAAATAAAAACTCTTTCTTTGATAGTTGAATTTTGTTCAGTATGTTATAGCAGTAATTCTGAGTTGCACTCCTCTCAGAATGCTGGGCTAGAGAAGCTCGCTCTTGAGGAGCATAACTACATATAATTTAACCTATTGTGTTGGGGAGGGTTATAATTTTGAAAAATGTTTTGTTGAAGAACTGGGCCAGATATTTTACTGCCGCTAGGTGATGGGAAGTGGAGATATAGCATGGGTTCTAACCATCAGATTTTTGTGAGCCTTGGGGCCTCTGAGAAAAATCTTGGGGGGGGTGTGACGTTAACCACTCCGTTAGAACCGCATGGCTTGTCCTACAGTGACTCGCTAGGATTGCCAGGGCAGTGGATGGGGCTACAGTTTATGTATTAGAGTGTGCTTTATTTCATATGAAAGCTTGTGTCATGGGCAGTCCAGAAAGGCTCTTTGTTTTCACCCATGTCAAGGCTTTATATATTTAATTGTAAAGTATATGTTTTATCATTAAATAGTAATGATGGGATCTGGGAGAGAGAGAGAGAGTAGAACAGAGTGAGAGGGGGGCGCGCAGTGTTTTTGCCCCGCTCGATGACGTCACGGCTGGCTGCCTCATGGGGGTTGGTTGAGAGAGGTCCTTACCATGCTGCTAGCTCCCTTGCTAGTGGCTAGAGGACTTGTTACCGTTTTTTTCCCACGCGGCTCGACCTAGTCCCGGTATATATACTGGTTCCTCGCCACTCTCTCCCTCAGATCTGGTTTCTAGAACGCATCTATCTTATCCCTTGCTACCTGTCCTCCGCTCCGCACCTGAGAATCTTTTCCTCTGCCTACCTCTCTCTTTTTTCATATCTTTCACCACCTTTTATTAATATTATACCCCCTCTGGTTAACTCTGCAAAATCAGCTTCATGCTGGCCAGTTGTATTGTGCGTTAAGGTCTGATATAACCCATGTATGTTAGTTGTTAAGATAAGTGGATCACGAAGCATTGGTTGGCATTTATATTGTTTAAGTACCGCGTCCTATAATTATTAGTGTTCTGCTGGATTAGATAATGCTAGACTAGGGGTCTGATATTATAAGGTATTGTTTCCTATGAGTGCTGGCTTTAAGAAAGGCTGCACGACATACCTGAGAACTGGAGTTGATTGAGTAAATTCTAGTCTGTGTGCCATTGAGAGTAGAGCATGCACGAATGAGGGCTTTTTGCCTATGCAATTCTGCACTGTTCTAAGCTCGGTTGTTTTTCTTTGAGGTACGCCAGGAGAACGCTTGATACTTCGGTATTAAGGTTTCTCAAGAGAGCTACCCTTCACTATAACGTAATATTTGACGCACAGACTTGAGATTTACACTAGGCTATGTGGCATGCCATGCGCACCAGTATCTCGTATCATTGACTGTAGCTAGACTTTATCAATCATAGTAGACATTAAGTATATTAAACCAAGTACTCTTTTTATGCATACCCATTTATGATTACACAAGCATTTCGCAGCCTAGTTTGATGTATGGAGACACAAACGACTTAGGCTCTTTTTGTTGATAGGAATACTGCATTGTCGTGGCGATTATTATTGTTGTAGTGTTTAGGATATTCTTGGCTCCGACGGCATTATATATTCTGCCTTTTTGTGTGCATAGCCTGCACGAGCATTGTTCCGCTGCCTGCCTTTTTGGGTTCCATTTCCGATACGAGCATCTTTATAGCATCTAACATTTAAAGAAGATTCCTTGTTAGTGTTGAAGGACTTTAGTGCACTTTCTTTCATGCAGGAGTGCCTGACATTTATTGATTAAAGTAACGTAAGCTGTAACTTCTCTTACCACCTTACTTTGCATACCATAACCAAGCACCTTCGGTTATAGGTAGTAATAGGCTGTTTTCACATAACATTAAGCCTAGAGTAGACGCACATTTATTGAGAGTTTGATAGCCTATTATTGCATATAGAACTCTGTAGAGTATTTGTGTTCTTTGTTCACTGGGAATATACATCAGAGGTTGGAGCTAGCGCTTTCCGTTGTAACATTTATGCCATTACTAGTCCAATGAATAAGAGCCCTGATATATTTAAACCTCAGTCGTAATAGCTAGCACTGCGCCTATTGCATACAAGGATACGTCCGTATATAGGCGGAATGGCTGCCTGTAGTCTGGAAAGGCCACGGTTGGGGCTTGCATCAGGTAAGTCTTTAAGGTGTTGAAGGCGGTGTCTCTTTCTTTGGTCCACACGAACGGTTCTTTCTTCTTGGTTAATTCGTGTAGTGGGCGTGCGATTTCAGCAAACCCGTTGACAAATCTCCTGTAGTAGGTGGCTAAACCCAAGAAGGAGCGAACGCCCTTGACGGTGGTCGGAGGAGTTTGTGCTTGAATTGCAGATAGTTTCTTTGGGTCAGGGGAGATGCCTTCGGCTGAGATCACATGGCCTAAGAAATCCACTGATGTCCTAGCTACTGAGCATTTAGATGGTTTGAGTTTGAGACCTGCTCCTCGTATTCTGAGCAACACCTGACGAAGGCGCTGAAGGTGTTCTTCCCAGGTCTTACCGTAGACTATGACGTCGTCCAAGTATGCTAGGCATGTTTCCCAGGTGAGGCCCTTGAGGACTGATTCCATCAGGCATGAGAAAGTGGCTGGACCATTGCAGAGACCGAATGGGAGTACATTGAATTCGTACAGGTTTCCGCCACTGGTGGAAAATGCAGTCTTTTGTTGGTGGCTGGTCTTGATGGGTACCTGCCAGTATCCTACCTGGAGGTCTAGAGTAGTGAACCATTTCGATCCATGCAGGGAATCGAGAGAGTCATCGATTCTAGGCAAGGGCGTGGCGTCTTTGATGGTGGCGTCGTTCAGGCGTCTGTAATTCACACAGAATCTTGTGGATCCGTCCTTTTTTCGTACTAGGACGACGGGAGAGGACCAGGGACTGACAGAGGGTGTGGCTATACCGGCGTCCAACATTTCTTGTACTTGTCTCTCTTCTTCCTGACGTTGTAGAGGGTTCTTTCGTCGTGAAGGTTGGCGGAGGGGAGGTCCTTCGGTATGAATACTGTGTTCTACCACTTTAGTTTTCCCAATTTCCAAATCAGATTGGGCAAATACATCTGTGAATTCTCGGAGGAGGGAGGAGAGTTGTTTACGTTGAAGTTTTGTCAGGTGAGGTGGCATCGTGGGCAGGACAGGGGGCAAACTTGGTATGGAACTTGTAGGTTGGTAATCTTCGAAGGTCTCTAAATCTCCAATGACAAGGCCCTTGGGTAGGGTGAGGGGTTCATCGGAAATATTTGCAATCATGGTGGCGCCCCTGGTGGGGGGGACGAGGGCAGGTTGTATCCGGCATCTCCCTGCTTGGAGGTGAGTCTGGTTTGGTGAGAATATCATGGTGGAGTTTATGGGTTGGTGTATTGGCACCCATTGTTGGTGTTGAGCTGGAATTACCACTTTCTGAGATGTCATAGCAGGGGTCATCACGGTGGTAGAGGCCGTTGGTGGGGTAGGTGGTGGCAGATGAGTAGGCTTTGAAGTGGGCTTAGGTTGGATGTAGGATGTTGGATGTTGTTGAGAGGATTTTGCGGAGATTTCTGTGATTCGAGGGTGGAGGCTTTTCTTCTTTGTTTTAAATGTAATTAAACGGTCCCCGCAATCTTGAACTTGCAATTTTTCCATGACGTCTAATCCCATGTAGCCGTCATATAGGGTGCAGTTGGAGTGGAAAATAACAAAAGGGTGGTGACAGTTGGCCTCGCGCTTGGGGGTCGTGACGGGCAGGGGCGTGGTCTCTCCTAGAATAGCTAAAGGTGTGTCCCCGGCACTGATTAAGTTGTTTTTGAACGCGTGCAGTGCTCCAAATCTTTTGTGATGCTGTTTGTAAAAAGAATTAAACAGGCAAGACCGTGCGGCTCCTGTGTCGATGAGAAGACGTACAGCGACGCCCTTTATCTTAGCTAGGTGATAGATGGGTGGAGTACTCCATGGTACAGACTCCCCCGCCGAGGCCATAATGGGCGGGGGAGGCTTTAAAAACCCTGGGATGGGTCTTACATCTCCTCGTCGTCCTCTTCTTCTGGGTTGTCTTCAATGGCTTGAATATGGTCCATTATCTCTGGGGGACAGTGTTCTTCATCCGTATACGCGGTATCCACGTCCTGGGATTGCTCGTTGGCTGCTAGGATCCTGTTGAGCGACATTCTCTTCTTAGCTTGATCCCTTATATCCTGGATCGGGCAAGCGGAAGTACAGGCCTTGAAATCGTATGGGTTTATCATAACGATGGGGCTGTCACGGTTGTTTTGGGGGGGCCCGTTTTGTTGAGGGCCTCGGTTCCGTTGTTGGTAGTTCTGGTAAGGACGACCGGTGTGTTGGCGGTTAGGGTAGATTCGCCAATTTCCTTGTGGGCGTCCTGACGATGAGGGTTGGGGCGGCCTTGAGATGAGTATTGCGGTCTGTTTCCCTGGTAATTTGATTGTCCGGGTCTTTTGTTCCCCGGTGGTTGTGTGGGGAATTTTTTTACGGCTCCAATCGTAGAAGTTTGTGGCTGATTTTCCAGCAACTTGCGTATGGTAATGAGGTCCGTTACGTACCCTACGGGATCGTGGAGGGCGAAATGTTTCCTGACACTTGCTGGCAGGATTCTTAAAAGCACGCAGAACATTTGTTTTTGTCGCTGTTCCAAGGTGTCTAGGGGGTAAGCGGTTTTCACCAACTCGCTCATCTCCCCCAGGGTCACGTCCAGATTCCCTCCGTACGTGGCTGCGTTGATTTTGTTGATGGCTGCAACAGGGCCCAGTGATGGCTTTACAGCGTCTATCACAATTTTCCGGAAGTTTTCCCAAGTCAACTCTCGGGTTACTTGTCCGGACACCAAGGGTGTGGCCTTCCCTAGGTGAATTAATGCGACAGAGATCTTCTCTCGATCTGTCTGATACGCCAGGTCTAGTACTGGGTGGACTATGTCTAGGTACATGCGAATGTCGAAAGTCTCCTCCTCATACTTGGGTATGGGGATGTGTGAACGTGTTGCAGTCATCATGACGTATGTGCTCTATCTCTTCCCTGATTACTGTGCAAAACAACTTCCTTCCCGAATCAAGAACCACCAGCTGCCGCCAATGTTATGCCAGGTTTTTACTGGGGTTTAATTGGTTTTGATCAAGTGGGCTCTTCCTAACTGGAGAAGTTATGTTGTTTTACCACAGACACAGAAAGACAATAGAGGATAATTATCACAAGACGTGTATTCATATTCCGTTTATTTGCACACAAATATCGCATACGTAAAAGCTAGAACAATAATGGTCAAGAACAAAACAATTAAAGTGAACGAACGAGGCTCCCCTACGTCTGACTCGCAAGACTGGATTGTTCTATGTAATATCTAAGTAAGTATTAGGGACCGCTTTCTAACTGAAAGATTACACTTGTCCTGTATTTATTTCAGAGATAAGAGTGGCACTCCTTTCAATCGAGGATTTACACTTGTGCTTAGAAAGGTTATATAGTAATTAGATATGTGAACTTTTGGTATTTACCTGCGTAGAGTGGTTCTGGAATTTGGGAGCTAAACGTAATTATTTTCCTGAGGTTAAATCACTGTGGTGCTTACGCATAAGTTAACTTGAATTTATTTGTTATTAATTTTAGCAGAATTATTATCAGTACTTCCCTAATTTCTTTGAGTTTCACTAGAGCTTCCTTTCTCTCGCTTTTATATACGTGCGTAGTATCCGATGTTTCCAGAATACCTTTTATCATATACGCAGTAGATATATTTTAATTACTTTCACTTTCGATCTTTATATACTTTCTCTCTGATAATACGCCAAGTATAATTTCTTTTCACAGTTAGATCTTCTATAACTTTTACGGTATAATAACTTCACTTTCGATGTGTAGAATAATTAATCCAATCTGGGGTAGATCCGCTGGCCGTGGGGTTGTCCTAACGCCACTGGGTTCCCACAGTGTAACTAGAGTACTTTGGTTTGGGACCTTAAATAACTAAATTGCCTAGCCCAAGCCGTGACAAAATAGCATCGAGCGAATGCAGGAGTGAACTCCTGTCTACTCTGGTCTTTATAAATACTTTGATGAATTTCTTGTGGTTTGGTCTATCCTGGATAAAGCTAGTTAGTACCCGACTGTCTGCTTATATCCACAATAGTGCCGGGGTTGAGGTAGGCCAAGAATAATAGATTATTTCACCCAGAAGGCTCTAATAAACCAGCTTGTTGATACCCACTAAAAAGAATTAGTATAATGGGTGACTACAGTCTCGTAATTGTGTCTACGCCTTGCGATCAACTGAACCAACTCTTCAACTGTGTCCTCAACTTTCGAATCTGTCCTTTTACCCGGGGTGTCAAGAACAGCTCTAGATTGAGATACTTAAATAAAGTTGGTGGGAGTATATCTGCACCTTTTTACCTGGCCAGGTCGGTGGGTGGATTAGGGGCCAAAATGGCACCTAGCAACTGGTAACTTGGGATGGTTACTTCCTTGTGGTTTGGAGTGGGGGGGAACTGCCTAGACCCTACCCTCTTGTTTCTTTTGTCCCAGAGTGGACGCGGGGGCGGGTAACAAGGGCGGGGGTAGATACGGTGTTGGTGGTGCCATTCTTGTTGTCGCCTATCTATCTCACTTCTCTCTTTTCCTGGTGCTTTGGCATTGTCCTGGTTGACGATTATATCCTTTCCTGGTGTTGGAGGACAGTCCCTCTCCTTGGTAACAGCCCGAGCACGTTTGTCTGGGCTGGCTGGTGTGTCTTTGATGAGTTGGGGGTTCTGCCTTTTACGTTTCTTGCTGTTATTTTCCTGGACCTTGGAATTGTTGATGGTGATGATTAAGTTCCTTCTGGTGTTGGAGGACGTGTCATATTGATGGTGGCAATTCGTGTTCCAGATCTGTAAGATATATCATTGTTGGTACAGGGAAATGAGTGGTTTCTCCCCTGGCGGTGTGGAGGGGCCTCCGATGCGTCACCTGGTGGTGTCCGCGGGTCCTTTCGTTCCTGGTTCTTTCCTCTACTCGGCCACGGTTTCCCATTCTTCCACTGTGATGAGGAGGTGTGGTAGGATGAGAGGGAAAACGGCTTGATGGTGGTGAATGTTTGGGTAACTGTTTCTCCGTTATTTCAATTATATTAATAATAGTTCTTAAAGCTCACTAGCTAAGGATATCCCAATAAGGCCAGCTAGGCGTATTTCCATTGGGGTCCTTTTCTCAAGGGGGTTGGTAACGACTCAGTGCTTGTGGAAGAAAACAAAAATTAACCCCTCCTGTACCGGCGACGTCCTTACACCTTTATTCTGGCTATCATTAGACGATTTTATTTAGTTCAAAAAGGGCCTCCAGCAGTTAACAGGCTTCGAACTACATCACTTAACCCTTTATACTACCACAGATCCTTCATATCAACTGCACAAAATCGTCTAAATATAGCATGAATAACATCAGAAAGACGTCGCCGGTACATCGCGGCGAGAGTGGGCACGATGCTGGGACTTTCTGGATGAAAGTCAAAGTCGCTAGTCACTGCACCAACGAGCCGCTTGTAGAGCAGTGGTTCACCCTGGTGAAGGTATATTGAACTATTCTGGATAATGTGCTGTAGCCCTTGTGTGCCAGGCTTGGTATATCCACCCAGTAAGCTTATAGGCTTCAAAGGTCAAACACACGGATATGAGCATCACAGTAAATGGCAACCAAGTAACTTTGCTTTGACGTACTAGTCTTGTGCCAATATCAGACCTTGAATGTTTTGCCTTTGACCCGCTTGACCTTATTGTCCCGGTGCGTCCCAGTGACCTTGTAAGGGGGGGTTTTCGTAGTCTTTACTTTTCTTTTCTAATGTTCCTGGAACTTTGCTGTTACCCCCACTTTATTTATTATTTCTTTCTTCATTCCATTATTGTGTTCTTCCTTACTTGATGATTGGTCCAACTTATTACTCTGGTAGCTTACTGGCCGTTGCATGCAAGGAAATACAGGTGAATGAATGCAAATGGTCTAAATGACACAGGATAAATAAAAACACAATATACCGTTTGGTATTCTTAACTATATTAAAACACTGTAAAGAAAAATACACTTTTCACTGTGATACACAAATCAATAGGAGTATTACTTTAGTCAACCACGGGCTATATCGGTATTATTGGCACAATGAACTACTTATTATCACCACATCAAAGTTAACTAAAACCCTTCAACAGGTGACCCCAAGGCCACTACCCTAGTAAACACACACTCGGTCACTAGGTTCATACGGCGTACAACAGCTCACAATGGGGTGAAGGTTAGCTCAAGGCTCAATAACACCAACAGCATCCTGTCTCAGTACAGCCACTAGGTCATGTCCACTGGGGTGGACACAGGACACTGCACCTGGTACTTCTCCCTGGACTTTGCTCCTGACCTGGGACCTGGTATTAACATTACCATTAATCAAACTGACAAAATTCTATATCTTAATTCATATCAACATTACAAAAGTGGTCAAATGTGTCAATTAAGAGACAACAAAAGGAGGATGTACATTATTGGGTTACAGATAAAATTTACTTAGTTGACCCTCAAAAATATATAAAGAAAAATGGTCCAAATAGAAAACGGAGGGTTGGAGATAGATATAATTTACTTAGTTGACCCTCAAAAATAAAATGGTTTAAAATAGAAAACTGAGTGTAGGCCTATATACACCCTACTCATAAAGGAATGTTGGTTACATTAAGTTACATATACTGAACTTGGCATACGGGATATCATTGCTGTGATAATACTACACTAACATAATACAATTAACATTATCTTATACATAATTAATAAGGTTGGCAGGACAAATAATATGGAATTTGAAATCTAAATGATTAATTATCAGACAGAATGAATAATTTCACCTTCGACCAAGACAAAGGATGTCGTATAATACCGTAGTTACATATAAGAAACTGGGCTTAAAAATTGTCTCAAAACTTATCTTAAGTACTTCACAATTCATTTCAACTCACCTTCAACTGAAGGTTTTATCTAAACACAACACAAAGGGAAATGTATACTGAGTTAAGCCAAATATTTCCCCTTAGTCCGCCCGAGGCTGGCGACTGGGAGGGAATGACGCTGGCACTCTCGGCTCTAGGCTCTGTAGGACTCGGGGTCAGCGTCCTTTGTCACAACAATAACCATACCTTGATTAAATGAGCTCCTCAACTTACTTAGAGTCTAATAAAACTTACAAAGGATAATTGAATTACTTTTATATGATGCAACGAATTTCAGGCACAAACATGTTAACTATTACTTACGATATCCTAGGTAAGACTATAGTTTTTAAGTTGGAGGTAGGACTCATAAATTTCCACCTGTCAAACCCCCTTGAGGTGGGCACTTGTCGCTAAGGCCTCAGAATCAGGGTGTCACACTAGAGACTCGGTTCAAGCAATTATTAGGCCAAATATCAGCATTATACTAGATTCACAAAGTTAAAGTTATGCTTTGCAATTAACTTTATACACCTGGAAGTGATTAAATGGCCAAAACAAGTAAATTTCATTCCAATTCCAAAACAACATTGCTTCGATTGTGACACCCCTTTTCTAAACTTAATATTATAACAATACCAAACAATTATATTTAATACGTAAAGTTAGAATAATGACCCTCGTACCTATGAGACAGCATTAGGCCTATTTAATTATTTCTTTCTAGTCATTACAATTTAATATATGTCAACTGATATCTTAATCAAGATAATAACATAATACCGAACATTTCACCTAATCTCAACACTGACTGGGTCATTATTGGGCTTAAAGTGAGTGAACAGAAAAAGTCTTGGTGTAAATATTGCCAAAATCAAGTCTAGTCAATTTAGACCCCTTACAACCTTCCCCAGTCTTGGCATTGGTCATAACAGGACGGTAAGGATGACCGTAAGGTAGAACCAAAAGATCGGGACACACCTTGTTAAACATTGAATCAATCAGGTTGATTGTGTTAGGAAATGTTGTCAATAAATTGAGAACATTTAGGCAAAGAAATGATTCATTTTTAGCAGCAATATCACATGGGTAGCTCGCGGCAATAGTTTGTACTGTAATATTCGGATGATCACAGATATACCTGGCTAAATCAAGACAATGGAATGCACAAGAATGAATATAATCATCTTGTAGAGTTATGTTGTTGCAGATTAGTCTGCGTGTAGGAAATTTTAACAACAGGTATTCTATTACTTGGCGAGGGGCAGGGGAAGCCAGGCTATCAAAATATATGTATGAATCGTATTTATCCCTATAAAGAACAGTTGCGTGTTTGCTGTTTCCAGGGAGCCGTTCATATAAGATAAAACCGTGTTCCCTACGGAGGGTGTAATCATGGATGTTATCCAGCGAAATAAACGAAAAGCGACCTTCCAACCGAGGGGAGAGGTTCACAACTTGATGAATTTCATTAACAAATAACACCCTAACATTCTCTAATCCCCCCATCAGAACTTTATCAACATGCACCCTTGTGCTGTGTGTTGATCCAGCCATCACAATATATTTGTGAGGGATCAGAAATTATATAAGAGAGTACGGCGCTAGGCTGGGAAAATTACGTTTTCACTCTACATTGCCAGTGAGTGAAGTGGCTGATCCGGACCTGATCGGCGCATCATAAACTATTGACTTGAAACATATACTGAAATATCTATACACAGTATACATTTTGGAATTATAAAAATGCTAATAATATTAATCTTATATAATCAGTTGAAATTGTAGCAGGAAACAAGTGAAAAAGTGAATTAATAATTGAAGATTATTTCACTTCGGCGTTTACTAAATAGTTACCCATTTAATAGACGTTTTCTCTGACGCGTATCTACTTTAAGTTATGAGAAAACGAATATTTATGGCTAACTATACTAATTTTGTGCAGTAACCTTGCACTCGATCGGCTTCACAATCATATATTGTAGGCTACAGATACACACTTTAAACGAAACTGTTCTGTGAATGTTTGGGCTTATAGTGAATGGTGATTAAAGAATAAAGATATCATTTACTTTTCATCCATATTGGAAACTTCTACTTCAATTTCATTCTTCCAAATATTCTTTTCTTCGGGATCAATCTAGTTATCATGCCCGTTAATTTCGGCAATATTGCAAATTCGATATCAATCTTTTTTTATAGTAAGTGTTTCCATGTTATTTTTTGTATGTGATTCAATCAATATTTATATTAATATCCTTGGGAAATCACTCATAATTTAGCTTAAACTAGCTATAATTTACCCTATTTAACCTAACTTAACCGGTATTTTTTGTAATTTAGGCCTACACTTGCGAGTTTTCCAGACAAAACATTTTTCCTACTTAATTTCATGTGATTCATGAGATTTTAAAATGCAGCTCTTGTTGCAGAAATGTCTCATTTTGCCCATACCCCATAATTTTCCATATTTTGTCATAAACCTAACCTGGGGTTGCCGCCCCCAGACCCCCGCTGGTCTTAGCATTGATATAGATAATGACAAAATACTAAACATACGGTGGAAAAGTAAAAAAGAAAAACAAAAAACCAGGGTTTTGACCGGGGCCAGGAGGCAGCTTTACCCTCGCTGCACACCAGACACAAAGAACGCAATATGTACCAGGTACCCCCCATGATCGCCGGCGCTAAGCCATCCAGCTACGGTTGTTCACACACCTGGATAAAAGATCCGCGGCGGTCGAGTGGAGAGCACGCTCACGTGTGAATCTGCTTTTATCCCAGCCGTGGCGGACATTTAATGGGTGTGGTAGTATGTTCTAGCATGTATATCATGTTTGCACCCAGTCGGGGGACACCTCGACGACGTATACAGACTATTAACATATATACCAAAGCCATTTCAACAGCTAATTCCTCTATCTACAACACCCCTTCTCTGCTATCTACACTCTCCCAGCCGTATGGTCCTAGTGTACTGTCTGATGGCGTTAATGGGTTTCGAAATGTAAGATTTCTATTTAAGAAGGTTGGTATCTAAAATACGAGAACGGGAAGATTGGGAAGACATGAGACTGAAGAGTATAGTAAGGACACATTAATTAAGAGACAAGTAGAAAGAAGACAGAAGAAAGAACGGGAAACAAGAGAGAAGCAGAAGACCTAAGACAAGCAAGAGAAACGAAAGCAAAAAAGACAGAGAAACAAAAGGAACAAGAATATAAAAGAGAATTGTAGGATTTGTTTTTTACACCATGCCCGTAAGGAGGGTTATGGAGCTCCGATCTTACTTTCAACCATCTTGACAATTTTACAACACACCTAAATCTCCCGAAAATCTGCACCCAGGGCAGGAATCGAACCCAGGACCCTTGGATTACGAGGCAGACACGTTACCACGAGACTAATAAAGGTACCTCACTTAGCCTGGTAGGCTATGTCTAAGTGTATTTCTGCATCTTGTACAGTTTAAGCTAACTTATTTTCACTGACTTTACAGAACAAGCCAGGAGAGAAACAATCACAGCAGAGCGGAGAAGGAACAATGCAGCCAAGAGGAAAGAAGAAGCGGGCATCGGCTAACACATAACACATAACACATAACAAAGCCACTCCAACAGGTTCCTCTCTCTCTCCAACACCCCTTCTCTCCTCTCTATATACACTCTTCAGAAAATAGGAAAAGTAGAAAGTAGCCATACGAGGTGCTGTTTTAAAGTATTATTGCTCAATACCTTCACCTGACCTGCCCTAGCCTCACTCCAGGGGACCAAGTTTGAAAGCGAGGTTATACAGACCCCTTTCGCTCTCAACGCAGCCACCCAGGATGCGCTCGCGCGATTGGGGTCAACCTCATGCTCTATAAATGAGTATCCTGCCCATAATGCCCTTCTTGCCTCCAAACAACTCACACACAACAACGAGGACGAAGGTGTGACTATGCATATTACCAAAATCAAAGGAAGGCAGACAGGGTGACATTGGAGTACAGTAGCTGCCGACTCCAGGGTGGGACCAGGACTGCGAGTACACGGGTCAGTGTAGTCTGCTATTCAAGCTCTATCCACCCTCTTGGTCTTAACCTAACTGGGAGTATATTGGTCAGTGCAGGCAGGTATAAAGACTAGCGGCTCGCTGGTGTAGTGACTAGCATCCCAGGATCGAGCCCACGCTCGGCGCATTAAAGGTTTTTCACAAGCACTGAGTCGTTACCGTCCCTCATGAGCAAGGGCATAGGGTAGTAGTAAAGGACCCCAATGGAAACACACCTAATCAGCTTTATTGGGCTATCCTTAGCTGGCTGAGCATGCGCTAGCTTTAAGAACTATTATTATTATTATTATTATTATTACTTCCTGACCCTAAGGATAGCAAGGAAGAACTGTGAAGTAACGAAAGTTTCGAGTAGCCTACACTGGTCAGTCCAACTTAGTTACCTTACAGAATCTGGGTATTAACCTATCAACTGTACCTCCAGCCCCATTCACTAATATGCTGACGACTCTACATTACACTATTCAACTAGACTTCCACAACATTATTCACAGCAGGAACTCCAAAACGCATATGTAAGGAAACCATAAAGCACCTATCTTCTGATCTCTCTACTATCTCTAATTGGGGCAGAGAAAAATGTGTTACTTTCAATGCTTCCAAAACTAAATTTTTCCATTTGTCTAGGCCTACTCATCGCCCTCTTCCAGAAAACTTTGTCTTACTCTTCAACAAAATACAAATTAACTCTTCATCTTCACTTAATATTCTCGGTGTCTCTTTTTCTTCTGCTCTCTCTTAAGATCATATTACCACTCTTTTTTTTTTTTTTTTTGGCCCCTGGGCAATGCAAAATCTCAGTCCTCTACCTCCCCTCCTTCCCCACTTTCCTCCTCTCCTTCAGTTATCACCTATTTTCCCTGTTATTCCCTTATTCTGAGGTATATTTTCGTGCTAACATTAGAAATCCGATTGGAGGGTGTGGTCATCACTGATAGCAAGCGAGTGCAAGAGAGAGAGAGAGAGTATCGATCGACTGTGTCTCAGTGGCCTTGGGGGAAATTGGCGGGAAAGCAGATTGCCTCACCCATACATTATACAACTCGCGGGCTATATCTCCGATTTTGACCATCCAAACGCTGTTTTCACTCGTTTTATTGTTGTTTCAGGTTAATACCTTTATAATCAACCCATAATAGGCGCATATGGATAAGTATTAATGCTATTAATGGCACAATGAATATTTTAGTGACGGAAACACCTCAAATACGTCAGCACAGGGGGACGTTTCCAATTACCCCCATGCGCACTTCAGAGGTTAAAAGTCAATAGTTTATGATGCACCGATCAGGTCCGGATCAGCCACTTCACTCACTGGCAATATAGAGTGAAGACGTCATTTTCCCAGCCTAGCGCCGAACTCTCTTATATAATTTCTGATCCCTCACAAATATATTGTGATGGCTGGATCAACACACAGCACGAGGGTGCATGTTGATAAAGTTCTGATGGGGGGGATTAGAGAATGTTAGGATGTTATTTGTTAATGAAATTCATCAAGTTGTGAACCTCTCCCCTCGGTTGGAAGGTCGCTTTTCGTTTATTTCGCTGGATAACATCCATGATTACACCCTCCGTAGGGAACACGGTTTTATCTTATATGAACGGCTCCCTGGAAACAGCAAACACGCAACTGTTCTTTATAGGGATAAATACGATTCATACATATATTTTGATAGCCTGGCTTCCCCTGCCCCTCGCCAAGTAATAAAATACCTGTTGTTAAAATGTCCTACACGCAGACTAATCTGCAACAACATAACTCTACAAGATGATTATATTCATTCTTGTGCATTCCATTGTCTTGATTTAGCCAGGTATATCTGTGATCATCCGAATATTACAGTACAAACTATTGCCGCGAGCTACCCATGTGATATTGCTGCTAAAAATGAATCATTTCTTTGCCTAAATGTTCTCAATTTATTGACAACATTTCCTGATTGATTCAATGTTTAACAAGGTGTGTCCCGATCTTTTGGTTCTACCTTACGGTCATCCTTACCGTCCTGTTATGACCAATGCCAAGACTGGGGAAGGTCACTGGGACGCACCGGGACAATAAGGTCAAGCGGGTCAAAGGCAAAACATTCAAGGTCTGATATTGGCACAAGACTAGTACGTCAAAGCAAAGTTACTTGGTTGCCATTTACTGTGATGCTCATATCTGTGTGTTTGACCTTTGAAGCCTATAAGCTTACTGGGTGGATATACCAAGCCTGGCACACAAGGGCTACAGCACATTATCCAGAATAGTTCAATATACCTTCACCAGGGTGAACCACTGCTCTACAAGCGGCTTGTTGGTGCAGTGACTAGCGACTTTGACTTTCATCCAGAAAGTCCCAGCATCGTGCCCACTCTCGCCGCGATGTACCGGCGACGTCTTTCTGATGTTATTCATGCTATATTTAGACGATTTTGTGCAGTTGATATGAAGGATCTGTAGTAGTATAAAGGGTTAAGTGATGTAGTTCGAAGCCTGTTAACTGCTGGAGGCCCTTTTTGAACTAAATAAAATCGTCTAATGATAGCCAGAATAAAGGTGTAAGGACGTCGCCGGTACAGGAGGGGTTAATTTTTGTTTTCTTCCACAAGCACTGAGTCGTTACCAACCCCCTTGAGAAAAGGACCCCAATGGAAATACGCCTAGCTGGCCTTATTGGGATATCCTTAGCTAGTGAGCTTTAAGAACTATTATTATTATTATTATTATTATTATTATTATTATTATTATTATTATTATTATTATTATTATTATTATTATTAGCAACTCCTTGGCATTGATATGAAGATGATTTGAAATTGACCATAGACCCTGACCCTGATGTCCTAGGTTTGACTGGTAACCCCATCCCAGGGTTCCTGACGCATCTGTATCTATCCAGACCGTTGGAGGCGGAGCTGTCCAAGTCAAGGAGGAGTGTATTACTTCTGGCTTCGCCCAGGCCGCCAGGAGGTTGTGGATTAAAGTTGGAATTTTCCGCAGTGTTTCCGCTGGCAACAGCGGAAAGCACCTTTTTCCTTCCAAAATAATTTGTTTGACCTTCAGACGACCTAATGGGACCGTCAGCTGTATCCAATTGAGTGAGCCTACCAGAGATTCCCAGATCCTCCTCGTTATTATCCGAGCATGAAGAAACCGAAAGAGTTTCCTCCGAAATCTCTGACGGTTGTCTTCGCTCTGACTCAGAGTGAGTAACTCGGTATCCCAGATAAGGCCCACCCATTGGATTTTCCTGGTGGGGATCAAGGAGGACTTTGCTAAGTTCACCTTGAACCCCAATGCAGCTACATGATCTAATACCTGTTGAACATGTTGAAGGCATATTATTCTGGATTGTGCTACCACTAGCCAATCGTCTAGGTACCATAACATGTTGAACATGACAACCTTTGATGTCAAAGGTTGATTTTTTTTTTCTCTGACTCTTAAGAGTCTCCCCGCAGTGCGCCGGGGGAACTCTTAAGAGTCTCCCCGCAGCTCCCGGGTTAAACATATACTGAAATATCTATACACAGTATACATTTTGGAATTATAAAAATGCTAATAATATTAATCTTTTATAATCAGTTGAAATTGTAGCAGGAAACAAGTGAAAAAGTGAATTAATAATTGGAGATTATTTCACTTCCGCGTTTACTAAATAGTTACCCATTTAATAGACGTTTTCTCTAACGCGTATCTACTTTAAGTTATGAGAAAACGAATATTTATGGCTAACTATACTAATTTTGTGCAGTAACCTTGCACTCTATCGGCTTCACAATCATATATTGTAGGCTACAGATACACACTTTAAACGAAACTGTTCTGTGAATGTTTGGGCTTATAATGAATGGTGATTAAAGAATAAAGATGTCATTTACTTTTCATCCATATTGGAAACTTCTACTTCAATTTCATTCTTCCAAATATTGTTTTCTTCGGGATCAATCTAGTTATCGTGCCAGTTAATTTCGGCAATATTGCAAATTCGATATCAATCTTTTTTATAGTAAGTGTTTCCATGTTATTTTTTGTATGTGATTCAATCAATATTTATATTAATATCCTTGGGAAATCACTCATAATTTAGCTTAAACTAGCTATAATTTACCCAATTTAACCTAACTTAACCGGGATTTTTTGTAATTTAGGCCTACACTTGCGAGTTTTCCAGACAAAATATTTTTCCTACTTAATTGCATGTGATTCATGAGATTTTAAAATGCAGCTCTTGTTGCGGAAATGTCTCATTTTGCCCATACCCCATAATTTTCCATATTTTGTCATAAACCTAACCTGGGGTTGCCGCTCCCAGACCCCCGCTGGTCTTAGCATTGATATAGATAATGACAAAATACTAAACATACGGTGGAAAAGTAAAAAAGAAAAACAAAAAACCAGGGTTTTGACCGGGGCCAGGAGGCAGCTTTACCCTCGCTGCACACCAGACACAAAGAACGCGATATGTACCAGGTACCCCCCCATGATCGCCGGCGCTAAGCCATCCAGGTACGGTTGTTCACACACCTGGATAAAAGAGCCGCGGCAGTCGAGTGGAGAGCACGCTCACGTGTGAATCTGCTTGACCTGGGTTCGATCCCAGCTGTGGCGGACATTTAATGGGTGTGGTAGTATGTCCTAGCATGTATATCATGTTCGCACCCAGTCGGGGGGACACCTCGACGACGTATACAGACTATTAACACATATACCAAAGCCATTTCAACAGCTAATTCCTCTATCTACAACACCCCTTCTCTGCTATCTACACTCTCCCAGCCGTATGGTCCTAGTGTTGTTGTTGTTGTTTTTCCCCAAGCTGCCTGGCCGAACAGCCCGAAGGCCCCGAGCAAGGCCAAGGCAGTAACCGAGCGCCCCCACAGAACCCTCCCTGCCGACCACAATAAAGCCTTGGTGACCGAAGCCACTCCATGGCGGGGAGCTGAGGAGGGTGCGGAAACGCCCGGGAAACCAAAGCCCCACCCAGGGCCCTGTGCCCCTCAGCAATTATGAAGAGAAAGTTGAGGGGCAAAGGAAAGATGTGACGCTTTGGCTTCCAATCTTGGTAGATTAGGAGGTCAATCCACGCAAGAGACGCCATCACTCGAGATCTAGAAAATATATAAGTAAAAGGAACCGTCAGAGTAAGCTATGGGTATGGCAGAGATCGCTCAGTTCTCACTCTGATAGACCAGCCCATCACCACATGACTAGAACCCAATCCTCTCAGCATCAGCTAGGAAAGGCCCTAGAAAGCCGCCTTTGGCGGGGGGATAGCTCCCCTATTTCAACCCTTTTCGGGGTCGCCCTGGTCCTAGTGTACTGTCTGATGGCGTTAATGGGTTTCGAAATGTAAGATTTCTATTTAAGAAGGTTGGTATCTAAAATACGAAAACGGGAAGATTGGGAAGACATGAGACTGAAGAGTAGGCCTATAGTAAGGACACATTAAGAGACAAGTAGAAAGAAGACAGAAGAAAGAATGGGAAACAAGAGAGAAGCAGAAGACCTAAGACAAGCAAGAGAAACGAAAGCAAAAAAGACGGAGAAACAAAAGGAACAAGAATATAAAAGAGAATAGTAGGATTTGTTTTTTACACCATGCCCGTAAGGAGGGTTATGGAGCTCCGATCTTACTTTCAACCATCTTGACAATTTTACAACACACCTAAATCTCCCGAAAATCTGCACCCAGGGCAGGAATCGAACCCAGGACCCTTGGATTACGAGGCAGACACGTTACCACGAGACTAATAAAGGTACCTCACTTAGCCTGGTAGGCTATGTCTAAGTGTATTTCTGCATCTTGTACAGTTTAAGCTAACTTATTTTCACTGACTTTACAGAACAAGCCAGGAGAGAAACAATCACAGCAGAGCGGAGAAGGAACAACGCAGCCAAGAGGAAAGAAGAAGCGGGCATCGGCTAACACATAACAAAGCCACTCCAACAGCTTCCTCTCTCTCTCCAACACCCCTTCTCCCCTCTCTATATACACTCTTCAGAAAATAGGAAAAGTAGAAAGTAGCCATACGAGGTGCTGTTTTAAAGTATTATCGCTCAATACCTTCACCTGACCTGCCTTAGCCTCACTCCAGGGGACCAAGTTTGAAAGCGAGGTTATACAGACCCCTTTCGCTCTCAACGCAGCCACCCAGGATGCGCTCGCGCGATTGGGGTCAACCTCATGCTCTATAAATGAGTATCCTGCCCATAATGCCCTTCTTGCCTCCAAACAACTCACACACAACGAGGACGAAGGTGTGACTATGCATATTACCAAAATCAGAGGAAGGCAGACAGGGTGGCATTGGAGTACAGTAGCTGCCGACTCCGGGGTGGGACCAGGACTGCGAGTACACGGGTCAGTGTAGTCTGCTATTCAAGCTCTATCCAACCCCTTGGTCTTAACCTAACTGGGAGTATATTGGTCAGTGCAGGCAGGTATAAAGACTAGCGGCTCGCTGGTGTAGTGACTAGCATCCCAGGATCGAGCCCACGCTCGGTGCATTAAAGGTTTTTCACAAGCACTGAGTCGTTACCGTCCCTCATGAGCAAGGGCATAGGGTAGTAGTAAAGGACCCCAATGGAAACACACCTAATCAGCTTTATTGGGCTATCCTTAGCTGGCTGAGCATGCGCTAGCTTTAACCCGTGGAGCCCCGGCTAGTTTTGTAATGTTTGCGCACCAGAACCCGGCCGGTTTTCAAAAAATGGGTTAGGAATGAAGGAAAAACCACGAAAAACCGCTCAAAAAGCTTAAAAAATGGTCCTACAGAGCCCCCGAAAACGGATTTTACAAGAGTAAAAAATTGAAGGCAATTATCCCCAAAAACCAGGTTATTGCGCGCTCGCGCGCACGCACGTGGACTTTGAGAGTTTTCAACCATCGGCACGGTTGCGTGGGATACGTACACAGTTCCCATAGAAATCTGAGCCCTCTTGAGTGGCTACACCTGAGGTTACGGTCGGCGCAATTAGGGTGACGCGCCAGGCGCGTCTCTGGGGCTGTGCGTTACATACATCGCCGACGCGTCAGGCGCGTCGCTGGGGCTGTACGGGTTAAGAACTATTATTATTATTATTATTATTACTTCCTGACCCTAAGGATAGCAAGGAAGAACTGTGAAGTAACGAAAGTTTCGAGTAGCCTACACTGGTCAGTCCAACTTATTTACCTTACAGAATTTGGGTATTAACCTATCAACTGCACCTCCAGCCCCATTCACTAATATGCTGATGACTCTACATTACACTATTCAACTAGACTTCCACAACATTATTCACAGCAGGAACTCCAAAACTCATATGTAAGGAAACCATAAAGCACCTATATTCTGATCTCTCTACTATCTCTAATTGGGGCAGAGAAAAATGTGTTACTTTCAATGCTTCCAAAACTAAATGTTTCCATTTGTCTAGGCCTACTCATCGCCCTCTTCCAGAAAACTTTGTCTTACTCTTCAACAACATACAAATTAACTCTTCATCTTCACTTAATATTCTCGGTGTCTCTTTTTCTTCTGCTCTCTCTTAAGATCATATTACCACTCTTACTAAAACAGCTTCCCAGAAGCTGGGTGTGCTCAACCGCCTCCGAGGGTTCTTTACCCCTGCGCAGCTTCTTGCTCTGCACAGGGGCACAGTGCATCCATGTATTAAGTATTGTTCACACGTGTGGAAAGAATCCTCTCACACAGCACTTCTAGACAAAGTAGAAAGGAAATTAAGCCTTCCATCTCATTAAATCTCGTCCACTCACCAATTCTCTGCAGTCTCTCACTATTCTACCGCTATTACAATAATCAGTGTTCCTCAGAGCTCTCTGTGTATACCACCTCCTCTTCGTAGAGCACGTAGCATCCGTCTTGCAACACAATTCCACCCCTACCCTGTGCACCTCTCCAACCCAAGAATGAAACGTTATTATCAATCTTTCTTCTATTCATAAGCTGAGCTCTTGAACTCTCTCCCAGTATCAATCTTTCCCTCTTCCTATGACTTAAATTGCTTAAAACTTAGTGTGTCCAGGCATTTTGGCTCGTACGTTCCTTGATTTTGGCCCTGTCACTCTTTCAACTCTGGGGAAGGCACTCATCACAGGCAGTTCTGCCTTTTGTCTCCCTCACTCACATGGAAAAAAAAAATCTGCCACCGTTGAGTAAGTACCGGACGCAACGCTGTAACCCAGTCGGTGATGGGCAAGTGACTCTGTGAGAAAGGCAGGAGATTAGAGGCTTCTTTGGCTGTCCGATCAGCAATTTTGTTTCCTTGGATGCCGACGAGTGCATGTACCCAGCAAACTTGATTCTGGAATCCACGATCGTATAATGTGTGGAAGGAATGTTGGAGTCGTGAAACAAAAGTATTCCGTGGTTTGTATCCCTGAAGTGCTTCAAGAGCACTACACGAATCACTATAGATAACATAACGAGTCGGTGGAGATTCACGTACATTGTCAAGAGCAGCCTGGATAGCAAACAATTCGGCAGTAAAAATCGAGGCCTGGGCGGGGAGTGAGATCTTAATACAGGAAGTGGAGGATACTGCAGCACATCCCACACCCAAGGAAGGTTTGGATCCATCCGTGTAGAATGCAACGTGTGGTGTTTTCCGCCGCATATGTTCAATGGCATGTTGGCATAGAACAGTAGAATCGGTAATATGACGTCTAGGTAGCCTAAATAGGATAAATATGTGCAGACTTGAGGTAAACGTAAGGTCCATGGGGGATATGTAGGAAGAGGAGAGGGTAGGCAGATATTGAGGGAAGTAGAGCTTAACAGGCGAGTAGCCCTGCTAGGAAAGGAAAGGGCAGGAGCTCAAGGGTCGTGAAAGAGCTCACTAGCAGGGGAATCACTACCTTGAAGGCTTAAAGCCCTATTTAGTAACAAGATCATGATGGTACTGTCACAGGAGTTCTCCAATATCGGCTAACACATATAGAGAGGGAGACGATCGGAAGGCTCCTGAGCAAAGGTGTAAACCCTGATGATGGATGGGGTAAAGACGTTTCAGTTGTTTCAGAAGCTGCACCATAGATAGAACACCCATAATCAATGATAGAGAGAACGGTGACCTTGTAAAAGGAGAGCATTGTGGACCATGTGGCACCCCAAGAAGAATAAGAAAGTTTTTTGGGGGGAGGTTGAGGGCAAAATGACATTTTACCCGAACATATGCAATATGGGCAGCCCAATTGAGATGAGAATCATAGACATAGCCTAGGAATTTGACCTCTGAGAAAACTGTTATTGGGGTGTTTAGGATCCTGAGATGGATATTCTGATCCTTGAGCCAGCGTTTGTCCTTATAAAACAGAGTAGGCCTAGTCTTTTCTGTCGAAAATTGGAATCCAACAGATGTAGCCCAAATGGTAATATTTCAAATGGCTGAATTAAGAATTCATTGGGAGTGACGGAGTGAGCGGGATGTATAATAAATCGTTAGGTCATAGACATAGAGACTATGATGGACTCCCTGTGGAAGATGTGCAACAACGCCATTTATCGCAATGGTAAAGAGAGCGCCACTCAGAACGCTCCCTTGTGGGATGCCTCGCTGAAGCGGGAAAGTACCCGAAAGGGTGTCTTCAATCCGGTCAGTGAACGTATGATCAGTTGTAGGAATCGGTTTTTACACCATACATGAAAGAGGATTTATGGAGCTCCGATCTTACTCTCAACCATCTGAACAATTTTACCAACACACCTAAACTTCGTTAAATGCGGAAATAGCCTCACGAAAATATCATGCCCTGGTGGGGGCACAAACTCTCGACCCTTGGGTGTGAGGCAGACACCTTACCAGTTAGACCAATAGAGATATCCCACTTGGCCTGTTCGGCTCAGGGTATTTCCGCATCCGATCTGTTTAGGCTAGCCTACTTTCACTGACTTTACACTACTTCACCTTCCGGGAAGCGAAAGCTCCGAACAGAGAGGAACAAGCTTGAGCCGAATCGACCGAGTCCGTCAGAGAGATGAACGGGAATGGTGAGTCAACTTCACTGAGCGGTGCACTACACGCCCCTACTAACTGCCCAGTTGGCAACTCGCTTGGGCGACTGGCAACTTCGACAACCCAACCCAAGCGCGTCCCACATACACTCCCTGGTCACTCCTTTCCCCTTCCTTGTCCTGTAGGAATCGGTTTTTACACCATACCCGAAAGAGGACTTATGGAGCTCCGATCTTACTCTCAACCATCTGAACAATTTTACCAACACACCTAAACTTTGTTAAATGCGGAAATAGCCTCACGAAAATATCATGCCCTGGTGGGGGCACAAACTCTCGACCCTTGGGTGTGAGGCAGACACCTTACCAGTTAGACCAATAGAGATATCCCACTTGGCCTGTTCGGCTCAGGGTATTTCCGCATCCGATCTGTTTAGGCTAGCCTACTTTCACTGACTTTACACTACTTCACCTTCCGGGAAGCGAAAGCTCCGAATAGAGAGGAACGAACAGAGAGGAACAAGCTTGAGCCGAATCGACCGAGAGTCCGTCAGAGAGATGAACGGGAATGGTGAGTCAACTTCACTGAGCGGTGCACCACACGCCCCTACTAACTGCCCAGTTGGCAACTCGCTTGGGCGACTGGCAACTTCCACAGCCCAACCCAAGCACGTCTCACATACACTCTCTGGTCACTCCTTTCCCCTTCCTTGTCCTGTAAGAATCGGTTTTTACACCATACCCGAAAGAGGACTTATGGAGCTCCGATCTTACTCTCAACCATCTGAACAATTTTACCAACACAACTAAACTTTGTTAAATGCAGAAATAGCCTCACGAAAATATCATGCCCTGGTGGGGGCACAAACTCTCGACCCTTGGGTGTGAGGCAGACACCTTACCAGTTAGACCAATAGAGATATCCCACTTGGCCTGTTCGGCTCAGGGTATTTCCGCATCCGATCTGTTTAGGCTAGCCTACTTTCACTGACTTTACACAGTGAGGAAGTTGGAGAGAAAGATCGGGAGGCAGCCACATGTACCGTGATCATAAAGAGTATACAGGACTGAATAACGCCAGGTAGTATCATAAGCCTTTTGAATATCGAAAAAAAATGCTACGGTGATGAGTCGGCAGTCAAAACAACGCCTTATAGTAGAGTCAAGGAGAACGTGGGAATCAAGAGTAGATCGGCATGGTTGCGATCCAGAGTAGGAGAAAGGATGTGAAACTGGTGGATGCACCATGACTAACAACAGTTAACCATCTTCTCCATCAGCTTGCAAAGACAACTAGTTGGGTCGATAGTTAGCGGGGGAACGAGGATCTTTGCCAGGTTTAGCTATTGGTATCAACAACGCATGAGGTCAAGAATGGGGAAGAAGGCCATTAGTCCAGAGGTAATTATAAAATTGCAAAAGACACATTTTCGCCAAAGGAGCAAGATAATTAAGCAAGTCAAAACTGATGTCATCAGGACCTGGGGCTCAAGATGAACAGGAGGCTAACGGCGCATCTAACTCGACCATGGTAAAAGATTTACTATAAAAAAGGTCGTTATCAGTGGCAAAGTGGAGAGGACGCTCAACCATCTCTCGATGTCGGTGTTGGAGATCTGCACTAAGATTATTTATTAGTGGCCCCTCCATCATTGACGATAAGCCTTAAACAGTAATGGCACTTTTTGAACCCCAGAGTCAGCTGTTCAAATCACCCTCCCCGGAGTGCAAGAGACCAAACATCGTAAGCGTACGCTCATAATAACTTACGGAATCGTCCTTATGATGCGGGAGCTCACTACGAAAAAACGTAAATAACAAATAATAAAAAGAAAAATATTAGAACTACCGGTACTAATCTGCTATGCTTCCTATCGTGTGGATATTGATAGCGTGGGTTCGCCCGCAGACACTGAAGCACCATTCTCCCTTCTCACTCCGGGGCTCGTTGTCGTCAGACGTGTGGTCTCGACCTCTCTGCATTCTTCGTTCTACGGTCCGAGATAATGAGTCTTTTGCTCATTTGTATTATCCGAGATATTTTAGAATAGGTTTAGATTAGATAGATTGGACGTTCCGATTGGCATGATCCCCAGGAGTGTGTTTTATAAGTGTGCTTAGGTGTTGGTGTCCCCTCGGTTCCCCTATGAACGAGGCCGCCATTATTTTATTGTTATTATTGCTCTATTTTTAGCCTAGCTAGTTTTGTGTGAGGCTTTTCGGCTACCTTTCTGGTGGGTTAAGCGTTTTTTCCTAATCAGCAGAACCTATAGTTTAAGGGTGGCTTAACTTAGTGGAGAGCCTTCTGTAGTTTACTGCGTCGTCTTTTCCCTATGCGCCTGCCATCGAGATGGTGGTACTGGCTGGCTGTTCTTCCTGGAAGTAAGGGTGTCGCTGAGTCGTCGTGCTTCTTGCCCTAGGCCTCGTGGCCAGCCTCTGCGTAGGGCTTATTCTATGGCTAGGATGTTAAATTATTATTGTTATTATAATAATTTTAGCCACAAGATGTGACCTTCTCCTTCATGACGAATATTTTGCTGAAGTGAAGGTGTCAGGAGACGTCCTGACATATATACAGGGTGTCCCGCGAGTTTTGTCAAATACTTCCAGAGATGAAAGATTAAGTAATTTTAAGTAAAAACTGTTATATACACATTGGCTTTTTGGGGCATTGTTTTGTAGTTATGGACCCTTAAAGTCGGCATTTTGTGTTTTTTGTAATTTCTAACCCTGTTTTTCTTCAATAAGATGAGGATAGGAAAAAACCTATAAAGTGTATTATGAATACTTCAAACTGACACAAAAAACTTCCCTACATCGTACTTCAGATTCCCTTGACATGGAGTTGAATATTACAAGAAACCAACAAAACCTAATTTTAAGCTCATCACGGAAAGAAGAAAGGAGCTACAGAGAATGTTTTGGTGTTTGCATTAAGTATTGATACCATCCACCATCATACAGCATTTAACGTTATCGCTATTCATTTTCATTACTCGGAAAATGAGTTTAAACTGACAGAAAACACCAAAAAATCCTCTGTAGCTCCTTTCTTCTTTCCGCGATGATGAGCTTAAATTAAGTTTTGTTGGTTTCTTGTAATATTCAGTTTGAAGTATTGATATCATGCTTCATAATACACTTTACATTTTTTTTCTTATCCTCATCTTATTGAAGAACAACAGGGTTAGAAATTACAAAAGACACCAAAATGCTGACTTTAAGGGTCCATAACTACAAAACAATGCCTCAAAAAGCCTATGTGTATATAACAGTTTTTACTTAGAATTACTTAATCTTTCATTTCTGGAAGTATTTGACAAAACTCACGGGACACCCTGTATATTTATTATCCATCATTGACGAACATGCCTATTACATAAGGCATCCTCTTCAAACTACTAATCCGCCGTAGTTTGAATCTACCGCGCAGAGCATTTAAAAACTGAGGAGCCTTCATCATGAGTGCACGTGACCTCACTCATGGCTTCAGTCATTATGAATTGGGTTCTCACTACGAAAAAACTTCGTAAAAAATAAAAACAAAAAGAAAATAAGAATAACTATTCAATAAGCTTTCCATCATATCGTGGATGTACTTGTGTGGATCTTTGACCAGACGCTGATTCAGGCGTCATTCTTCCTTCTCTGCTCTGCGCTCAGCCTGCCCGGACGTGTCTCCCCACGCTCCGCTGGTTCCGCATTTGCTGCGTCCCTAGTGAGTTTTTTCTCATTTGTTTACTCCGGGATGTATCGAGTAAGGTTAGGATATGCGTAGCAGGAGTGTCCTGGGCTGGTTGCCCGCAGTGCAGTGTATTTTGGGTCGTGTGTTTGGGGCATCTATTTCGGATGTACCCTCGTGGTCCTGTTGTGGACTTGTGATCTTTTCACAGTTGAGTTAGCTTGTGATGCAGGCGGCTTTCATTACGCGTTAATTATGCTGCCTTTTATCTTTCTGATGAGGTAAGCGTTGCTTACTGACGTTCCCAGCGTATTTTTCTTCACTTAGTGAAGTTTTTTCTGGGTCCCGAGTCAGTCTTCCCTTTGCCGGAAGTATTTGCTACAGTGGTGTGTTGGCGGTTGTTCCTGTTGTTATATTTCCAGTGTTTTTGTTTATATTTCAACATTTCTTATGCCGTCTACTTAGGCCTAGCCAGCCGCTCGTAGCTTTGCCACATGTACAAGTGTTATTGTTTATTTTATAAATATGCCCTACTGTGTCATGTGTATCCGGGTTTAGTTGTGTATTGGCTAATTCCACGGACTATGTTTGTTTCCTGGTTTAGTTGTGTATTGGCTAATTCCACGGATTATTGTGTGGACTTAGGCTAGTCGTGCTTGGCTTTCCTTCGAGTCCGTTGTACGTTCAGATGGTTTCTGAACGGGGTGGGTTACCTTCCGGTGGGTTTTTTCTCGGTTTCACCATGAAAAAAACCCGGCCGAGAGCCGTGTTGGGCCACACGTGGTTTCAACACAGGCTTGTGTCCCCGGCGATGAGGTGTCTGTGGCTCTCCAGGACTGCGTCTCTGTGTTGGTGCCTGTTTTCAGGCTCCCTTTGATTCCCGGCGGAGTGGCTGTACCCATCTAACATTGTTCATGCGAACATATGTTATGAAGTTTGTCTACCCGGTTTTACAAACCACAGAAAAAACCTAGCTGTTGTTAAGGGCTTTCCTCCCCGGCGATCTTTTACAAAGAAGTGGGGACAGGAACTTATGGGGTTAACGTTTTGACATCTCACCCGGCGGGTGTACCTTGGTAGGGTGGGATGAACAACTAAGTCATTCAGTTAGTTAACCGATCCATTTTAGTGATACTATTTGTATCGCCGCCTTTACACTTACGGCGATTGAAGGTTCAATTAGGGTTAACATCGTTTTTTACACCCGGCGGGTGCTCCTGGGTGGAGGAAATAAGGAATTTACAATTCAATTTCGATTAACCACTTAATTTAGTGATACGTTTATGTATCGCCGCCTTCAAACTTACGGCGATCTTTTTGTGACAATTCGTTAGAAATCAGATCTCGTATCAGCCTGCCCTGTGTTATTCTACTAAAATAATTCAAGGGCCGGCGTCTTTGTGGGGGGTTGTTTTTTCCAAAATTGAATCTTGAAACAGTCACCACCAGAAAGACTATAAACGCCATGCTGGTCCGTTATATTATGTCAGAGGGTATTCTTCACTTTCTTAAAAAGATATGTTTAGATATTCTGAACCCCGCCGCGTAGTGAGCTGTGATCGTTGTGTCATTACATCTCGTTACCCGGTGGGTTATTAACACTTGTGTGCGAACATGTTGGGTTAACCTTATGAGCATTAATTCCTGGAAATTTTCTTTTTTTCCAGAGCTGGGCTCCGGCGGACCAATACAGACCCGGCAGTAGTTTTCCCCACCAGTCTCTGTCATGGCTACCTTGGCCCCAGTCTTTGCTTTATGCACTACCCCTACCTGTGCCGGTATCCCTATTTTTGCGCACACTCTTTGCATCAAGTGTGTTAAATGTCTAGACCGTTCAAGGGGTCTGTGGGTGATGCGCAACTGTTCCTTTTGCTCCCAATTAAGTGTCAAGGTCCTCCGCGACAATGATAAGACCGCAGCGGTCGCATTAAGAGAGAGGTTAGGCAACAGATGTCAGCATATACTACGATTGTAGCTCATAAGTCACTTCAATGTGACAACGTCCCTCTTTGGGATAGACTGCTTTTCGAACACCCTCCCCCTAAACGTTCCTCTCGAGTAACTAGTCATAAGCCGGCGGAGACTGGTCAGGGTTCTGTGTCTTCTGCTGCTACTCCGAAACGTCCAAGAGAGCCTACACCCCCGGCGACCGCCTCCTCGTCTCGGGAGAGATCTCGGTCTAGGTCACCTCTCAGACACCAGCCATCTAGTCTTGCCTCTTCACCATCGAGTAAGAAGAGTAGGACGGAAAGTTCCACCAGTGGTCACGGCGATGAATCCTCCAAATCAAAGAGTAGTTCACGGTCACACCGTAGCCATAAATCTTCCAAAAAGGATTCCCATAAAAGAAAGACCTCCCTACATTCGCCAGCTTCTAGTGCTTCTCATCGTACCTCTACCCCAGACAGAGTTTGTGTTAGGTCTCAAGGGTCCAGTATGGTGCCTGTACCTAAAGAGGATTTACCCATTAACATTTTAACCCTGGAATTGGAGAGTTCAGGGGGATCAGTGATTGAGAGTGTTTCAGACTCCCAAGAGAGTGTAGGCCAGGGCCTCGGTGTTTGGCGATTTTCTCGGCCGGGGTCTGACCACCCACTTCCGACTCAAACTAGTCACACAGTAGCTGACGTCCACAGGGACGCGGCAATCCCATCCTCTATTCCTGACTTATCTTGGCAGCAAGGTACCCCAGCTTCGGCGGGATCTTCTCAGGAGGAACAGGAGGAGAAAGAAGAGGTTTCAATAATTTCGGATATGGAAGGGCAAGAGTCAGGTTCAGGCTTAGACGCCGCGCAGGATATTAATTATTCACCAGTAAGTACATCATCAAGTCAATTTGTCACTGCGCAGGAAATTGATGGGCTACTTAGTCATGCTTTATCTAAATTTTTTGGCCAACAACAGGAAACTCCCACAGTGGACTTGGGGGCTCCCACGACAAGTTCTACGGTACGGCCTCTGATGACTTCTATTGCTTTATCTAAGATCCCTCACCCTCCCACTCTGTCACCATCAGTGGTTACTAGGCCTGCTACGGCGGCATTGACCACTTCGAATGTAAGGGTTATAACGGATGTCAATCCACCCCCTCTAGACAAGGCGCCTCTCAGAAAGGTAGCTATGCCCTTGCTTTACGGATCAGACGAGTCATGGGTCCTTTTGACCCCCACTAAACCAGAGCTCGCCCAACCTACCTTGTCAGGGGAACTCCCAGTACCGCGTGAGTGGGTCATCCAGGGCAATAAATCAAAGAAATTAAGGGCCTTGGATACTTTGGGAAATGTACTAGACGTTAATATAAAGGCTATACCTAGTTATTATCACCAAGACTATTTTGTGTATGCTACTAAGCCAGCTTTACCCCCTGCCTCAGCTTCAATTTTTTTTTCAGACTGGTCTAAGCTGGATGGGTTTAATGACATTAAGACTCTGTCAGCTCTCACTCCAGAACTTGATTTACAAACCATCACAGACGAAGCAGCTAATCCAGTCTTGAAGGTGGGGCAGTTGGGTCCAGGACCTTGGGTGGATTGGGAGACAGAGGCTCAAAACTTTGCGACCACATTTACTTCCAAAACTTCCCACCAGATCCCTCAAGATACTCATTCGTGGTTCTCCATGCCAGTGTGTTCTGCCGGCGGAGTCCCTTCAGCTTTGTTTTCTTTCTTAGCTGCCCCTAAAATTAATCTTTGTGAGCTAAAAGACCCTTTCACTACCCCTACCCCAACTCACCTAGACCGAGAATTTAGGCTAAGGGGGAAAGCTTTTCGCCTGTTCTCTCAATACATAGTGTCTCAACAGGTAGCAAAGTCTTTGCTTCGGTCCACTCAGGCAATAGCAGACGCGGATGCCAGACGATCGGTTGAATTGTCCCGGCGAGTGCTTCTTCAGTCGTCAATCCAATCTCTGGGTGACATCCGCACCGCCTTGCTTGAGGCGGTACGAGCGAGACAAGACCTCAGAATGTCTTTAGTCCGCAAACTGCCTGATCGCATTGCGAATCAGGTGGTCATGTCACCAGTGCTTACTCCCTCTTTAATGTCCCCTGAAGTGTGGCGAACGGTGTTTAATATGGCGCAGGCCTTTAAACACAGTCCCACCCCTTCTAAGAAACCTGCCTTTAACTTCCCCAAACCCAGGCCAACCGCTAAAGCTCAGCCGGGGGGATCTAAGCCCTTTCTTCCACCTAAGTCCTCCCCCTCCCCTCAAGGTCAGTACAGGCATAGACAGAGTAGGTTTTCAGGTCAGAGAGGACGCGGCCATAATAAGCCAGGTCAGGGCCCGTCTTCGGCCAACACCAGCCAGCCGGCGAAGCGTCCAGCACCACCAACCCCACCATAAAAAAACTAAAGTCTCTCTCACTCCCGGTGCCAACCTTAAGGCCGGCGGACCCGAGGGTAGTACAGCCGGCGAACCCTTGTCTGCTAACTGGGTCGTTCCGAACGTGTCACCAAGCATGGCCGTTAAACACTTGGGCACGGATGGTGGCACGCAAAGGCATCACTTGGCAGTGGCTCCGGCGACCTCGCTTACGTCAGCCGACAACGGCGAATTTTTTTTCTTTAGAGGTGGAGTCACTGGTCCAGGAAATGATTGCCAAGAATGACATCATCCCGGTCCCCCCAAATTACCCTGTATTCACGTCCAAGCTATTTTTGGTTCCCAAAAGGGACAGTGTTCAGATGAGACCGGTCGTAGACCTGTCTTATCTGAACCTTCACATTCACAACGAGTCTTTCCGAATGTTAACAGTACACCAAATCAGGCTAACACTTCCGCCGGGAGGTTGGATGTGTTCCCTAGACCTGACAGACGCCTATTGGCACGTATCGGTCAACAAAAGATTTCAAAGGTTTTTGGCCTTACCGATCAGGCACCAAAATTTTGTTTTTCAACGGATGCCATTCGGTTTGAACCTGGCACCTCGATTATTCACGAAATTAGTCCGGCAAGCCCTGATGCCGTTGTTAAAACAAGGAATCAGAGTGTTGTGGTACCTAGACGACTGGCTGGTGGTGGCAGAGACACAACAATTATGCATCAAACATGTCAACATCATTTTAAATCATGTCAAAACTCTAGGGTTCAAGGTAAATCTGGTAAAGTCAAACCTTGTTCCCTCACGAGTAATTCAGTGGATAGGGCTGGTCTGGGACACGGCCGCTCTCACTCTGAGTCAGAGTGTGGACAATCGCAACAGGTTTCGCAGGAAACTGTTCATGTTTCTTCACAGTCTGACTACGACGCGGAGGGTCTGGGAGTCTCTGGTCGGCTCTCTCAACTGGATTCAACTAACTGTTATGTTGGGCCGGTTGAAAGTAAAACGTTTAATATTGGAAGGCAACAAATATTTCCCACTCTTACCGGCGGGAAAATTATGGCCCATCCCGAAATTAATCCACACCTTACTAGCGGTCTGGGCGAAGAGGGAAACGTTGTACTCAATAATATCATGGACCTCTCCTCCACCAACGGTATGGGTAGACACGGATGCGTCAGGCACAATAGGGTGGGGATTTCAGTCAAATCAGGGGCACCAGGGTCAGGGGCTTTGGTCCCACTTAGAAATCTCTCACATCAATGTCAAGGAATTACTAGTCCCCTTGTATTTTCTTCAGGCTCACGGCCCTGCGTTACGGGGCAAGTCGGTGGCCTTCAGAATGGACAATCTAAACGCAGTTCACTGTATTCAGAAACAGGGGTCAACGAGGTCAAGGAGGTTGCTAAACGTGTCGGAAGAGATTTTTACTCTAGCCAACAGACTAGACATTTATCTTCACGCATCTTATCTCCCAGGCGTAGCGAACGTCTGGGCAGACGCTCTGTCCCGGAGACAGAGCACGACAGTAGAATGGGAGCTCAAGCAACCAATTTTCAACCTAATGATTGCAGAGCTCTCCCATCCACAAGTGGATCTGTTTGCGTCCGAGGAGACTCACAAACTCCCTCTATACCTCACCCGCCGGACGAAAATGCCGGCAGGGGGGCCAGACGCCCTAGTGACAGACTGGAACAGATGGAGCTCCATCTATCTGTTTCCGCCGCCAGATGCGTCACTAATGTGCCACGTAGTGAACAAACTGCGAGATTATCGAGGCTTAGTCTCACTAATCGCGCCCCTGTGGCCGGCGCAGTTGTGGTACCAGCAATTGAAGACGTGGTGCCCGCACCCGGTGTCGCTCCCGGTCGGGTATTTCCACTTAGACACGATTGGCAACCTAGCGACCTCGCTGACTTTTGCATTATGGATATTCAGGAGGCCAAGTGGCTAGCACCATACGGTAGAGATGTGACCAATAAATTATTAAATCAATATACTCAGTCTACGAAACGACAGTATCACTCACATTGGCAAGCCTTTACTTCTTGGATCATTAGAACAGAACAGACTGTGCCATCAGTAGCTTTAGTTTTTAATTATTTAAATTATCTGTTTGAGCAGAAACATTTATCTGTGGTAACGTTAAAAAATCACTTAACTGCAATTAGAGTGCCCTTTTTAGACCTTACAGGTCTCTCCATACCGGTGGCGGAGGAAACAGGTTTTATGAGAGCTTGTTTTAAACTCCGCCCACCTCCCCGTCAGCTCATGCCTACTTGGTCTCTGGACAAAGCTTTGTCTTTACTTCACTCTCGTCTGTACCAAAATACTGCAGATTTTGCATTACTCTTAAAAAAGGCTGTATTCCTTTTGGCTTTGGCCACCGGGAACAGAGTGTCTGAGCTGGCGGCGATGAGCAACACACCTAATTGCCTTAGGTTTGGTAGACTTAATGAATGTATTTACATTGCACCTTCCCCGGGATTTGTAGCCAAGAATGAGCACAGTGCACACGTGTTTTCTGAGTTCACGGTGCTGACGTTAAAAAGGGGAAAGGTGCATCATAATCTATGTCCAGTGCAAGCTCTAACCAAATATTTGAGAGTAGCTCCTCTAAACCCCCAAGGTGCTTTATGGGTAGCGAGTACGGGTAAACGTTTACTGAAACGGCGATTAGCTTCTCTTCTGGTCGAAGTCATTAAAGAGAGTAATCCCGGCGTTGTGGGTCGGGCCCACGATTTACGCAAATGGGCAGCCTCTTTACGTTTCCTGAAGATTTTTTCAGTAGAAGATATTGCGTCCACTCAGTTGTGGGCGTCTAATCATACGTTTTTGACTAGATACTTGTCAGTTGCTCTAGATAAACCTTCCTTACCATGTATAGCTTTAAGGCAGAGGGTCTAGGTGGCCCTGCAGTCACTTTTGTTTACTTTCAAGAAAAGGGTGGGGGGGTGCAGTCAGTTGACATAGGACACCCTAGACCCCGCCGGAGTGTGAGAGCTGTGATACAATTTATGGTTAAGGTGATATGAAAATTTCTCGGCGAGAAATTGTGCTAGTACAATGTTAGTACAAAACAACGGGGTTGTTATAGTAGTTTTAGCTGCGAAAGCAATTTAATATTAAAACAGTGAAGATCTTTTGCAATTTATCTCCACGATTATTTTGGGGTTTATTATGTGCACATGTAAACTGATAACTTGTTATTTTTGTCACCACTCGTTGAGTGGGGTGCCTTTGTAACTACAGATCTGTTCACAGAATCTTCAGAGTTACCCTTTTTTGTCAAGCAGGCTTCTTTGAAGCACGCACCTGCCTGAACCCCTTTCTTGTATATATACGGGCTACGCCTTATTAATATATTGTCAAAGTAAGAATACTATGTGGTTGTTTTTATTATCTGCTTTTCTAGAGTTATGATATGATTACGAATGTCCCCCTCCAGTCTTAGAAATCAGGCATGTTCGTCAATGATGGAGGGGCCACTAATAAATTATAGGTTTGACTCCTGTAAGGAGATAAAGAAAACCTAATATTTAGTAGTGGCCCCGTAATCATTGACGACTGGGGCCCTCCCGACCATCCCTTCCCATTCGTTGATGTATTAAGGATTTTGGTTTACTTGATATGTCAGTGAAGGAAGAATGACGCCTGAATCAGCGTCTGGTCAAAGATCCACACAAGTACATCCACGATATGATGGAAAGCTTATTGAATAGTTATTCTTATTTTCTTTTTGTTTTTATTTTTTACAAAGTTTTTTCGTAGTGAGAACCCAATTCATAATGACTGAAGCCATGAGTGAGGTCGCGTGCGCTCATGATGAAGGCTCCTCAGTTTTTAAATGCTCTGCGCGGTAGATTCAAACTACGGCGGATTAGTAGTTTGAAGAGGATGCCTTATGTAATAGACATGTTCGTCAATGATTACGGGGCCACTACTAAATATTAGGTTTTCTTTATCTCCTTACAGGAGTCAAACCTATAATGTACGCGTGTTTTTTGCTTACCTGTAGCTAACGAGTTGGAAAACACAAAGGTTAGGATCTGTTTTTCCGGCGGAAGGTAGTCTAGTTCTACCCTGTCGGATGCCCACTAGTGGCGGACTAGTGTAACTCAGATCCAAGTAACCCGTTCATTGTCTTGACCCAGAACAAACTCCCGGCGGAAGGGGAAGGCTTCCAACGGGATTCTGGCGCAGCCGGAATGACTAGCCTATACTTTTAACATTATTCCTCACGCGGCGGGGATGACTTCTAATCCGTCATCGCGACGGAAGTGTCATTGAAGAACAAGACCGTTCCGGCAGAATGGTAACCAAATATAGGCCGTTGATAGGCATTATCATAGATAATTAGTCATAACTCCTTCAACGGAAGAAATCACGTGCGTTTTTTTCCAGAAGGGTACACAGGAAACTTAGAATAGTGGTGATTGCTATTTCTATTTTTCTTGCGTATTCGAGGTAAAGGTATGTGTAAATGTTTTGGGTTATCTTTATGAGCCTTGATTCTTGAAAATTTCTTTTCCAGAACCCGTACGTTCTCCTCGACAACGACCTCCGGACTGGGGGCCGATACCCGGCGGGGGGTGTACTTTCATCATGGAATACATAACTCTTTGTGCTACACCGCTTTGCTTGAACCTTCCCATCATTGGTCACAAGCTATGTGTTCGATGTGTGTCTTGTCTCGATCGCTCCCGTGGTCAGTGGCTTACAAGAAAATGTAGCGTGTGCACTAGCTAAGCTCCGTAACGGTTTGCTAAATCATAAGGAGTCGGCATGTCAAGGGGTACTCTCTGAAATTAGAACTAGTTTCAATAACTACACAAAGGATGTAGCTCATAAGGCGCTTCAATGCGACGATCAGGCTCTGTGGGACTTTCTCATTGTCAAATCTCCTGTTGTTAAATCTTCAAAAACTATTCGTTCTGGGGTGTCGAAAAAGAAAGTAAGTAAAGTGACTTCCAAAGAAACAATTAGTACTGAAGAATCCACTGATGAAGACATAGCTAAGAGTGTTACACCCCCCCGCCGGCAGTCGAAACGGCCAACGCCCGATTCGTCTTTTCAACAAGAGGGTAGGACCCGATCAAGATCGCGATCACCCTTACGTCAGTCAACCTCTCGTCAATCTTCTGTTCAGCCAGGCCTGCCGGCTGCAAAGAAGAGGAGGGTTACACCAGATAAGGTGACGCCGGAAGCTGCAACTTCTGGTAATAGAAAAAGGGTTTTTCATCGTCCCGCATGGCGACGTCGAGTGCACAGCCTAGGCAAGCGCCGGCACCTGCTCTCCCCAAACCTGTTTCAACTGGGCATAAGGTGAAATCTGGCCGGTCTGAGACAGTTACTAGGGTAGCGGAGACGCCGCCGAGGGAAAATGTTTACGACTTTAGCCAACCGATCGAACAAGTGTCGCAGTCGCAAAGGCATAGTTATGTGATTCCCCGAACCAATGTGCCTCAGGGTTCCAGTGGGCCTCGTTCTAGTGTGTCATCGAAAGTGTTAACAGAACAGTACCGTGGCTACCCTCATATCACTGTGAAACCCAGGATAGGCCTCAAAGCCGAGTGTCCGCTATATTGGAAGAAGCAATTAGAGGCTATGTGCGACAACCCAGTGAGGCTCAGGTGCCTTCTTCTATCCCAAACCTAGAATGGGAAGAGTTCGCACGTGATGTATTGGAACCCGCCGTCTGGACTCAGGAGGTTCAACTCCCCTCATCCCGGTCGCTGGAGGCGAGGTCGTTTGAGTCAATGGAGTGCCAATCCATTCCTGATGTTTCATAACAATTGGAATCTGGCCAGAAAATAGCTTCCTCAGGACATTCTGACGTTCAATCTATTGTTTCCATGGACACTGCTAAAGATTTTGTAACTAGGGGGGATCTGCAAAACTTTTTTGATCAGATGTTGAATAAATTTAATGAGAGTAGATCGGTGTCGGAGTCTCCCACGCCATCTCCGGTTGTTAGACCTTTAGGTTCCCTACAAGTATCAACTAAATGTTCTCATGTTCCCTTCCCTGTTAATGCTAGCTGAATTCCCTTGACGTCAACTTTGAAAACCTCAAATGTACGCGTCGTCACTGACGTAATTCCTCCACCCCTTGAGAAAGTCCCTCTCAGAAAAGGCCCTATGCCGCTATTATATGGCCCGGATAGGTCTTGGGTAGACATTGTAGCCTTGAACCCTCAGGTCGCGCAGCCGACGGTCTCGGGGGAAACTCCGGTACCTGATCACTGGTGCATTCAGGTGAGTGAGAGCAAGAAATTGCATGCTAGAAATATGTCTGGAGAAATTTTAAATGTAACCATTAAGGCTATTCCAAATGTATATGCCCCCGATTACTTCATATATGCATCTTCCCCTGCTTTGCCACCAGCCTCATCTGCACGATTGTATTCGGATTGGTTGAAACTAGATGGATTTAATGATGTAAAGTCACTTGTTGGACTAACACCCGAGTTAGACACCCTCCCGACTAGAGATCCATCCGGTAATCCAGTACTGCAGATTGGGGAGGTAGGCACGGAGCCGTGGCTCGAGTGGGAGGCGGAGATGCAGAATTTTGCGCGTACAATAACTAGCAAGTCAACCCACCAAATACCCCAAGAGCAACACAGTTGGTTTTCTCTGCCCGTAGCTATCGCCGGGAACATTCCTCAGTCTGTACTTGATTTCCTTAGTGCTCCAAATTTGTCATTATGGGAAATTCATGAACCCTTTTTTAGTCCAACACCTGCTCAGCTAGATAAAGACTACAAGTTAAGGCAGAAAGCTTGGAGGCTACTGTCTTAGCTACTCCTCTGTCGCCAGATTGCAGAGTCAATGATCCGGACGACTGAGGCGGTAACTGATGCACAAGCTACTAAGGCCCTATCTCTTACCCGGCGGCTTATTCTCCAGAACTCAGTCCAAACACTTGGCGACATCAGGGTCGCCTTCTCGGAGGCGGTCCGAGCACGTCAAGACTTGCGAGTATATCTGGTTAAAAAGTTGTCGGAGGAAATTGGGCGGCGAGTAGTTCTTTCCCCAGTATTAACCCCGAACCTTGTGTGTCAGGATACATGGAGGACTGTTTTTAGAATCTTGGACTCTTCACGATCGACTGCCTCTGCGTCGCGGAAGGAGTCTCTTCACGATCGACTGCCTCTGCGCCGCGGAAGGAGTCAAGTAAATTTCATAAGCCCAAATTTATTCAGAAGAGTCACCCAAGTGGGACTAAGTTTGTTCCATCCTTTAAGACCCCTTCTGCGCCGGGAAGCAGTAGCTCTACCAAGAGTAAGCCACAAGGTAAAGGATCAGGGAAGTGGTATAAAGGTCAGTCCAAGGGTAAGTCAGGACAGGAGTCACGGCCCCCTACCTCCAGCCAGCCGTCTACTTCCACCATACCCCAATAAAAAAACTAGTACACCACAAAACTCTCTCACTCCCAGGACCCCCGAAGGGCGAGTTGGATTAGAGTGTAGTTCTGCCGGACAAATCCAGTTGCGTGACTGTAGCATTCCGGACGTATCACCGGGCTTGGCCCCGGTGAACTTGGGCACGGACAGTGGTACGCAAGGGCATCACTTGGCGGTGGCTCCAGCGACCTTGTTTACGTCAACTTTTAATGTTTCTTTAGAGGTGGAGTCACTAGTCCAAGAAATCATAACCAACCATATCATTGTTCCGGTCAATCCAACTTACCCTGTTTACACGTCCAGACTTTTTCTCGTACCAAAGAGGGACAGCGCTCAGATGAGGCAGGTCGTAGACTTGTCTCAACTGATCGCCATATTCACAACCCATCGTTCAGGATGCTCACTGTGAATCAGATCAGGTTAACACTTCCGCCGCAAAGTTGGATGTGTTCTTTAGACCTGACAGAAGCCTACTGGCATGTCCCGGTCAACAAAAGGTTAAAAAAAATCCTCGCCATGAGGATCAGGCATCAGACTTATGTCTTTCAACTGATGCCTTTCGGCCTGAACCTGGCACAGAGGGTTTTCACCAAATTAGTCCGACAGGCTCTGTTACCACTATTACGGCAAGGGATTACGATCATGTGGTATCTACACCACAGGCTGGTGGTAGCAGAATCCGAGATACAATGCCTCAAATATGTCTCAATACTCAACTTGGCAAAGTCGAATCTTGTCCCAACAAGGGTAATTCAGTGGGTAGGGCTGCTGTGGGACACAACGAACCTAACCCTCAGTCAGAGTGTGGACAATCGGAACAGGTTTCGCAAGAAACTGTTCCTTTTTCTCCACAGTCTGATTACCATAAGGAAGGTGTGCGAGTCTCTCGTCGGCTCTCTCAACTGGATTCAACTTACTGTACAGTTGGGCCGGTTGAAAGTAAGGGGAGGGAAACAGATATTTTCCGCTTTAGCCGGCGGACAAGTCATGGCAAATCCCGAAGTTAATCCACAACTTACTAGCGGTCTGGGCAACGCCAGAAACCTTGCATTCAATTATGACGTGGACTTCTCCTTGGACTACGGTAAGGATAGATACCGATGCGTCAGGGACACTGGGTTGGGGTGTGGGGTTGAGGATGTGGATGGTATGGAAAGGCTAGGTGGGTTTGGGAGGAGAGGTGTACAGGTTGTAGGAGAGGGAAAAAGGCATAACGACTGGGAGAGGGAGGGGCATAAGGAACAGGTCCAGGTGTTCGTGTAGTGTTCCATGGAGGCACGTGTTGTGCAAGTGAAATGGGTCCAGTTCCCGCATAAATTGCAGAGAACTGAACCCTTAGTGTGGTGACTCGAAGTGATGGGTTTTGAGCATGTTGGACATATGTATTTGTAGGTGGTTCCTGGGCTGCTCTCGATATTTTCGGTTAGAAAAAGTCTTTGAGAAATGACAGCCGGAGAGTCATTTCTCAGTGTAGGATAAACAGTGTGATGCGTGCGTGTGTGTGTGGTGTGAGAGGTGTGGTAGTTGCCCGGGCGACCGAAGCCGCTCCAAGGTCTCGTGCCCCCAAGGAGAGGGCAGGGGTTTGTTGTGGCGGTTTGGCTCCCAGGAAACTGCTCCCCACGGTCGGCAGCCGGCTGTCCTCCATTGGTCGGCGAACTTGTCCCCGGCCAGGAGGGTCGGCAGCCATCCATGGTCAGCAGCTCCGGGAGGTAGACCCACGGTGAAAACGCAGCCACTCCAGGTCTTGTATAGTAATGACCACAGACAATGATGGGGTTGTCTATACTCTTGTTTCTTTTCAGCTGGCAATAAATTGAATCCCTTAGCAGCTAATTTCTCGATACTAAAGGAATAATATGAAACTACTATATCTCTGCATCATATAAAGATAAAGTTTATATAATTAGCACCATATTTCACAACAATAACTTCAGAATAACAGAGCAATCTTAATGGGAACTTTGCAATTTACCGTCAGTTGAAACAAAGAGACTATAGGACTACAAGCCAATATAACATAATTCTGGATGACAAACAGCTACAGGGGTCTATTAACCACGAAGTCACAGGAAACATCAATAAATGTTCAAAGTATTTCCTGCCTTTTGTTTTGCACTTGGTGTTATCTGGCAAGGGCAATAAACGTCTCCCTCACTATCCGATGCCCTGATATACCATATTATTATAGGTTGTTAGGTGTTTGGGTTTGGGTTTTGGCTGGTCCCAGAACGCATCCTCATTTACCCCATTAATTTAAGGGTTCGCTATACCATTTTTATATTTAAGATCGGGATTTCAGGAACGTAACCCAATCGTCTATCGAGGGAGACCTGTACTTACCTGCACAGACTTAACCCCTTCTGTACCGGTAACGTCCTTTTAACTTTGCTATGGCTACTATTAGACAATTTTGTTCAGTTAAAAAGGGCCTCCAGTAATTAACAGGCTTCGAACTATCTCACTTCACCTATTTTACTACCACAGATTCTTCTTAAACTGCACAAAATCGTCTAAATACTGTATAGCAACAATAAAATTAAAAAGACGTCACCGGTGAAGAAGGGGTTAATGTGTGTCTGGCCAAGGAAGATTGTCCCTCAAACACTTATTATATTTACCCTCACCAGTTCTCCTATGCTTGGTTGAGCAGTTTTGACGCCTCAGAAAACGATAAACACATATTCAACATGGCAACAGGACAATAAAGAAAGCTACAGCAGTTTTGTGGTGTCTATTTACAACTTGGATAACAATCTTCATCATAAGCTACTTAGTTTGTTATTGGTGATTAACCCTCTCACCCTCCCTGGAAACTTATATACAGTAACTTACATTCCTTTGCCCCTCAACTTTCCCTTCATAATTGCTGAGGGGCACAGGGCCTTGGGTGGGGCTTTGGTTTCCTGGGCATTTCCGCACCCTCCTTAGCTCCCGCCTTGAAATGACTTCGGTCACCTGGGCTTAATTAGTGGTAAGCAGAGAGGGTTTTGTGGGGGCGCTCGGTTATGGCCTTGGCCTTGCTCGGAACCTTGGGGCTGCTCGGCCAGACAGCCTGAGGAACAGCAACAACAACAACAACAACAACAACAACAACTTACGTTCCATGATACTGACTCCCTTGACTGCTCACCCTCCCGGGCTTCCAACAGTGTTGTTGCCACATGTTTACCAACCACTGTTCCAACCAAATTAATACTCAAATTGACTATTTGGTTTGGTTTAAGGGAGCCCACCTTTCTTGTTTTCTTTCTCTCCCTCTCTCTTTGGCTTGCATCCATTCGGCCAGATTCAGCCTACAGTACTGTTTTAAGACGTTTACCCCCATCCAGGTGTCAATATTTTCCTGGCGAGTGGTAGCGAGCCAGCATATATATTTTTTTGTTTGGACAGCAAGCTAAATTTGTACATTTTTCGCTTTCGCTCGCCAGGAAGAAATTGACACCTGGATGGGGATAAACGTCTTAAAACAGTTGGCAGAATGGGGCCGAACGGATACAAGCCAGGGAAAGAGAGAAAGGGTGAGAAAGATTAAAAAAAAAAAAAAAAAACGGTGTTTCTAAAGTATCCAATACGCATATTGTGTATACGCGTATCCGTGATTTTAGGGACACCCTTCACAAATACACAAATGACGGTTCCAAGCCTGAGAGGGTTAACTTAAAATATCCTTAGAACAAACCTTACCGTCAAATGCCCTAGCTTCGGACGGGGGCTATACTTCGGACACTTCTGGATAAACGTACATATATAAGCTACAGTTATGGAAAAATGACTCTGCATTATGGAAGAACACCGCAGACATACTGGTTTTTCCCTAACACCATGTATTCATCCCATAACTGTGTGGTTCATTGTAGTGTTTTCCCTAACACCATGTATTCATCCCATAACTGTGTGGTTCATTGTAGTGTTTTCCCTAACACCATGTATTCATCCCATAACTGTGTGGTTCATTGTAGTGTTTTCCCTAACACCATGTATTCATCCCATAACTGTGTGGTTCATTGTAGTGTTTTCCCTAACACCATGTATTCATCCCATAACTGTGTGGTTCATTGTAGTGTTTTCCCTAACACCATGTATTCATCCCATAACTGTGTGGTTCATTGTAGTGTTTTCCCTAACACCATGTATTCATCCCATAACTGTGTGGTTCATTGTAGTGTTTTCCCTAACACCATGTATTCATCCCATAACTGTGTGGTTCATTGTAGTGTTTTCCCTAACACCATGTATTCATCCCATAACTGTGTGGTTCATTGTAGTGTTTTCCCTAACACCATGTATTCATCCCATAACTGTGTGGTTCATTGTAGTGTTTTCCCTAACACCATGTATTCATCCCATAACTGTGTGGTTCATTGTAGTGTTTTCCCTAACACCATGTATTCATCCCATAACTGTGTGGTTCATTGTAGTGTTTTCCTGGAGTGTCTGAAGTTATCTCCCCGTCTGAAGTTACGTCATGTTACCGCTACTTGATCTAATAGCTGGACTAGAATATTGGGAATAAGAATAATATACTCAATAATTCAATTTTCCATAGTTAACTAAAAACAATCTAAGAAGTATTGAAAGTGGTCATCCATAAACATGCATGGTCACAGTATTGAAAGTGGTCATCCATAAACATGCATGGTCACAGTATTGAAAGTGGTCATCCATAAACATGCATGGTCAATGGGAAGATATTATTGGGATGGAATTTGTGCTGTACCTAGTATCAGTGCATTACCACAAGCCCACCGAAACGTCAATAAAATACCCTCATTGTTCCCTGATTAAATAGCACTGTATGAATATTCCCATATTCAAAATATGCTATAGGGGTGCAATGCCTGGCGAGTTATCTGCTCAACAGGTGGCGTTGTGTGTGTGTGTAAGTGTTAGAGTCCGAGTGTAGGGAGTGAGACAGTGAACCACGGGAACGAGGTGGCTTCAGAGATGGGGTCGTTTCGGGCCATGAGTGAGCACCGTGCCTCATGTGAAGGCAAGATGGCAGGTGCTCGTTGTACTCTACGTGCTTCACATGTCTCACTCCCTAGACTGGAACAAGACCTCACGGGCTTCACTGTTCATTGTAAAGCGGTGAATGTTAAGGCTCTCAGCCTATGCCCGAGAGGAAGTAAGTTGGAATATAGAAAAAAAAAAAAAAAAAAAAAAAAAAATTGTCACAGTATTGAAAGTGGTCATCCATAAACATGGATGGTCACAGGAAACCAAAATACAATTACAAATATCTCAAAATGAAACCATAAATAAAGTTATATATTTGAGAGTCATTGATTTAAGGCGGGTGACCTGCTTTTTGTTATTTCTGTCCTTTTCTCTCTTTCTCTGGCTTGTATCCATTTGGCCCCATTCAGCCTACTGTTTTAAGATGTTTATCCCCATCCAGGTGTCGATTTTTTACTGGTGAGCGGTAGCGAGCCAGCATATTTTTTATTTTTGTTTGATAGCAGGCTAAATTTGTACATTTTTCGATAGAAAAATTTCTCCGGCAAAGCCGGATTTCTTCATATAATGCTGGGTCGCTATTGCTCGCCAGGAAGAAATCGACACCTAGATGGGGATGTCTTAAAATAGTTGGCTGAATGGGGCCGAATGGATACAAGCCAGAGAAAGAGAGAAAAAGAACAGAAATAACAAAAAGCAGGTCACCCCTTAACTTTGGCTAATCAAGAACATGACTAGATACACACGGGTGTTACACTATAGATACCCATGGGTGTTACACTATAGATACCCACGGGTGTTACACTATAGATACACACGGGTGTTAACATGGGTGTTACACTATAGATACACACGGGTGTTACACTATAGATACACACGGGTGTTACACTATAGATACACACGGGTGTTAACATGGGTGTTACACTATAGATACACACGGGTGTTAACATGGGTGTTACACTATAGATACACACGGGTGTTAACATGGGTGTTACACTATAGATACACACGGGTGTTAACATGGGTGTTACACTATAGATACCCACGGGTGTTAACATGGGTGTTACACTATAGATACCCATGGGTGTTACACTATAGATACCCATGGGTGTTACACTATAGATACACACGGGTGTTACACTATAGATACACACGGGTGTTACACTATAGATACCCATGGGTGTTACACTATAGATACCCACGGGTGTTACACTATAGATACACATGGGTGTTACACTATAGATACCCATGGGTGTTACACTATAGATACACACGGGTGTTACACTATAGATACCCATGGGTGTTACACTATAGATACACACGGGTGTTACACTATAGATACCCACGGGTGTTACACTATAGATACACACGGGTGTTACACTATAGATACCCATGGGTGTTACACTATAGATACACACGGGTGTTACACTATAGATACCCACGGGTGTTACACTATAGATACCCATGGGTGTTACACTATAGATACCCACGGGTGTTACACTATAGATACCCACGGGTGTTACACTATAGATACCCATGGGTGTTACACTATAGATACCCACGGGTGTTACACTATAGATACCCATGGGTGTTACACTATAGATACCCACGGGTGTTACACTATAGATACACACGGGTGTTACACTATAGATACCCATGGGTGTTACACTATAGATACCCACGGGTGTTACACTATAGATACCCACGGGTGTTACACTATAGATACCCATGGGTGTTACACTATAGATACCCACGGGTGTTACACTATAGATACCCATGGGTGTTACACTATAGATACCCACGGGTGTTACACTATAGATACCCATGGGTGTTACACTATAGATACCCACGGGTGTTACACTATAGATACCCACGGGTGTTACACTATAGATACCCATGGGTGTTACACTATAGATACCCACGGGTGTTACACTATAGATACCCATGGGTGTTACACTATAGATACCCACGGGTGTTACACTATAGATACCCATGGGTGTTACACTATAGATACACACGGGTGTTACACTATAGATACCCACGGGTGTTACACTATAGATACCCATGGGTGTTACACTATAGATACCACGGGTGTTACACTATAGATACCCACGGGTGTTACACTATAGATACCCACGGGTGTTACACTATAGATACCCATGGGTGTTACACTATAGATACCCACGGGTGTTACACTATAGATACCCATGGGTGTTACACTATAGATACACACGGGTGTTACACTATAGATACCCACGGGTGTTACACTATAGATACCCATGGGTGTTACACTATAGATACCCACGGGTGTTACACTATAGATACCCATGGGTGTTACACTATAGATACACACGGGTGTTACACTATAGATACCCACGGGTGTTACACTATAGATACCCATGGGTGTTACACTATAGATACCCACGGGTGTTACACTATAGATACCCATGGGTGTTACACTATAGATACACACGGGTGTTACACTATAGATACACACGGGTGTTAACATGGGTGTTACACTATAGATACACACGGGTGTTACACTATAGATACACACGGGTGTTAACATGGGTGTTACACTATAGATACACACGGGTGTTACACTATAGATACACACGGGTGTTACACTATAGATACACACGGGTGTTAACATGGGTGTTACACTATAGATACCCACGGGTGTTAACATGGGTGTTACACTATAGATACCCACGGGTGTTACACTATAGATACACACGGGTGTTACACTATAGATACACACGGGTGTTACACTATAGATACCCACGGGTGTTAACATGGGTGTTACACTATAGATACCCACGGGTGTTACACTATAGATACACACGGGTGTTACACTATAGATACACACGGGTGTTACACTATAGATACACACGGGTGTTACACTATAGATACACACGGGTGTTACACTATAGATACACACGGGTGTTACACTATAGATACACACGGGTGTTACACTATAGATACACACGGGTGTTACACTATAGATACACACGGGTGTTAACATGGGTGTTACACTATAGATACACGGGTGTTACACTATAGATACACACGGGTGTTACACTATAGATACACACGGGTGTTAACATGGGTGTTACACTATAGATACACACGGGTGTTACACTATAGATACACACGGGTGTTACACTATAGATACACACGGGTGTTAACATGGGTGTTACACTATAGATACACACGGGTGTTACACTATAGATACCCACGGGTGTTACACTATAGATACACACGGGTGTTAACATGGGTGTTACACTATAGATACACACGGGTGTTACACTATAGATACACACGGGTGTTAACACGGGTGTTACACTATAGATACACACGGGTGTTACACTATAGATACCCACGGGTGTTACACTATAGATACACACGGGTGTTACACTATAGATACACACGGGTGTTACACTATAGATACACACGGGTGTTAACATGGGTGTTACACTATAGATACACACGGGTGTTACACTATAGATACACACGGGTGTTACACTATAGATACACACGGGTGTTACACTATAGATACACACGGGTGTTAACATGGGTGTTACACTATAGATACACACGGGTGTTACACTATAGATACACACGGGTGTTAACATGGGTGTTACACTATAGATACACACGGGTGTTAACATGGGTGTTACACTATAGATACACACGGGTGTTAACATGGGTGTTACACTATAGATACACACGGGTGTTACACTATAGATACACATGGGTGTTACACTATAGATACACACGGGTGTTAACATGGGTGTTACACTATAGATACACACGGGTGTTAACATGGGTGTTACACTATAGATACACACGGGTGTTACACTATAGATACACACGGGTGTTAACATGGGTGTTACACTATAGATACACACGGGTGTTACACTATAGATACACACGGGTGTTAACATGGGTGTTACACTATAGATACACACGGGTGTTAACATGGGTGTTACACTATAGATACACACGGGTGTTACACTATAGATACACACGGGTGTTACACTATAGATACACACGGGTGTTACACTATAGATACACACGGGTGTTACACTATAGATACACACGGGTGTTAACATGGGTGTTACACTATAGATACACACGGGTGTTACACTATAGATACACACGGGTGTTAACATGGGTGTTACACTATAGATACACACGGGTGTTAACATGGGTGTTACACTATAGATACACACGGGTGTTAACATGGGTGTTACACTATAGATACACACGGGTGTTACACTATAGATACACACGGGTGTTAACATGGGTGTTACACTATAGATACACACGGGTGTTACACTATAGATACACACGGGTGTTAACATGGGTGTTACACTATAGATACACACGGGTGTTACACTATAGATACACACGGGTGTTAACATGGGTGTTACACTATAGATACACACGGGTGTTAACATGGGTGTTACACTATAGATACACACGGGTGTTACACTATAGATACACACGGGTGTTAACATGGGTGTTACACTATAGATACACACGGGTGTTAACATGGGTGTTACACTATAGATACCCACGGGTGTTACACTATAGATACACACGGGTGTTACACTATAGATACACACGGGTGTTACACTATAGATACACACGGGTGTTAACATGGGTGTTACACTATAGATACACACGGGTGTTACACTATAGATACACACGGGTGTTAACATGGGTGTTACACTATAGATACACACGGGTGTTACACTATAGATACACACGGGTGTTACACTATAGATACACACGGGTGTTAACATGGGTGTTACACTATAGATACACACGGGTGTTAACATGGGTGTTACACTATAGATACACACGGGTGTTACACTATAGATACACACGGGTGTTAACATGGGTGTTACACTATAGATACACACGGGTGTTAACATGGGTGTTACACTATAGATACACACGGGTGTTAACATGGGTGTTACACTATAGATACACACGGGTGTTACACTATAGATACACAATTGACCACTTGGGAGTTTCAGGCTATAAGGAAGTTGAAGTTTGTTTACATTGATATTTAGCAGAATTACCAGCTAAAATGCGGCTGTAGTACATTTATAAATATCTGTACAGACAAATAAAGTCAACATACTTGTTATCCATTAAACATCTACTTTATTATTGTATGTGTTTAATATCCATGTTTACGGCACCAACTTCCTTATAGCCTCAAACTCACAGGTGGTCAATTAAAGAACAGTTTAGTCTAATAGGCATAATTTGCATAGGGCGTACATCAACCATATTGTTAAATGCATGTTAAGGGGAGTAAGACGTTTTTTTTTGGACCCCCTTCTCCCTAATGTTTAGCCCCATTAGTTTTGAGATTATAAGACCTTCGGCCCATTAGTTTGGCGATTTTAACACCTTTCGCCCCATTTCGTTGGCAATTTTAAGACCTTTCGTGCCATTTATGTGTCCATTATTTCCTGGCGAGCGAAAGCGAGCCTGCAACTTTAAGAGGAATCGGCCTTTGGCCGGGACATTTTTCTACCGAAAAGTGTACAAATTTATCTTGAAGGGGGGTCTAGGGGGTGTTTTTCTAAGCTTGATGGAGGTCTAGGGAGGAAACTAAAAAAATATATGAATAAATGAATTAATAGACCAAACAAATGGTCAACCTCCCCTTAAATACATAGAAGTCACTAGAGGTAAGATGCTTCAGACAATCATCACCTTTGTCAGCAGTACAGGTCTCCCTCACTATCCGATGCCCAGATTTACCATATTATTATAGGGGTTTTAGGTGTTTGGGCTTGGGTTTTGGCTGGTCCCAGAACGCATCCCCATTTAAACAATTAATTTTAAGGTTGGCTATATTATTTTTCTATTTAACCCTTCGTTCCCGGAAGGGCTCTTGAACGCCCATAAAAAAGCATACCAGAGCTGCCCGGAAGGGCTCTTTAATGCCCAGTGGTTGAAAGCCTGTGAGCTTGGTGTGCGAGGCGTCGGTCCGACGCATGTAAACAACAGCCGGCTGGACCGACGCCCCGCATCTCCGGCCACAAGAAGGAGAGCGTCGCTTGTTCGTGTGTGCCTGTATGTTGTTGTTAAGTATCGAAAAGTAGTGTAAAGTGGCTGTTTTTGCCATAAAGTTATCTCCAATGAAATCATCATCACAACTCAACCAGTTGACTTAGAGAGCTCTACTTAACGCCATTCTACAGGTAAGAAACACAGCTACGCTTGGGGATGCGCGGGAATGCGGAAGCAGTCAGAATAACAAAGATACGGTAGCCTAGGCTAGACGTTTTTCGGCCAAAACACCCGGATTTCGGGGAATATATATATAATACATAGCCGGGGCTGGAGGGTTAAGATGGGGTTTTCAGGAAAGTAACCCAATCGTATATCGAGGCAGACCTGTACGTTATTGAAAGCCTTATTATCCTTGGTGTATATTTAAGGGGGCAATGGCTGGTATTTAAGGGGGCAATGGCTGGTATTTAAGGGGGCAATGGCTGGTATTTAAGGGGGCAATGGCTGGTATTTAAGGGGGCAATGGCTGGTATTTAAGGGGGCAATGGCTGGTATTTAATGGGGCAATGGCTGGTATTTAAGGGGGCAATGGCTGGTATTTAAGGGGGCAATGGTTGGTATTTAAGGGGGCAATGGCTGGTATTTAAGGGGGCAATGGCTGGTATTTAAGGGGGCAATGGCTGGTATTTAAGGGGGCAATGGCTGGTATTTAAGGGGGCTATTAATTCATGTATTCCTTTATTTCTTAGTTTCCTCGCTAGACCTCCATCAAGCTTAGAAATACACCCTCTAGACCCCTCTTCAAGATAAATTTGTACATTTTTCGGTAGAAAAACGGTTTCTCTTAAAATGACAGGCTCGCTAATGCTCGCCAGGAAAAAATGGCCCAACAGGTCTTAATATTGACAAAGAAATGGGGCGAAAGGTCTTAAAATCGACAAACTAATGGAAGGAACATCTTAAAATCTCTAAACTAATATGGTAAACACGAGCGAGGAGGGGGTCCCTAAAAAGCGCGTAGTACCCCCTAAAGTTACCGCTCTACCCCTTCCTGATACACAGCTCAATACACTCAACTTTGGCACCAGAAATCCTGTCACTGGAAATATTAACAACTCACTACAGAACAGCTTAACCCCTTCTGTAGTTTAATCTAGCTATATTTAGATGATTTTAGGCAGTTTAAAAAGGATCAGCAGTAGTATAAAGGGTTAAGCAAGATAGTTTGAAGCCTGTTAATTGCTGGAGGCCCTTTCAAAACAATAAAATCGTCTAATAGTGGCCAGGATAAAGTTAATAGTGGCCAGGATAAAGTTAAAAGTATGGCACCGGTAGATTAGCTTTAGAACTGTTTTCTTACTTTTGTTTTATTTATTTATTTTTTCTATCATATAGCTAATTTGTCTATTACCAAGGATGCCAGACTTGTTGATCCGTCCACCAGAGAGGGGGACTTGTCAAAGGTCCTGTTAACTCCTGGTGATGGGCTGGTTTATCAGAGTGAGAACTGAGCGATCTCTGCCATACCCATAGCTTACTCTGACTGTTCCTTTTCCTTATATATTTTCTAGATCTCAAGTGACGGCGTCTCTTCCGTGGATTGACCTCCCAATCTACCAAGATTGGAAGCTAAAGCGTCACATTTTTCCTTTGCCCCTCAACTTTCTCTTCATAATTGCTGAGGGGCACAGGGCCCTGGGTGGGGCTTTGGTTTCCCGGGCGTTTCCGCACCCTCCTCAGCTCCCCGCCATGGAGTGGCTTCGGTCACCCAGGCATTATTGTGGCCGGCAGGGAGGGTTCTCTGGGGGTGCTCAGTTATGGCCTTGGCCTTGCTCGGGGCCTTGGGGCTGTTCGACCAGGCAGCTTGGGGAACAACAACAACAACAACTCCTTCTGTACCGGTGACACCCTTTTTTTTTACTTTATTCTGGCTATTGATTAAGCGACTTTATTCAATTTACAAAAGGCCTCGAGCAATTAACAGGTTTGAACTATCTCTCTTAACATTTTTTACTACCACAGGTCCTTCTTAAACTGCTCAAAATTGTCTAAATATAACTAGAATCAAATATAAAAGACGTCGCCGGTACAGAAGGGGTAACCCGTTCGATAACCAGGGACGTCCTTTTCATTATTTTCTATTAAACGATTGTATTCAGCTTGGGAAGGACCTCTAGCAATAAGAAGGCTTCAAACTATCTCAACCAACCCTTTTAACTACCACAGATCCATCCCACGCTGCATAATATGGTCTAAATATAGCTAGAATAAAATATAACACACGTCGTTGGCACTCAAAGGGTTAACCATCACCTCGCATAATCAAACACTGTAATGACCCAACACACTAATAATATTACACCAGGTACTCATTTATTTTTTATCTTAGTAATCGTTGTTTCCACATAGCGATTTTGATCAGTTATTTTGCCTTTATATTGTCTTTGTCCCAGTTTTGGTTCGTTTAGTTTGCAAGTTTTACATTTTAATTTAAAATACTATAGGTAGCGCCAACGAACTTGACAATAATCTTGATCCCTAACCTCTCTGTAACTCAAAAGAGCCCGGAGGAAATTGGCTGTAAATATTCACACCTATTTCTTGGTGAACTCTTCCCAAATGATAAAAACGTCGGCCTGATTGCTTTCATTTATTTTGAGTTTTAAGAAGTTAAGGGGTGAAGATTATTGTCAAATTCATTGGCACTACCTATAACCTCAGATGCCAGAAGAGGTTAGATGTGTGTATCTGCATCATCATCATCAACATCATCATGCACAATCATATTTTGGGTTCAGGATGTATTGCCAAGTTAAGTGAACTGAATATAACTCCAGTTGTGTAAATGCTGGCTGCAATTTTCTCATAGAGAGGTGTTTATAATTCATGTTGTCACATACAGTATTTACCTAATTACTGATTTGGTACAAAAATTTTTATCAAAACTTTCTGGTGCCAAATTTCTTACAATCCTAATAAAAGTAATTATTTTGTCAATTATATAACACACAATATCACCTGATTTAAACACAGTATTTAGTAATAGCCTCTAAGTTATCCAACGTAGTAATATATATACCTGTACTTCATAATCTCACCCGCTCCATAAGCGGTCGATCTATCGGAATCACTTATAATAACCAATATCTTCCAGAGTTGCACCTCAATTCTCAACTAGGTACAGTATGATGTACACACTCCGAGGCACTATTTGAAGAGAAATAATGAAAATATGGTTGAGAGTAGAAAAGAAAAACTTGATCAGAGTTGCCCATTTAATCAAGACCCTCGTGGCACATGCATGGTACTGTACCTAGGTACAGTACCTGCACTGGGTGTATAGAAGGTATCAGAGTCATCGCACTACCTCCTTGGCGATCACACGTGTTTGTGTCTTCCATGTATGCCTGCCTTCCGCTCCTGTCCTGAAGTTTTTAAACAGGTGTTCCGTGATGTAGGTACGGTAGATACGCAGAAATAGGTTCAAACGTGTGTGGCTGGAGGTTGCATGGGGCTGGTGGCCGCTATTTTGACTACATCTATACTACTATTTTTGTTTACATCTATGTAGGGTGCCGATGCCAGGTGGCTTTCCATGGTACTATTCCTAGCCTTAATTTTTCATTTATATTCTTCATCCTTTTAACACAAGTTGGTGATGAAGGTAGTATGTTTTAGCATAGTTTAATTACATGTATTTTTCACTCAAGGCATTTTACTGCCTTGGTTCTTTTCTACAATTTTAGAGATTGTTTTCTGTAACTACAGTATGTGGGTCTTAGGATTCCTTTTGCTTGTGTCTGGGGGCTGGGGGCTTCCTTTCTCTTTCATCAAGCTGCTTTTTTAGGACTATTTTCTCTCTTAAAGCTCCTTTCCTTGTCTCTTCTGACTGCTTTGGGGCCTAAGTTTTACTTGCTTGATGTGCACACTGTTGCCAGGTCAGCTAGGCTTAGATTCCTGGAGGTGGATTCACTAACGGTTGTACGATTCGAAAACTCCCTTACCGTTCCCTTACGGCTCAACGCTGGTATTCACGAAGCGTCGTAGCGGCCATCTTAGGTCATAGACATCCCCTTTCGCAAAGGGTGGTCCGGACCACCCTTACATGAATATGACCCGGACATAGCTACACAAATATCGATAACACAACCCGCGACCATCACAAATTCGTCTGCTCTATAGCTCTTTATGACACACAAAGTCATTATTGAGGCAATAATAGCGCAATATTATCCAATATACAGTAAAAGTCTGTTAATCCGACGACCGATGATTCGAATCTCCCAATAGTCCGAATTTTTCAATTTGAGGCCAAATCCGAATTCACCCGATGGTCCGAATTTCAAGAAGTCCCAAAGTCCCCTTTTTGAGGCATTAGTCCACTCAAATGACACATAATGGAGCACACACATATCATATGTTCATGAATTCACTTTAAAAGTTTACCATTGTCATTGTATCCTATTACCTACTTCAAAACATTCAGATTAATGGTCAAAGAAAGCTACTGATATAAACGTAAACACCTTCTTCTTCTTCTTCCACATCGTCTGCTAGAGAGTTTGTTTTGCTCTTGAACGCATCCTTGGGACGCTCCGATGCGCTACTGGCTTGCACCGCATTTTCTGCAAGCGCATTCAGTATTGAGCTTGAAAACGCACCTTTGGACGTATTAGTCTTGAGCTTGAAAACGCACCTTTGGACGTTCCGATACGCTACTATTTATAGTTCAGTGATCGGAGCGTCCCAAGGGTGCTTTCAAGACAACAAGACAAGGGTGCTTTCAATACAATATAATATAACAGAGCACGTCACAAAAGGAAAATCACAAAATGAAAATTACAAGAACCTCTCAGGGAAGTGCCGTTGTTAAGGCATTACTTCCCGAACCACATCTGATCTGATCTTCAAGAGCAAGACAAACTCGCTAGTAGACGGAAGAAGAAGAAGACGTTTATATCAGCAGATTCCTTTGACCATTAATCTGAATGTTTTGAAGTAGGTAATAGGCTACAATGACAATGGTAAACTTTTGAAGTGATTTCATGAACATATGATATGTGTGTGTGCACCATTGTGTCATTTGGGTGGCCTAATGCCTCAATGTTTTCGTCATACACAGGTTCATAGGGATAAAGTCCGATAATCCGAAAAATCCACTAATCCGAACGAGGGCCGGTCCGCTGCCCTTCGGATTAACGGAAGTTTACTGTACATGTTAACTTGTGTTTAAAACACCATTAACCCATTGGCTGCGGCTATGTTTGGGCTATTTAGGGCATATTCAGGCACTCCTGAATGATAAATCAAGCAGCTGCATTAAATGAACTGTATTCTGCCGAAAACTAGGCAAAAATAGCTTCAAAATGAGACCAGAACGGGCCCCGTACGTGGTCTGGTTCACCCGCAGCGGTGCCAGTAAAACACGGGAAACCCGCTATTTGGTAGCACTCGCTCGCTTGGCTACACTGTTGAGAGAGACAGAGAGAGACCCGCGCGAGATACAGCCTAGCTCAGTGAGCCGCTCGCTGCTCTGAGGGACGGAGGTGGGCCCCTCAAGCTCCCGCCCACTGACACTCGATTTTTAAGTTTTTTACAGGCTTTTAACTCTTCCTACCCGGGCTGCCTTAGGTAAGGACAGCTCGGAATAAGGGCCGCTACCCGGTCTGCCTTACCTAAGGCGGCAGCTTAATAGCCTAATTAAGCTTGGTCTGAATGCCGTGCGTACGACGTATGTCAACAAACCCAAGCGTTGCGTCACCGCACCTCCGAAAACAAGAAGGAGAAGACTCTTCAATGTTATTGTTCTGACGTAAGACGAAATTAGTGTCTGAAAATCCCCCATATTGGCAACATCTCTGCAATATTTGCTCCACTGAAATCGTCATCACAACTGAAGCAGTTGACTTACAGAGCTCTACTCAATGCCAAAATACAGATTAAAAAACGCACTACAATTATAGACGAGTGGGAAAGTTCTAGCAGTGAAAATAAACATAAATACGGTAGCCTAGGCCTAGACGTTTTTCAGCCATTTCGCCCGGGTACGGGCGACCGTCCTTAGGTAAGACTGCCCGGGTAGGAAGGGTTAAAGCCTGGAAATTGCTGTAACTTGCCAAAACATTCCAGAACGTCACCTGCAGCCAAAGGGTTAAGGCATTTAATACAAAGGATAATAATATTTGTATCCTTAACCCGTGGAGCCCCGGCTAGTTTTGTAATGTTTGTTCACCAGAACCCGGCCGGTTTTCAAAAAATGGTTTTATTCCAGAAACAATAGCGAATGGGTTAGGAATGAAGGAAAAACCACGAAAAACCGCTCAAAAAGCTTAAAGAATGGTCCTACAGAGCCCCCGAAAACGTATTTTACAAGAGTAAAAAATTGAAAGCAATTACCCTAAAAAACCAGGTTATTGCGCGCTCACGCGCACGCACGTGGACTTTGAGAGTTTTCAACCATCGGCACGGTTGCGTGGGATACGTACACAGTTCCCATACAAATCTGAGCCCTCTCGAATGGCTACACCTGAGGTTACGGTCGGAGCAATTAGGGTGACTCGTCAGACGTGTCGCTGGGGCTGTGCGTTACATACATCGCCGACGCGTCAGACGCGTCGCTGGGGCTGTCTTATGACAGGCCGAATTAAGCTATGAGTAGCCTACCTATGACAGCCTAGACCTAGTCTAGGTTAATTGATGCACAAATTCATATGCTGCGACAACACATAGCCTACCATTAGTAGATTTTAACCCTCATTTATTGCAGAAATGTTTTATTCCAACTCCCCACCACCTTTGGGTTAGATTAGGGTGTTTTGTCAACATATTTGAAAGTACCACAGGAAAAAAAATTATGAAAAGAATTACCCTAGGACCTGAGCTTACCTTCATGTCGGGTATAGTCCACTAGTCACCCGGGGTGTCAGCCAAGTACTGGTCTTGGCTTAATGCACCTAGGCTAACCCTGAGTACGGTGCCTGACCCCTTCTTTGCGCTTCTGAAAAAGAATGCCGTCGACCGCGATCACAGGATCCGACAACGAGCCGCCCGCTTGCTATCGACCTTGATGGTACAGACCCAGTTGGCCCGGCTTCAACTTGGCCTAGTTGAAGCCCTGCCATCTAGGGATCTTCGACAGGGTTTTTGAGCACAACCGGTGCTTGTTGCTGCAGCTGGTTTTCAACTCCGTGGGGGACCTCCGCCATGTCAATCATCAGGCTGCTCTCTGTCGGCTGTCTCTTCGAGTGGCTTTCTGCAAGAGAGCCCCTATAGAGGTCAGGACCAACCTGCTCCTCCAGAGATGGTGACGGCGGGCCTCTTCACCAATGAAGCGTGGCAGGAGGCCTGCCTAAGTGCAGCCAAGGAGCGCTTTGCACCTCAGAGGAAGAAGGGAAGGCCGGACAATCAAGAGGACACCAGGCTTGGATGGAGTGGTGAGAAGGGTAGGGGCCGTGGGGTCGGTCGTCTAAGACATACGACTGTCGCTCTTCCTGAGTCAATGAGAAAGTGCAGGGCAAATTATTTTATGCAAGATGGTGCACCGTGTCATACTGCTAAATTAGTCACTGAGTGGTTGTCAGATTGTTGTGTGCCTTACTTTAACCCATGGCCTGGCAATTCGCCTGATCTAAACCCGATAGAGAACTTGTGGGCTAAGATTAAGACCGGGTTGCAGAGTTGAGACACTTCTTCCCTCCCGAAACTTCAGGCAGCCATTCAGGACTTATGGGACAATCTCAGCATCAACTATTGTCAGAACGTCACCCTATCCATGCCCAGACGTCTTCAGCTCGTCAAGAAGTCACGTAGCTACCCCATCAAATATTAAATTTAGGTGAGTTACCCCTAATTCCTATATTTGTCCATTTTTCTCCCATTTTCAGGTACGCTTGGTGGTGCGCTGGCGTGGTGGGTGGCGGGCGACCATATTTTCCGCAGGTACTGTAATATGGGGGACAATCCGGGTAGTTACATCCTGTTGTCGATGTTACTTCATTGTTGATTCTCAACCTGCACATCATTAACACTCAATTTCGCATGCTTACCATTAACCAAGTGTGACTGGCACTCCAGCCCATGCCAAGGGTGGTAACCCTGAATCATGTGGTGATGGGCTGGTCTATCAGAGTGAGAGCTGAGCAATCTCTGCCATACCCATAGCTTACTCTGACTTTTCCTTTAACTTATATATTTTCTAGATCTCAAGTGACGGCGTCTCTTCCGTGGATTGACCTCCCAATCTACCAAGATTGGAAGCCAAAGCGTCACATTTTTCCTTTGCCCCTCAACTTTCTCTTCATAATTGCTGAGGGACACAGGGCCCTGGGTGGGGCTTTGGTTTCCCGGGCGTTTCCGCACCCTCCTCAGCCCCCCGCCATGGAGTGGCTTCGGTCACCCAGGCTTTATTGTGGTCGGCGGGGATGGTTCTGTGGGGGCACTCGGTTATGGCCTCGGAATTGCTCGGGGCCTTGGGGCTGTTCAGCCAGGCAGCTTGGGGAACAACAACAACCCTGAATCTATCTATCTATCTATTGCCTGATGCCGTGATCCCCGAAGGGGTGGCCACGAACGAACCGCCCCCATGCACCTCTGTCCCCAGTCAGTCGACGCCCCTCCCCCCAACCAGCACCGCCTTCGTTCATGTACTTCCTCACTCCATCCTTCCACCTCTCATTCGGTCTACCTCTCCCTCTCTGTCCCTCCACCTCGCTCTCATACACCCTCTTAGTCATTCTCTCGCTTTCCATACGTTCCATATGGCCGAACCATCTCAAGTTGTTCCTTTTCACACTTTCCAGCACATCTACCTCCACACCACACCTCCTTCTTACTTCCTCATTAGTCTGTCTATCCCTCCATGTAACTCCGCACGCACTCCTTAAGTAATTCATTTCCACTGCTCTCACTCTTGGTCTGAGTCTCTCAACCAACGTCCATGTTTCGCTTCCGAAAGTCAGTGTCGGGATTACCACACTGTCATGCAAGGACTTCTTCACTTCCATACTGACCACCCTATTTCTTGTTACTGCTTTTAGCGTTCCTACAACCTTCTTCCCCTGTTGTACCCTCTCCCGCACTTCTTCATCCATAGTCCCATCTTTACTCAACACATTGCCCAGATACTTAAAAGAGCTGACGATCTCCATAGCCTGACCGTTCAGCTTCACCTCACACTCTGTTACTTCACCCCTTTCGAAGACCATAACCTTGCTCTTCCCCGCATTTACCTTCAAATTCCGTTTTTTGCACACTGTTCCAAACTCATTTACCAGACCCTGCAACTCCCATTCATTATCACTCATCAGAACTGTATCATCCGCAAACAGCAGTATAGGTAGCTTCCACTCAATTCCCTCCCTTTTCAGCGATACACCAACATCCACTGCTCTTGATAGTATTTCTTTCATGACTCCATCCATATACTGTATACAGTAAACAACCACGGGGACATCACACACCCCTGTTTCAAACCAATATTTAGGTCAAAGAACTCGCTCTGCTCACTCTCCACACGTACTGCCACCTTTGCACCCTCATACATGCTCTTCACTGCTTTCAGCAACTTGCCCTCTACTCCGTATATTCTAAGTACTTTCCACAAACCTTCTCTATCCACTCTGTCATAGGCCTTCGCCAAGTCCATAAAGGCAACATACACCTTTTGTTTCTTCTCCAGATACTTCTCCACAACACAATTCAGGGTAAAAATCTGATCTACACATCCTCTTCCCTTCCTAAAACCTCCCTGCTCGTCGCCTATCCATTTCTCCGTTCTCACTCTCACTCTCTCAATCACTACCCTACTGTATACCTTCCCTACTACGCTTAGAAGACATATTCCTCGGTGGTTACCACACACTCCTCTTTCCCCTTTGCCCTTATATAGGGGGACTATTATGCCTGCCTTCCAGTCATTGGGTGCACTCCCCTTCTCCCATGCTAGTTTGCACATTGAATTGCAATTGCACCCTGAATCTCAAGGATGCTAATTGGCATGTGCCAATAACTCCTTGGTTCCAGGGTTACCTGGCCCTCCAGTCCAGTCACTGGGTATTGATGTTCGACAGACTACTGTTCGGCCTCAACATCACACCGCGAGTCTTTATGAAACTCGTAAAGCAGGCTCTGACTCCTCTGCTCCAGAAGGGGATTCAGATCCTGTTTTACTTTGACGATTGGCTCATTGCCGCAAACTCTCCATCTGCCGATAGGCATAAACTCCTACATGTCAATGTTTGCAGATGACGTGAAAATTATGAGACAAATATCAAATATAAGTAGTTGTGAGGAGCTCAAGGGGATTTAGATAAAATATACGAATGGAGCACCAAGTGGAAAATTAAATTTAATATAAGTAAATGTCATGTGTTAAATATGGGAAGAAGTGTGAATAGACCAAATTGGGAGTACAGGATGGGAGATAATATAATTAGCAAGGCCGAAAAAGAAAAGGATTTAGGGTTGATTATACAAGATAGCTTGTCGCCAGAGAAACATATTAACAAGCTCTTTAGTGGAATGTATGCAATGGCCGGGAATATGAAAGTTGCTCTGAACTACTTAGATGAGAACATGTTAGCGAAAATTATAAAAAGTATGATTAGACCAAGATTGGAGTAAGCAGCAGTGGTGTGGTCCCCGCATCGCATATTCACAAGTTAGAAAGAATCCAGAGAGCAGTTACTAGATTGGTTCAAAGTCTCAGAGAAATGCCATATGAAGGGAGGCTAGAAAAATTAAATCTACCGAGTCTAAAAGAGAGGAGAGAGAGGGGAGACATGATAATGATGTACAAATGCACCCGAGGGCTGGAGAGGGAGGATATATTAATTATGGATACAGGAATAACTAGAGGCCACAGCTGCAAAGTAAAAAGACCTACCTGCACGAACGATATCAGGAAGTTTAGCTTCCCCTATAGATGTATTGATAAATGGAATAGGCTGGAGGAGGAGGTGGTGGTGGTGGTAAGGAACATCTATATTTTCCAGAAAAAATTGGATGAAAGTAGACCGAGAGACGGGACAACACGAGCTTAGCTCAACTCCTGTAAACTACAATTAGGTAAATACACTGTGTACAGGACACACTGATAGTCGTAAAACATATCACTCAGTTGGAGCCCGGGGGTCAAGATAAACGTTCCCAAGTTGTGTCTCACGCCTTCACAAAGCGTGAGATGGGTGGGCTTAAACTGGGACATGACGAGCACAACTGCCAAGCAGATTCCGGTGAATGCGGTGCAGCTTCGAAGGAAGCTTTTTGCCGTGTTACACTCGCTCTCGATCCCTCGAATGATCTGGGTCTCACTCATCGGATCACTTAATTGGGCACCTCTGACCGTGCCTTTAGGCCGGCTAAGACTCAAGCCCCTAATACAACTGGGCAACAAACAATTCTCTCTATGGCCCTCCCCCCCCATTAACTGTGGCCGGTACCACGCTCGATACATCTGAGATTGAAACATTGGGTCGCTCGGGGCACGCTCACAGCAGTCGTGGCCTGGACCGCTCCAACACCGACCATCTGGGTAGACACGGATGCGTTGAGCGATGTAGGGTGGGGCTACCAATCCAACATGGGGCATCAAAACAACGGCAGGTGGTCAGGCCTCACCCACCCACACAGGTGTATTCCTCTCTGGCGAAGGGATGCAGCGAACACACCACTTCGGGGGTGCAGTCAGCCTCTGTAGCAGTTTCGATGATTTCTTGTTACTGCCTACTGTAGCATGGTTAAGGCTGGTATGGTGCAGATTCGTCAGGTGCAAGTGCTTCAGGGGGACTTTGTTGAGTCTTGCTGAGACACTGTTAGCAATATACCAACATCAGCCACTGTGATGACATGATGAAGATGTGTTGTGGCAAGTCTATATTTATTGCACTGTACTGTACTGCAATAAAGATACTAAAACCACGCTCTCTGTGGATGAAGCAGTCTTTAAACTTGTATATACAGTACGTACATTTATGTATGTACTCTCAATCATATTTTCACTTTTTCCCTTCAAATAATGGTCTTGGAGTGTGTACAACATACCTAGTAGAGAGTTGAGGTGCAACTCTAGAAGATATTGGTTATTCGCGCAAGTGATTCCGATAAATCGGCCACTCCTGGAGCAGGCGAGATTATACAGTGTATAAAGCATTACGTTGGATACTCCGAGGCTACTACCAAATAAGAGGTTTTCCTTATTTGGTTTGGTGGGAGGTCGTCAAAGCTCCCAATGTGATATCTTAAGCTGGTATCACATGAGCGCTTTTTCCATCAACATTTATCCTCAACACTGGTTGAGGTTAACATTTAAAATATTTTGGTCACCTTAATTCATCTATCATCAGTCTAGTTTCCGATACCAGTGCAAAATATTCTAGAAATATTGCCAGAAAAATGGTAAAGATGGAATGTTGACTATAAAAGCTCTGGTGTGATACTGGCTTTAGTGACCAAGGATCACAACACATATCCTTCTCCTCATGTCAACAGAAGGGATGCTCAACTAAGCCACATTTCCTAGATTATCATTTGATTCACTTGATTGCTGGCTAGAGATGGTTTACTGAGACCATCCATAATCTTGCCAGGCTTCATCAAGGCTATTTAACCCCTTCTGTATTGGAGACATCTTTTGAATTTGTCTAGCTACTATTAGACAATTTTATTCAGCTTAAGAAGGGCGTCTGGCACTTAAAAGGCTGCAGACTATTCTCAATTACTCCTTTTAGCTACCATATAACCTTACTAAGCTGAATAAAATTGTCTAAATATAGCTGAAATTAATATATAAAATTTGAAAACGAACTCAAAAGTTACTGTTCAAATTACAGTAATATAACAAACTCATTAAAATTAAAAACCATCGAAACGACAACACATTAAACAAAATCTATGTGTGGAAAAATGTTTTTAAATTTATCGGAAATTAAACTTAGAAAATAACAAACTTATAATATCCACCTATCTGTACATCACTACACGAGACAGCCCATCCACACCCCAACCTAATCAATTCCTACCCTCATCTCCTGCACCCCAAACCCCACCCCCACCCCATCCTCGTGCAGCAGCACCCAACATACACCGCACACACAACATTAACATCCTTCAACTAAACATAAGAGGAAGTACATGAACGAAGGCGGTGCTGGTTGGGGGGAGGGACGTCGACTGACTGGGGACAGAGGTGCATGGGGGCGGTTCGTTCGTGGCCACCCCTTCGGGGATCACGGCATCAGGCAATAGATAGATAGATAGATAGAACTAAACATAGATGGCATCAACACAAAGAAACACGAACTCATACACTTCATCAAACAACACAACATACACATTGCATCTTACATGAAACAAAACTCTGTACAACACAAAAAACACTTACATTTCACAATTTCACCACCATATGACAAGACCGGGCCGTCGGCATTGGCGGTGGACTCATCACCCTGGTACACAAAGATATAACATATATAGGCACCAGTGCACATACCAAATCCCTCCTCCCCCCAAACGATAACACAACAGAAATACAATCAATTAAAATACGCACTGGCAACAGCTCCAACATTACCATCATAAACACATACATCCCTCCCCAAACATCCCCTACAGTACCAAATTATTACAGACCACAAATACAGCACATCACAAACACCCTACACATCATCCTGGGTGGTGATTTCAATGCAAAGACGTCGGCCTGGTTTGTCGACAACCCCGACACAGACAGAGGGCTGGTCCTACAACACCAAACAGACAACCTATATATCCTCAATAACATTAATCAGCATACCCATACTCCCCACCAAGCCCTCTACACCCCATCATCTCCTGATATCACCTTTTGCTCACCTGAATTCGCCCCCACAACATCCTGGAGGGTGGTCAGAACCTTAGGCTCAGACCACCTCCCGATCATTATCACCACCAAAACAAGACTCAACCCAGCTAGCCACAGACACACTTACACTAACTATAAAAGAGCTAACTGGGAAGCTTTCACAAATGAGACAGAACAACACTTTGAAACCTTAAACAGTACACCCATCACTAACATCAACAATGCTGTACACACATTCAACACGACTATCCAAAACGCCGACAAGAAACACATTCCAAGAGGTAACATAAAAAAACACAACCCCAACTTCTCAACAGAAATTCAAAACCTCATCATACAACGCGACACACTGAAACACTCCCCAGCACCCAACACACAAGACATCAAACAACAAATACAAGCACTCAACATCCAGATTAACAACAAAATACAAGAACAAACACTAAATTGGAATAACTTCCTACAAACACTCGATCACAAAACATACCCCAAAAAACTCTACAAAACACTAAACAGCATCACACTTTCCAACAGCAACACAACACAATCACATGCTGCAATCACAACAACAGACTACTCCTTTACGTAAACAACAAGCAAACACTCTCATCAAATCACTTCTCTCATGTCAGTCACCTAAAACCCCACAAAGACGACCGAAGTGTCATCCGACGAAAAAGACAATTCCCCACAGACCCTGACTATACACCCTTCACCAACAACCAGACAAAGCATATCATCAACAATCTCAAGCTCTCACCTGCCTGTGGCCTAGACAACATAAGCAACATTCACTTCAGACACCTGGGACCACAAGGCATACAGTACAAGCACTCACTAACATATCAAACTACAGCTACTCACACAACACAATACCAGACATCTGGAAGCATGGTATCATCATCACATTCCCCAAACCTAACAAAGACCCCACGCTACCCTCCTCACACCGCCCTATCACACTCCTTGTACTACAACTGATGACACCTGACTTACCCCTTTCTCCAACACAACACAGCTTCAGGCCATTGCACTCCACAAACACTCTTCTTACAGACCTTACGCAAAGAGCTTTTAACGGCATCAACTCAGCTAGACCACCACACAGATCAGTACTTGCCACACTCGACATTAGTAAAGCCTTCGATGCCATCCCCTGCCACAACCTACCAAACAAAATCTACAACACAAACATGCACAACAACACAAAAAGATGGCTGGCCAACTTCTTAGCAGGCAGATGTGCACACGTATCTTTTGCCGGTCAGTCATGTAGCATTAGAAATTTCCCAAACGGAGTCCCGCAAGGATCCGTCCTGTCGCCCGCACTCTTCAATCTGTACATACATGATATAAATACACCAAATTCACCCCAAATAACCATAGCCTCCTACGCAGACGACATAACACTCAAAAGCACGCACCAAAACCCAGACACAGCAACAAGACTCCTTCAAGATTATTTCGACACATTACATGAATGGTGCACTACAAACAGACTCAATTTAGCCCCAGCTAAATCCACTGCAACCCTCCTCACAAGCTGGACAGGAGAGCACGATTACGTCCCGGGACTCAACATAAACAACACACCCCTAACACACACACACACACACACACAAAATCCTAGGAGTAACATACGACACCCAAATGACATTCAAACAGCACACCACAAACACGAAAAAGAAACTGACACCCAGGCTTAACGCCCTCAGATCACTTGCCCACACAAAATTTGGACACAACAAAGAAACCACCACCACAGTCTACAAACAATACATAAGATCAGTTATGGAATACGCAAGCCCGGCCTGGGCTTCTAACCTAGCTGAAACACATCATAAGACCTTACAGACTATTGAAAATAAAGCCCTAAAAATCATCACAGGATGCAAAGCTACTACACCCACAGATCACCTACATCAAGAAACCAAAGTCCTCAAAGGCAAAGATCATCTAGACATGAGAGGCACTCAATTCCTGGCAGCAGCCTCCACGAATCAACACCACCCACTACACTACATGGCAACACACCCACACACACCAAGAAATATCAAAACAACACCCAGCACACGCTATCACACACAAATACTGTCTTCTCTCCCTCCCTGCCCACCCCAAACCAACTTCCGGAAGCACATCCATACTCATATCACTCGCCGTTCCATCCACTCACTTATAGATAACACGCAGCTGCAAGCACGACCTCCCGAAATCCATCCTTCTGAATCCTCCCTTCCTCGCGAGGAGAGAGTCCACCTGGCCAGGCTGAGATGCGGACACCATCCAGCTCTTCTGAGCTATCAGAAGGGACTGGATGACTCCGTCGTCGACACCTGCCCGGGTTGTAACACAGCACCCCATACCATAAACACATCATAGAAGACTGCATTTCACACGACCACTTACGCCAACAACACAATTTACTCTCTTTGAGAGCTCTGTGGGAGAGCCCAACCGTGGCCATGGCCTTCCTTAAGGACTCGGGGCTGTTCGGCCAGGCAGCTTAGGGAACAACAACAACAGTAGGTTATAGTCTATTTGCTGTAAGTAGGCGAGAAATCATGACCTATAACCTCTGTAACTAAATAAACGGCTAGAGTAATCGAGCTAATATTTCTACCATTTCGGAAGAGTCAGTCAAGGAATAGATGAGGAAATTTACAGCCCATTTGCTCTAGCCTTTTTTGAGTTACAGAGTATAGAGGTCATGATTTTTTGCCTACTTACAGCGAATAGACTATAACCTACTGTCTCGTGTAGTGGTGTAGAGATAGGTGGATATTATAAGTTTGTTATTTTCAGCGAAGACTATAGTTTACCACGCCACCCTAATACAGTAGCGAATAAAAAACATCTCCGTTACAGAAGGGGTTAAAATCATTACCATTTGTTGATCGTTGATGACTTTATTGAGCAAATTAAGCTTTTGGATGGTTTTGATAAGCACCCGTGCTTCATTTTAACCTATTTATAACATGCTTGAACCTAATGTCCACAACTGTGAACGTACCTATTACAGCTATATCACATAATTAAACACAATTTTGGATATCCAAATTTTGTACAATCAACACCTTATGTAATTGCCGACTTGCGAGTTTTGTTCTATAAGGAAGTTGGAGCTGTAGACAACGATATTTAACAGAATTTACAGCTAAAATACGGTCGTAGTACATACAGTATACAGTATACAGTAAATACGGTCGTAGTACATACAGTATATACAGTAAATACGGTCGTAGTACATACAGTATATACAGTAAATACGGTCGTAGTACATACAGTATATACAGTAAATACGGTCGTAGTACATACAGTATATACAGTAAATACGGTCGTAGTACATACAGTATATACAGTAAATACGGTCGTAGTACATACAGTATATACAGTAAATACGGTCGTAGTACATACAGTATATACAGTAAATACGGTCGTAGTACATACAGTATATACAGTAAATACGGTCGTAGTACATACAGTATATACAGTAAATACGGTCGTAGTACATACAGTATATACAGTAAATACGGTCGTAGTACATACAGTATATACAGTAAACTTCCGTTAATCCGAAGGGCAGCGGACCGGCCCTCGTTCGGATTAGTGGATTTTTCGGATTATCGGACTTTACCCCTATGAACCTGTGTATTAATGGCCTGACGAAAACATTGAGGCATTAGGCCACCCAAATGACACACACACATATCATATGTTCATGAAATCACTTCAAAAGTTTACCATTGTCATTGTAGCCTATTACCTACTTCAAAACATTCAGATTAATGGTCAAAGGAATCTGCTGATATAAACGTCTTCTTCTTCTTCCGTCTACTAGCGAGTTTGTCTTGCTCTTGAAGATCAGATCAGATGTGGTTTGGGAAGTAATGCCTTAACCCGGGAACTGCGGGGAGACTCTTAAGAGTTCCCCCGGCGGACTGCGGGGAGACTCTTATGAGTGAGTGAAAAAAAAAATAAACTTTTGACATCGAAAAAAAAAAAAAAAAAAAAAAAAAAAAAAAAAAAAAAATTATTTTGTTTTGGCCCCTGGGCCATGCAAAATCTCAGTCCTCTACCTCCCCTCCTTCCCCACTTTCCTCCTCTCCTTCAGTTATCACCTATTTTCCCTGTTATTCCCTTATTCTGAGGTATATTTTCGTGCTAACATTAGCGAGTTGCAAGCAGGGTGTTGTCATCACTGATGGCAAGCGAGTGCAAGAGAGAGAGAGAGAGTATCGATCGACTGTGTCTCAGTGGCCTTGGGGGAAATTGGCGGGAAAGCAGTTGCCTCACCCATACATTATACAACTCGCGGGCTATATCTCCGATTTTGACCATCCAAACGCTGTTTTCACTCGTTTTATTGTTGTTTCGGGTTAATACCTTTATAATCAACCCATAATAGGCGCATATGGATAAGTATTAATGCTATTAATGGCACAATGAATATTTTAGTGACGGAAACACCTCAAATACGTCAGCACAGGGGGACGTTTCCAATTACCCCCATGCGCACTTCAGAGGTTAACAACGGCACTTCCCTGAGAGGTTCTTGTAATTTTCCTTTTGTGACGTGCTCTGTTATATTATATTGTATTGAAAGCACCCTTGTCTTGTTGTCTTTAAAGCACCCTTGGGACGCTCCGATCACTGAACTATAAATAGTAGCGTATCGGAACGTCCAAAGGTGCGTTTTCAAGCTCAAGACTGAATGCGCTTGCAGAAAATGCGGTGCAAGCCAGTAGCGCATCGGAGCGTCCCAAGGATGCGTTCAAGAGCAAAACAAACTCTCTAGCATACGATGTGGTGTTTACGTTTATATCAGTAGCTTCCTTTGACCATTAATCTGAATGTTTTGAAGTAGGTAATAGGATACAATGACAATGGTAAACTTTTAAAGTGAATTCATGAACATATGATATGTGTGTGCTCCATTATGTGTCATTTGAGTGGACTAATGCCTCAAAAAGGGGACTTTGGGACTTCTTGAAATTCGGACCATCGGGTGAATTCGGATTTGGCCTCAAATTGAAAAATTCGGACTATTGGGAGATTCGAATCATCGGTCGTCGGATTAAAGGACTTTTACTGTAAATACATAAAAACCAATCCAACTTACTTATTATTCATCAAACACCTACATTATTATTACATTTCTGTTTTATATCCATGTTTATGGCTCCAACTTCCTTATAGCCTGAAACTCGCTAGTGGTCAATTAAGGGGAGGCACACCGTTTTTCTGGACCCCCTTCTCACTGATGTTTAGCCCCACTAGTTTTGAGATTATAAGACGTTCGGCCCATTAGTTTGACGAATTTTAACACCTTTCGCCCAATTTCGTTGTCAATTTTAAGACCTCTCGTGTCTTTTAGGTGTCAATTATTTCCTGCCGAGCGATAGCGAGCCTGCAATTTTAAGAGGAACCGGCCTTCGGCCGGGAAATTTTTCTACCGAAAAATGTACAAAATTATCTTGAAGGGGGGTCTAGGGGGTGTTTTTCTAAGCTTGATGGAGGTCTAGGAAGGAAACTAAAAAAATATATGAATAAATGAATTAATAGACCAAACAAACGGTCAACTTCCCCTTAACTTTGTAATGCCCAAATATCCAACAATAAATGCATATCCTCCTCTTGTTATATAGTCAGTATACAAAACCACAAAATTATTTAACACTTTTTGTTGTCCAAGTTTTGTATCATCACAAAACATACTGTACCCTTCTCTTTTTACAGTAGTTAACCCTCTCCGACATATGACGCAATTTTGAGCCTATTGGGGATACTTTAAAGCCTTTGTTACCATCAGGGGTATTTAGAAACCTTCAGTTTAGTTACTTTAACCTCTGTAGTTGTCTTTGAGTTAGCTGTGGGCAGAAAACTAATTTTGGAGAGGTAATTATAAGAGTGAGAGAACTCTATTTTGGAGAGGTAATTATAAGAGTGAGAGAACTCTATTTCTTATTGCTAATCTGGCAACCTCTGCATCATAAATGTGTGAAAGGGTTAATACAGTACATACAAAACCACCAAAATCTTTAACCCCTTCTATACCAGCGGCGGATTTTGTATTTAATTGCAGCTCCATTTAGGCCATTGCATTGAGCTTAGGAAGGTCGTCTACCAATTAACAGGCTACAGGCTATCTCAATTAACAGGCTACAGGCTATCTCAATTAACAGGCTACAGGCTATCTCAATTAACAGGCTACAGACTATCTCAATTAACAGGCTACAAGCTATCTCAATTAACAGGCTACAGGCTATCTCAATTAACAGGCTACAGGCTATCTCAATTAACAGGCTACAGGCTATCTCAATTAACAGGCTACAGGCTATCTCAATTAACAGGCTACAGGCTATCTCAATTAACAGGCTACAGGCTATCTCAATTAACAGGCTACAGACTATCTCAATTAACAGGCTACAGGCTATCTCAATTAACAGGCTACAGGCTATCTCAATTAACAGGCTACAGGCTATCTCAATTAACAGGCTACAGGCTATCTCAATTAACAGGCTACAGGCTATCTCAATTAACAGGCTACAGGCTATCTCAATTAACAGGCTACAGGCTATCTCAATTAACAGGCTACAGGCTATCTCAATTAACAGGCTACAGGCTATCTCAATTAACAGGCTACAGGCTATCTCAATTAACAGGCTACAGGCTATCTCAATTAACAGGCTACAGGCTATCTCAATTAACAGGCTACAGGCTATCTCAATTAACAGGCTACAGGCTATCTCAATTAACAGGCTACAGGCTATCTCAATTAACAGGCTACAGGCTATCTCAATTAACAGGCTACAGGCTATCTCAATTAACAGGCTACAGGCTATCTCAATTAACAGGCTACAGGCTATCTCAATTAACAGGCTACAGGCTATCTCAATTAACAGGCTACAGGCTATCTCAATTAACAGGCTACAGGCTATCTCAATTAACAGGCTACAGGCTATCTCAATTAACAGGCTACAGGCTATCTCAATTAACAGGCTACAGGCTATCTCAATTAACAGGCTACAGGCTATCTCAATTAACAGGCTACAGGCTATCTCAATTAATCCTTTAAGCTACCACATATCCTTCTTAAGGGGGGTCACCTGCTTTTTGTTATTTCTGTCCTTTTCTCTCTTTCCCTGGCTTGTATCCATTCGGCCCCATTCAGCCAACTATTTTAAGATGTTTATCCCCATCTAGGTGTCGATTTCTTCCTGGCGAGCGATAGCGAGCCAGCATTATATGAAGAAATCCGGCTATGCCGAAGACATTTTTCTATCGAAAAATGTACAAATTTAGCCTGCTGTCTAACAAAAATAAAAAATATGCTGGCTCGCTACCACTCACCAGTAAGAGATTGACACCTGGATGGGGATAAACGTCTTAAAACAGTAGGCTGAATGGGGCCAAATGGATACAAGCCAAAGAAAGAGAGAAAAGGACAGAAATAACAAAAAGCAGGTCACCCCCCCCTTAAGCTTCATGAAATTGTCTTAATGTAGCTGAAATCAAACCAAATATACATCGGCGGTATGGAAGGGGTTAACAGTCTGTATTGTCCAAGTGTTGTACAGTCACAAAACATATCCTCTTATTACAGTTTCTGAAAAAATAAATAAAATTACAAATAAAATAACAAACTATTGACCCCTTTCTGTTGTCCAAGCAAAGGTCGGGACTCGTTAGTTTTCACACAATCATAATACTGTATACTGTATACAGTATACAGTATACTGTATACTGTATATACAGTATACAGTATACTGTATACAGTATACTGTATACAGTATACTGTATACAGTATACAGTATACTGTATACTGTATACAGTATACTGTATACAGTATACTGTATACAGTATACAGTATACAGTATACTGTATACAGCATACTGTATACAGTATACTGTATACAGTATACTGTATACAGTATACTGTATACAGTATACTGTATACAGTATACAGTATACAGTATACTGTATACAGTATACTGTATACAGTATACTGTATACAGTATACAGTATACTGTATACAGTATACTGTATACAGTATACTGTGTATACAGTATACTGTATACAGTATACTGTATACAGTATACTGTATACTGTATACAGTATACAGTATACTGTATACAGTATACAGTATACAGTATACTGTATAATCCTTTCTTTTGTCAACAACAGCACACATAATATAGTCTTAATTTATGACCCGCTACAGACAGTCACCATTCATTAAGGACAGGTTTTTAGTCGATTCCCTAGACCTCCATCAAGCTTAAAATTACTCCCCCTAGACCCCCTTTTAAGATAAATTTGTACATTTTTCGGTAGAAAAATGTACCGGCCGAAGGCCAGTTCCCCTTAAATTACAGGCTCGCTATCGCTCGCCAGGAAAATATAGACACCTAAATGTCAAAAATGGTCTTAAAATTGACAGAAATGGGGCGAGGGTTCTTAAAATCGCCAAACTAATGGGGCGAACGTCTTAAAATCTAAAAAACAATGGGGCTAAACATGAGGGAGAAAGGGGTCCAGAAAAAACTCCTCCAGGTGTAAATCTCCCCTTAAACCCTTCTGTACAGCTGCCGTCCTTTTAACTTTATTCTGGCTACTATTACATTATTGGACTGGGTTAATAAAGGGTCTCCAGCAGTAATTAACAGGCATGTAATGTAATTAGCAGTAATTAACAGGGGTACATGGTTTAGTCCCTTCCTTCCACCTGCCCTACTGCTTTACATTTGACCTCATTTTTGTGTGTGTGTGTTTATGTGTTGCCATGAACTAGTCCGTGTCTGCTCATCAACAGTCGCGCTAATAAGTCATGTCTCGGCACCAAGTATGTTTTGATCAATAATTGGTATCAGCAATATCTAAGCTTCATTTCTTCATATCGAGTGAGATATACAAACATGTTCCTACACTTACCCACCATATACAACATCTGACAGACATTAATACAGCACGGAACTAGCCAAACATAATGACAGCTGGGACATGACTTATTAGCGCGACTGTACCAGGCAGGGACAGTCACGCAACCAATTTTACCGGAAATGTTTTATTAGCAATTCCGGTCAAGCAACTTCTAGAAACTAATTATTATATATTAAAATGTAAAACTTGCAAACTAAACAAACCAAAACTGGGACGATACAAGAAAAAGGTAAAATAAATTATCAAAATCGCTACGTGGAAATAACGCTTACTAACATAAAAGAACACAATCCACCACATAGGGTGTACTTTACTACATGATCAAGTTAATCTGTTTCCCAAGCAAACTAATCGCACACATAACAACGCACTATCGTCACGTTCAAGGAATTAGTCAATTTGGGAAGTCTAAAGATTTTTTTATATTTGTTTACCCCGACTACAAGAACTCCATACTAGAACTCTTATAGGGCTGGTATACAGAAATAAAAACAAAATCTGCTAGTTTCAGTATCAATTGAAAAGATGATTTCTTGTTTTGTGTACATACAACAATGACCCTGGTCTCTGGGTTTTTTTCCTGGATGACCTAGATGTGTGTGAATTTGTATTTTGTTTTTGTGTGTTCATTGTTTTCCGTTGTGCTGTCCCTATTCTGGCTGTCTTGAGTCGGGCAACTTGACCTAGCAATTTGTGACAAAACGCCTAATGTTCATGGCCACCCTTTCACGGGAATTATGGCGTCAAGCAAAAACAAAAAACAAAATCTTGAAGATCTAGGGGGTGTTTTTATAAGCTTGATAGAGGTCTGGTGAGGAAACTAGAAAATACATTAATAAATGAATAAACAGACCAAAATATTTCTTGTATTCCTACTCAAATTCATTCAAGTCTTCAAACACAATTGCTCCGGTGACGACCTGCATCTATAATCAGTCTAGTCGCAAATTTTAATGCAATACAAACTGTTGCTGATCAAAAAGTGTTGGACAAATGCTTGTGCGATCCATTCTTAATAGATTATGACTTGTAACTACTGTACATAAATTATACAAAATAATGCCCACTATAATGCCCACTATAATGCCTCTCAAGAAATAAAACAGTAACATTAAATCTGCAATTAGTCACATCAACAAAATACTAACTGAAAGACTTTTAACCCCTTCTGTACCGGCGATGTCTTTTTAATATAATTCTAGCTATATTTAGATGATTTAATATAATTCTAGCTATATTTAGATGATTTTGTGCAGTTTAAGAAGAATGTGTGGTGTTAATAAAGGCCGAGTGAGATAGTTTGAAGCCTTTTAATTGCTGGAGGCCCTTTTTAAACTGAATAAAATCGTCTAATAGTAGCCAAAATTATGTTAAAAGGACCCAGTCGGTAAAGAAGGGGTTAATGTCAAGCCGTAAACTTAGATTTGTACAATCTACTTAATCTACTTCCTAGCATGGTAAAATAACACTCTAGGTAGCACCAGCGAACTTGACAATAATCTTGATCCCTTAACTCTCTGTAACTCAAAAGGGCCTAGAGCAAACTGGCTGTAAATATCCACACCTACTTCCTGGTGGACTCTTCCCAAATGATAGAAACGTCAACCCGATTGCTTTAATTCATTTTGAGGGGGTCAAGATTATTGTCAAGTTCGTTGGCGCTACCTATAACAACTAAACCTCCATGTATCCAGACTCTTTACAAGGGAGGAGGCCTTCAGAAAATAATTAATTTAAAAATATAAATAAAACTAATAAGCAAAGTGCATAGTACAGTAAGCAAATTTACCTTATTCATAATATAATAAATACTTTAAAATGGTGAAATGAGACATTAACCCGGGAACGGCGAAGGTCCTCAATTGAGTCTTTAGTGAGATTTATTTTGTTTTCACATAGGAAAAAACAAATATATCACTACAGAGTCAATTGAGGACCTTCGCCATTCTTGGGTTAAATAATAATGCAATTGTACAGTTTTGTCAGTGTGATGATGATGATGGTGTTTTACCACCATGTGCTCCCTGCTCAAGAGTGGGGATAGGGTGGTTAACCTCATGTCTCAAGGACTTTAGTAAGCAGTTGCCACAGATTGGTAATCCACCAACAGCATTGTCGTCTGCGGCTTGCTGGTGTAGTGATTAGAGTCTTGGACTTCCACCCGGAAGGTCCCAGGATCGCGCCCACGCTCGGCACAGTAAAGGTTTTTCACATGCAAAAGACGTTACCGTCCCTCATGAGCAAAGGGATGGGGTAGTAGTAGTACAGGACCCCAATGGAAATACGCCTAATCGGCCTTATTGGGCTATCCTTAGCTGTCTTAGTATGCGCAAGCTTTAACACCCAAAAATCGGGGCCGTTTGTAACATCAACTACCTGCCAAGCGGGCATATTTACCGAAAACGAGCTTCATTCCATGCTCTTTTTCATGCATAAACAAGAGCCAGAGCGTAATACAGTACAGTTATGTATCCGTGAAAGGGCGATAATAGAGCTTTCCAATGACACCTGAATCATCCTTGTACGACCACAGGTTATCCTGTAGCGAATGCCCAACCGGAGGTGAAAAACCCTAAAATAAGGTAATTTCCTCAGATTTTTCCTTGTCTTGCGAGGCCGGAGGTGTGGAGGTAGGCGGCGGTAGTCCCACAACCGGCCCAGTGGTGGTGCCGAGCAGTCAGACCCCGCCTATCGGTCTCCCAACACACATACTCTCTCAGAGCCTAATGTGTTCAGAATGCAGCCCGTCACATGACGCGTACCGCGGGATAGGCCATTTATCTCTCGCCCGTCATATGACGGTCACCGTTGGTTAAGGGTTAAGAACTACTACTACTATTATTATTATTATTATTGCCAGTAACACACACTGGCCGGGCCGAGCCTCGATTCCTCAATCTCTCAGTTTATAGGTGAGTGTTCTACCAACCACACTACAGCCTGTGCTCTTAAATTTAGACCACAGGCTGTAGCACAGTTGGTAGAACACTCGCCTGCAAACCGTGAGGTCAAGGCTTCGAGTCTCGGGCCAGCCAGTGTGCTATTTGGTAGATGCCAGTGCTGTGGTGGTCTAGCTATCAGTGGAAACTGTTCACTGAAGGCCTTGATTCATCAGGGCACCCAACCTAGCCTAGCTATTGAGCAGGGAGCCCAACAGCCTGGCTCACAACTTTAACCGTGGTATATTAATATGACTCCATTTTGGGGGTTTTCATACAAATATTCCTTAGGGATATATTTACTATACATAAGTAAACATAATTTACAGTGTCTATGTATTCAAAAAACAATGCTACAATGGCCCAAGTCTGGACCACTGTTCATCCTATTTTTTAGTCCATTTCAGCCTCATGGTACAGGTCTCCCTCACTATCCGATGCCCTGATTTACGTTATTATTATTGGTTTTTAGGTGTTTGTGTTTGTGTTTTGGTTGGTCCCAGAACGCATCCCCATTTACCCCATTAATTTTTGGGTTCGCTATACAATTTTTCTATTTAAGATCGGGTTTTCAGGAACGTAACCCAATCGTAAATCGAGGGAGACCTGTAGCTACGGGACACCAGAGCGCCATATCTAGTTTCTGGAATAGCTGCTCTTGCCTTGAATGGCTGCCTTTGGGCATTTAGGGTACTTCCATACTTGCATGGAACAGGAGACTTATTTATAAGTAACTTCACCCTCTATCTATCAATCTATCTATCTACAGTAAACTCCCTTTTATCCAAAAATCATGAGTCTTTGAAATTTTGGATAAGCGATTTTTACGGATAAACAAGAGTCCCTCTATACTGTACAGTACTACATATGTGTACAAATGGCCAAATATACTGTTTTCAATGCATCTAAAACCATTTCTAGGCTGTCTTAACTTCAAATTATCAACTAACTCAAGCTATGACTACTTCAGAGGGGTTAAATTGATGCAATTAAACACCCAGAGAGGCTTAAATAAGTGAAAACTAATGAAAAATATGGATACTAAAAACTTTGGTTAGGGTAAGATGGGGTAATTTTTCCGCGACGCTAATAATTTGCATTCAAACACCGATATCTCCGAAACTATTGCATGGATTCGGCTGCAGTTTGGCTTAGGTTGTAGAGCAGTTTTGGCTTTGGTTGTAGAGCAAGTTTGGCTTAGGTTGTAGATCTAGTTTGGCTTAGGTTGTGTTGCAGTTTCGCGGGGCCTGGCACCGGGGCTAGCGGTGCGTCTGACGGTATGGTCGGGTGTGTGTGGGGGTGTTTGTTTGTTGTATGTTTGCGTGTGACACAGTGTTGGCAGTAGCCGTCAGCTGCTGCCTGGTACTTTGCACTGGCAACCTACACGCCGCACCCACACGAGACACGTCCACACCCGCACTAAATACAGTCAATCCTCCGGTAACGCGGCTAATGTGTTCTGGTAACCTCCTGTGTTACCAAAAACCGCGTTTCCAAACCCATAGGTTTACATGTTAAACGTACCTTAGTGTTCTGGGGATTTCCACAAAGTCCACTTTTTCTCCATAGAAGCCTATGTTTTAATAATTAAATGAATTATAAAGGCTATTTGACATGTGCATTGGGTTGATTTGCCCATTGCAACAACTCTTACCTCTGAATAAATATTTTGTTTAGGCTAGGCTAGTTAAGGAGAGAGAGTCACAGCAGTAGCCGACATTTTTTGATCGAAGCTCTGAAATCCCGCCATCATATTTCTCACCTCACACAATAACTACACAATGTACTGTAGGGTGTTCTAGTCTTCACCCAATGCACTGCAACAACCATATTTTCATCTGGTATGCTTTATATAAACACTTGGTTAGGCCATTTATTTGCAGAGATATGAACATCGGTAAATGACGAAAGTCGGAAGTAAAGGTTCGGCGACCGAGATAGCCAAGCCACGTAGTGTACACAATGACAACACATACACACACTCACTCGACATAGCCAAACAATAACATAAATGTATTTCGGTAATTATTCTCACCTCACACAATAACTACACAATGTAGGGTGTTCCAGTCTTCACCCAATGCACGGCAACAATCATATCTACCTCCGGTATGCATAAAAACTTGGTTAGGCCATATATTTGCAGAGATATGAGCATCGGTAAATTACGAAAGTCGGGAGTAAAGGTTCGGCGCCCGGCTAGACCCCGCGCCAGTGTAAGTTTTGACCGTGTTAGCAAATTTTTGGATATTTGGGGTGTACCGCGTGCCACCAAATCCGCGTTTCCAAAGTGCGCGTTACCGGAGGATTGACTGTACTTCCACACCCGTAGGCCTAATAAATACGCCCACAACCGCACTAGACACGTCCACACCCGCACTACATGTCCACAACTCCACACCCGCACTAGACACAGTGGCGCCTAGGCCTACACGTGTGACACACCTGCATCTCTGCCCGCCCTGTTCAGTTGTGTGTGTGTGCGTGCAAACATTTTCTATTGGCATGTTTAGTGTCAGTTTGGGTTTATGAATGTTTTCATTGCTTTTACCTGCGCGCTAGTGTTTTGTCTGGCCATTAATCATATAATGTTATCTAATTTACTAGCTAGATAATGCGTAAAATAGGTCGCGGCGAAAATACCCCGCCCGGCGGGGTAATTTCGCCGCAAGAGTAACTTTTTTCAAAAAATTGGCAGCATGACCAAAACTATATATTTGTTTTGTTTTTTGGGCATCTATAGCAGAAAGGCTGAATGTATAAATACAAAATTAAACATTTAAAAATACCATTTGTGGCAGTTTTTATTCGTCAAAAAACGCGATTTTCGGCGAAATTACCCCGTCTTACCCTAACTGAAATTTTTGGATACATGAATTTTGGAAAAAAAGGAGTTACTGTATCTACATTTATCTATATATCTATCTATTTATCTACATGTAGCTATATTTCTATCTATCTACACTATATTATGAAGTTGTTCTCAAAGACATTGTGCACATGATGACAGTTGCAAAAACAGAAAAGAAAAAGTGTCTTAACAATAATTGCTATAAATCAGATCTATGTACAATAAAGAGCTTGCATAATAAATAGTTTGTTTGTCAATGATAAGCGTAATAATGAGTGAAGTACTGTTACACTGAAATAGGAAGCAATTTACCAATTTCTTTAACAACTTCTTAATGCATTCTATACCAGTGGTGTCTTTTTAACTTCATGCTAGCTTTAATTAGACAATTTTGTGCAGTTTACAAAGGATCTGAGGTAGTAAAAAGGGTTAAGTGAGATAGTTCGAAGCCTGTTTATTGCTGGAGGCCTTTTTAAACTGAGTAAAATTGTCTACTGTACCGTATTAAGACTAATTCATATTTGTTTTCACCAATTCACCAATTAATTTACAATTACAATAATAATAATAATGATATCAATGAAAGTAATCAATACATGTATGTGGTGCTCCTAGGATACTCCCACTCAAATTCCACACACTAAGCACTAGCACTAGGCTTTCAAGACAGTTAAAGGTTTATGTACAACCCTACGATATATTAGGCATTCTCGAATACTGCATATTAATCTTAGCCTGTACATATACCCAAATACACTCTGATAACGAAATGATTACACGAAACAGTCCGGACAATTTCTGATATAATACCTGAATAAAGTTGGCTAATAACCCCTTGAGGATTATTGACGCGTTGTGGCACTTTATTCCCGCTGACACTAGACTATTTTAATGTTAAAAACGGAGTTACTTATTTCTATAGGTTCAGGAACTCGTATTAAAATGTAAAACTTGCAAACTAAACAAACCAAAACTGGGACAAAGACATTATAAAGGAAAAATAGCTATGTGGAAACAACGCTTACTAAAATCAAATTAATTAAATAAAAGAACACAATCCACCACATAGGGTGTACATTACTACATGAGCAAGTTAATCTGTTTCCCAAGCAAACTAATCGAACACATAACAACGCACTATCGTCACGTTCAAGGAATTAGTCAGTTTAGCGAGGCCGATCCTTAGTGATCTTGGCCACATTCAATGTTCTTTCCTCTCAATAAAACATTATGCTTTCCAAAATGCAGTTGGGTCTGAGTACATGATTAGATTGGTATTTAAAATTCGAAAATGGATATTAATCGTGATCGTGTAACCTTTAACTGTGTTGATGGTGTAATGGTTTAGATGCTTATCTTCTGGGTGTGGTGTCCCGAGTTGGAATCCCGGGAGGACCATATGCTTTCATTAGTTTATTCAAGTACATTGGGGTTTGTAATGGGTGTTACTTATACAGATTAGGAAGGGTTAACGAAAGTCAGAGGGTTCACTGAGATAGTCTTTACCCTTTTAATGCCCACAGATCCTTCCTAAGCTGCATAAAACCATCTACTGATAGCCACAATAAACTGTCAAATGCGTCATGATCCTCGCGAGGTTAAGGGGGCCCACCTCGCTTTTTTCACTTTCTCTCCCTCTATCTTTGGCTTGTATCCATTCAGCCCAATTCAGCCTACTGTACTGTTTTAAGACTTTACTCCCATCTAGGTGTTAATATTTTCCTGGCAAGCGGTAGCGAGCCAGCATATATATATTTTTATTTTGACAGCAAGCTACATTTTTCGATAAAAAAAATTCTCCGGCGAAGCTGGATTTCTCCATACAATGCTGACTCGCTGTCGCTCTCCAGGAAGAAATCGACACTTGGATGTGGATAAACGTCTTAAAACAGTTGGCTGAATGGGGCCAAATGGATACAAGCCAGGGAAAGAGAAAAAAGGAGAGAAAGAGAAAAAAAGACGGTGACCCCCTTAATAAGTCTTAAGCGTTGTTGCCACATAGCCATTTTCATAAGTTGTTTTGTCTTTTTACTGTGTTCGTCAAAGTTTTGGTTTGTTTATTTTGCAAGTTTTACATTATAAAAGTAGTGTACAGTACTTGGATGACTTAAGCCGGTATCACACGAGAGCTTTTATAGTCAACATTCGGTAATCAACATTTTTCTGGCAATATTTCTGGAATATTTTGCACTGGTATCGGAAACTAGACTGATGATAGATGAATTTAGGTATATACCGGTAACCGAAATATTTTAAATGTTCACCTCCTAAGCTGCCAGACCAGTGTTGAGGATAAATGCTGAGGGAAAAAGCGCTTGTGTGATACCGGCTGTACAGTCGCGCTAATAAGTGATGTCTCTGCACCAAGTATATTTTGATCAATAACTGGAATCTGCAATATCTAAGCTTCATTTCTTCATATCGAGTGAAATATACAAACATGTTCCTACACTTACCCACCCTATTCAACATCTGACAGACATTAATACAACACAGAGCAAGCCAAACATAATGACAGCTGGGACATGACTTATTAGCGCGATGGTACAATATACATATTTATTATTGATTATAGGTAGCGCCAACCAACTTGACAATAATCTTGATCCCTGACCTCTCTGTAACTCAAAAGGGCCTAGAGCAAACTGGCTGTAAATATCCACACTTATTTCTTGGTGGACTCTTCCCAAATGATAGAAACGTCAGCCCGATTGCTTTCATTCATTTAGAGTTATAAGAAGTTAAGGGATCAAGATTATTGTCAAGTTCGCTGGCGCTACCTATAGTAGAACATTGACAGCAAAGGAGCCCATGTTACCAGTCTGGATCATTGACAGCAAAGGAGCCCATGTTACCAGTCTGGATCATTGACAGCAAAGGAGCCCATGTTACCAGTCTGGATCATTGACAGCAAGGAGCCCATGTTACCAGTCTGGATCATTGACAGCAAAGGAGCCCATGTTACCAGTCTGGATCATTGACAGCAAAGGAGCCCATGTTACCAGTCTGGATCATGCACAGAGTTGTCAATGTCCAACAGTAATCAATATAGTAATGCCCGTATTATTACTTAAGGGAGCTGCTCAGATGGTATCCTGCAGCATAATTTAATGGTTCGGCTCAACGGTTTAAGGAGGGGGTTTAGTTTGCTCTCGAAGCCTCTATAAAACTTAAAAAAACACCCACAAGACCCCCCTTCGATATAAATTTGTACACTTTTCGGTAGAAAAATGTCCCGGCCAAAGGCCAATTCCTCTTCAAATACTGGCTCGCTTTCGCTCGCCACCTAAATATCACAAAAGGTCTTAATATTGGCAAAGAAATGGGGCAAAAGGTCTGAAAATCACCAAACTAACGGAACGAACGTCTTGAAACCTCAAAACTAACATGCTAAACATGAGGGAGAAGTGGATCCAGAAAAAACAACTGCCTCCCCTTAACCCTTTCTCTGCGGGCTTATTTGTGCTATTTAGGGCATATTCAGGCACTCCTGAATGATTAATCAAGCATCTGCATTAAATGATCTGTATTCTGCCGAAAACTAGGCGAAAATAGCTTCAAAATGAGACCAGAACGAGCTTCGTAGGTGGCGGGGTTCACCCGCAGCGTTGCCATAGACATTCGGGAAAACTCGCTAATTATTAGCTCTCGCTCGGTCGGCAACACTGTTGTGAGACATAGTCTCCCTCAGTGAGCGGCTGGCTGCTCTGAGGGTCAGAGGGAGGTCCCTCACGTTCCCGCCCACTGACACTCGATTTCTACGGCTTTTACAGGCTTTTAAAGCCTGGAAATTGCTGTAAATTGCCTATGCGTTCCAGAACATCACCCACAGGGAAAGGGTTAATGACATACCCGGTACTGTATGTTAATGGTGAATTTGATGATGCATAGTCAGAGAAAACCAAAGTCAATAACATAAATAGTAGAGAAAAAATTACATTAAATATTAAGTTTCCCCTTAACCCCTTCTGTACCGGTGATGTACTTTTCATTATATTCGGCCAACTATTAAGCTATTTTGTTCAGCTTAGCAAGGACGTCTACCCATTAAAAGGCTACAGACTATATCAATTAATCCTTTTAGCTACTATAAGTCCTTCATAAGTTTATAAAATTGTCTAAATGTACCTGAAATCATACAAGACGTCGCCGGTACAGAAGGGGTTAATACAGGCAATATACAGTCAAGCAAGTCAATAACAATATATGCAGCTTAAAGTTCTATACAGTATTTATAAAGTGACTTAGTTGGTAAAGACAGTAGTATTGAAATAATCCAGAATGTGATTCTAATTTTATGTTTTATTTTAGAAAATGTATCCTAGAATTTTATTACTCGGGTATATTATTTATGACGACTGTACACCCCAAAATAAACAACGTGATAACTATTGACACAAATCCTCAAAGGTCATGTACGAGTCGGATTTCTTTGGAACCTTTTTGCTTGTACTATATTTGTTGGTCACATTCGAAAATTGGCCAACATTATCCTTGGCTTCAAACCCAAACTCAAAGTCATAGTCAAAGTTTGAAAATGAATCAGCAGTGAGCCAGGACTCCAATGATATCGGTCGTTGTGGATCCAGACTACTAAATGATATCGGTCGCTGAGGATCCAGACTAGTAAATGATATCGGTCGCTGAGGATCCAGATTAGTAAATGATATCGGTCGCTGAGGATCCAGACTACCATCAGTTTGGTCAAAGGAAGGGAATTTGGTTCTTAGCTGATCCTTTCTTTTGTCACATCTATTTAGTCCATTTTGAGATTTACAAAGTGATCGCTGAGAATGGTCTGATTTTCTTAGAGGAGCAATGGATGGATGAGGTATTTTAAAATAGATCTCAAGTTTCTCCCGAGCAGCTTTCAACATTTGGGATGACAGATTACTTTCCTGGGCTACTTTAACGATGGGGGAAGCCGCTCGATCAGAATAACCGTTAACTAGTTCATTAAATGCTGAAGAGTTCATCTCTCCTCTTAGGTGAAGGCCATTCTTGGGCTCTTGATGTAATGTTAATAAATCTAACCTGTGCTCGTCACTACAGAAATTTTTAGTCCTCTTGGAAAGGACAGAGCTCGGAGTCTGATCAAAGAAATTATTGCCCATGACATCATCATTTGGTCTTAACTGGTCATCCGTAGAACTATTACTTGAACATCTTGCATTTCTTCTTCTACGATTTTTACCCTTGACTTTCTGTTTTTGCAATGGCATACTGGTATCTAAAAGTACTACCGGTATGTCATCATCTACATCAATATGGCACTCAGAATGATTAGTTTTAGGGTCAATGTTCTGATCTTTCAGGTACTCACTGTTGCTCGAATCTTCACTCTTCATCTTCGGAGGATCCAAAATCAGCAAGTCTTTTTTAATATCACCGTCACACTCGGTATGTTCTGCTAATGGGTTATTTTCAGTAGAATCGTGATGGCTGCCAATCCTGTTATTTTTCTTACCCAAGCCACCATCTTGCAGCGGCGGTGATTCAGAGATTACAAGGTTCTTTTCTGGGTCGATGTGGCATTCCACATGGGCTGCCAACTCGGACCGACTGACGTACGACATGCGGCAATCTTTACAGCCATAAATCTTACACTTGTGAGGTTCCATATTGTCATAGGTCAAAACATCCCCACATTCCTTACACGCGTACCAAATATCGTGTACATGTTTCAAGTGGTGGTTAAATTTACCCGGGTAGAGAAAATCGTCGCCACACCACTGGCAGATGTACGGGGGCTGGCCACTGTGGTTCACCAGATGGATCTTCACTTTCCATGCTTTATTAAACTGCTTCTGACAGTAAAAACACTCAAATTCTCCTCCATTGTTGTGGAAGGTGAGGTGCATCTTAAGCCGTTTGTCTGACTCAAATACCTTCCGACAGATAGTGCAGACATTTCCTCTTCTGGATAAATGCTCTACTCTCCTATGCTGCTCCAAGTCTCTTTTCTTGCTGAACTCTAAGTCGCAGTCATTACAGGTTAGTTTTATTTTGGTTCTTTTAGCCATCTTTCCCTCGGTCTTGCTGTTCGCTCGCTTAACCATTTGTTACTGTGTGGAAATAATTGATCAAAAAACACAACTTTTAGGTTGGATCCCTAAATATCACAAAGCAGAAGTTTGTCCAAAATATAAAACAGAGTGGCATATATTTTCTTCATCATGGTTGGGAAATGTCATTGCTATAATAACTCAAAGATCTACAATCAAGCATGGGTTGAAAATTGTACAGTACTGTATCTTAAACTTTCAAAAAACAATATTGGGGAGTAATATATATCCAAGCTTACTGTCACGGGTGTATTTTTTGACGTCCAAAAGGAAGCTGAAGCTTACACTCTTCTATCAAATTCTCTTGACAATCTGTGGAATCAAAATACTTCATTAGTTATTACTGTACAGCATAAACAGGATTATAGAATCTGTCAATAGAAATCCCGAATCCTCACAAAATACTTATAATTATTATTTTGTTTTATTTATCATTATTATTATTATTATGAAGAGCTTGTATGAGGGTGCAAAGGCGGCAGTACGTGTGGAGAGTGAGCAGAGCGAGTTCTTTGACCTGAATGTTGGTTTGAAACAGGGGTGTGTGATGTCCCCGTGGTTGTTTACTGTATACAGTACTCGCGGTTGAAAGTGTCGCCGCGGTAATTTCCTCGTAAACCGAAAATAATCGGTAGCAGTAAACCAAGTCACTTCTGAGCCTTCGGATGTCAAAAGCTCAGTGCCCCAAGGAACAGTGCTAGCGCCCCTTCTGTTCCTCATACTAATTTGCGACATAGATACCAACACCAGACACAGTACGGTGTCGTCCTTTGCTGATGACACAAAATTAAGCAAGATAGTAAACACACAAGAGGACACGGGCCGACTGCAGGAAGACATGAATGTAGTGTTCCAGTGGACCAGGGAAAACAACATGCAATTCAATGAGGAAAAATTCCAATTAATACGGTACGGAGATAATAATGGTGTTAAAGAAATTACAAATTACTTAACAGAATCTAACCACATAATAGAACGGAAAGACAGTGTGAAAGACCTTGGGGTATTAATGTCTGAAAATATGGGTTTCAAAGTACATAACCAGGTCAAAGTGGCGGCTGCGAAACGTCTAACGGGTTGGATTCTGCGTACTTTTAAAACACGCGGTGAATTGCCTATGATAACGCTCTTCAAATCTCTAGTGCTACCGCGGCTTGAATACTGTAGCGTATTAACATCCCCATACAAAGCAGGTGAAATAAATGACGTAGAGAGTGTACAAAGAAATTTCACTTCGCATATAAGTTCGATAAAACATCTACACTATTGGGAGCGTTTAAGAGCACTGAATCTGTACTCACTGGAACGTAGAAGAGAACGTTACCTAATAATATACACGTGGAAAATCGCAGAGGGTTTAGTACCAAACCTACATACTCCGATAGTCATGAAATTCAGTGATAGGAGAGGCTGGGAATGCGAAATCCCCCGGATGAATAACAGGGGTGCTATGGGCTCTCTGCGAGAGGGCTGGTTATCACACAGAGGCCCACGTCTCTTCAACAAACTCCCACGGCGAGTAAGAGACATGAGGGACATCTCGTTAGACAACTTCAAGAGAGCCCTAGATGCCGAACTGCAAAAAGTGCCAGACGAGCCCATCCTCGCAAGGGAGCGAGCTGTCGCTTCAAACAGTCTACTGCACCAAATCACCACCCATAACGAGGGGCGCCGCGCTCCTAGGTGCCGCTAGAGGAGCGGCGAACACATCCAAAGGTATCCAAAGGTAAGGTACCCCCCAAGCTGAAAAAACCATACGCACAGAGAACATTGATAAGAAAAGGCAAAAACAAAAATTGTTGATGGGTAACTCACATATTTAATACTTTGATGAAAATCCACGGTTCTTCCTCACCGCCTGTAGACGCCTGGGAACTGACTCAGCACAGTGACGAACGTATTTACCGTCGATATTATCCCAGATATCCTGGATGGCAATTTTGAGACGGGGCACAGACGAGGTGTCATACTTCACTAGCTTGGACTTTATGATGGCCCACAAGTTCTCAATAGGGTTTAAGTCCGGGGAATTCCCTGGCCAAGGGTTGAAGAAGGGCACAATTTTTTTTTTTTTTTTTTTCTATGTGATTGAGGGAGGCAAAAGGCATAACTGCCTATAGCGAGTGCCCCCCCCCCATAGTTGAAAGAGTGACAGGGCCAAAATCAAGGGACGTTCGAGCCAAAATGCCTGGACACACGGAGTTTGAAGCAATTTAAGTCATAGGAAGAGGGAAAGACTGATTCTGGGAGAGAGTTCCAGAGCTCAGCTGTTGAGTAGAAGAAAGTTTGAGAGTAACGTTTCACTCTTGGGTTGGAGAGTTGCACAGAGTAGGGGTGGGATTGAGTTGCAAGACGGGTACCACGTGCCCTACGTAAAGGAGGTGGTATGCACTGGGATAGCTCTGAGGAACACTGATTATTATAGTAGCGATAGAATAGCGAGAGAGATGCAACATTGCGGCGGAGAGAGAGATTGCAGAGAGTTGGTGAGTGGACGGGAGTTAATGATACGAAAGGCCTTCCTTTCAACTTTGTCTAGGAGAGCGGTGTGAGAGGAACCTCCCCACACATGTGAACAATACTCAATACAAGGGCGCACTATGCCCCTGTACAGAGCAAGAAGCTGTGCAGGGGAAAAGAACCCCCTAAGGCGGTTGAGCACACCCAGCTTCTGGGAGGCTGCCTTAGCAAGACTGGTAATATGGTCCTTCCAAATGAGAGCAGAAGAAAAAGAGACACCAAGAATATTGAGAGAAGATGAAGGGTTGATTTTTGTATTGTTGAAGAATAAGGGATAGTCCGCTGGGAGATCCTGACGGGTAGATAGATGGAGAAATTGGGTTTTGGAAGCATTAAAGTTAACAAGGTTTTCTCTGCCCCAATTGGAAATAGTATTTAGATCAGAATTTAAGAGTTCTATGGCTTCATTACGTTTGTCGTTGAGGGATTGCTGGCTGGGGCGTTCTGAAAAACTAATGGAGTAGTGTAAGGTTGAGTCGTCTGCGTATGAATGGATGGGAATTAAGGTACAGTTAAGGAGATCATTTATAAAAATTAGAAAGAGAATAGGAGATAGGACAGAGCCCTGAGGAACACCGGAGTTTATAGGGTGAGGAAGTGAACAATGGCCGTCCACAACCGCGGCTATGGAACGGCCGGAAAGGAAATTAGAGACAAAGGCACAGATGGAGGGATAGAAACCGAAGGAGGGTAGTTTAGAAATTAAAGATTTATGCCAGACTCTATCGAAGGCTTTCGATATGTCTAGTGCAATAGAAAAAGTCTCACCGAAGTCCCGAAAGGAGGATGACCAAGAGTTAGTAAGATATGAAAGAAGATCACCAGTAGAGCGACCCTTAACCTGACAAGCGCGATTTGACAGTAGGTGCTAGGGTAGTTATTTGTGCATTTCTAGCCCTGGATTCTGACAGAATTCGTTATATTTACAATATAAACCATTATTTGTTTTCGGTATGCTTTTATTTTACATATATGATGTATATATGAACCTTCAAGAGTGCTAAAATAAGTGGGAAAAGCATTTGGGTGGTGAAAAACGAAGATATTGGCCACCCGGTCATAATCTCAGGCGAGAGAGAGAGACAGGCAGCCTTCCCCTCTCGCTGTCTGGGAGTCAACTGAGGAGAGCGGGGCGGTGTGTGCCGGTGTCTGGGTGTTGCATAACGATCTTTTATGCAACCCACTTGTGCTACATTATCGCGGGAGAGAAAAATAACCGATAAATGATGATAATAAGAGGAAAAATAGGTGATAATTGAGGAGGGGAGGGAGGGGGGAATAAGGTGGGGAAGGAGGGGAGGGGGGTGGGTGAGATTTACATGGATGAGTACTGGAGGGGAATTATCTCACCTAGAGACAAATTCCTTTGTTTTGATAGGCCCTTTTTTTTTATGGAAGTCTTTTTTTATGGTCCTGCTTCCGTGAGGCCTATCGCGTTCCCTATAGGAAGCCTTCCGTGAGGCCTATCGCGCTTGCCGGGTTAAGGAAGCCATACTGGCGATCTGAGAGCAGATTATGAGAAGAGAAATGCTTAAGAAATTTGGAAGCAAGAATAGTTTCAAAAACTTTAGAAAGACAAGAGATAAGAGCAATTGGACGATAGTTGGAGGGTTGAGAGCGGTCACCCTTCTTTGGGACAGGTTGAATGTGAGCAAACTTCCAGCATGAAGGGAAGACGTTAGAGGATAGACAGAGACGAAAGAGTTTGCCTAGGCAGGGAGTCAGCACGGAAGCACAGTTTTTGAGAACAACAGGAGGAACACCGTCCGGACCGTACGCCTTATTAGTGTTAAGCCCAGAGAGGGTAGAAAGTACATCTTTAGAAGAGATTAGGATATTAGGCATAAGTAAGAGAGAGGAGGGCGGAGAGGGAGGAATAGCACCGGAATCATCCAAGGTGGAGTTTCTAGCAAAAGTTCTAACAGTCGTTCAGGTAACCAATGACACTACGAGCTGTGTGGCAAGGTGCGCCATCTTGCATATAATAATTAGCACGGCACTTTCTCATAGACTCTGGTAAATTATCCTCAAGTAGCTCCATGTAGGAGTTGGCATTCATCCGCACATTTTTGGGTAGAAAAACTAGTTTGCCAACACCGTAGTAACTAAAAGCACCCCACACCATCACACTATCAGGGAATTTTACAGTCTTGCGAGTGTACTTAGGGTTGAAGCGGTCACTGCCTCGCTTGCAGTAGACATACTTCCCGGCATTGTCAGTGACTGTGAATGTACTTTCGTCACTCCACAGTACCTTCCTCCACTGCTCTCCACTCCAACCTTTGTGTTTCTTTGCAAATTGAAGGCGATTACGGCGATGTTGACGGGTAAGCCAGGGCTTGGGCACAGCACGGCAGCGGCGGTACCCTAACTTTTGTCTAAGATAATCCTGGAGCGTACGTATGGCAACATTTGACAGCAGCAGGGGATTATTTTGCTTTATTTGTGTAGCATTAAGGGTTGGATTAGCTTCCAGCTGCCTCTTGATAATATGCAGGGTCCGGGGCCCCAGCAATGTTTTTTTTCCTGGCCTCTTCTTGTGTGTCGGCGTGGTGCCCGGGCCAGCTGCTCGTACCTTCTTCACCCACCGTTGTACAGTACGAACGTTTATTCCCGTATGCGCACTGATTTCTTTGGTTGTTTTATGTTCAATGTGAAGGGCCTTTATAACCTCAATCTGGGATGTGGTTAAATGAGGTTTGGGAGGCATAACACTGGCGGGAGGGTGGGTATAGTACCTCCGGTATGGGCAAGATGGCTGAAAAACTCGGCCCTATCACCGACGTACATCCAGTCGTCACCACGGTCGCCTCTCAACTGATGTGCTTATGCTCCGTCAAGGGGATGCCTGTACCCGGCAGAGTTGCCAGACGTACGATTCGCCACACTCTCGCAATTTTTATGCCTCCAAACATCTGTTACCAGAAATCCCGTGCTTCAAGTGTCGCCGACAATTCCAACCGCGAGTACTGTATATGGATGGAGTCATGAAAGAAATACTATCAAGAGCAGTGGATGTTGGTGTATCACTGAAAAGGGAGGGAATTGAGTGGAAGCTACCTATACTGCTGTTTGTGGATGATACAGTTCTGATGAGTGATAATGAATGGGAGTTGCAGGGTCTGGTAAATGAGTTGGAACAGTGTGCGAAAAACGGAATTTGAAGGTAAATGCGGGGAAGAGCAAGGTTATGGTCTTCGAAAGGGGTGAAGTCATAGAGTGTGAGGTGAAGCTGAACGGTCAGGCTATGGAGATCGTCAACTCTTTTAATTATCTGGGCAGTGTGTTGAGTAAAGATGGGACTATGAATGAAGAAGTGCGGGAGAGGGTACAACAGGGGAAGAGGGTTGTAGGAACGCTAAAAGCAGTACCGGTAACAAGAAATAGGGTGGTCAGTATGGAAGTAAAGAAGTCCTTGCATGACAGTGTGGTAATCCAGACACTGACTTACGGAAGCGAAGCATGGACGTTGGTTGAGAGACTCAGACCAAGAGTGAGAGCAGTGGAAATGAATTACTTAAGGAGTGCGTGCGGAGTTACATGGAGGGATAGACAGACTAATGAGGAAGTAAGAAGGAGGTGTGGTGTGGAAGTAGATGTGCTGGAAAGTGTGAAAAGGAACAACTTGAGATGGTTCGGCCATATGGAACGTATGGAAAGCGAGAGAATGACTAAGAGGGTGTACGAGAGCGAAGTGGAGGGACAGAGAGGGAGAGGTAGACCGAATGAGAGGTGGAAGGATGGAGTGAGGAAGTACATGAACGAAGGCGGTGCTGGTTGGGGGGAGGGGCGTCGACTGACTGTAGATAGATAGATTATTATTATTTTTTGCAGACTTTACTTTTCTCTAGGGAAAAAAAAAAAAAAAAAAAAAACACACAGTACAGTAAGCCTATACAAATCCCAGCTTTCGAATCAAATACGCAAACACCGGATATATAGGATTTAGTAGTACAGTAGTCTCTGGGAATCAACCGTCCTGCTAATACAAGTGTAGCCTACAGTATACCTTACCTTTGAATGTGTTCGCCGCTCCTCTAGCGGCACCAAGGAGCGCGACGCCCCTCGTTATGGGTGGTGATTTGGTGCAGTAGACTGTTTGAAGCGACAGCTCGCTCCCTTACGAGGATGGGCTCGTCTGGCACTTTTTGCAGTTCGACATCTAGGGCTCTCTTGAAGTTGTCTAACGAGATGTCCCTCATGTCTCTTACTCGCCGTGGGAGTTTGTTGAAGAGACGTGGGCCTCTGTGTGATAACCAGCCCTCTCGCAGAGAGCCCATAGCACCCCTGTTATTCATCCGGGGGATTTCGCATTCCCAGCCTCTCCTATCACTGAATTTCATGACCATCGGAGTATGTAGGTTTGGTACTAAACCCTCTGCGATTTTCCACGTGTATATTATTAGGTAACGTTCTCTTCTACGTTCCAGTGAGTACAGATTCAGTGCTCTTAAACGCTCCCAATAGTGTAGATGTTTTATCGAACTTATATGCGAAGTGAAATTTCTTTGTACACTCTCTACGTCATTTGTTTCACCTGCTTTGTATGGGGATGTTAATACGCTACAGTATTCAAGCCGCGGTAGCACTAGAGATTTGAAGAGCGTTATCATAGGCAATTCACCGCGTGTTTTAAAAGTACGCAGAATCCAACCCGTTAGACGTTTCGCAGCCGCCACTTTGACCTGGTTATGTACTTTGAAACCCATATTTTCAGACATTAATACCCCAAGGTCTTTCACACTGTCTTTCCGTTCTATTATGTGGTTAGATTCTGTTAAGTAATTTGTAATTTCTTTAACACCATTATTATCTCCGTACCGTATTAATTGGAATTTTTCCTCATTGAATTGCATGTTGTTTTCCCTGGTCCACTGGAACACTACATTCATGTCTTCCTGCAGTCGGCCCGTGTCCTCTTGTGTGTTTACTATCTTGCTTAATTTTGTGTCATCAGCAAAAGACGACACCGTACTGTGTCTGGTGTTGGTATCTATGTCGCAAATTAGTATGAGGAACAGAAGGGGCGCTAGCACTGTTCCTTGGGGCACTGAGCTTTTGACATCCGAAGGCTCAGAAGTGACTTGGTTTACTGCTACCGATTGTTTTCGGTTTACGAGGAAATTGTATATCCACCGTCCGATTAGCTTATCCTCAACCCATCGTGGAGCCCATGACCAAGCTGTTAGGCCATGGAGATTATTAACCCGTACAGTACCGGTCACGTCCTTTTTACCAGATTCTGGACACTATTAGACGATTATATTCAGCTTAGGAAGGACCTCTAGTTAGAATATGGCTTCAAACTATCTCAACCAACCCCTTTGACTACCACAGATCCTTCCTAAGCTGCTTAATATCGTCTAAATATAGCTAGAATAAAGTATAATACACGTCGCTGGTACTCAAAGGGTTAACCTATTAGTTGTTGTTGTTGTTGTTGTTCCCCAAGCTGCCTGGCCGAACAGCCCCAAGGCCCCGAGCAAGGCCAAGGCCATAACCGAGCGCCCCCACAGAACCCTCCCTGCCGACCACAATAAAGCCTGGGTGACCGAAGCCACTCCATGGCGGGGAGCTGAGGAGGGTGCGGAAACGCCCAGGAAACCAAAGCCCCACCCAGGGCCCTGTGCCCCTCATCAATTATGAAGAGAAAGTTGAGGGGCTAAGGAAAAATGTGACGCTTTGGCTTCCAATCTTGGTAGATTGGGAGGTCAATCCACGGAAGAGACGCCGTCACTTGAGATCTAGAAAATATACAAGTAAAAGGAACAGTCAGAGTAAGCTATGGGTATGGCAGAGATCGCTCAGTTCTCACTCTGATAGACCAGCCCATCACCAGTTATTTTAAAATAGATGATTTCAATAAGTCACAGGGTTTCAATAAGTCACAGGGTTGTGAGGGCCTCAGCCCATCGTGGATCCCACGGTTGATTCTCAACAATACCCCAATCCGAGCAAACTGTTTTTTTTTTTACAATTTTAGTGTTATATTTTAATTGGAAAAGTGGTCAAATCTGAGCCAACCATATTCTTATTTCAATTTTGGGGTTATTGGAGTAATTGGACTCCGAAAAATACCCAAAGGCGAGCCAACTTTTGCCAAAAATTGGCTCGGAATTTCACATTTTGAGGTTGTGTTAGTTTTTTAAGGTAAATGCGGGGAAGAGCAAGGTTATGGTCTTCGAAAGGGGTGAAGTCACAGAGTGTGAGGTGAAGCTGAACGGTCAGGCTATGGAGATCGTCAACTCTTTTAAGTATCTGGGCAGTGTGTTGAGTAAAGATGGGACTATGGATGAAGAAGTGCGGGAGAGGGTACAACAGGGGAAGAGGGTTGTAGGAATGCTAAATGCAGTAACAAGAAATAGGGTGGTCAGTATGGAAGTGAAGAAGTCCTTGCATGACAGTGTGGTAATCCCAACTGACTTACAGAAGCGAAGCATGGACGTTGGTTGAGAGACTCAGACCAAGAGTGAGAGCAGTGGAAATTAATTACTTAAGGAGTGCGTGCGGAGTTACATGGAGGGATAGACAGACTAATGAGGAAGTAAGAAGGAGGTGTGGTGTGGAGGTAGATGTGCTGGAAAGTGTGAAAAGGAACAACTTGAGATGGTTCGGCCATATGGAACGTATGGAAAGCGAGAGAATGACTAAGAGGGTGTATGAGAGCGAGGTGGAGGGAGAGAGAGGGAGAGGTAGACTGAATGAGAGGTGGAAGGATGGAGTGAGGAAGTACATGAACGAAGGCGGTGCTGGTTGGGGGGAGGGGCGTCGACTGACTGGGGACAGAGGTGCATGGGGGCGGTTCGTTCGTGCCCACCCCTTCGGGGATCACGGCGTCAGGCAATAGATAAGATAGATAGTTAGTTTTCTATACAGTATTTCAAATTCAGTTATTTCCATATTACCCCTTTTTATTTAACCACCCACAACCCTGCATTCCCAAACTCTACCCTAGATTGTGGAGTGTCGGAATTACAATTTACAATGAGAATGGCAAAAAAAAACAGCTTTCCTCACTTTCTTACAATGAAATACCGGTACACCATAATACACCTTTAAAATATAAACATAATAATATAAAACCTAAAAAAACAGGAGTAGGCCTAGTTGTTCTGTAGAATTACCTCCAATTTTGCCAATTGCCTTGGGTTTTCGAGAAATCTGGTTTAACCCACCAGACCCGGTTGGGCTCTGAGAAACCCATAACAAATGCACCCGCGGAACCCGGTAGGGCTCTGAGGCACCGGCAGCTTGAAAGCCTGTAAGCTTGGTGTGCGAGGCGTCCGTCCAACGCATGTAAACAATAGCCGGTTGGACCGACGCCGCGCATCTCCGACCACAAGAAGGAGAGGCGTCGCTTGTTCGTGTGTGGGTGGGTGTTATTGTTAAGTAGTGAAAAGTAGTGAAAAGTGGCTGATATCGCCACAAAGTTCTCTCCACGGAAATCGTCATCACAACTGAACCAGTTGACTTAGAGAGCTCTACTCAACGCCATTCTACAGGTACGAAACACATCTACGCTTGAGGATGCGCGGGAATGCGGAAGCAGTCAAAATAACAAAGATACGGTAGCCTAGGCATAGATGTTTTTCAGCCAAAACCCCCGGGTTTCGGGGAAATTATACAATACAATAGCCGGGGCTGGAGGTTTAACCCTCCAGCCCCGGCTATGTATTATATATATATTCCCCGAAACCCGGGTGTTTTGGCCGAAAAACGTCTAGGCTAGGCTACCGTATATTTGTTAATCTGACTGCTTCCCGCATTCCCGCGCATCCCCAAGCGTAGCTGTGTTATTTACCTGTAGAATGGCATTAAGTAGAGCTCTCTAAGTCAAGTGGTTGATTTGTGATGATGATTTCATTGGAGATAACTTTATGGCAAAAACAGCCACTTTACACTACTTTTCGATACTTAACAACAACATACAGGCACACACGAACAAGCGACGCTCTCCTTCTTGTGGCCGGAGATGCGGGGCGTCGGTCCAGCCGGCTGTTGTTTACATGCGTCGGACCGACGCCTCGCACACGAAGCTCACAGGCTTTCAACCACTGGGTGTTCAAGAGCCCTTCCGGGTACCTGTTTTATGCTTTTTTATGGGCGTTCAAGAGCCCTTCCGTGTTGTAGGGGTTAATGGGTTTGTAATTCGGGAAAACCCGAGCCAAATTTAAAAAAATAGGTGTGAAGGATGTAGTATCCGGGCGTATCGCCAGCTTTGTTTACATCACTGGAACGCTTGCGGTTACGTTCCCATCTATGTTGACTGTTTTTTTCTGTTGTTTGTCCCCTGCTGGTAATACATATGATGATGACAGTAAGTCATGGGGGGGTCCTTCAACCTATTATTGTATCCCACAGCAGTCAAAATAGACGGGAACGTTATCACGAGCATATGAGTAAAGTAAACAAAGTCGGCGATATGCCCCAATACTACATCTATACTAAATAGGTTACAGTACATACACAAATTTAAAGACCGAATGCTCCACACAAAACGCAGTTCTGGTCTCGCATCCTAATGGCGGCATTCCAGGCAACCCTGTTAAGAGCTGCCTCACTTGTCAGGTTCTTTGATTTAAGACCAGACAGCAAAGTCCGATCCCATTTCTTTCTTGGTGCAGCTCCCTCCACATTCATGGACTTGCATCTTTTCACCCAACTTTGTTCATCCATCCTCTCCACATGTCCAAACCATCCAAACCTGCTAGTACACATCACATTACTGATACTCTTGATACCTAACCTTCTCCTTTGCTCCTCACAGTACCTCACTTGATATCCTATCTTGCAGTTTGGCACCACACATCCATCTCACCATTCTCATCTCATTGTGTTCCATTCTGTTGATATCATCCGCTTTGACAAGCCACATTTCTTCAAGGGAAGAGGGAGTCTTCTCATGGTGAGTAGTGGCAAAAGTTCTCTAAACTTTCCCCAGCCGCATCTTATTCAGGCTATAGTGGTGGCCTCAGCACCACCACCGGCAGAGATAGTATCACCCAAGTAGCAAAACTTGTCCACCATCTCCAGTGTCTCGTTGCCAAAGTTGACACTCTCGAGCCGGTCATTGAATACCAGCTCGCCTTTGCATAATATGCATACATTTGAATGGGATAAGGAACAGCTTAGTATCGAAAAAACAATATCTGGACCCCCTCCTTTGATAGCACCAGCTGTAGTGAGCGACGCAATAAAAAAATTAAGGACGGTAAAGCTCCAGGTTGCTCTGACATTGTTGCTGAGATGATAAAAGCCTCAGGGGAGACTGGTGTCAATTTAGTCACTGAGTTGATAAACACCATTATTAAAGATGAGAAAATCCCAGAGGATTGGCTCAAAAGTGTAATAGTAAATATATACAAAGGAAAAGGGGATGAGCTAGATAAAGGAAATTATAGGGGCCTGAAAATGCTTGACCAAATCATGAAGGTCTGTGAGAGTCTTTGAGGGTTTGATCAGGCAAAGCATCTCCATTGATGATATGCAGTTTGGGTTTATGCCAGGACGGGGTACAACCAATGCTATCTTCATAGTCAGGCAGATATAGGAAAGATACTTACTAAAAGGCAGGGATTTTTACTTTGTGTTTGTAGACCTGGAGAAGGCCTTTGATAGGGTGCCTAGAGATGTTGTGCAGTGGGCTATGAGGAAACTTGGTGTGGAAGAGTGGCTGGTGCGTGTGATAATGATGAAGTATGAGGATTCGCGATGTGCGGTGAGGGTGAAGGGTGTACTGAGTGATGAGTTCGCAGTCCGTGTTGCAGTCCATCAGGGTTCAGTGTTAAGCCCCTCCTCTTTATTATGGTCTTGGAGGCACTGTCTAGAGTTTTTAGAGGCGGACACCCGTTGGAACTGTTTTATGCAGACTAATCAGTCCTAATAGCTGACAGTATGCAAGATGCTGAAGCCAAATTCAGAGAATGGAGAGAGGGCATGGCGAGCAAGGGTTTAAGAGTCAATATTAACAAAACCAAGGTTATGCATTGTAGATTGAGACGAGGCAATGTGGAAAAGAGCGGTGCATACCCATGTGCAGTGTGTGGAAAGGGTGTGGGCGTTAAGTCAATTTAATGTAGCATCTGTCAATGTTGGGTACACCATGGGAGTAAGCGCTGTAGTAGAATAAAGGGACCCCTGCCGAAGGATAAGTCAGAAATAGAGAAATATGAGTGCGTAGTGTGCAAAGGCGAGCTTGTGTTAAGTGATGATCCTGTGGCTGTGAATTTTGGAAATGAGTCATTGGAGCTGGTGAACAAGTTTTGTTACCTAGAAGATACCATCTCTGCCGGAGGCGGGGCTGAGGCTGCCACTGTTGCTAGAATTAGGTGTGGCTGGGGGAAGTTCAGAGAACTGCTGCCAATCCTGACCATGAAAAGAATGCCTCTCCCCCTGAAGGGAAAGGTGTATGCCTCATGTTTTAGAAGTGCAATGACGTATGCCTCAGAAACATGGGCCGTTAAAGTAGAGGATGTCAACAGAATGGAACGTAATGAGATGAGAATGGTGAGATGGATGTGTGGGGCCAGGCTACAGGATAGAATAACAAATGTTGAGCTGAGGAGACATTTAGGTATATAGAGTATTAGCGAGGTGATGCATACAAGTAGACTGGGATGGTATGGACATGTGGAGAGAATGGATGAACAAAATTGGGTGAAAAAATGCAGGTCTGTGATTGTGGAGGGAGCTGCACCAAGGGGTGGACCGAGGAAGACCTGGGATCGGATTATACGTGCCAATCTCAAATCCAAGAACTTGACAAGTGAAGCAGCCCTTAACAGGGTTGCCTGGAACGCCGCCATTAGGACAAGAGACTGAAACTGCACATATGTGTGGAACACTCGGTCTTAAAATTTTATGTATGTATTATATGACTCTACATTACACTATTCAACTATCTATCTATCTATTGCCCGACGCCGTGATCCCCTACCTACCTAAGATCACCTAAGGTTGCGTTCGCCACTCTCCTAGCAGCACCGAGGAGCGCGTCGCCCCTCGTTGTGGGTTGTTTTTTGATGCAGCAGGCTGTTTGAAGAGACAGCCCGCTCCCTTGCGAAGATGGGCTCGTCTGGCACTTTTTGCAGTCGACATCGAGGGCTCTCTTGAAGTTGTCTAAAGAGACGCCCCTCATGTCTCTTACTTGCCGTGGGAGTTTGTTGAAGAGACGTGGGCCTCTGTGTGATAACCAGCCCTCTCGCAGAGAGCCCATAGCACCCCTGTTATTCATCCGGGGGATATTGCATTCCCAGCCTCTCCTATCACTGAATTTCATGACTATCGGAGTAAGCTATGTAGGTTTGGTACTAAACCCTCTACGATTTTCTACGTGTATATTATTAGGTAACGTTCTCTTCTACGTTCCAGCGAGTACAGTTTCAGTGCTCTTAAACGATCCCAAAAGTGTAGCTGTTTTACCGAACTTATATGCGAAGTGAAATTTCTTTGTACACTCTCTAAGTCATTTATTTCACATGCTTTGTATGGGGATGTTAATACGCTACAGTATTCAAGCCGCGGTAGCACTAGTGATTTTAAGAGTGTTATCATAGGTAATTCACCGCGTGTTTTAAATGTACGCAGAATCCAACCCGTTAAACGTTTCGCAGCCGCAACTTTGACCTGGTTATGTTCTTTGAAACACATATTTTCAGACATTAACACCCCAAGGTCTTTCACACTGTCTTTCCGTTCTATTATGTGGTTAGATTCTGTTAGGTAGTTTGTTTTCTCTTTTAACGACATTATTATCTCCGTACCTTATTAATTGGAATTTTTCTTCATTGAATTGCATGTTGTTTTCCCTGGTCCACTGGAACACTACATTTATGTCTTCCTGTAGCTGGCCCGTGTCCTCTTGTGTGTTTACTATCTTGCTTAGTTTTGTGACCTTCCGCAAAAGACGACACCGTACTGTGTCTTGTGTTGGTATCTATGTCGCAAATTAGAATGAGGAACAGAAGGGGCGCTAGCACTGTTCCTTGGGGCACTGAGCTTTTGACATCCGAAGGTTCAGATGTGACTTGGTTTACTGCTACTGATTGTTTCCGGTTTACGAGGAAATTATATATCCACCGTCTGATTTTCCCCGTTATACCTTTTGCTTTTAGTTTGTGGGCTATTATACCATGGTCACATTTATCAAATGCCTTAGCAAAATCGGTGTAGATGACATCAACGTTTTTCTTTTCTTCTAGCGCTTTAAGAATTTTGTCATAATGTTCCAAAAGTTGTGAGAGACATGATCTTCCCGCTCTAAATCCATGTTGACCGGTGTTGTGTAGTTCATTTGCCTCCATGAATGCTGAGATTTTGCTTCGCAGGACTCGCTCGAAAACTTTAATGATGTGGGAGGTTAGAGCTACCGGGCGGTAGTTTTTTGGTAGTGCTTTACTCCCTCCTTTATGCAGTGGGTCAATTATTGCGTTTTTTAAGCTATCTGGTATTTCACCAGTGTCTAGACTAATTCTCCACATTATAGCCAGGGGTTTTGAGAGGTTTTCCTTACATTTCTTCATTAGGATCGAGTTCCAGGAGTCCGGGCCTGGTACCGAGTGGGATGGCATGTTGGAAATGGCCTCTTCTATGTCTTTTGGACTGAAATCAATATCCAGCATCTGGGGGGTTTCCGTGAGGGAGGTTTCCATGAAAAATATATTTTGGTCTCTGATGGCTTTTGTTTCATCCGGTTCACTGAAGGCCATTTCATACTGCCAGCATAAGAGTTCGCTCATTTCCTTTTTGTCCCCTGTGAATGAACCATCCCCTTTGCTTAAGTGGGCCGATGTTTGATGCTGATTTAGCCTTTTGTTTGGTATATGAAAAGAAGTATTTGGAATTTTCCTTTATACCTGCAATAGCTTTCCTCTCTTCTTCCATATGTTGTAGTTCATGTGATATTCTTAGTCTTTGTTCAATTTCCACAATTTCTCTATCTATTTTGGTCTTTTGTCTATCCTGTAGATTTTGATTTGTGTGCCTTTGTGCGAGTAATTTTCTTCTTCTGTACAGCTTCCTTCTCCCCCCGAAGGGGTGGCCACGAACGAACCGCCCCCATGCACCTCTGTCCCCAGTCAGTCGATGCCCCTCCTCCCAACCAGCACCGCCTTCATCCATATACAGTGTTACGTTCTGGGATATATAAACACTGGGCTCTTTCTATTGGACTAGGTATGCGGCAACAAGCAACAACGGAAAACGCTAGATCCAACCCTTATCTATAAACCCAGGCAACAAACCACCCTAAACCGTCAAGAGTCCTGCCTGGACAACGAGGTATCCTATGACTCGGTTACAGGGTGCACGCACTATAGACTGCTGATAGTCAAGCAGGCTATATAAAAGATCACACAATTAAGTTGACTTAAAGCTTCAAGGAAAAGATAGATAACAGAATTAAATTGCAGAAACAATTTAATAACAAACTAGAAGAAAGTACATTTAACGTTACGTTAATTAATACAACTAATCACCCCTGCGTGAAAGAAGGTGAAAGCAAACAGTCCTCAAAACATCGTACAGGTAGACAAGATGCGGGTTTCTAAACTGCATGCGGCTACTGTAGGATCTGATGCTTAGCAAAGAAAGTACGTTACGGATTTAGAGAACTCTTAACTCATAAGCAGGAATAAATACTAGTGATAGGACATACAGTGTATAATGGCATAGGTATAATTAAATAAAGGGAGCAACTCGCAACATAACCACATACAGGTGTGCTTCTCACTCTTAGTCAGGCAAGCCTGCTCGGACAGAGTCTCTAAGCCACACCCTGACTCACAATGCTCACAAAAACGGTAAACTGTGGCACAATAACAAGCATACAGAGATAATAAACCCCTAGCTGTTAATCTGCCAGGTGGCAGAGGTCTAGCCGGAAGGATATAGGCTTCGGATACCCGGGCTGAGCCACCTGCTCTAGCCTAGGGACGTTCCCAGGTCTGTGCGCCAAATTACTCTAATTGAAAGGGTGCTCTCTTGAGAGACTCAGATCGCAAGTATCCGACTCTCTCCTGGCGACCCTAAAACAAAAGCAAGACGTGCTAGCGCAGTGCTGAGTGGACTAGGCAATGGCCCTCACACAACACAACGCTAGACACACAGGGACACAGACAAGAAAATGCCCCCAGACTCCCACGGGTATCCTAGTAAAGTCGTGCGGGTCCACGGGACTCGCACCAGCAGACTTTACTTAAAGGATCGCAAAAAGCCTCCCCTCCGGTCTAGCCCCTGCTAACCTGACACAAGAACACACTAGCAAGCATGAAACCACCAAATATGAGACAACAAAAAAGCTTCCTAGGTCTCATTAACAATTACATCCCTGCATAAGGCCCAAAATCCTATCTAGTTATCTGAGAGCTCGTCGTTAATACAATAATAGATATAAGGTCTATCAAGGGGATGGGATAATTAAATAGATTGGTGAAGTAGTGGAAAGAAGGTATACAAAGTAAGAGAGAATGTTTCTAAGTGGGGTTGAGAGGGATAGATATCAAGGGGGTCCGAAGGGTACGACAATGAGGTGAGCTCTGAGTCTTGAATCTGTCTGGACCCCCCCCCTCCCCCCCCCCTAGGCATGCAGAATACATCCCAGGCTTGGCAACACTCAACACAGTTGCCTGGTCAAAATCCTCTACCCCGTGCGTGAGTCGAAACTAAGCCTAACGTTGCAATCAAATGCATGTGGCAGCGCTTCAGGCTCGTCCCAAGCTGGTCTCTCCGCGCGAAGCAACGTCCCAAGCCGGTCTCTCTCTCCCGCTCGTCTCTTCCCGCTCTCACTAGACTTCCATCTTATATATTATAATGAAACAATCAACTATCGAGAATAAAATATACTAAGATGCGTTGGTTAAGAATAAGGGCAGCTTCAAGCTGTGAAACAACATAAGAATATCCCAGACATTAGTTACATTGTCGTAGGATATATACTAAGGGAAAGCCTGCCGGCCGGCTACCACCAGCCGGTTTCTAAACGGCTGGGCAGCCGACGCGCGCGCATGACCGCACGTGGTTACTATGCAGAAGCGTCACAACAGGTACTTCCTCACTTCATCCTTCCACCTCTCTTTCGGTTTACCTCTCCCTCTCTGTCCTTTCACCTCGCTCTCGTAGCCTACACCCTCTTAGTCATTCTCTCGTTTCCCATACGTTCCATATGGCCGAACCATCTCAAGGTATTCCTTTTTACATTTTCCAGCACATCTACCTCCACACCACACCTCCTTCTTACTTCCTCATTCGTCTGTCTATCCCTCCATGTAATTCCGCACGCACTTCTCAAGTAACTCATTTCCACTCCTTCAACTAGCCTTCCACAAAATTATTCACAGCAGGAACTCCAAAACTCACGTAGGGATGTCATAAAACACATATCTTCTGATCTCTCTACTATCTCTAATTAGGTAAGAAAAAACCTTGTTACAGTACTTTCAATGCTTCCAAAACTCAATTTCTCCATTTGTCTACTCATCGCTCCCTTCCAGAAAACTATGACCTACTCTTCAGCAACATACAAATTAACCCTTGATCTTCTCTTAATATTCTTGGTGTCTCTTTTTCTTCTGATCTCTCTTAGAAAGATCATATTACCACTCTTGCTAAAACAGCTTCCCAGAAGCTGGGTGTGCTCAACCACCTCCGGGGGTTCTTTACCCCTGCGCAGCTTCTTGCTTTGTACAGGGGCACAGTGCGTCCATATATTGAGTATTGTTCACATGTGTGGGAAGGATCCTCTCTCACAGCACTTCTAAACAAAGTAGAAAAGAAAGCCTTCTGTCTCATTAACTCACGTCCACTCACCAATTCTCTGCAGTCTCTCTCTCTTCGCCGCAATGTTGCATCTCTTTCACTATTCTACTGCTATTACAATAATCAGTGTTCCTCAGAGCTCTCTCAGTGTATACCACCCCCTCTTCTTAGAGCACATAGCACCCGACTTACCTTACCTTTACCTTTGGATGTGTTCGCCGCTCTTCTAGCGGCACCAAGGAGCGCGACGCCCCTCGTTATGGGTGGTGATTTGGTGCAGTAGACTGTTTGAAGCGACAGCTCGCTCCCTTGCGAGGATGGGCTCGTCTGGCACTTTTTGCAGTTCGACATCTAGGGCTCTCTTGAAGTTGTCTAACGAGATGTTCCTCATGTCTCTTACTCGCCGTGGGAGTTTGTTGAAGAGACGTGGGCCTCTGTGTGATAACAGCCCTCTCGCAGAGAGCCCATAGCACCCCTGTTATTCATCCGGGGGATTTCGCATTCCCAGCCTCTCCTATCACTGAATTTCATGACCATCGGAGTATGTAGGTTTGGTACTAAACCCTCTGCGATTTTCCACGTGTATATTATTAGGTAACGTTCTCTTAACCCTCTCACCACGGAAGGGCTCTTGAACGCCCATAAAAAAGCATATAACAGGTACCCGGATGGTATCTTGAACGCCCAGTGGTTGAAAGCCTGTGAGCTTCGTGTGCGAGGCGTCGGTCCGACGCATGTAAACAACAGCCGGCTGGACCGTCGCCCCGCATCTCCGGCCACAAGAAGGAGAGCGTCGCTTGTTCGTGTGTGCCTGTATGTTGTTGTTAAGTATCGAAAAGTGGTGTAAAGTGGCTGTTTTGGCCATAAAGTTATCTCCAATGAAATCATCATCACAGCTCAACCAGTTGACTTAGAGAGCTCTACTTAATGCCATTCTACAGGTAAATAACACAGCTACGCTTGGGGATGTGCGGGAATGCGGGAAGCAGTCTGATTAACGAATATACGGTAGCCTAGCCTAGACGTTTTTCGGCCAAAACACCCGGGTTTCGAGGAATATATATACTGTATAATACATAGCCGGGGCTGGAGGGTTAATATACACGTGGAAAATCGCAGAGGGTTTAGTACCAAACCTACATACTCCGATAGTCATGAAATTCAGTGATAGGAGAGGCTGGGAATGCGAAATCCCCCGGATGAATAACAGGGATGCTATGGGCTCTCTGCGAGAGGGCTGGTTATCACACAGAGGCCCACGTCTCTTCAACAAACTCCCACGGCGAGTAAGAGACATGAGGGACATCTCGTTAGACAACTTCAAGAGAGCCCTAGATGTCGAACTGCAAAAAGTGCCAGATGAGCCCATCCTCGCAAGGGAGCGAGCTGTCGCTTCAAACAGTCTACTGCACCAAATCACCACCCATAACGAGGGGCATCGCGCTCCTTGGTGCCGCTAGAGGAGCGGCGAACACATCCAAAGGTATCCAAAGGTAAGGTAAGAGTGAAACGTTATTCTCAATCTTTCTTCTATTCAACAGCTGAGCTCTGGAACTCTCTCCCAGAATCAGTCTTTCCATCTTCCTATGACTTAAATTGCTTCAAACTCCGTGTATCCAGGCATTTTGGCTCTGACACTCTTTCAACTCTGGGGGAGGCACTCGCCGCGGGAAGTTCTGCCTTTTGTCTCCCTCACTCACATAGAAAAACAAAAATACAAATTTCTCAATTTCGGACTTCTTCCTTGGTAGAGCTCCCTTTATTCTAGTGCAGCGCTTCTTCCCGTGATGTACCCAGCTGCGGCAGACACTACACTGTATTGAGTTCGCGCCCACCCCTTTTCTGCATACTGCGCATGGGTATGCACCACTTTTTTCTACCTTTCCTAGCACTAAACCACTGTGTAAAACCTTGGTTTATATTTATGTTAACTCTTAACCCTTTACTTGCCATGCTCTCTCTCTCTATCTTCTGAACTTTGCCTCAGCATCTCGCACACTATACATACCCGGTATATAACATTTTAAGACTGAGTGCTCCACACATACGTGCAGTTTCAGTCTCTTGTCCTAATGGCGGCATTCCAGGCAACCCTGTTAAGGGTTGCTTCACTTGTCAAGTTTTTGGATTTGAGATCGGCGCGTATAGTCCGATCCCAGTTCTTCCTCGGTTCACCCCTTGGTGCAGCTCCCTCCACAATCACAGACCTGCATCTTTTCACCCAATTTTGTTCATCCATTCTCTCCACATGCCCATACCATCCCAGTCTACTTGTACACATCTCCTCCCTAATACTCTTTATACTGTACCTGAACGTCTCCTCAGCTCATCATTTGTTATTCTATCCTGCAGCTTGGCCCCACACATCTATCTCACCATTCTCATCTCATTACGTTCCATTCTGTTGACATCCTCTACTTTAACGGCCCATGTTTCTGAGGCATACGTCATTGCACTTCTAAAACATGAGGCATACACCTTTCCCTTCATGGGGAGAGGTATTCTTTTCATGGTCAGAATTGGCAGCAGTTCTCTGAACTTCCCCCAGCCACATCTAATTCTAGCGACAGTGGCAGCCTCGGCCCCACCACCGGCAGAGATGGTATCTCCTAGGTAACAAAACTTGTCCACGCACTCAAATTTCTCGATTTCTGACTTATCCTTCGGCAGGGGTCCTTTTATTCTACTACAGCGCTTACTCCCATGGTGCACCCAACATCGACAGATGCTACACCGAATCGAGTTAGCGCCCACACCCTTTCCACACACTGCACATGGGTATGCACAGCTCTTCTCCACATTGCCTCGTCTCAATCTACAATGCATAACCTTGGTTTTATCTGCGATAAGTACTAGGTCATCTGCGTACAGTATAGCAGTTCTCAGGAGAGCTCAATTCTGAAATCACTAGACAGTGCCTCCAGAACCATAACAAAGAGGAGAGGGCTTAACACAGAGCTGGTGGACTCCGACGCGAACTGTAAACTCCTCACTCGGTACCCCTTTCACTCTTATTGCCGTTCGTGAATCTTCGTACATCTTCATTATCACACGCACCATCCACTCCTCTATGCCAAGTTTTCTCATAGCCCACTGCACAACTTCTCTGGGCACCCTATCAAAGGCCTTCTCCAGGTCTACAAACACAAGATACAGATCCCTATCTTTCCTGCAGCTGCCTGACTATGAAGATAGCGTCGAATGTGCCACGTCTTGGCATGAAACCGAACTGCATATCGTCGATCGAAATGCTTTCCCTTATCATTCCTTCAAAGACTCTCTCACAGACTATCATGACTTGGTCAAATATTTTCAGGCCTCTATAATTTCCCCTATCCAATGAGTCCCCCTTGACCTTATATACGGTATGTTTACTAATACATTTTTGTGCCATTCATCAGGGATTACTTCCTCTCTAATGATGGAGTTAATTAGCTCTGTGACCAAACTCACTCCTATATCACCTGAGGCTTTAATCATCTCAGCTACAATGCCAGATCATCCTGCAGCTTTTCCGTCCTTCATTATATTTATTGCACTGCTTACAACAGCTGGCACTATCAAAAGGGGGGAGGGAGGGGGGCTTTTCATTACTCAGCTCTCTATTCCACGCAAATTCCACGTTGAGTAATCTTTCGTAGTGTAGCCTACCTTCTAAGTATCTCTTAATTTCTTTGTCAGCATAAAAAACAAGTGTCTCACTATCATTCCTGACACACTGTTCTCCTCCAACATCTCTACTGTCATCCTTAACTCGCCAAGCTAAATTGAAGATCCCATTGGGATTTTATACATTAGGCCTTGGTCTATGGTCTATGACCAGGTCCTGTATGATTTTCTTTGCCTTGTATATATCTTTTTTTTGCAGTTCGCTTAGCCGCCAGATATTCCTCCCTGCTGCCTCCTTTCTTCCATGCTTTGAAATATCTTCTTTTCTCCTTTATTAAATTTTCAACCTCGTCATTCCACCACCAGGAAGTCTTATGCCTGGGGGGGTCCCTAGTTTTGCCATAGACTTTGTCAGTGGCGGCAAGAAGGCTACATTCAAGGAAGTTCCATTGGCTATTTACATCATTTGACTTAGCGCCCTTATCTTAGTTTCTTACAGTAGATCCTCTGGAAAAAGGCAAACTAGGCCTATGTATCCAGCTCAGTGCCAGTACTTGCACTGCTGCGGTCGTTCACGGTGTTGGCGGCGGCGGTAGCAGACGTAACATTTTTACTATTCTGTATTTTTGCTTTATAATCAAACTTCAAATCTTGTCTTCCCCATGCTTTATCAAGATTACTTTCAAACTTCCTTATTGATTCGGAATCGACTACATACTGGGGCAGTGCGTTCCACTCATTATTACTATCCATTTCCTCCAGTTCGCTGCAAAACCTATCCTTGTATTCAGATTTATTCAGCAGCCATACTTTCCTTTTGGGCATGTACCGGTATACCCGGTACTTTATTTTGCACAAGATCTCGCCTTAAGCTCAGGTCACAGACTAGGAACTTATGTTGGGAGTACAGTACTGGGCAAGAATGTTAAGTGCGGGCGTACCGCCACCCTTGTTTACACTATGCGGAGCGGTAGTGGACGCTTGCCGCCATGTTTCCGTCTATTTTGACTGCCTTTCGATACAATAATATGTTGAGGGGGCATTCACATATTGTCATCATCATATATATTGCCAGCAGGGGGCATATAACCGAAAAAATTGCCATTAAAATAGACGCAAACTTAACTATGGCGATCGACAAATGTAAACATGACGGCGGCGGTGGTGGCGGTGACGTCGGACGTTCGCTATCATGTTCCCGTCTATTTTTAATGCCATTGGATACAGTAATATGTTGAGGGGGGGCTTTGCCACCCCTCACCCCTCCATGACATATTGTCATCGTCATATATATTGTCAGGCAGGGGGCAAATAACCAAAAAAAATAGACGCGAAGTTCACCGCGGCGATCGCCCTATGTAAACATGACGAAAACTACATCCATCCCCAGTACTGTCTTTTTCGACTCTTGAAACTCGCAAAAATCAGAGCCAACTTTTGCCAAAAATTGGCTCGGGTTTTCAATAGGCGGGATGGATATAGACTCCGGGCGTACGGTCTTCATGTTTAAATAGGGCGATCGCCGCGGTTAACTTCGCGTCTATTTTGACGGCGAATAATTTGGTTAATTGCCCCCTGCTGGCAATATATATGATGATGACTATATGTCATGGGGGGGGGGGGGGCAAAGCCCCCCTCAACATATTATTGCATCCAATGGCATTCAAAATATACGGGAACATGATTGCATAGGTCCGACGCCTCCCCCGCCGTCATGTTTACATTTGTCGATCGCCGTGGTTAAGTTCGTGTCTATTTTGACGGCAATTTTTTCGGTAATTTGCCCTCTGCTGGCAATATATATGATGATGACAATATGTCATGGGGGGTTGAGGGGGGGGGGGCCTCAACATATCATTGTATCCAAAGGCAGTCAAAATAGACGGGAACATGATAGCAAAGGTCTGACGCCACTACGCGTAGTGTAAACAAGGCTGGCGGTACGCCCGCACTTAACATTCTTGCCCAATAGGCTACATATTGTTTTATGGGTTTACAATTTGGGAAAATTTGAAATTAAGTTACGGTACTGTCTTTTTCGACTCATAAAACTTGCAAAAGTCAGAGCCAACTTTTGCCATAACTTGGCTCAAGTTTTTTAAATCTTGGGATTTTTGGACTATCAATAACCTTAAAACCTGAGCCAAGTTTGGAAAGGGTGTAGTATCCAGGCGTATGGTCCTCCTTTTTAGGTAGGCTAAGTTGTATGCTCGCGGTTACGTTCCCGTATATTTTGACTGTTTTTTATGGTAAGAATTGTGGGGAAGGATGTACTGTAGTATCCGGGCGTACAGTCGTCGTGTTTACATCTATAGGTCGTGCGCTCGCGGTTACGTTTCAGTCTATTTTTACTGTTTTTTCTGTAATTTGCCCCTGCTGGCAATATATATGATGACGACAATAAGTCATGAAGGTGGGCATAGCCCCCCTCAACCTATGTATCCCACGTCAGTCAAAATAGACGGGAATGTGATCGCGAGCAAACGAGTAATGTAAACAAAGCTGGCGATACTACAGTACTGTACATCCATACCCCAAGTTTTGGTAAAATACGCTATTATCGCCATTTTATGCATTTAACCCTTCATTTTCCCTGATCTTCATAGCCCAACCCATTATCGGGCGGCATGTCTTAAAATCGTTGGATAATAAGATTAGGCGATAACGTTTTGGCAAGAATGTAGAGTTCGGGCGTACCGCCGTAACCGCCCGCCTTGTTTACACTACGTGGAGCGGCGGCGGACGCTTGCCATCATGTTCCCGTCTATTTTGACTGCGGCTGGATACAATAATATGTTGAGGGGGGCACAGCCCCCTCCATGACATATTGTCATCATCATATATATTGCCAGCATGGGGCAAATAACCGAGAGAAAAAAATCGCCGTCAAAATAGACGCGAACTTAACCGAGGTGATCGACATATATAAACATGACGACCGTACGCCAGGACACTAAATACAGTACAGTACATCCCAAATAAAAATGACATTAAAATAAAAAAATTCCTTATAGCCTAATTCTCCCTATCAACAGTGATAAAACTCTAATTAGGCCATCTACTGGCAAAATACTGTACATGGTGATTTCCAAAGTGCACCGTGGGGTAATTTCGTAAAAAAAAAAAAAAAAAAAAAAAGAAGGATGTAGGGTAGTATCCAGGGACTGAGCATAGACCTACAGTAGTCATGTTTACATAGGTCGTGCGCTCGCAGTTAAGTTTCCGTCTATTTTAACGGTTATTTTTTGTTATTTGCCCCCTTCTGGCAATATACTGTATATTCTACAGTTTCTTACAGTAGATCCTCTGGAAAAAGGCAAACTATGCCTGTGTATCCAGCTCAGTACCAGTACTTGCACTGCTGCGGTCGTTCACGGTGTTGGCGGCGGCGGTAGCAGACGCAACATTTTTACTATTCTGTATTTTTGTTTTATAATCAAACTTCAAATCTTGTCTTCCCCATGCTTTATCAAGATTACTTTCAAACTCCCTTATTGATTCGGAATCGACTACATACTGGGGCAGTGCGTTCCACTCATTTACCACTCTATCACAAAATGAGTTCTTCGCCTTCTCAAGCCTATTTCTTTCTTTGTAAATTTTCTTAGAGTGTCCTCTCGTTCTTGTTCCCTCCCGCATCAAGAAGATACCTTCACACACATCCTCATCGTACTTTCCTGACACTATCTTAAAAGTCTCTATCATATCCCCTCTCTTTCTCCTATATGCCAGTGTCGGAAGTCCCAGTGTCCTCAACCTCTGCTCATAGCCCGCGTTCTTCAACGTTGGTACCAGCTTGCTAGCTCTTCTCTGCACTTTCTCCACTGCTTCTATATCCTTTACCATATATGGAGCCCACACCTGGTTTGCATATTCCAGGTGTGGCCTAACCAGCGCTGTATATAGATTCCTGAAGATTTCTTCGTCAAGTGACACAAATGTCCTCCTTATCAGCCCTACAATTCTATTGGCTTTGTTTATCTTTTCCGCTAAATGTTCTGAGAAATTTAACTTATTATCTATCACTACTCCTATATCCTTTTCTGCACTCACTTCCTCCATCGCTTTATACATACTGTATCCTACCTTGTCTATCTTGCTGGTCCCAATCCGCATGTACTTGCATTTTTTTGGATGAAAAGGCATTAACCAATGCTCAGACCATCCCTTCATGCCCTCCACATCTCCTTGAAGCAAACCCATATCTTCCTTACTCCTCACTCTTCTATACAGTTTAGTGTCATCCGCATACAGGTATACCTCACTTCCATTAGTTATAACTTCAGGCAAGTCGTTGATAAATATAACGAACAGCAGTGGTCCCAACACAGATCCCTGAGGTACCCCACTTGTAATTTCCCTCCACCCCGAGCCTATTCCATTCACCAATACCCTCTGTCTCCGATCTTTCAGGAAGGCTTCTATCCATTTCACACATTTCTCCCCTATATTATAGCTTCTAACTTTCTCTATTAACCTTTTATGTGGGACCTTATCGAAGGCTTTCATAAAATCGCAATATACCACGTCTATTACATCACCATCTTCTAGAATTTGCATCCAATCATCTACCACCTTAATTAGCTGTAGTACCGTCGACCTCCCCGGCAAGAATCCGAACTGTCTCCCACTGAGAAGTTGGTTTGACTTCATATGATCCATTATTCCTTCTCTAATTACCGTTTCCATTAGTTTACACACAACACTTGTCAAACTGACTGGTCTATAATTCCCTGGGTCATTTCTCTTTCCCTTCTTAAATATAGCTGTTATGTTCGCCTCTCTCCAGTCCATCAGAGATGACAATAAGTCATGGGGGGGTGAGAGGGGTCAAAGCTTGAAAGCCCCCCTCAACCCATTATTGTATGTATACAAGGCAGGCAGTACAGTACACCCGAATATTATATTCTTGCCAAATAAAAAGTCAAATTAGGCTAGACAAAAACGTAACAGTAAATATTATCGATCCGCAACAGTCAACACAGTAGGTAGGTCTAAACATTTATTTTCAATGGCACGTGAATATTCATAATTTTTCCAAGCTAGGCCTATTCATAGACCTATAGGCTACAGTAGGTTTTAATTTCCGGAAAATTAATTTTTATGCGTCATTAGGCGAAGGCTAGGCCTAGGCCTAGTCTATTTGGGATGGATGTAGATTCCGGACGTATGGTCGTCATGTTTACATAGGGCGATCGCCGCGGTTAAGTTCGCGTCTATTTTGACGGCGATTTGCCTCCAGCTGGCAATATATATGATGATGATGACAATATGTCATGGGGGGTGAGGGGGGCAAAGCCCCCCCTCAACATATTATTGTATCCAATGGCATTCAAAATAGACGGGAACAAGATTGCAAGCGTCGACGCCGCCCCCGCCGCCGTCATGTTTACATTTGTCTATCGCCGTGGTTAAGTTAGCGTCTATTTTGACGGTGATTTTTTAGTTTTTTTGCCCCCTGCTGGCAAAATATATGATGATGACAATATGTCATGAAGGGGTGAGGGGGGGGGGGGGGGTCAAAGCTCCCCTCAACATATTATTGTATCCAAAGGCAGTCAAAATAGACGGGAACATAACGGCAAGCATCCAACCGTCCGACGCCACTCTGCGTAGTGTAAACATTAAACAAGGCTGGCGGTACGCCCCAATTCTACATTCTACCCGTCTATTTTTTCTGTTATTTGCTCCCTGATGGGCCGATGGCAATAGCCTATATATAATGATGACAGTCACAATAAGTCATGGGGGGTAAGGACTAAGGTGTCAGGACCGTGAGGCTGAGGGGGAGGCAAACTTTGGCAAAGCGGCAACTCCCCCCCGGCCCATCCCCATGTCGGCCCACCCGCAACCAAGTCGGCCCACCAACTCGGCCCAGCCACAAACAACTCTGCCCACATAGTTTAGAAAGAACATCTACCATTAAAAATGAAGTTATAATGCATACACTACAGAGCTATCATATAATTATAATGCAATGATGATGAAAGTTTCGGAAGTATCACCTTTTCATCGGTACCATCACTCTTGAGGATTGGTGGGACTATATAATTATACTGTATACAGTATATATTTTTTTTTCCTCTCGTCTCGTAAGTTTAATCCTTTCATAATCGAGAATGTATATGTGATAATTTTTGAGATAATTGTGATAGTTTTTACCCATTTAATTCCAACAGATCTTTCTGAATCGAAAGAGATGAATATTAATTGAAACACTAACCATTTGAAGCTCTATATTTCCTGGCTCGCATTAGACGTTATAAACAACTTGACCCTCTCCGACATATGACGCAATTTTGAGCCTATTAGGGATACTTTAAAGCCTTTGTTACCATCAGGGGTATTTAAAAACCTTTAGTTTAGTTACTTCAACCTCTGCAGTTGTCTTTGAATTAGCTGTGGGCAGAAAACTAATTTTGGAGAGGTAATTATGAGAGTGAGAGGACTATTTCTTATTGCTAATCTGGCAACCTCTGCGTCATATGAGCGTGAAAGGGTTAAGAAAGATATGTGGGAATAGAAGAGTAAAAACTATCAATTATCTCACAAATTACCACAAATACGTCTCGATTCTCTAGGGGTTAAACTTACGAGACGAGCAAAAAAAAAAAAATCCCTGTCAGTTCAGTAATGGTCTTTCTATAATTAATTAATAAGAGATTGAGTTAGTTTCTGGTGAACTGTCGGTGAAGCAGATTGTTGTAGATTTTGAAGTATCTCAAACACTTCGCGTCTTAGGAAATAGTAGTAGAGTATAACTCCATTTATTTGTCACAAATTATTTTGACATATTTGAAGACAGATATGGAATCTATATGCTCTAAGCATCATATTAAAATTAGTTTCAACCCTCGGCAAAACCTAATAAAAATATCTATCTATCTATCTATTGCCTGACGCCGCGATCCCCGAAGGGGTGGCCACGAACGAACCGCCCCCATGCACCTCTGTCCCCAGTCAGTCGACGCCCCTCCCCCCAACCAGCACCGCCTTCGTTCATGTAGTTCCTCACTCCATCCTTCCACCTCATATTCGGTCTACCTCTCCCCCTCTGTCCCTCCACCTCGCTCTCGTACACCCTCTTAGTCATTCTCTCGCTTTCCATACGTTCCATATGGCCGAACCATCTCAAGTTGTTCCTTTTCACACTTTCCAGCACATCTACCTCCACACCACCTCCTTCTTACTTCCTCATTAGTCTGTCTATCCCTCCATGTAACTCCGCACGCACTCCTTAAGTAATTCATTTCCACTGCTCTCACTCTGGTCTGAGTCTCTCAACCAACGTCCATGCTTCGCTTCCGTAAGTCAGTGTCGGGATTACCACACTGTCATGCAAGGACTTCTTCACTTCCATACTGACCACCCTATTTCTTGTTACTGCTTTTAGCGTTCCTACAACCCTCTTCCCCTGTTGTACCCTCTCCCGCACCTCTTCATCCATAGTCCCATCTTTACTCAACACACTGCCCAGATACTTAAAAGAGTTGACGATCTCCATAGCCTGACCGTTCAGCTTCACCTCACACTCTGTGACTTCACCCCTTTCGAAGACCATAACCTTGCTCTTCCCCGTATTTACCTTCAAATTCCGTTTTTCGCACACTGTTCCAAACTCATTTACCAGACCCTGCAACTCCCATTCATTATCACTCATCAGAACTGTATCATCCGCAAACAGCAGTATAGGTAGCTTCCACTCAATTCCCTCCCTTTTCAGCGATACACCAACATCCACTGCTCTTGATAGTATTTCTTTCATAACTCCATCCATATATACAGTAAACAACCACGGGGACATCACACACCCTTGTTTCAAACCAACAGTAATAAAAATATACGGTACTAAAATGGAATTTTTTCGTAACATGGTTGTCAATACCTTCCTATAGACGGCACCGATTCGTACACACGCCATTTAGAACATGGGTGCTTGACTACTGATGTGACGTGTAAGAGGTAAGATTTTTACGCATAGGTTTAAACTTCCGGAAATTAATGGGTAATAAATACCACGTACTGAGTACAGTAGAACCTCGCTCTTTCGGAATTCAATCTTTCGGAATTCTCAGACTTTCGGACTAGCATTTCAATTCGGACTCATGGTTCAGCCTTTCGGATTTGTCTGAAAGGCTGAGAAAATACCTCCATCCTTTTCGGACTACATTTAACTTCGGACTCATGCTTCAGCCTTTCGGATTTGTCTGAAAGGCTGAGAAAAATTAAATCGCATTCGGACCAGAGCCGAGTTTCGGACTTGTCTGGTTAGGTGAATGTGTACTCGGACTTATAAACTTCGTACTCATGCTTCAGCCTTTCGGATTTGTCTGAAAGGCTGAGAAAAATTATTTCGCATTCGGACCGAAGAGCCGAGTTTCGGACTTATAAACTTCGGACATTATTTCAGCCTTTCGGATTTGTCTGAAAGGCTGAAGTGTGAGTTCGGACTCGGCCCTTTCGGACTTTTGACACTTTCAGACAGGGGTCTCCCCCAATTAGTCCGAAAGAGCGAGGTTCTACTGTACTATGAATCCGCTGTACCTGGCATGCAAGGGCTACTTTAGTATGCCACGTACTGAGTACTATGAATCCGCTCTACCTGGCATGCAAGGGCTAGTTTAGTATGCCATGAACTGAGTAGCCTACTATGAATCTGCTTTATCTGGCATGCAAGGGCTAGTTTAGTATGCCACGTACTGAGTACTGTACTATGAATCCACTGTACCTGGCATGCAAGGGCTAGTTTAGTATGCCACGTACTGAGTACTATGAATCCGCTGTACCTGGCATGCAAGGGCTAGTTTAGTATCCCATGTACTGGGTCTAGGTTAGGTTAGGTTAGGTTGGGTTGTTTGGTTAGGTTAATATACTAGGTCTCAGAAACAAGATTCGTAGTTGCGGTAGTATTTACAGATACGCCCGAATACTAAATGGGCGGTGGCCCAACCGCAATGGCACCGGTAAGGGTTCGTGTTGTATCCCACGTAGGCCTACTAGGTACTACGGACACATTGTAGGCGTTAGGTGAGGATTAGGCTTGTATCCAATGTACTAGGTCTACAGTATGTTAGGCTACTGGATATTTATGATTTAAATAAGTGCTACGTTTTCGATAAATCTGGTTGTTGTTGTTGTTGTTGTTCCCCAAGCTGCCTGGCCGAACAGCCCCAAGGCCCCGAGCAAGGCCAAGGCCATAACCGTGCGCCCCCACAAAACCCTCCCTGCCGACCACAATAAAGCCTGGGTGACCGAAGCCACTCCATGGCGGGGAGCTGAGGAGGGTGCGGAAACGCCCGGGAAACCAAAGCCCCACCCAGGGCCCTGTGCCCCTCAGCAATTATGAAGAGAAAGTTGAGGGGCAAAGGAAAAATGTGACGCTTTGGCTTCCAATCTTGGTAGATTGGGAGGTCAATCCACGGAAGAGACGCCTTCACTTGAGATCTAGAAAATATATAAGTAAAAGGAACAGTCAGAATAAGCTATGGGTATGGCAGAGATCGCTCAGTTCTCACTCTGATAGACCAGCCCATCACCACCGATAAATCTGGTTATTTGGCTTTGCAATTAGGGAAATCATGAGCCGATTTCCGACATTTCGTTGTTACTGTAATTTGTTTACTCTTAAAACTCGCAAAATCCGAGCCAAGTTTTGCCAAAACTTGGCTCGGGTTTTCCAAAATTCGGGTTTTATGGCTTTGCAATTTCGGGAAACCTGAGCCAAATTCTAAATGAGGTTACTGTATTTTTTTTGTCTACAAACTCGCAAAATCCGAGCCAGCTTTGGCCAAAACTTGGCTCGGGTTTTCGAAATATTGGGTTTTAGGCCTTTGAAATACCTTAAAACCCGAGCCAAGTTTTGCTAAAATACGTTTTTATCGCCGATTTACGCATTTAACCCCTCATTTTCCCTGTACTTCATAGCCCTCCCCACTATCGGGCGGCATGCCGCGTGTCTTAAGATCGTTGTATAATGGGGAAAACGGTTTCTCTGAGGGTTGTAATTATTTCCAAACGGATGAAAACTAACAGGGAAAAATAAAAAAATCCATGGGAAAATTCGTGACATAAAAATTGAGTTTTTCCGTAAGTAGCTACGAGGTGCCGTTGTAAAGGCTTATCCCTCAATATCTTCACCTTCGCCCTTAGACATCAACATGAACAAGATCTAGAACACTTTTGATAGATTGATACATAAAAGGTTCTATAAGGTGGGCCGAGTTGACATTCACGTGGGCCGAGTTGATAATCACGTGGGCTGAGCAGCCGCGCTGGCAATCGGCCGAGCTGGCCGTTAACCCCCCCTTCAACTTAGTCTTATATCCCACAGCAGTCAAAAATTCAAAATAGAAAGGAAACATGATCGCGAGCGTCCGCGTAGTGTAAATAAGGCGGGCGGTACGCCGGTACACCCGGTAGGCCTAACTACATTCTTGCCAAATAGCCTAGGCTAACATGGCCTAGCCTACCTCCGAGTGTTTTAAGATCGTTGGCTGATGGCCTGATCATGGGTAATTTGGTTATAATAAATAATAGCCTAATAATAATAAATAATAGGCTAGGCTAATAATAATAATAGGGTCAATATTTATGAGTCGCACCACAGCTGGGATCATCATCATCATCTCCGACGCCTTGCTTCCCCCTGGGAAACCCCCACTAGAGGATGGCCATGACAGAAACGTCTCCAAGCTACTTTGTCAAGACATGCCTCCCTTGCCCGTGCCACAATGCCCCTTCCACTACGTGGAAGTTTTTCTTCAATATATTTTTCCACTTTCTTTTCCCATACCATAGGTGGTCTTCCACTACTAGCGGTTCCACTCACCTGACTCCCATATATCTTTCTTGGCATTCTGTCTTCATCCATTCTCTGAACATGACCATACCACCTCAAAGTACTTCTCTTTATCCACTCAACCACACCACAATCAATGCCCAAAGCCTGCTCTTCCATTCCAAAGGACTCGTACACTTCCCTATTACTTGGCCCATCTAGCCTATTCATGCCAGCTGCCATTCTGAAAAAGCTCATCTCCACAGCTCTTAGTTTGAAGAGGTCCTCGTCACTTGCTGTCCATGTCTCGCTTCCATACGAGAGTGTTGGGAGCAGCACACTGTTTCTCAGTGACTTTTTGACTTCCTGGCTAACCATTCTTCCTTTGAGAATACTATCAAGTTCTCCAATCACTTTTCTCCCTTGCATTTTTCTCTCTTTTATCTCACTCTCCATTTTACCATATTTGCATAGTACAGCTCCCAAATACTTGAAACTTTCAACCTCTTCTAGTACTTCATTTTTCAATTTTATTTTACAACTTTTCTTGTGTTCTTTCTTGATTCTATATTTTTCCTTAAAATCTATAGTTTCATGCATTCTTCTCTCAAACACCATTACCTTACATTTCCCTACATTGACCTTTAACTTTCTCTTTTCACATACCCTGTCAAAGTCAGTGACCACTCTCTGAAGTTCTTCAGCATTTTCCGCCAACAGGACTGCATCGTCCGCATATAGGCATGTTAAAATCTTCCATGTTCTTCCCTCTGACTCCAGTCTAGCTCCCACACCCATTGATACAGCCCTACATTCCCTAATCACTCCATCCATGTATATATTGAACAACCAAGCTGACATGACACATCCCTGTCTTACACCTACATTGACCTCAAAACTTTCACTTAACTTATCCCCTACCTTCACATTTGCCATTGCATTCCTATAAAAAGATTTTACTGCCATTAGCAACTTTCCTCCCACACCATATACTGTTAACACATCCCACAGGCCCTCCCAGTCTACTTTGTCGTAGGCTTTTTCCAAATCCATGAATGCTGCATAGAGTTTTCTGTTTTTGGCCAGATACTTCTCTACCAACAATCGCATTGAGGCTATCTGGTCAACGCAGCCCCTGCCCTTTCTGAAACCTCCCTGTTCCTCGCCTATTTTGTCATCCGTTATCTTCTGTAGCCTCTGTGTTACTACTCTTGCGTGTACCTTTCCAGGTATGCTAAGCAAGCTAATTCCCCTATAATTCTTACACTCTTCTTTACTACCCTTCCCTTTGTACAAGGGTACTATCACTGCTTTCCTCCAGTCCTCTGGTACACTTTCCTTTTCCCATGCTAATTTACATAACCTATGCATTATGTCAACAGCTTCTTCTCCTCCATATCTCAGCATTTCACCTGGGATGTTATCTACTCCAGCAGCTTTGCCCATTTTAAGTCTATTGATTGCTTCTTTTACTTCTTCTCTGCTTATCTGGCTTTCAACTACCCTGTTTATTCTACCTCTCTCCATTCCTATGGATGAGATCTTTGCCTTCCCCCTACTCTTTACAGCTAAGCTACTAAAATGATCTTTCCATACTTTCACCACACCATCACCCTCTACCACTTCCCCATTCATGTCCCTCATCCTACCACCTGAGACACTCTCAGTCTTCTTCCCTCTGGCTTCTTTCACAGCTCTGTAGTATGCTTTCCTGTCATTCAGAAACTGTTCACTAATCTTTCTCCCATATGCCTCATCTGTCTTCCTTTTAGCGTCTTGTATCGCCCTCTTCACTCTTTGTTTCAAGTTTTTATATTCTTCTTTCCTCGCATCTCTAGTTTCTCTAGGTATATTCTTTTGCAGCATACTCTTTCTGAACTCTTTCTTCTTTTTCACTATTTCTTCTATCTCTTTACTAAACCATGCGTTACCTTTCTTCTTCCACATTTTAAAGGTTTTCTTCCCACATACTTTCTCAGCTGCTTTAATCATGGAGTCTCTTGTACCTTTCCATACTTCGTCTACAGTATTTCCCAGATCTATCATAACATCCATGTCCTTTATAGTCTCTTTCAGGATGTCCTTGTATTTTGTTGCATTACATTCTTCATTTAATTTTCTCACATTTATTCTCTCTACTGTCAGTTTTCTCTCTTTCCTCTCATATTTCCACTCTTTCCTTATCCTAACTTTTGTCAGCACTGTATAGTGGTCTGATCCCGTCAGCATACCTCTTACAGCTTTTGAATCTAAAATTCTTCCTTTTAGTCCGGAGTCCATCATGGCGTAGTCAATTAGAGATTTCTGTTCCTGCTCACCTTCACCTCTGTGCCATGTATATCTATGAATGTGACGATGTTCAGCTGGGATCTCATTTCTAATGGTAGTTTTGGGTTCCTATCATTCTATGCTTCATTTGGAGCAGGTATTTCATGTGACAAACCAGTGAGTAAAATAAGAAATAATCAGTCAAGATAGTGCGGATATAGTGATGTGTAATAGTAGTATCGAGAACACTACACATGTAACTGATAGTAAAGATGAGAATACTGATAGAGTAGAATTTCCGTCTAGAGCTAGTAGTTCAACAGGAAATAATAAGTTAACTAAACACAATAGAAAATTAGTTGCAAATAAAAGTAATAGGTTGAGGGTATATTATACAAATTGTAGGAGTTTATGTAACAAAATGAACGAACTTAGAGCACTCGTTAGCACAGAAAATATAGACATAATAGCGCTAACTGAAACGTGGATTAATACAGAATCTAGGCATTTTTTATCAGAATTTGATATTCCAGGATATAGTTTGTTTAAATATGACCGAACAAGTAGGAGGGGCGGGGGTATAGCAGTGTTTGTCAGGAGTACATTAAAAAGCTGTATTAAATCAGGTATTAGACTAAATAATGATAATGAAAGTGTTTGGGTAGAGGTTAATGAAGGTAGTGAGACCATAGTTATTGGAGTTATATATAGACCGCCTAATATGAGTAGAAATGGCGGAACATCGTTATGGAAGGAAATTAAAATAGCATCAAGGTTTAGCAATGTGTGCATTATGGGGGATTTTAATTTTCCGAACATTGATTGGCAGCACCAAATAGGCGACTCCGATTCAGTAGAGTTTATTGAGGTAGTACAAGATAGTTTTTTATTTCAATTCATAGATACGCCGACTAGAGGTATTAATATTCTTGATTTAGTTTTCAGTAACAATGAACATATGATAAATGATGTAGAGATTGGTGACCACCTAGGAAATAGCGATCATAAATCTATTTATTTTAATATACAATGGACAGGGAATGCTAAAGAGAATACGACACTTATCCCAGATTTCAGAAAAGCCGATTATGGTGGGCTAAGAAGAGACTTAAGGGTGGACCCTATTGTTAAGCAATTAAGTCAGGATATGCCAGAGTTAAACTTGCCACCTACATATAACCAGTTTATTGCTTCACTCCACAATGCTCAAAATAAATATATCCCTAAAAGAAGATTTAGATCGACGCAGAACCAACCAAAATGGATAACTAATAAGCTAATAGATCTTATAGGAAAAAAGAAAGGAATATATAGAAAAATAAAGAAAGGCGAAAATCATCTACATATATACTATCAGACTCTATCAAGACAGGTCAAAAAGGAAATCAGGAAAGCAAAAAGAAATTATGAAATAAGGATAGCCAGTGACTCAAAAAATAACCCTAAAGCTTTTTAGCAACTATATAAATCTAAAGTTAGAGATGTAATAGGCCCCCTAAAAACTTCAATAGGAGAAATAACAGAAAATTATTTAGAAATGTGCAGTACGTTAAATAGTCAGTTTCTTTCCGTTTTCACTAATGAAAATTTGGCACAGATTCCAGAAGTCAATATGGTATATAGTGATAGTATAGAAAATATGTTAAGTCTATCTATCTATCTATTGCCCGACGCCGTGATCCCCGAAGGGGTGGCCACGAACGAACCGCCCCCATGCACCTCTGTCCCCAGTCAGTCGACGCCCCTCCCCCCAACCAGCACCGCCTTCGTTCATGTACTTCCTCACTCCATCCTTCCACCTCATATTCGGTCTACCTCTCCCTCTCTGTCCCTCCACCTCGCTCTCGTACACCCTCTTAGTCATTCTCTCGCTTTCCATACGTTCCATATGGCCGAACCATCTCAAGTTGTTCCTTTTCACACTTTCCAGCACATCTACCTCCACACCACACCTCCTTCTTACTTCCTTATTAGTCTGTCTATCCCTCCATGTAACTCCGCACGCACTCCTTAAGTAATTCATTTCCACTGCTCTCACTCTTGGTCCGAGTCTCTCAACCAACGTCCATGCTTCGCTTCCGTAAGTCAGTGTCGGGATTACCACACTGTCATGCAAGGACTTCTTCACTTCCATACTGACCACCCTATTTCTTGTTACTGCTTTTAGCATTCCTACAACCCTCTTCCCCTGTTGTACCCTCTCCCGCACTTCTTCATCCATAGTCCCATCTTTACTCAACACACTGCCCAGATACTTAAGAGTTGACGATCTCCATAGCCTGACCGTTCAGCTTCACCTCACACTCTGTTACTTCACCCCTTTTCGAAGACCATAACCTTGCTCTTCCCCGTATTTACCTTCAAATTCCGTTTTTCGCACACTGTTCCAAACTCATTTACCAGACCCTGCAACTCCCATTCATTATCACTCATCAGAACTGTATCATCTGCAAACAGCAGTATAGGTAGCTTCCACTCAATTCCCTCCCTTTTCAGCGATACACCAACATCCACTGCTCTTAATAGTATTTCTTTCATGACTCCATCCATATATACAGTAAACAACCACAGGGACATCACACACCCCTGTTTCAAACCAACATTCAGGTCAAAGAACTCGCTCTGCTCACTCTCCACACGTACTGCCGCCTTTGCACCCTCATACATGCTCTTCACTGCTTTCAGCAACTTGCCCTCTACTCCGTATATTCTAAGTACTTTCCACAAACCTTCTCTATCCACTCTGTCATAGGCCTTCTCCAAGTCCATAAAGGCAACATACACCTTTTGTTTCTTCTCCAGATACTTCTCCACAACACAATTCAGGGTAAAATCTGATCTACACATCCTCTTCCCTTCCTAAAACCTCCCTGCTCGTCGCCTATCCATTTCTCCGTTCTCACTCTCACTCTCTCAATCACTACCCTACTGTATACCTTCCCTACTACGCTTAGAAGACATATTCCTCGGTGGTTACCACACACTCCTCTTTCCCCTTTGCCCTTATATAGGGGGATTATTATGCCAGTCTTCCAGTCATCGGGTGCACTCCCCTTCTCCCATGCTAGTTTGCACATTTTCCATACCCATTCTATCACTATCTCACCACCATACCTCAACATTTCTCCACACACTCCATCTGCCCCACCTTCCGTTAGGTGATTGGCTGTCCTTACTCAAGCCTTCTATTATTTGCACGTGGCAATCTCATTGGGATGCTCTACCCTGCAATAATAAACTCCGTGCAATCAAACCTTCTGTCCGTCCTTGGCCCTCGTCTTCCAGGTCTCACAGGTGTGAGGAAGTTTTACTAACTAGACTTAGGATAGGCCATTCCCGGCTGACTCACGGTTATTTACCTAATTGTATTTACCTAATTGTAGTTTACAGGAGTTGAGCTAAGCTCGTGTTGTCCCGTCTCTCAGTCTACTTTTTATCCAATTTTGTCTTGAAAATATGGATATTCCTTGCCCCTACCACCTCCTCCTCCAGCCCATTCCATTTGTCAATACATCTATAGGGGAAGCTAAACTTCCTGATATCGTTCTTGCAGGTAGGTCTTTTTACTTTGTAGCTGTGGCCTCTAGTTATTCCTGTATCCATAATTAATATATCCTCCCTATCCAGCCTCTCCAGCCCCCGGGTGCATTTGTACATCATTATCATGTCTCCCCTCTCTCTCCTCTCTTTTTGATGTCCACTCCCCGCACTCCGCCCCCTACCTGCTCCTCCTGTCATTCCCCTCTAACTGTTCGCCACGTCTTTGACTGCCCAGATACTGCCCGTCTGCGTACGGTTTGTTTTGGTACTAAATCATTCACTGACCTTTTATCCGATTCTCCGTCATTTTCCTTCCCCCCTATCGTCCGTTTTTTGCGTCGCCTTAAGCTCCTTTCAGTAATCTGATCCAATCCTTCGGGCCAGACCTATGAGAGTTCCGTATGGAGCTCAGTGGTCTGGTTAATCTGCTCTACATAACTAACTAACTCTATCTGTTCCTGGTGCTTTCCCCAACTTCACTCTTTTCATGGCTTCCCACACTTCTGACCTCCTGATCCCCACCTCCTCCTCCACTACTTCTCTTCTTCTCCCTCCCATACCATATCCAGCTATGTTTGCTGGCTCTTCATTCCTTACATTTAGCAACTCACTGAAGTACTCCCTCCATCTTTCGACTCTCTCTTGCTTCTCGGCTAGCATTCTCCCATTCTTATCTTTCACACCCTTACTGTTTCCCTTGCTACCTTCCCTAACTTTCTTGACTTCTTTCCAGAACAGTTTCTTACTCTCCCTCCATTTTACCCTCAGATTCCTTCCAAATTCCTCATCTACTCTTCTCTTACTTTCCTTCACTACTCTCTTCACCACCCTCTTACTCTCCACGTACCTCGCTCGTTTCTGTCTCTCGGAATCTTCATTCCCTCTACTACCCAACCACTCTCTATATGCTTTCTTCTTTTCTTCCACAGCTATTCTTACCTCTTCTGTCCACCATGCTGTACCTTTCACTCCCCTCCCTCTTCTCCTCACTCCACACACCTCCTCACATGCTGCACAGATCTCATCCTTAAACACCTTGCTCATCTCCTCCACTTCCTCCATAACTTCCAGGTCGAACCCCCCTAGTCGTCTTTCCACTGCTCTCCTGTACTCCTCCTGCAACCTCTCCACCCTCCAGCTCTCCTCACTCACTTCTTTTGTATCCTAACCTTAGCTACCACTACATAATGATCAGACAGACCCCCTCCAATACCCCTATACACCCTAGCATCCATCACAGATTTCTTCATTCGTTCATCCACACATACATAATCAATCAATGACTTTCGTTCCACCACTGTCTTATCCTTCATCGTCAACATCCGTTTCCACGTGTACCTGTGGATCATTCTGTGTCGGAAGAAGGTGTTGGCTATCCACAGCCTCCTCCCCACACATACGTCCACAAGTGCACTACCATATGTTAAGTACAGTTAGTATAAGTAGAAATGATGTGCTTAAGGAAATTGACAGACTGAAACCTCAAAAATCGCCTGGTCCTGACGAGGTATATGCTAGAGTATTAAAAGAATGCAGAGATGAGTTAAGTAGCCCATTAGCATTTTTATTTAACAAGTCATTAGAAACAGGTTTAGTTTGCTTGGAAGCTTGCAAATGTAGTTCCGATCTTCAAAAAAGGTGATAAATCGATAGCATCCAATTACCGTCCCATTAGTCTCACATCAATCATAGGAAAGTTGCTAGAGTCTATTATTGCTAGGAAAATTAGAAGCCACTTAGAAAAATTTAACTTAATAAATTCTTCTCAGCATGGATTCACTCAGGGACGTTCTTGCCTTACTAATTTGCTTAGCTTTTTCTCAGAGGTACCGGTATATGAAGCAGTAGATAGTGACAAGTCATATGATATTATTTATTTAGATTTCAGTAAAGCTTTCGACAGAGTCCCTCATGAGAGATTGATGAGAAAGGTTGAGGCACATGGCATAGGAGGATCGTTGTTGGGATGGATTAGGTCATGGCTAATTGGTAGGAAACAGAGAGTCAGCATAAATGGTACCAAGTCAGAGTGGGGAGCAGTCAAAAGTGGTGTCCCCCAGGGATCGGTATTAGGTCCCCTGTTGTTTCTTATATACATAAATGACCTAGATTTAGGTATAACTAGTAAGATAAGTAAATTCGCAGACGATACTAAAATGGGGAGATCAATTGATTCAGATAGCGATATAGAGTGCCTCCAAAGGGATCTAGATACCTTACATGAATGGTCAGTAAATTGGCAGATGAAGTTTAACATTGGCAAATGCAAGGTATTAACCCTCCAGCCCCGGCTATGTATTATATATATATTCCTCGAAACCCGGGTGTTTTGGCCGAAAAACGTCTAGGCTAGGCTACCGTATATTCGTTAATCAGACTGCTTCCCGCATTCCCGCGCATCCCCAAGCGTAGCTGTGTTATTTACCTGTATAATGGCATTAAGTAGAGCTCTCTAAGTCAACTGGTTGAGCTGTGATGATTATTTCATTGGAGATAACTTTATGGCCAAAACAGCCACTTTACACCACTTTTCGATACTTAACAACAACATACAGGCACACACGAACAAGCGACGCTCTCCTTCTTGTGGCCGGAGATGCGGGGCGTCGGTCCAGCCGGCTGTTGTTTACATGCGTCGGAACGACGCCTCGCACACGAAGCTCACAGGCTTTCAACCACTGGGCGTTCAAGAGGCCTTCCGGGAACCTGTTATATGCTTTTTTATGGGCGTTCAAGAGCCCTTCCGTGGTGAGAGGGTTAAAGATAGGGAAGATGCAAACAAATATGAAATATAAACTAGCTAATTTAGAATTAGAAAATTCAGACTGCGAGAAAGATCTAGGTGTGTTTGTTAGCAATGATTTGAAGCGTAGAAAACAGTGTATAAGCGTTCGTAATAAGGCAAACAGGATTCTCGGGTTCATCTCTAGGAGTGTGAGTAACAGAACTGCTGATGTTATCTTAAAACTTTACTTGTCATTAGTGAGACCCCATATGGATTATGCTGTCCAATTTTGGTGTCCTTATTACAGAATGGACATAGATTCATTGGAGAGAGTACAGCGTAGAATGACAAAAATGATCCATAATATTAGAAATCTTCCGTATGAAGAAAGGTTGAAGAAATTAGGTTTACATTCGTTGGAGAGACGCAGAGTTAGAGGGGATATGATAGAGGTGTTCAAGTGGGTTAGTGGGATTAACAAAGGGGACATGACACGGGCTATGAGCAGAGGTTGAGGACACTGGGGCTTCCGACACTGGCATATAGGAGAAAGAGGGGATATGATAGAGACTTTTAAGATAGTGTCAGGAAAGTACGATGAGGATGTGTGTGAAGGTATCTTCTTGATGCGGGAGGGAACAAGAACGAGAGGACACTCTAAGAAAATTTACAAAGAAAGAAATAGGCTTGAGAAGGCAAAGAACTCATTTTGTGATAGAGTGGTAAATGAGTGGAACGCACTGCCCCAGTATGTAGTCGATTCCGAATCAATAAGGGAGTTTGAAAGTAATCTTGATAAAGCATGGGGAGGACAAGATTAGAAGTTTGATTATAAAACAAAAATACAGAATAGTAAAAATGTTGCGTCTGCTACAGCCGCCGCCAACACCGTGAACGACCGCAGCAGTGCAAGTACTGGTACTGAGCTGGATACACAGGCCTAGTTTGCCTTTTTCCAGAGGATCTACTGTAAGAAACTGTAAGAAATGACAAATGTACTAAAGCTCAGTGATAGCGAAAGAACTCGTACCAATGGTTTCAAATTAGATAAATTTTGTTTCAGAAAAGATATAGGCAAATATTGGTTTGGTAACAGAGTTGTAAATGGGTGGAATGGACTACCGGTACCAAGTGCTATAGTGGGATCTAAAACGGTAGGGAGCTTTAAGATAAAATTGGATAAGCATATGGACGAGAAGGGTTGGGTGTGAAGGGGGATCAGCCGGGTTGGGCCAATCAGCGCTCTGCAGACCCCCATAATCCTGCGGTAATCTCTAACCGTTTTTGTAAGATGATCCTCAGGGTATTAGAGTGTTGAGCCTATAATTGGGCTTTGTAATTTAATTCGGGTTGTGTGGGACAGGGATCTGCCTTGCTTAGGCCAATCGGCTTTCTGCAGACTCCCATTTTCTTATGTTCTTATTTCTATATACTTTTTGGTAAATGTTTACCACCAACCAGTGATGAGTTTTTCAGGTTATTTTTTGTTGTTTTTTATTTTTTATTTGATACACAGTGTTGTTTAATACCAAAGACTGTCGCATTTTACTATTTTCCCATTATCCATCAATCTTAACCCGGCAAGCGCGATAGGCCTCACGGAAGGCTTCCTATAGGGAACGCGATAGGCCTCACGGAAGCAGGACCATAAAAAAAGCCTTCCATAAAAAAAAGGGCCTATCAAAACAAAGGAATTTGTCTCTAGGTGAGATAATTCCCCTCCAGTACTCATCCATGTAAATCTCACCCACCCCCCTCCCCTCCTTCCCCACCTTATTCCCCCCTCCCTCCCCTCCTCAATTATCACCTATTTTTCCTCTTATTATCATCATTTATCGGTTATTTTTCTCTCCCGCGATAATGTAGCACAAGTGGGTTGCATAAAAGATCGTTATGCAACACCCAGACACCGGCACACACCGCCCCGCTCGTCTCAGTTGACTCCCAGACAGCGAGAGGGGAGGGCTGCCTGTGTCTCTCTCTCGCCTGAGATTATGACCGGGTGGCCAATATCTTCGTTTTTCACCACCCAAATGCTTTTCCCACTTATTTTAGCACTCTTGAAGGTTCATATATACATCATATATGTAAAATAAAAGCATACCGAAAACAAATAATGGTTTATATTGTAAATATAACGAATTCTGTCAGAATCCAGGGCTAGAAATGCACAAATAACTACCCTAGCACCTAGGTCTATATCGCGCTTGTCAGGTTAAAACACGGCCCCCGATAGTGGGGAGGGCTATGAAGATCAGGGAAATGCGGGGTAAAAGGCGTAAATAAAGGGGTAATATTGGAAGAACTCTGAAAATACAATATTTAAAAGTAACAAAACCTGAAAATGGAAAAACCCGAGCCAAGTTTTGACCAAACTTGGCTCGGGTTTTTCAATTTTTCAGAGTCCAAAATCACAGTAACCTCATTCCGAAAGTTGGCTCGTTTTTTTTTTTTTTCAACGTGGATAAAGCCAGTAACAATGTGGTTAAAATTAGCCTAACCTAACCTAACCTAGTATAATGGGTGGGGGCTGCCGCCCCCACACCCCCGCTAAATCCATGAAATCCGAGCCAAGTTTTGTCATTAACCTAACCAAATAAGCTAACCTAACCTAACTTAGTATTATGGGGTTAACATTAACCTAACCTAACCTAACCTAGTATTATGGGTGGGGTGGGGGCTGCTGCCCCCACACCCCCGCTAAATCCCTTAAATCCGAGCCAACTTTTGCCAAAAAAACCTGAGCCAACTTTCGAAATGAGGTTACTGTGATTTTGTACTCTGAAAAATTGAAAAACCTGAGCCAAGTTTGGTCAAAACTTGGCTCGGGTTTTTCCATTTTCAGGTTTTGTTACTTTTAAATATTGTATTTTCAGAGTTCTTCCAATATTACCCCTTTATTTACGGCTTTTACCCCGCAATTTCCCTGATCTTCACTATCGGGGGCCGTGTCTTAATTAAGATTGATGGATAATGGGAAAATAGTAAAATGCGACAGTCCTTGGTATTAAACAACACTGTATAGGCCTATCAAAGAAAAAAACATCTTCAGACTTATCCGGTAAATAAAAATACCAAAGTAGGCCTAGCTTACAACTAATTACCTGAAAAACTATTTTTTACAGTTTCTCATATTTCACTTATAATGAATTTGCGACGGTAAGTACATGTAACATATACACCAACAAAGTATCGCTAATGAAAGTGATACCACACTAATTATACTAATAATCATCGATGGGGCCTGTCACTGGTTGGTCGGTAACTTAAACCTACTTTTTAGCCTATCCACAGGGTTTTTTTGGTGTTTTTTTTTTTTTTTTTGCATTAGGCCTAACCTAACCAAAAAACCTAACCAAAAAACCTAACCTAACCTAACCTAACCTAAATGTATTTGGGGGCTATTAGGTTAAGTTAAGTTAAGTTAAGTTAAGTTAAGTTAGGTTAGGTTAGGTTAGGTTTTTTGGTTAGGTTAGCCTAGCCTAGGCCTAATGCTAAAAAAAAAAATAGGCTAGGCTAAGCCAAGAAAAAATATATTTTCCCGTGGATAAAAAGTATAGTAGAAATGAAGCATAGGCTAGTATGATAGGAACCCAAGGAAAATATTAAGGAAACCACCCACCAATTATTTTAATTTTTTTTTTTTTAGTTTTAGTTTATTTGCATCAATATATAGTGATTGGCATTAGTTTCAACCTCCGCAAAAATCGTTTTCCCCTTTATCCAACGATCTTAAGACACGGCGCCCGATAGTGGGGAGGGCTATGAAGATCAGGGAAAATGTGGGGTTAAAGACAAAAAGGCGATATAATGGTTTTTATGATGAAAGTTGGCTCGGGTTTTGTTGTTTTTCAACTTGAGAAAACTCCAAAATTAAAAAACCCGAGCCAAGTTTTGGCAAAAGTTGGCTCGGATTTTAAGATTTTTCAGCTGCATAAAAGACAGTAAGTGCAAAAAAGAAGTTGGCTCGGGTTTTCTTGTTTTTCAACTTAAGAAAACCCCAAAATTAAAAAACTCGAGCCAAGTTTTGGCAAAAGTTGGCTCGGATTTTAAGATTTTTCAGCTTCATAAAAGTCAGAAAGTGGCAAAAAAAAAAGTTGGCTCAGGTTTTCTTGTTTTTCAACTTAAGAAAACCCAAAAATGAAAAAAAACAGTCATGTTTTGGCAAAAGTTGGCTCGGATTGGACATTTGTTAGGCTTCATAAAAGCTGAAAATGTAGAAAATGCCAGCCAACTCTTCGCCATTGGATACAGGATGGGGTGTGGGAGAGCTCTGCCCTGCCCTGCCCTGCCCTGCCCTGCCCTCCCCTGCCCCCCCCCCCCCCCCCCCCCCCCCCGTGATTAATTGAAATCATTATCTATGTTGCCCGATAGTGGGGAGGGCTATGAAGATCAGGGAAATTGTGGGGTAAAAGATGAAAATAAAGATATATAGTGAAGAACTTATTCCAATAACCCAGTAAGCTCATTATCCATTATCCAACAATTAAGCAACATTAAAGATTTTAGCCTAACCTACCAACCTTACCTAACCTAACCTAGTATTATGGGTGGGGGCTGCCGCCCCCACACCCCCGCTGGTTGGATGGTACATGGGATAGAAAATGAACTTACCCAGTAAGCTCATTATCCATTATCCAACAATTAAGCAACATTAAAGATTTTAGCCTAACCTACCAACCTTACCTAACCTAACCTAGTATTATGGGTGGGGGCTGCCGCCCCCACACCCCCGCTGGTTGGATAGTACATTGGATAGAAAATTAGGTCAATTCCTAGTGTTAATTAGACTGAAATGCAGGGAGAAAGAGGTCCGCCGAGTCGTGTTGTGTGCCGTCTATGTTTTTTACAGTAGCTATAATTGCTTTAATGCATTTCCGCCGCTACTGACATATATAGGAATGAAGTCATAGAAATTGATGGGTGCGCTGTGTAAGTAACGCTAGAATAATACCGAAAAAACACTATAGGTCCAAATAAACTTTATATAAATGTTTACATCTATAATAATAATAAATAACCAACCTTATGTAACAAAGGGACAGTGACGGCGTGTTCTGGACTTATCCTCGTAATAATGGTGTGTACACCGCCAGTGATCTTTATCTGGCCGGTAATGGCAAGGATGTCCACACCTAGGACACTCAACACTTGTAGGCAATATACCGTGGTCTGTAAGTATCTTAAGGGCTGCCTGGTTGTTTTGAGAAATTTGTATAATTATTGTTCAGGGGTAAGTGCACAACCACTACAGACACTGGCCATCCTGCAACTGACATGTAAAACCATGCTGCCTGTCGGTGGGCTGGAGTTCAATGCACTCATTGGCTGACTAAAATGACGTAATTGTCCATATATTAATCCATGATTGGGTGACTCCTTCAATACCGTGACGTATGGTGACGTATACAAAAAAATAACCAATAATATGGCAGAAACATAGTGACGTGTTGATCATTAGTTCACATAGAGAAAGGCAGAGGGCGCTATATTCGAATATTTACGATAAAAGCGCTCCTCAATTATAGTATCAACATGGCTGACCTAGCGGGGTGGCGTCTGTGGGAAACCCTGGACAAATATCGTTACAGGTTACAGGTTCTAGGTTCTGTATCTCCCTTAATAGAATTTTTCGAGGGTTAACACTTATTTTAACATGGAGTATAGGTTATATTACATCCTAAATGAAATTTTAAAAATGTGTGAAAATTCTTGGGTTGTTTATATAATAGAAGTTACTGTGGGACACGTAATATGTTGAAGGGGGAGCTCTGCCCCCTCTAAACACCCGTCACTTATGTCATCATAATCTGTTGTACTTCATAGGGGGTCCAATTAAGGAGAAAGTTAATTAACAGACGAAATTAGGCCGCAAATTACAATAACATAGCGGGCCGCCGTTTATGGGAGACTTTTTACACATCATTTTCAATGTTAATTTTCTCCCTTAACCCGTGGAGCCCCGGCTAGTTTTGTAATGTTTGCGCACCAGAACCCGGCCGGTTTTCAAAAAATGGTTTTATTCCAGAAACAATAGCGAATGGGTTAGGAATGAAGGAAAAACCACGAAATACTGCTCAAAAAGCTTAAAAAATGGTCCTACAGAGCCCCCGAAAATGGGTTTTACAAGAGTAAAAAATTGAAGGCAATTATCCCAAAAAAACTGGTTATTGAGCGCTCGCGCGCACGCACGTGGACTTTGAGAGTTTTCAACCATCGGCACGGTTGCGTGGGATACGTACACAGTTCCCATACAAATCTGAGCCCTCTTGAGTGGCTACGCCTGAGGTTACGGTCGGCGCAATTAGGGTGACGCGTCAGGCGCGTCTCTGGGGCTGTGCGTTACATACATCGCCGACGCGCCAGGCGCGTTTCTGGGGCTGTGCGTTACATACATCGCCGACACGTCAGACGCGTCGCTGGGGCTGTACGGGTTAATCGATTTTTCCAAATTATCAAACTTACATAAAAATGAAGTACAGTTTATAGGGATTCCAAGTAGGCCTAGTTCCAACATGCATTTCAAAATTGGGTAAACCTGACTTTTTGGACCGACAGCGATTTCAGTAAGTTTTATTTTGTTTTTTGTATTTTTTCCTTCAGATATAGTATTGTTTTATACTGAAGAGGAGCGGAAATGAGTATTTATCCATTATCCAACAATCTAAAAACACACCCCTATTAGACTAATTTTTTTCTTCTAGGCTAGCCTATTAGCCTAACTTAACAACCTAACCTAGTATATGGGTGGGGGCTGCCGCCCCCACACCCCCGCTGGTTGGGTACTGACTGAAAAACTTATTGTTTTACAGTAGCCTAGGCCTATTACATGTATTTTAGCGTTTTTTTTTTTTCTCCCTTGTAATACATTTCCGCTCTTAATGCCATATATAGAAATGATGTATATACTCTACCGGACCTATTAGGCCTAAACAGATCGATGGGCTAACTGTCGGTCCAAAACATCAGTATAACCCAAAATTGTCATGAAAATTGGTGGGTGGTTTGCTTAATATATACCGAACCCAAAACTACTATTATAAATGAGATCCCAGCTGTGGTGCGACCGCTTAGCCGCCCTAATAGCCTAGGCCTAATAGCCTAAACCATGTTCTCGAGCCGAGGATTGGATCACTGGAGGTAATTAAAACCACTGGGTAGTGATGAATTTATGAAACCAACCTAAAACAGAACAAAATAACCCATGAAAAAATTGGTGGTCGTCTGGTAGGCTAAATATTTTCCTACACTAGCCAGTAGCCTACCACTAGGACCTACAGCCTAGGCAATGTTTACAGAAAATTAGAGCAAAATTGGTATCGTTCTGCAGACCATTATCCCGCTACAGTACCGTGGTCACTAAGCTGTGTCCACTACCAAACACCCTCACACCTTACACTTATTATGTTTATTAAGATAATCTATATAGAACACTCATTACAAGCAAAATATTACCTTTGCCCAGCCAGTGCAACGGGATTCGGCACCTTCTTCTTCCATGATAACAATTGTGAGTCGCTTACAAAACAATACTTCAGATCAGATCAGATGAAGTATTGAGGGATAAGCCTTTACAACGGCACCTCTTATATACATTCTACTTTTCCTATTTATCTAAAGTGTAGAGAGGGGAGAAGGGGTGTTGGAGAGAGAGGAAGCTGGGGTAGGATGTAGTGAGCGGGCGTACCGCCATCTTTGTTTACATTACGCGTAGTGGCGTCGGACCTTTCCCATCATGTTCCCGTCTATTTTAACCTAACCTAACCTAGTATTCATGTAGTAATGACAGGGGGCAAATAGCAGAAAATATAACGTCGAAATAGACGGGAACGTAAGTGCGACCGCGGCGATTGCCCTATGGAAACAATGACGACTGTACGCCCGAACTCTACATCCATCCCGGAAGCTGTTGGAGTAGCTTTGTTATGTGTGTTTAGTCTGCATACGTCGTCAGGATGTCCCTTGACTGGGTGCGAGCATGTGAAACATGCTAGGACGTACTACCACACCCACTAAATGTCCTCCGTGGCAGGGATTCGATCCCGGGTCTTGCAGATTCACACGTGAGCGCGCGCTCACCACTCGACCACCACGGCTCTTGTAAATAGAAAATAAGAGTCTTGTTCAGAAAACGGAATCCGTAAGGTAAACTAGTATAAAAACAAAATAGTACCAACAAAAAATAGTATAAGAATAGTATACAAAAATAGCCACCACTTAACTTGGTTAACTTTTTGTTAATTTTTGTAATTCATTATTTTTCTAGTTTCCTCCCTAGACCTTCATCAACCTTACAAAAACATTTTCAGACTTCCTGTGACACATGACCTTACCTAAAAAAAAATCTTGTTCAATATGACCCTTTAGTGTGGGTATTGCTATTTTGTGTGCTATTTTTCTCCATAACATAGAAGTCTGCCGGTCGGCGTCTCTTAACTAGGCTACTATTTTGCCCTCGAAATTATAACATTTTAGGTAAATAGCCTACAGGCTTACATACAAAATGAGTAAACAGGAAGAGACACCGTCTAGTGGGGTGCTGAGCAAAGCCCCTAAAAATCAGAGGGCGGGACTTCGGGGAGTATTAAATAGGTTAATTATTGATGTCAACGCTTTCATCACTACTGCTGATCTCGAGGAATTAGAGGCTAGGTTAGACAATGTCCAGGCTACCCACAGTCGTATTGTTGCTCTAAGTGAGGTGATTGTGGCAGGCATGACAGGGGAGGAAGAGTTAATTGCAGTGTGATAATCGTGCCCTCTATAATGAACCTGTCTTTAAAGCGAAGCACCTATTACAGCGCGCTGTCGCAAATAAGAAGGGAGGCAAGAACGAAGCCCATAGAAGGGTTGACCCGAAACACACTGTGCACCTCCCAAAGCTCAATCTTCCTACATTTGGGGGCAAATTGACTGAGTGGTTAGCTTTTTGGGATGTATTTCGGTCTACAGTTCATGAATCCTCTTTGGTTAATATCCGTAAGTTTCACTATCTGAAAGGACAAATGGAAGGAGAGGCCTTACATTTGATAGAGGGTTTTGCAGTAGTAGGTGATAGGCCTAGCTATATGGAGGCAATACAATTATTAAAGTCCACATACGGGGATCAAGAGCAGTTGAAGATGGCCCATGTCATTGCCTTGTTAAAGCTCGCAGAACCACAGTATAAGGTTGAGGAGTTAGCAAATTTTAGGGCAAATATGGAGTGCCATACTCGATCGCTAGACACCCTAGGGCTCACCACACAGGAAATTATAGTCATTATCTTCCGTCAGAAGCTTCCTATGGCAATACTTGACAAGGTTAGATCGTTTGATCTGGGGGAGTTCAAAACTCAGTTCAGTAAATAAATTAGTAATCTACAGTTGAACAATGGGAGAATGTATGTGTCGGGAGGGAGTGGGGATGTGGAAATGAGGGGAACAGTAAGCATGACGGTGAGGACTAAAGAAAAGAAAGAGGGTACATATAAGAAACCTGCTCAGATTCTATGTAAGCTATGTAATAACAAACATAAATGGAGTTTCTGTGTAAAATACCCAACAAATGAGACAAAACTAGCACAGGCAAAGAGGTTGAAACTATGTGTAGGTTGTCTAAGTAAGGAACATATGGTAAGCAGGGACAATGTACTGCTACATACTTAAGGCCCTGTCGCCACTGTAAAGGACATCACTTTGACAAGTTGTGTCCTACAGCAGACAAAGTCAAAGACGTCAAACCAGAGGGTACTACAACTGTGACACTAGGTAGCACGCAAGACACCACTATATTGCCCACAATACAGATTCCCATGGAAGGTAATGACAGTAACAAGGTTTGTCGGGTACTTCTTGATCAAGGGTCTCAATGATCCTCTATAAAAGGTCCGTATTAATGGGACTTAAGCACCGAATCGTAGGAGCTCAGACTCTTCGATTGCAGGGCTTCACAGGGGTTACTGACAAACGAGACTACGAGATAGCGGAGATTTCATATTTCTACCGTAAAAACAGGTACCGGTACTTTATGATATGTATCGTAGTAGACACCCTACCAGAATATGTATCTGTAGGAGTGAAGAAGGTGGAACAATTAAAGGGGTTAACTTATCAGATCCCATGGGAGATCAGAATGAGGTGCATATTCTACTTGGTGTGGATCATTATTATGATGTAGTATACCCAGGATTTAAAAGAATGTGTGGTGTAATTTTAATCCCCACTAAATTTGGCTATTGCATGAGCGGAAAGGTGCATACTACACAGTCAAATGTCCTGGTCGACACGGTCTCGATATTAAGAGTGAATGTAACCGCGGCAGAGGAGTTGGGAAGGGAGGGTTCCCAACCTAGTGACCCTAAAATGACTGCCGAGTTCGACCTGGAACGACTGTGGAGATTTGATCACATATAGGCATTAATCCTATGGAGACCGATTATGACTCGGAAATTGCGCTGAAGAAGTTTGAAGAGTCTGTGAGCTACTGTGCCTCGGACAAGCAATACAAGGTTAGTTTACCCTGGAAGATTAGTGAGATGAGCTTGCCAACCAACTATGGATTGGCATTACATCGCTTGCGCGCATTACAGCGTAAATTAACAAATGAACCGAGCACGTGCTAGGCCTATGACGATGTTTTTCGGAGTTATGAAGATAGGGGCTTCATTGACAGAGTCGATGTAAAAGAACTGTTATGCCCTGATTTTATAGAGGATTAACTTGGTATAGGTGAGTTCTGCAAGACTGGGTTATTGGATTTCTTGCAAAATACATAAAGAGAATCAACAGAGGACATAGATAATCTCGGATAAATGGTTTGTAATACAGCTTTATTCTCAATAGCACTCAGGTAGAAGGTACGTAATAGAATTCCACGAACATTAGATGTTGGAGCACTCAGGTAGGTTATTGGACTTATTACAATCTCCCAGCACTTATCGCGGATTTGGATAGAGACATACTTCCCACTTCCAACGTTCAGGCATTATTCTACAGTTCATATTGTCGATGCCTTTGATGATTTTGAACACTTGAATTAAGTCACCTCTTAATCTGCGCTGGGTTAAAGGAAATAGATTTAATTCTCTAAGACGCTCTTCGTATGGTTTGTTCTTTAGGCTAGGTATCATTTTGGTAACTCTACGTTGAACTCGTTCTAGCTTGTTTATATCTTTTTGGTAATAAGGGCACCAGGATTGAACGCAGTATTCCAGAAGAGGGCGGACTAAGGAATTGTAAAGGGTTAGGATAACTTCTTTGGATTTATGCTCAAATGACCTGCCTATAAAGCCAATTATTTTGTTTGCCTTCTTAACAACTTCTGAACATTGTTGACTCGGTTTTAGGTTACTCGATATTGTTACTCCCAGATCGGTTTCTCTGTTTACATTCTTAAGCTGAGTGCCATTCATCGAATAGTTTGCTTCTCATTTAGGTATCCGATATGTAGTACTTTACATTTATCCGCATTGAAACTCATTTGCCAAATTTGGGCCCAACATGACAATTTATCTGTACTGTAGCAACATACTGTACCGGAAGCTAAATGATGTGAGGCATGGTACTGTACACAATTAGGACAGTGGTTTTGGTAACACAGTAGTTTGATGACCACTGTTTTTGGTTGAGGCAGTGCTGTGAACTACATGATAGCAAGCTGGGTATTATTTAATTTCTTTTTATTTTATGTAGCCTATGTACAGTAGCTTATATATATTTATGTTACTGTAAGGTATATATGGACCCCAGTATGGTCCCCTCTGTACTGTGTGAGTCTGAAATAAAGTATTATTATTATTATTATTATTATTATTATTATTATTCTGATCACATTGCTTTATGATACGTAGGGTACATGAATCACACAGGTTAGGTATTTCGCTTTGTTAACTCTCTGGTAATATGACTCTTAATCAAGGATGAAAGTATAAGTAATGTGGTTATTGCCCAAGAATTAACATAAAGGGATAACTGTAACTAGTTGCACTGGTCTAGGATGTTCACTTGTCTAGGTGATACTTCGGACCGAAAAATATCAGTGAGGGCGAATCAGGTTAAACCTGATGGCAAGAATAATTACGGGAGTCAGTTCGCCTAAGCTAAATTTCACTGATATATATTAATGCGTACTAGCATAATCACTTGTTATAACATCAGAGAAAGTTGAGACACAATCGAATACACTGGATGGTTGATAGTTAATAGCACCGTAACACTGGTACTCTGTGAAGTAACACTGTGATGGAGTTTTCCTGGTTATCTTGCGTTAGTGATGTTGGGGGTTAACAGTAGCTCTGGGGCCGTCCAAGCTATCCGGCAGTGTAGAGAAGGTTTGCAGATGGGCTTCTTGCGGGCGGTTGTGCACCTTTTTGGCAACAATTGCTGATGGGTTAAGACAGTCGATTGTTGCCAAGGAGTTATTCTTGCCGAGTCCTCACTCAAGAGTTTCTCACATAATCCCTTTTAACATAACAAGATCTTTCTGCCTTAGATCAGTTATGAGTTATGATCATTCGTAGCTCAAGTAGCGGAAGGTGCACTATCAGAAGTTAATGAAACAATCAATAATTTGTGAATTTGTTGTCTACAAATATAATATTACTGCCGGTAGTCCCGATCGCAATAAAACATTCGTAAAGGGTTAAATCACTTCCTCACAGAGTTGCACAGATTACGGAACGCCGAACTATCGTGAATCTTGAGGGGGGGAGGGGGTATTAGAAAGCCACCGCAGTGTGGACAACCGTTGCTTTGGGCTCTAATATTCAACTGCCCGACTGTTGTCTCTGGGTCTTATTTATAGGCAGGTCAAGGAAGCTTCAGGAATGTTCTAGAAGTATTGGATGTCAATGCTATGAAGTAGTTAATTTATTCTGGTGAACTTAGGGGGTTAGGGAGGGGGCCTTTAATGTGGCGGTAAGTAACTTGTGATCTGATTTATGATCGTGGATATCTTAACTCTAGTATGAGGTACTAGTAGAGTTATTTAGGCGGATTTGGTGAAGGTTCATAGGGACTACTTTACTGGCGCACTACGTGAATAGGCTGGGAGGTATTATTCATCAATTCACCTAAATATCCTTCTCTGGTCTAGCTGACATGCTATTCGTAATCTAGGATGCGATAAGGAAGATTTTGGTTTTGGTTAAGGATGGGATAGGATGGTATTTGGATAGGTATTTAGAGGGTTAGTTCATCACCTGTTGGAAATTCACCTGGTGTCTGGCAAGAAGTTGTTGGCTACGTGTGGGTCATGGTGAACGTCCGCGGGGAATGGGGGGGTCCCTTTGGGGTGGGGGGCATGCCAATCCTTAAATATGTATATATGGGATTCTCTACGCTAATGGGATTTTCTTATGATGTGGTGGTGTCAAGAGTGATACTCCTAGGGAGGGTTGATCCTGTGTTCTAGTTTTTACTTACTAGGATTACTCATGGGGCTCATAATAGTAGTTTTCGTGAAAATGCAAGTCAGGCGGAATCGTCGACTTCTTAGGGGTGAGAGGTTGGCTGCTGTAGCCTCGCGCCGCCCGCCCTCCTGGTTCAGGTTGTGAGTTGGGCTAGGTAGTAAATGGGGTTACAAGAATGAGTCTTTATCTGCTATTTATTGGGGTGAGGAAATGAACGGGATCGGCATGTTAGAACGTTCGTCTGGGCGTCTTTACAGGTGGGGGTTGGATATTGGAAAGGGGGTGGTTTGAGGCTAGGCGTCGCGCCGCTCGTGACCTAGGGTCATGACCCTTAATGCGCTGGACATAGGGGTGGCATTTCCCTACGATCGAACAGGTAGGGTGGCATGTGCAGCGGGGCGTGAAGGAGCAAAAGACAGGGTGACCCACAAAACAGGTGACCACTGAGCATGGGGTCACGAAGCAAAACAGAGTAGTGTGGATTGTGGATACGGAGGAGGTGATTGGAAGACGTATAACAATTGTGGAAAAGTAAATGGAAGAGAGGAACACAATGGCGGATAAAAGATAATTAACCTAAGGATTGAATACATGCATGAATGACGACATTATAGCCGTCGTCCTAATAAGATGATGAAAACCGGTTTGGTATGCACGTGGCACAATACGACACAAGGACAGTGCCGCTATGTCGTATCAATACTGGTGGCATACTCCGGTTAATATTATATATACACTTAGTTACTAGAAGACAGGGATCTGCCTTGTGTGGGCCGATCGGCTTTCTGCAGACTCCCATTTTCTTATGTTCTTATGTTCTTAAGACAAGGCAAGGGGGCAACTGAGCACGGGGGTACATATATCTATACTCGTCATGGAGAGAGAGATACGAGGTAGCTTTCCTGCATCTCTCCTGATAATCGTCTGCAGATTGGTCATAGTGAGTTTATCCGAATTAACAGGCCTAAATCAATACAATAACTGGCATAGGTTTATCGGGTGTATAGAGTCGTGGTTAAAGGTTGTTACATAACTCGTAATTAACTTATCTAAATCAACAGGCATAAATCACTACAAGAACTGGCAAGGGGCACAAATTGACAGACGAACAATGCAACGTGAGGTTATGTATAGCTAACTGCTAAAAATGGGGGAACGAAGATAGGTGTCTTCTCTGTTTACAAGTTCCCTAAATTATGTTAACATTAGGGAGTTGGTACATCAATAAAATAGCAATGTGGATCTCAGTGAGTTGTGGCTGTCTCAGTGGCTGTCTAGTGTAATTTCATAATTAATCTCGGAATTACTCCTAGGTATTTTGTCTAGTGAAATGGAGGTGGTATTAGGAAGGTTGGGAATATAATTATATAGTTAGTGGATAAAACAACGGGAGGTTAGAGACATAGAATTGCTAGAATTGGGGAGACTATGATTATTATATAACTAAATACAGGGCTGACGTAATCACGATCTGATTTGGTGTGAAATGGAAGCTAAGGTGTCTTAGACCGCCTCGAACCTACACAATGAAAGTATTATAGCCTGTATGGTGGTTACATAATTAAATACATACTTAGGTGGTACATCAAGAATATCAGTGAGTAAAGTATTGTGGTTTGTATATTAGAAGACTGTGATTGAGAGACGTATAATATGTGGAATGAATTGGGAGAGAGAGACAGACCAAATCGGGGATGGAAAAGGGACCTGGGATCTCGTTGGGTATGGGGGTTTCGCTCTCAGGATTTTCGTTCCTGTGGCTCGTTAGGGGTGGAGGTTTCGCTCTCAGGTTTTTCGTTCCTGTGGTATTTTAAGAACCGATTAGGAAGGGAAGGGTTCACTATCTGGCCCATCATGGGGTGAGGAAAGACAGCGTCACCACACCAATACGGGTGGTGTATGACTGCTCTGCCCACCAAGGTCAACAACCCAGTCTAAATGACTGCCTGTTGACAGGTCCGTCCCTGGTGTCGGATCTGTCCCAATATCTATTGCAGTTTAAGCTGAGGCAGTATGCATTTACTAGTGACATCGAGAAAGCATTCTTGATGGTCAAACTAAAAGAGGAAGATAGAGATGTTACCCGCTTTCTTTGGTTCGAAGACATTAGCGACTCTGAAAGTCCGGTCGTAATCTACCGTTTTCGGGTCGTACTCTTTGGTGCTACATGTTCACAGTTTTTGATGAATGCCACAATAAAAAAACATCTATCAGATACTCATGAGGACACAAGTAAACTATCTCGCGGGTTGTATATAGACAATTTGCAGGGTTCTAGCGATAGTCAGGATGATTTGTTACAAACCTACTGACAAGCACGTAGATTGTTTACAGAAGCACATTTATTTCTCCGCGAGTGGGTTACTAATGGTGAAGATCTTCAGAGTTTGATACAGGTGGACGGTACGGCATCTCATAACCAGGAAAAGTCTAGAAATTTGGGGATGATCTGGCAACCTAAACATGACATACTAACTTTTCAAACAAGGTCTTTTGCTCAGCAGACGGGAGCGCACTCAAAAAGAAGTCTGTTGAGCAAAGTTGCGCATTTTTTTTATCCTTTGGGTCTAGCATTACCCGTTACCATAAGAGCTAGGATTCTGATGCAGGAAGTTTGGAGACGCAAAATAGGATGGGATGACAGTTTGCCCGAGGATTTGAATGACCAAGGGGCATTGTTGTTGAAAGAGTATGACATCCTATGTACTAAACCTTTACCTCGTAAAGTGGCGGCGTTCGGTGACGTTACATTACACACGTTTTGCGATGCTAGCGCCACGGCATACGGGGTAGCCATATATGTCGTTACTTCATTTGGGGCGCATTTAGTTACAGCCCGGGCCAAGGTAGCCCCGGTCAAAAAGGTAACTATCCCTAAAATGGGATTGACTGCCATGCTGCAATTAGCACGTCTGGTGCAACATGTACGCGCAGCATACGAGAGCGAGTTAAATATTGAAATCGTTCACGTTTGGTGCGATAGTCAGGTTGCACTCAACTGGATACATAGCAAGAAGTCTCTGCCAGTTTATGTGCGGAATAGGGTAGATGAGATTAGAGCCCTTTTGCCAGACGTTGCATATCATTATGTAAATACAAAAGACAACCCTAGTGATCTCATAACTAGGGGTATAACGGCTAGCCAGTTAGTGAAGTCCGAATTGTGGTGGCATGGTCCAAAGTGGCTGCTCCATGAAAATGAATGGACGATTTGGCAGGCTGTAAGTGAGGGACTTCTACCACTGGAAACAGTGGCAGTTACAGCCCAACCAAATAAGCCACCGGGTTCAATATTAGAATGGGCAAGATTCGGTGACTATAATAAATTAGTCAGAGTTGTAGCTTGGGTGTTGAGATATATATCCAATACCAAGCTTAAAGTAACGGGCCAACTCTGCAACAGGGGTCACAACATTGATGCTCGTGAATATAAAGCAGCTGAAGTAACTTTGATCAAGTGGGTTCAAGCAGAAACCTTTTCCAATGAATTAGAATCTTTGCAAAGCTCGAATAAGACAATAATGCCTAATTTAGTGCGTCAATTGAGGTTGCACCTAGATAATGACCTCATCAGGTGTGAGGGTCGCCTGAAGTGGTCGGGTGTAACGGACGGCACAAACCGTCCTATACTTATGCCAACAAGACATCACGTTACTGATCTATTGATCATACGTGTACATAGGGAAGTAAAACACTACGGGGTATGTCATATTATATCAAATTTGCGTCTCACATGGTGGATACCCAGAGTTCGACAAGTAGCTCGACGCGTAGTAAGAAAGTGTGTAATATGCCAGAGACTAAAGGGTAAACCATATGCAACTGGACCAGCTCCACCTCTACCTGAATGCCGTGTAAAGCACATAGAGCCTTTCCAAGCTGTAGGGTTAGATTACACAGAGGCATTGAAGACGAGAGAGCATTAGAAGGTTTATATATTATTGTTTACCTGTGCAACGTCTCGAGCGGTACACCTAGAACTATGTGATAATATGTCTAGCGAAGAATTTATGCTGGCGTTTAGATGGTTTTGTGCCCGTCGTTCATTCCCTCAACTCATTCTTAGCGACAATGCTCCTACTTATATCCAGGCATCTAAATATCTAAAGGATATGAGCAGTGATCCTACAATCATCACTTTTATGGGAGAGAGAAAATGCGAATGGAGGTTCATCCCAGTTAAGGCACCTTGGTTTGGTGGGAAGTGGGAACGGTGTGTCGGCATAATAAAGTCAGGACTCAGTGCGGTAGTAGGACGCGCTCTATTAAAGAAGAGTGAGTTGACGACAGTCCTCACAGAGATAGAGGCAGTCGTGAATGATCGTCCGCTCACATATGTGTACACCGACCTGCAAGAACCACTACCATTAACGCCAGCTCACTTGCTATATGGTAAACCATTGACTGCGTTTCCATCTGATTTCCAATCCATTGTAGAGTTAGAGGATCCCTCGTTGTACTCTGAAGCAGCGGTGTCTAAGCGATACCAGTATATATCGAGGGTAATCAAAGATTTTAGAAAAAGGTGGATTAATGAATATCTGCTAGCATTGAGGGAAAGGAGTGTTACACCCTCTGGTAGACCGACGGCACCTACTGTTGGTGAAGTCGTTTTAATTAAAGAAGATAGTCCTCGTTTATACTGGAAATTGGGCCACGTGTTGGAGGTATACAAGGGGGAAGACTCTATAGAGCGGGTGGCGCTATTGAAGACAGCCACTGGTACTACTGTTCGTCCTATCGCACGTTTGTACGCTTTGGAGCTCGATTCCATTTTACAATCGGAGACTCCACCTGTTATTGCTGGGTCCGAGGATTCTCAAGGTAACGACTCACCTCTTACTGATGGTGATCAATCTCGGACCGGGACGCGTCCCAGACGCGCTGCTGCTGGCGCCGTTGACATGTGGCGTCAGAAGATAGCCTCTGGGCAACTTTAAGTTTAAGGTGGGGTTCAGGTATTTTTTGTGGGGGGAGTGTATCGTGTAAATACGATAGTGTAAAAAAAAAATTGTGTTACCATACGTCTCTGTGACGTCACGGTCGTTCCCGCTACACGGCGTAGGACGAGTAGATCGTATATTATAAGATTGTAAGTAAGTTAAGATTATAAAAGGCCTAATATGCTATTAAGCAATATTGACATGGTCTTATGTAGTATATATGAATTTATCGTATATATTAATATAATTTATCGTATTGAGCAACATAGAATTGGTACGATAATTTGGGCCCTAGCGTATGCCACGGCAGGAAGGCAGAGGGCTGGAAACAGCAGAGCCTTCACGACCACCAACCAGTTAACATCTAATTTCTGCCTTCAGTTGATCGAGCTTTTGTGCCTCTAATCACATTACACTGACAGCAATACATACATCTACACCATCACGATGCTCTCATCGACGCCATGACTGACTGACAGATAAGCATATAGTATTCGTGTCCATTCCCATATAATCATTTGATTCTTTCTTTCACTTGGCTCGAGCCTCAGGACCGGTGTCTCGCTTCCCCCATTGTCCGCCATATTGGGTAAAAGTTCTCCTTTGTCTCATTGCCACGTGGAACTATTGGTGAGTTAATTCCTGGATAATATTAACCCTTATAACCTTACTTTATATATAATTTATTATGTGAGACCTTTGGATATAAATTAGCTTGTTTCAGATTGAATTCAATTTAGATATGGAGTAATTTAATTTAGATTGATTTTTTTTGAATTATCATAGCTTAGAAATATCTAACTTCCATTGATAGTATACCACAGCTGCATTGTACTGCCGATGACGTCCTGGTCCGGGGTGGTGATCCTGCTGTGTGGCGGTGGCAGAGTTAGTAAAGACTTTCTTGAGGATCTTCTGAAAAACTTTGATGTTGAGGTCTTATACAAATACAAGCCGTTTCACCAGTGTCTTTGTAGGAATTGGTTTTTACACCATACCCGAAAGAGGATTTATGGAGCTCCGATCTTACTCTCAACCATCTGAACAATTTTACCAGCACACCTAAACTTTGTTAGATGCGGGAATAGCCTCCCAAAAATATCAAGCCCTGGTGGGGGCACAAACTCTCAACCCTTGGGTTGTGAGGCAGACACCTTACCAGTTAGACCAATAGAGATATCCCACTTGGCCTGGTCGGCTCGCTCAGGGTATTTCCGCATCCGATCTGTTTAGGCTAGCCTATTTTCACTGACTTTACACTACTTCACCTTCCGGGAAGCGAAAGCTCCGAACAGAGAGGAACGAACAGAGAGGAACAAGCCTGAGCCGAATCGACCGAGAGTCCGTCAGAGAGATGAACGGAAATGGTGAGTCAACTTCACTGAGCGGTGCACCACACGCACCTACTAACTGCCCAGTTGGCAACTCGCTTGGGCGGCTGGGAACTCCACAACCTAACCCAAGCGAGGTCTCACTACACTCCCTGTTCTCTCCTATCCTCTTCCTTGTCCTGTAGGAATTGGTTTTTACACCATACCCGAAAGAGGATTTATGGAGCTCCGATCTTACTCTCAACCATCTGAACAATTTTACCAGCACACCTAAACTATGTTAGATGTGGGAATAGCCTCCCGAAAATATCAAGCCCTGGTTGGGGCACGAACTCTCGACCCTTGGGTTGTGAGGCAGACACCTTACCAGTTAGACCAATAGAGATATCCCACTTGGCCTGTTCGGCTCAGGGTATTTCCGCATCCGATCTGTTTAGGCTAGCCTATTTTCACTGACTTTACATCTTACGCTCTCGTATCGTAGGAATTAAGTAGGGAGTCGTTTCACCAGTGTCTTATGCCCTCCACTATGAGTCCTTGACCTAGACTTCCTACAGGAGTCTCTGGAAGAACTTTGATGTTGGATCTTGGGTTTATACGAGTACGAGCCGTTTCACAGTGTCTTACGCTCTCGTATCGTAGGACTTAAGTAGGGGAGTTGTTTCACCAGTGTCTTACACCCTCCACTACGAGTCCTGACTTAGAAGGAAGGAGTTTCATCAGTGTCTTACGCTCTTCCAACCAGTCTTACTGTTTTTGTAGGTTTACTAAAACTAGAGCGCTTGGGCAGTACTGCATACTCTAGCTAAAGTAAATCCTGTATCAAGACAATGTAAAGATGTTGGGTGGTCACCAGTGTGGTCCAACAAGGATACAAGCAAATCCAAGACACCTTCGAGAAATGTGTCTTACTACCTCAAGACAATTTCTCGGTTAACAGGCCCAAGTCTTCTGGTTATCAACTCTACCTGTGTGGTGTTGATATCCTTCCAACTCTACTGATGATGAGGTGGGCTGAGATAGTCTTTCCATTTCTGTTATTCTCCTCGGTGGGGCATTTCGCGGCTAGAGGAGCGGCTACATGTGCTTGGAGGAGGGTCTGGTTCGACTGCGGTATCCCTTCTGGGAATCTGCGTCACGACGGTGGTGCGTCTTAGGGCAAGAAGGGCGCATGGTGTGTTGAGATGTACAGTATATGCACTATTCTTTCCCCATGATGTCTTGAGTGGTCATCTCTGATTTGTGTATCGTTGTCTGTTGATGTCCTCACAGGTATGTTCTTTCCTGGGGTCGGGGGAAGTGCCTGGGTGATACATGCGACCCGAGTGAAGCGTGGTGAGGAGGCTCTTGTGCCCTCTTGTCTTGGTGGCTTGATGGCAGTGTTTTTTTTTTTTTTTTTTTTTTTTTTTCTCTATGGGATTGAGGGAGGCAAAAGGTAGAACTGCCTATAGCGAGTGCCTCCCCCATAGTTGAAAGAGTGACAGGGCCAAAATCAAGGGACGTTCAAGCCAAAATGCCTGGACACACGGAGTTTGAAGCAATTTAACTCATAGGAAGAGGGAAAGACTGATTCTGGGAGAGTTCCAGGTGAGTAGAAGAAAGTTTGAGAGTAACGTTTCACTCTTGGGTTGGAGAGTTGCACAGAGTAGGGGTGGGATTGAGTTGCAAGATGGGTACCACGTGCCCTACGTAAAGGAGGTGGTATACACTGGGAAAGCTCCGAGAAACACTGATCATTATAGTAGCGATAGAATAGCGAGAGAGATGTAACATTGCGGCGGAGAGAGAGAGATTGCAGAGAGTTGGTGAGTGGACGGGAGTTAATGATACGAAAGGCCTTCCTTTCAACTTTGTCTAGGAGAGCGGTGTGAGAGGAACCTCCCCACACATGTGAATAATACTCAATACAAGGACGCACTATGCCCCTGTACAGAGCAGAAGCTGTGCAGGGGAAAAGAACCCCCTAAGGCGGTTGAGCACACCCAGCTTCTGGGAGGCTGCCTTAGCGGGGCCTCATCTCTTTTGTTCCTTTCATTCACGCTTTTCTTCCCTATCTCAGTTACTACTATATGCACATTTCCATTACTATGTTATGGCTCAGACGGAGTTGCCTGCAGTTGTTGGACTGTAGTGCAACAAAGTCCTGTCATAACACTGTCCTATCACGCTATCACCATGACTCATGTTGGCATAGTGCTAACAGTGCCTCAGCATGATTCAAGAAAGTCCCCCTGCAGCACCTCTAACCATACAAACCTCAACAGTGCAATATTTATGTTTTTGTTTTATGTTCCAACTTTCATTCAAAGATAGTACAAGTATAAAAGGGAAGAAGTGATGTCACAAGATAAACAAGAGCCATATCCCGTCTTGGATCCACACACTCACAATAACATAAACTAGAGGCATTACAGAACAAAGCTATACCTAATTCTTCGTTCTTGAATCGAGTAATTTCGTTAAAGCAAATGAGAGGAGTGGACATAATACAAGAAATAGGATGTTTAATTTTACGGTCCCGAGAATCCAAGGACAGGGTAAGCTAACATTCTTCTTCACTGCCATCAAAGACTGGAACGACCTACCCCAGTCAGTCCGTGAAAAGAGAACACTGTATTCCTTCAGACGTAGCCTGAAGGAGCACCTGAACCGGACAGCTGCGAGAAGGGAGCACCAAGCTTATGTCTACTACTAAATACAACATAAGAGATAGGCAAAACAAACTGAAATGATTACTGATTACGGATTACTGATATTTACTATAGGATGTAAGGTATCTTAAAATAACCCCCTAAAAATACTTTTTCTAAAGTATCTACTTTTTTTTATCTTCCCCTTTTTCCCCAGCTAACCTAATCCCACAAGGACCCCAATGGAAATACGCCTAACGGCCTTATTGGGCTATCCTTAGTTGGAAATATGCAAGGCTGGTACATGTCATATTTGTAACATATTATGTGGTACCAACACTGTAAAATGCTAACTGAATAAATATTATTATTATTATTATTATTATTATTATTATTATTATTATTATTATTATTAGGTCCAACATCTACGGGTCTTCTTTGGCTCGTCCCTCAACGGCAGGTTTAGTAGTGGTCCTTCATTGACGTCTTCCGGCGGGTCTCGACACACTTGCAAGCTGAAAATTCTCAAAGTTTTATGCAGGAGCAATCATAAGGAAAACTGCACTGACCAGTGTACTGGTCAGCTTTCCTCAATACCACCCCAGGTTACAAACAACCGGAACTACCTGGGAAGGTAGAACAGTTTGTGGTCTGCACCTGCTATAGAGTTTCGATGCCCTTCAGGTACCAGTGCCATTGGTTGAGCCACCTTCTTGTTATAGCAGGCAGGCCTGTATAACAGGAAGGGTTGGTAATCTCTAACACAGGTTTTTTTTTTTTTTTTTTTAAAGAGACAATGAACGGAGGAAGGAAAAACACAGATAAAACAAAAAGGTCCATGTGCCTAAAGGCATCCTCCATTCATAAAATGTTTGTAACAACTGGATTTAAACATTTGTTGATTGTGAGATATTACCTGTACTCCTTGCTATCCGGAAATAGGTCAGGACTAGGTACTAGGTTGCACGGACCAGTGTTCTGACAACCTAGTAATTTCCCAGCTCGAGTCTAGGTGTTGCACCAACCAGTGTTCTGGCAACAAGCCTCTACCCAAGACTGGAAACTAACCAACTGCGCGGACCAGTGTAATGGCAGCAGCTTAACACCCAGGTCTGAGAAATAACACATTACACGGAGCAGTGTACTGGCAGTAGGTTAATACCCAGGGGTTGAGAATTAACAAACTGCATGGACTAGTTTACTGGCAGTAGGTTAACACCCAGATTCTGTAAGGTAACTAAGCTTCACTGACCAGTGTACTCGCAACTTTCGTTACTTTACAGTTCTTCCTTGCTATCCATAGCTAAGAGATAAGTCAGGAAGTTCTCCATCTTTATACCTGCCTGTACTGACCAGTGTTCTCACAGTTAAGTTAAGACCAAGAGCTTAGTTAGGGCTTGATGTATAGCAGACTGCACTGACCAATGTTCTCACAGTCCTAGGTACACTCCAAGATCGGCAGCTACTCCGACTCCACCCTATCTGCCTTCCTCTGATTTTGGTCACATAGTCATGCCATTGTCATCGTTGTCAGGTGTGAGTTGTTTGGAGGCAAGAAGGGCATGGTGAGTAGGGTTTTTACCTGAAGAACGTGAGGTTGATCCCGGCCATGCAGGCACAACCCGGGTAGTTGCGCTGAGAGCGAGAAGGATTCAGAATCCTGCTTTCATACTCGGCGGGCACCCGGAATGAGGCTAGACGAGACTTGCTTCTTCCGAGCTTCGGTGTTTCTACTTGGCTTTGTTGTGCATTTTTTCTCTCCTTCTGTCTTGTTCCCTTTTATGTTCTTGTTCTTTTCTTTCCTCTGCTTTTTGGGTTTCTTCCTGGTATACGATTCTTCTTGTTTTTCTTGGATTTTCTGTTTCTTGCTTGCTCCCTGTTTTCTCTTGTCTTCTTTCATTCTTTGTTGCTGTTTCTTATGTCCTTCTTCTTACTACTCCTTTGTCTGTCATCTTTCCGTTCTCTAATCTTCCGTATTTCACTTCCTTCGTCAGGTAAGAAGCCGCGGTCCTGTGGCTGGAGGTCAAATTGAACGGCAGTAGGCGTCGTCCAGGCGGGCTCAGCGTGTTTGAAGAGGCCCCATCATTTCTGCAAGCGAACGTCGGGGTTGAGACAGATGGACAAAAAGGTTGGATCGATCGAGGAGCGCAGGGCACATTGTAACAGGTTCGGAAAATGGAAACGAGTGATGTCTCCATTTTGATTCTACCAGAACAATTTTTTTACAAAAGAAGTTGTAGAGGACATGGTGACAGGAACAGAGGGTACTGACAGTGTGAAGGTCGAGGGAAGAGTGTCAATTGATGACCTGACCACGTTGAGGTTAATGAGTGGTGCTGTCGTTAAAGTACCAATGAGGCCCAAATGGTGAGAGTTGATGCACAATTTTGGTACATTGGTGTTAGTTTGGGTGCCTTTAGTCTTTGATCGTGAAGTTATGTGATGAAGGGAGGGATGGAAAATGATAGAATTAAGTGAAAGGGAAGATTTTGGATGTTTTGACGATGAACGTGGCATAAAATGGGCTGGGAGTTTGGATAGGTGGCCCGATTTATTGACAGTGGTGATAGGCTTGAACTGTTTGCATAAGTTGTGTTTTTCCGGTCCCGTCGCAAAACCATCGTCGCAACCGAGTCATCGCAAGATCATCACAGGATGGGCAAAACAACACAAGCTTGCTCCAAGCCAGCGACCGACAGCGCACCATGTTTAAAAAATATGTACATTTCCCATTTCATCGGAATAAAATTCACCACCAATTAAATTATCATAAGGATTGTATAAATGCAATTCTGATGAGCAATTAGTCAGTAAATAGCATAGTCACAGTTCATTACACATGGTTATCTTCAAGATGAAGATGAAGGGGTTTGTTGTTGTTTCCTGGACAAAACTACCCAAGCGTACTGTCCGACATTAATTAATTATAAACAATGTGATAATCGTTCCTATGGGCTCGTATTACTCTACTTCCTAATAATAGGCAAGTAATAAGATCATGTTTGCATAAACAAATACACCGAAATAAATTCAAATGAAGAAACAGTAAGTTGAGTGAGATGTTTCAGCTTGCCATCAACCCAGCTACGGAGCTCTCTTGCCGTCACAAGCGAATATTGGTGTCTCGCTTGCTAAAGCTGGGCTTGCGACGGGACCGGAAAACCAGTTTTCCTGGTAGATCTTGCGACGGGACCGGAAAAACACGTCTCTGAGGAAGACAAAGTTGTAGAACAGTGTGGTGATGCAGGGATGGCGAGATGTGAAGAGGAGAGGATGAGACAGGTGAAGGTGGGGAAGGAGGAGGTGGCGTTACATGTCGAAGTACGTAGAACAGGTGGAGGAGTAGAAACAGGAGAGGGTACAGGCAAAATGGAAGGGCGGATAGTGATGGGAATAGTAGTGGAAGATTTTCTGGTTATAGGTGGGCTAGGTTGACTGGATGGATATAAGGTCTACGAGGTGGAGCTATAGACAAATAGGAAGAGGAGGTTGAGGTATAGAAATATTAGGAGTTTGAGAAGGACGGACAGGCGTAGAAGAGGGAGTACAAGTCGGTGAAGAAGCGGCAGAAGATGTCATGAGGTAGACGAAAGGGGTTTATGCGGGCCAGAGGTAGAGGAGGTGGGAGGGGGAGGGGTGGTTTGTTGACTGACAGATTTGGACAGAGGTTTGATTCTTTGGGATTTACGTTGGACAGGTATTTTTTACTTAGTTTGGTAAGGTAGCGAGGGCTGTTTGCTATAGGTAGAAGGCTTGGGTAAGTGTTGTAAGTGCTTAGGAAGAGTGGGAGAGTGAGAGGGTTTAGGTTTGGTGGAGGTAGAAAGAGATGATGGAGGAGAATGTACGGGGGCAGAGAGAGGTGACGAGGGTGGAGGGGGTGGTTTCTGAAGAGACGCGATTGAGAGTCTGGGGGTTAGGATAAATATCTCTTGGGCGGTGTTGGGATCTCCGGCAAAAGTGTCCCGATTCTGTGTGTAGCTGGTCCCTAATGCGTTGCAAATTGTTGAATACGTTCTTGGGAATCCAGGTTGGTATGACTTTAGTTACCCATGCTTGAAGTAGGGTTTGTTGGCTGTTTTCTGTCATCTGAGTGGCGGACGTTTTCTTTAACTTGGCGGAGTGCTCTGGGGAGACTATATGCTATTCATTTCATGCAAGGTAATCGGCAATCTTGATAGGGCATCTGCGTTGGTGTGCAATTTGCCTGGCCTGTAGAGGATGTCAAAATCGAATTCCTTTAATGTCTCCCGCCATCTGACTATGAGAGCGTTAGTGGTCTCCAATCTTCGCAGCCATTGTAGAGATTGATGGTCTATTACGATAGTAACTTGACTGCCTTGCAGAAAAGAACGAAAGGGGTTGAGGGCCCATACAACTCCTAGACACTCACACTTAGTGGCAGCATAGTTCTTTTGTGCCTCATTTAATGTTGAGCTGGCACAGGCGATGATATGTTCCCGTCCATCCTGGACTTAAACGAGGATGGCTCCAATGACTATGAGGGAGACATCGGTGTAAAGACGGAAGGGTTGAGTATAATCAGGAAATGTAACGTTTTCAGCTTGCACTAAATTGTCTTTTAACATCTGAGAAGCTCGATGTCGCTCTGAACTCCATCGAAACGGTTCGTCTATCTTGGTTAGGTTGTGTAGAGGTTTGGCAATGGCAGCAACATTTTTGACAAAGCGTTGATAATATATATGTTGCCAGGCCTAGGAAATATTAAACCCCTTTGACGTCTTTCGGTGGTGTTTGAGCAGATATGGCGGATAGTTTTGTAAGGTCAGGAGAAATGCTATTTTTGGAGATGATGTGGCCCAAAATCCCACAGATTCCCGAGCCAAAGTGCATTTAGTGGGCTTCAGTCACAGGCCTGCTTGACGGATCCTGTCGAGCACAATCTGTAATCGTTGATGTTCTGCCCAAGTTCTGCCATACACAGTCACATCATCCAAATATGCTAGGCAAATTTTCCAAGCTAACCCTTTCAGGACGGACTCCATCAGACGAGAAAATGTGGCAGGGCCGTTGCAGAGTCCAAAAGGTAACACGTTGAATTCATACAAATATCCCCCACTAGTGGTGAACGCTGTTTTATGTTGATATTTCTTTCAAACAGGTACGGTACCTGCCAGTAACCAGCTTGTAGATCCAAGGTGGTAAGCCATTTAATAGTCACATCATTTAGCCGTCTGTACTCAACGCAGAATCTAGTTGACCCATCCTTCTTTTTTAAGGGGCCTTCACACAGTCAGGAGTGCGAGCTAGTGGAAGTCTAACAGAGTCATTAGGAGTCGCTGGAGTCACTAGGAGTCATCGATTTTCACTGTGAGCAAGTGGGAGTTTATCAGAAGTCGCTAGGAGTTGCTAGAGTCACTAGGAGTCATCAATTTTCACCGCAAATAGGCCCGCGAGTCCGAATTGTCCCCTACTCCTACTGACTCTAGCTCGCACTCATGACTGTGTGATGTACACTTTACTAGAACGACTGGAGAAGACCATGGGATGGTGGAGGGTGTGGCAATTCCTGCATCAATCATTTCTTGGACTTGTCTGGTCTTGATATTGATAAATAAATGGGATGAAAGGCTTTTAAATCGACAAACAAATGGAACTAGCGTCTAACAATTTTAAAACTAATGGGGCTAAACATGAGGAAGTAGGGGGAGCCAGAAAAATGACCCATCTCCCATTAAGGGCCTATTTGTATGTATTTGTTAATTTATTTATCTAACTATTGTTATCTGTAGTTTGCTCCTGAGACCTCCATCAAGCTTTAAGGAGAGATGGGCCGGTTTTCTGGACCACTTTCTCCCTCATGTTTAGCCCCACTAGTTTTGAGGTTATAAGACGTTCGGCCCATTAGCTTGGCGATTTTAACACCTTTCGCCCCATTTCGTTGTCAAGTTTAAGACCTTTCGTGCCATTTAGGTGTCAATTATTTCCTGGCGAGCGATAGCGACCCTCCATTATTAAGAGGAACCGGCCTTCGGCCGGCACATTTTTCTGTCGAAAAATGTATAAATTAATCTTGAAGGGGGGTCTAGGGGGGTGTTTTTCTAAGCTTGATGGAGGTCTAGGGAGGAAACTAAAAAAATATATGAATACATGAATTAATAGACCAAACAAACGGACAGTCTCCCCTTAAATTAATAGACCAAACAAACGGACAGTCTCCCCTTAAAGAAATGCCCCCAAGACCTCCCCTCAAAATATATTTGTAAAATTATCAGTAGAAAAATGTCCCGGCCGAGGGCCTGTTCCTCCTAAATTGCAGACTCGCTATCGCTTAACAGGAATAAATCTACACCTAAATGGCATGAAAGGTCTTAAAATTGACAAAGAAATGGGGCGAAAAGTCTTAAAAATTGCTAAAATAATGGGTTGAACGTCTAAAAATCTCGAAATGAATGGCGCTAAACATGAAGGAGAAGAAGGTCAAGAAAATATAAGAACCTCCCCCAAGTTACGGCGAGGGTTTGAGTGATAACACCGCACCCATGATAATAAAACAGCTGCTTCCTTCCCCACTATGTACTAAAGGGCAGGAAGACCGTTTTTCTGGACCCCCTTCCCCCTAATGTTTAGCCCCACTAGTTTTGAGATTATAAGACGTTCGGCCCATTACTTTGGCGATTTTAACACCTTTCGCCCCATTTCGTTGTCAATTTTAAGACCTTTCGTGCCATTTAGGTGTCGATTTTTTCCTGGCGAGCGAAAGCGAGCCTGCAATTTCAAGCCGGGAAATTTTTCTACCAAAAAATGTACAAATTTATCTTGAAGGGGGGTCTAGGGGTAGTTTTTCTAAGCTTGATGGAGGTCTAGGGAGGAAACTAAAACAATATATGAATAAATGAATTAATAGACCAAACAAACGGCCAGTCTCCCCTTAAGCCGGTATCACACGAGAGCTTTTTCAGTCAATATTCGATAATCAACAATTTTCTGGCAACATTTGTGGAATATTTTGCACTGGTATTGGAAACTAGACTGATGATAGATGAATTTAGGTGACCGAAATATTTGAAATGTTAACCTCATAAGCTGCCAGACCAGTGTTAAGGCTAAATGTTGAGGGAAAAAGCGCTGGTGTGATACCGGCTTAACTGACACCTCCTTTATAACGAGGCTACCTTAAGGGGGGTGACCTGTTTTGGTTCTGTCCTGCCCTATCTTTCTTTGGCTTGTATCCATTTGGCCCCATTCAGCCTACTGTTTTAAGACGTTTATCCCCATCCAGGTGACAATTTCTTACTGGTGAGCGGTAGCGAGCCAGCATATTTTTAATTTTTGTTAGACAGCAGGCTAAATTTGTACATTTTTCGATAGAAAAATGTCTCCGGATTTCTTCATATAATGCTGGCTCGCTATCGCTCGCCAGGAAGAAATCGACACCTAGATGGGGATAAACGTCTTAAAATAGTTGGCTGAATGGGGCCGAATGGATACAAGCCAGAGAAAGAGAGAAAAGGACAGAAATAACAGGCAGAAGGTCACCCCCCTTAAGGGGGTAGTGCTTGGTGTTTGTCCTTTATATTTATCTATATATTTATCTATATATTTATCTATATATTTATCTATATATTTATCTATATATTTATCTATATATTTATCTATATATTTATCTATATATTTATCTATATATTTATCTTTATATTTATCCATCTTTATCTTTATATTTATCTATATATATATTTATCTATATATTTATCTTTATATTTATCCATCTTTATCTTTATATTTATCCATCTTTATCTTTATATTTATCCATCTTTATCTTTATATTTATCTTTATATTTATCTATATATATATTTTTGAGTTTCCTCGCTAGACCTCAATCAAGCTTTTAAAAAAACACCCCCTAGACCCCTTTTCAAGATAAATTTGTACATTTTTCGGTAGAAAAATGTCCCTGCCAAAGGCTGCCTCCTTCTAAAATTACAGGCTCGCTATCGCTCGCCAGGAAAAAAATCAACACCTAAATGGCACGAAAGGTCTTAATATTGACAAAGAAATGGGGAGAAAGGTCTCAAAATCTCCAAACTAACGGAAATAACGTCTAAATATCTCAAAACTAATATGCTAAACATGAGGGAGAAAGGGGTCCAGAAAAAGCGAGTACTACCCCCTTAACTATCACATTAAGAACAACCAAAACGGCCACACTCTTATACACCTACTGTACACTCCTTAACAGTCACAACCAAAACGGCCACACTCTTATACACCTACACTCCTTAACAGTCACAACCAAAACGGCCACACTCTTATACACCTACTGTACACTCCTTAACAACCACAACCAAAACGGCCACACTCTTATACACCTACTGTACACTCCTTAACAGTCACAACCAAAACGGCCACACTCTTATACACCTACTGTACACTCCTTAACAGTCACAACCAAAACGGCCACACTCTTATACACCTACTGTACACTCCTTAACAGTCACAACCAAAACGGCCACACTCTTATACACCTACACTCCTTAACAGTCACAACCAAAACGGCCACACTCTTATACACCTACTGTACACTCCTTAACAGTCACAACCAAAACGGCCACACTCTTATACACCTACACTCCTTAACAGTCACAACCAAAACGGCCACACTCTTATACACCTACACTCCTTAACAACCACAACCAAAACGGCCACACTCTTATACACCTACACTCCTTAACAGTCACAACCAAAACGGCCACACTCTTATACACCTACTGTACACTCCTTAACAGTCACAACCAAAACGGCCACACTCTTATACACCTACTGTACACTCCTTAACAGTCACAACCAAAACGGCCACACTCTTATACACCTACACTCCTTAACAGTCACAACCAAAACGGCCACACTCTTATACACCTACACTCCTTAACAACCACAACCAAAACGGCCACACTCTTATACACCTACACTCCTTAACAGTCACAACCAAAACGGCCACACTCTTATACACCTACACTCCTTAACAGTCACAACCAAAACGGCCACACTCTTATACACCTACACTCCTTAACAGTCACAACCAAAACGGCCACACTCTTATACACCTACACTCCTTAACAGTCACAACCAAAACGGCCACACTCTTACACCTACACTCCTTAACAACCACAACCAAAACGGCCACACTCTTATACACCTACACTCCTTAACAACCACAACCAAAACGGCCACACTCTTATACACCTACACTCCTTAACAACCACAACCAAAACGGCCACACTCTTATACACCTACACTCCTTAACAACCACAACCAAAACGGCCACACTCTTATACACCTACACTCCTTAACAACCACAACCAAAACGGCCACACTCTTATACACCTACACTCCTTAACAACCACAACCAAAACGGCCACACTCTTATACACCTACACTCCTTAACAACCACAACCAAAACGGCCACACTCTTATACGCCTACACTCCTTAACAACCACAACCAAAACGGCCACACTCTTATACGCCTACACTCCTTAACAACCACAACCAAAACGGCCACACTCTTATACGCCTACACTCCTTAACAACCACAACCAAAACGGCCACACTCTTATACACCTACACTCCTTAACAACCACAACCAAAACGGCCACACTCTTATACACCTACACTCCTTAACAACCACAACCAAAACGGCCACACTCTTATACGCCTACACTCCTTAACAACCACAACCAAAACGGCCACACTCTTATACACCTACACTCCTTAACAACCACAACCAAAACGGCCACACTCTTATACGCCTACACTCCTTAACAACCACAACCAAAACGGCCACACTCTTATACGCCTACACTCCTTAACAACCACAACCAAAACGGCCACACTCTTATACACCTACACTCCTTAACAACCACAACCAAAACGGCCACACTCTTATACACCTACACTCCTTAACAACCACAGCTAAAACGGCCACACTCTTATACGCCTACACTCCTTAACAGCCACAACCAAAACGGCCACACTCTTATACACCTACACTCCTTAACAACCACAACCAAAACGGCCACACTCTTATACGCCTACACTCCTTAACAACCACAACCAAAACGGCCACACTCTTATACACCTACACTCCTTAACAACCACAACCAAAACGGCCACACTCTTATACACCTACACTCCTTAACAACCACAACCAAAACGGCCACACTCTTATACACCTACACTCCTTAGCACCACAACCAAAACGGCCACACTCTTATACACCTACACTCCTTAACAACCACAACCAAAACGGCCACACTCTTATACACCTACACTCCTTAACAACCACAACCAAAACGGCCACACTCTTATACACCTACACTCCTTAACAACCACAACCAAAACGGCCACACTCTTATACACCTACACTCCTTAACAACCACAACCAAAACGGCCACACTCTTATACACCTACACTCCTTAACAACCACAACCAAAACGGCCACACTCTTATACACCTACACTCCTTAACAACCACAACCAAAACGGCCACACTCTTATACACCTACACTCCTTAACAGCCACAACCAAAACGGCCACACTCTTATACGCCTACACTCCTTAACAACCACAAGCAAAACGGCCACACTCTTATACACCTACACTCCTTAACAACCACAACCAAAACGGCCACACTCTTATACACCTACACTCCTTAACAACCACAACCAAAACGGCCACACTCTTATACGCCTACACTCCTTAACAGCCACAACCAAAACGGCCACACTCTTATACACCTACACTCCTTAACAACCACAACCAAAACGGGCACACTCTTATACGCCTACACCCCTTAACAACCACAACCAAAACGGCCACACTCTTATACACCTACACTCCTTAACAACCACAACCAAAACGGCCACACTCTTATACGCCTACACTCCTTAACAGTCACAACCAAAACGGCCACACTCTTATACACCTACACTTCTTAACAGCCACAACCAAAACGGCCACACTCTTATACACCTACACTCCTTAACAACCACAACCAAAACGGCCACACTCTTATACGCCTACACTCCTTAACAACCACAACCAAAACGGCCACACTCTTATACGCCTACACTCTTTAACAGCCACAACCAAAACGGCCACACTCTTATACGCCTACACTCCTTAACAGTCACAACCAAAACGGCCACACTCTTATACACCTACACTTCTTAACAGCCACAACCAAAACGGCCACACTCTTATACACCTACACTCCTTAACAACCACAACCAAAACGGCCACACTCTTATACGCCTACACTCCTTAACAGTCACAACCAAAACGGCCACACTCTTATACGCCTACACTCTTTAACAGCCACAACCAAAACGGCCACACTCTTATACACCTACACTTCTTAACGGCCACAACCAAAACGGCCACACTCTTATACACCTACACTCCTTAACAGCCACAACCAAAACGGCCACACTCTTATACGCCTACACTCCTTAACAGCCACAACCAAAACGGCCACACTCTTATACGCCTACACTCCTTAACAGCCACAACCAAAACGGCCACACTCTTATACGCCTACACTCCTTAACAGCCACAACCAAAACGGCCACACTCTTATACACCTACACTCCTTAACAACCACAACCAAAACGGCCACACTCTTATACGCCTACACTCCTTAACAACCACAACCAAAACGGCCACACTCTTATACACCTACACTCCTTAACAACCACAACCAAAACGGCCACACTCTTATACACCTACACTCCTTAACAGCCACAACTAAAACGGCCACACTCTTATACGCCTACACTCCTTAACAGTCACAACCAAAACGGCCACACTCTTATACACCTACACTCCTTAACAACCACAACCAAAACGGCCACACTCTTATACGCCTACACTCCTTAACAACCACAACCAAAACGGCCACACTCTTATATGCCTACACTCCTTAACAACCACAACCAAAACGGCCACACTCTTATACGCCTACACTCCTTAACAGTCACAACCAAAACGGCCACACTCTTATACACCTACACTTCTTAACAGCCACAACCAAAACGGCCACACTCTTATACACCTACACTCCTTAACAACCACAACCAAAACGGCCACACTCTTATACGCCTACACTCCTTAACAACCACAACCAAAACGGCCACACTCTTATACGCCTACACTCCTTAACAGCCACAACCAAAACGGCCACACTCTTATACGCCTACACTCCTTAACAGTCACAACCAAAACGGCCACACTCTTATACACCTACACTCTTAACAGCCACAACCAAAACGGCCACACTCTTATACACCTACACTCCTTAACAACCACAACCAAAACGGCCACACTCTTATACGCCTACACTCCTTAACAGTCACAACCAAAACGGCCACACTCTTATACGCCTACACTCCTTAACAGTCACAACCAAAACGGCCACACTCTTATACACCTACACTTCTTAACGGCCACAACCAAAACGGCCACACTCTTATACACCTACACTCCTTAACAGCCACAACCAAAACGGCCACACTCTTATACGCCTACACTCCTTAACAGCCACAACCAAAACGGCCACACTCTTATACGCCTACACTCCTTAACAGTCACAACCAAAACGGCCACACTCTTATACACCTACACTCCTTAACAACCACAACCAAAACGGCCACACTCTTATACGCCTACACTCCTTAACAACCACAACCAAAACGGCCACACTCTTATACACCTACACTCCTTAACAGCCACAACCAAAACGGCCACACTCTTATACACCTACACTCCTTAACAGCCACAACCAAAACGGCCACACTCTTATACGCCTACACTCCTTAACAGTCACAACCAAAACGGCCACACTCTTATACACCTACACTCCTTAACAACCACAACCAAAACGGCCACACTCTTATACGCCTACACTCCTTAACAACCACAACCAAAACGGCCACACTCTTATACACCTACACTCCTTAACAACCACAACCAAAACGGCCACACTCTTATACGCCTACACTCCTTAACAACCACAACCGGTCAGTCATCTAAAATCAGAAACTTTCCAAACGGAGTCCCACAAGGATCCGTCCTATCGCCCGCACTCTTCAATCTGTACATGCACGATATAACTACACCCAATACGCCCCAAATAAACTTAGCCTCCTATGCAGATGACATAACACTCACATGCACACACCATGACCCAAAAAGAGCAACAGATCTCCTTCAACCCTATCTCAACACACTACATGGCTGGTGCACTACAAACAGACTTAATCTAGCCCCAGCCAAATCCACCGCAACCCTGCTCACAAGTTGGACAGGAGAACACGAATACATCCCTCAACTCACCATAAACAACACACCCCTAACACATACACACACACCCAAATCCTAGGAGTAACATATGATACTCATATGACATTCAAACAGCACACCACAAACATTAAAAAGAAACTGACACCCAGACTTAACGCCCTCAGGTCACTTGCTCACACAAAATTTGGACACAACAAAGAAACTACCACCACAGTATATAAACAATACATAAGATCAGTGATGGAATACGCAAGCCCAGCCTGGGCTTCTAACCTAGCTGAAACACATCATAAGACCTTACAGACTATTCAAAACAAAGCCCTGAAGATCATTACAGGCTGCACAGTTACTGCACCCACAGATCACCTACATCAAGAAACCAAAATCCTCAAAGTCAAAGACCATCTGGACATGAGAGGCACTCAATTCCTGGCAGCAGCCTCCACGAACCAAGACCACCCACTAAACTACATGGCAACACACCCACAGACACCAAGAAATATCAAAACAACACCCAGCACACGGTATCACACACAATTATTGTCCTCTCTCCCTCCCTGCCCACCCCGAACCAACTTCCAGAAGCACATCCATACTCATATCTCTCACCGATCCATCCACTCACTCACAGACAACACACAGCTGCATGCACGACCTCCCGAAATCCATCCTTCCGAATCCTCCCTTCCTCGCGAGGACAGAGTCCACCTGGCCAGGCTGAGATGCGGACACCATCCAGCTCTCCTGAGCTATCAGAAGAGACTGGATGACTCCGTTGTCGACGCCTGCCCGGGATGTAACACAGCACCCCATACCATTAAACACATCATAGAAGACTGCATTTCACACAACCACTTACGCCAACAACACAATCTACACTCAATGAGAGCTCTGTGGGAAAGCCCGATCGTGGCCATGGCCTTTCTCAGGGACTCGGGGCTGTTCGGCCAGGCAGCTTAGGGAACAACAACAACAACAACAACAACCAC